>JAWZYV010012975.1:0-629461 GCA_038373885.1 Cheiracanthium punctorium | reverse complement strand
GTCTTTCTCCTGTGATTTGTGAGTCTCACGTGGTGTTCTTGGTTATCAGCCACCAGCGCGCGCCGTGCCCGCTTTGTGGTTAAGTGGTAGACGCAGACGGTAGTATGAGCATACTTCAGTTGCTTTTCTGAGGAATATTTTCGATAAATGATCACTGGCACAGCATAACTTAACTTTTAAACAAAGTTATAGCAAAGAATGGGTATACAGGAGTCGCGCTGCCGATCGCCAACGTCGCAAATTGAGAAAATAAAATTAGTTTAGCGAAAGAAAATACGTTTGGGCGAAAACATTGACAATTGCTTTTCTTAATGATGTCCGAAAAAAAATCTAATTTGGCGAAATGTTAAAAAGAGCCAGCGCAACCCCTAGGGTTATATAGTATCATATGTCAAAAGAGCGAAATTTGCTTATTGTAACGTGTGCCGGAGTGATTTCAGCATTTCTCATGGAGGAAAGTATGACATTTCTCGCCACTCGCGTTCGTCAAAACACAGTGAAAATGTGAAACGTGCTAACAGCAGTAAAAGTCTACAAACATTTTTCAAAGAGGACGGACAGTCCAGTGGCAGATTAATGCAAGTTTCTCGGGGGTGGGAAGTTAGAAGATTGACATATGCATCCATTTTATGGAAGCAATTTAGGATCTTTTACATTAATTTCTTTTTTCTCGGGGGCCGGTCGCCCCCTCCGTCCCCCCCTTTAATCCGCCCTTGGGACAGTCGAACGTTATTCATGCAGAACTGTTATTTACATATTTCTTGATCGAATACAATGTTCCTATTTCAGCAGCTGACTATGCTGAATGTGAGAGGGTTTTCAGTATTATTCGGAAAAACAGAAATTAATTCAGGTGCAACTTGTCTAGTAAGATTTTGGAAAGCCTTCTTATTATGAAAGATTTTTACTTCAGATTTTCTGAATAAAGCAGAAAAAACTACTGCTGCTTCTTTGAAGTCAGCACAGTCAAAATGAGTTTTTTCAAGCATGTTAAGTGATTATAATTAATAAATTGTTAGTCACAAGAAATCTGGAAAATGGTGTATTAATTGATTTGCCTTTTATTCAACAAATTCATTTTCTTTTATTGTTCTTAGCTTTATTTAATACTTAAAACAAATAATTGTGATATAAAATGCATAAAAAATAATACTCCTGCATTATATGGTGAAAGGTAAAAAATAACGCTCACGCGTTGTATAGCAAAAAGTGTCGAAATTTCTGTTCGCGCGCTGTTTTACACATTTTGATTTTCCCAGGTTGGCAAGTCTGCATGTATATTGAAAGTGAAGTCTGCAAGTTATAGTATGAAGTCTAAACATCAGGAGAAAAAACAAGATGTTTAACAAAAACAAAATCATACATACTGTCTTAGGAATCAGAAACATTATTTGTCATAGTATTTGTATAAATATATAGTAGTAAAAGAGATAAGACTTATGAGTGTATTAGCATTAGCTGATACCAAATTATTAAAAAAATTGAATTTCATGATAAGTTCATATGTTCTTGATATTAGATTTTTATTATGTTAATCTATCTGGATTTATGAAATCGCATTTTTTCTTATGAATCGTGTCAGCATATTGCCAGTGTAAGGCAAGTGATAGCTATCATTCAACAATTAAAAACAGTTTTTAGTAACAATAGTACTAGCTTCTGAGAGCAGGTGTGATAACTCTTCTGAGCAGCTGCAAATAAATGACAATACCTACAACATCTAATATTTACTTTGTTTAGGTATAATATGTAGTATTTTTTACTACTTATTTTATTTAAACTTTATGGTGAAATACTAAATTTTTGTTAAGTTAACTGCTAATTTTATAATTAAGAGGCATTGCAGGGGCAAATCAGGCAGGGCATTCCCATCACCATCTCAGAATTTCATGATTTTCTTTTATTGTGTTGCCTTACCAAGGAAAGAACAAATCTGAAATATTTTTGATTTACCTCTTTTAGTTTTGGAGTTATGGGGGATCAAAGTACCCCAGAGGAGAAACGTATTAATTTAGGGCCATTTTTGCCACATTATTGTCTCGACTGTGACTGGCTCAGAGGTGCTTCAGAGAATCTTTTCATTTTAACTTATAATATACCTTGTATATTAACATCTCAAATTGAAAATTCATTCGAAAATTGTCAGAGCTCCAAATTAGTTAGAGATGTCCATATAATGTCATGAGCTAGAATTTTTGAGTGTCCCTGTAAAAGAACTAGTTATGCTACATGCTGAAAGGTAGCTTGTAATACTCAGGAATAGTGTAACTTTATATCAGTGAAAAAAAATTTCTAATCTGTTCACTAGTTGCAGAGATCCCCATTCAGCATAATGTAATCCTTATGAGTGCCTCTGTAAAATAACTATTTGTGATATATGGAGGATATATTTGAGATATATGAAAGATAAGTTAATTTTCAATATTGTCACTGCCAATTAAACTTCTAAAAGTAATGCCGAAATGCCCCCATGTGCACCAGTGGAATGTCCCAAATAGTGAGGTACTTTTTGGGATTTTTCTTGGAAACAGTTGTACCTTCAAGAAATATTTTTTCAAAATATCAAACTACTATGTTGATACTACATCTCCATGTAAATAGTTTTCCTGTGGGAAGTCGGCTTCAGCTGTACCAATGCTCCGAAATTGCATAAATTAGCACTAAGGACCATGTTAGGGGCCCTGGGGACCTTCAAAAATTTTAACATTGGATTCACTTTATATGAAGATATATAACTGCACTGTGCAAAATTTTTTTCTGTATCACGTCATAGCCAAGATTTAAAGCATTCTTAAAACTATATTTTTTATGAAATTGGGGGTATTTTGGGGGGCCCTAATTTGGGGCTCTGGCAATCTTCGAATGAATTTTCAAGTTGAGATGTTAATATACAAGGTATATTATAGGATAAAATGAAAAAATTCTCTGAAGCACCTCTGAGCCAGTCACAGTTGAGACAATAAAGTGGCAAAAATGGCCCTAAATTAATTTGACGTTACTCCTCTGGGGTACTTTGACCCCCCATAACTCCAAAACTAAAAGAGATAAATCCAAAAATATTTCAGATTTGTTCTTTCCTTGGGTAAGGCAATACAATAAAAGGAAATCATGAAAATCTGATATGGTGATGGGAACTTTTTTCTATTGACCTGCCCGATTTGCTTTTGCAACGGCACTTAATATTATATTTTCCTTAAAAGCTTGATATTTTTGTATTTATACTTTTTAATTTGTGAGGAGAGATTCTAATGTTTACAAGTGCTCTTTTTAGTGTAAGTGAAAATTTTCCTAACAAATGCCCAGGAAAAATACAGTGTCAAAGGTTGGAGTAAACAAAATCAGGAAATCCTTTCATTGAGAATGAGTAAAATTTGAAGGGTCCGAGATTATACTGTGTTCATATATGAAAGTAAATTCAGTGACCTCCCAGACTTTTGTCAGCTGGGAGGCAGTATGAAGCTGCAATGTGTAATCCTATCGAATTAAAGCATTTTAAATGATATTCTGATTTTTCTGCTGGGCGGTCAGCAGTTGGGCTATGCGGTTTAGGCCGTATGGCCTTTACCAGAAAGGTCTGGGGAGAACCCTGAAATATTCTCAGATTTTTACTCCTTATAAAGATATTACAATTCTTTTGTATGCAGCTATCAAAGCATTTCACGATTCTTTTCTGTCTGTATTTTTCTTCCTCCAAATGCTTTTAAAAGTGTTTTAATTTACAACTAAGGAATTGACTTTTGCTTTTAAAATTTGTTTTAGAAAATTTAAGCAGGGGATAATGCAAGTTCTGTAAACAATACATGCCAGTTAGGGATAGGAAAAGTTTAAATTAAAAATTTCTGTTGAAGGAGCACATTAAAAATATTACTCTATTCTGAGAAGCTGGGAAACTTAAGAATATATACATACAGGGAGTTTACAGAACCAGGTAATCAGGGAAATTTGCAAGTTTCCATGATTTTAAGTAATAATTACTATCTTCCATGAGTATGGGGGGGGAGCTTACAGTGGGGGATATTTTTCGACTCTTTCAATTTCCATACCTGCCAACTCTTCTGGTTTTGACAGAATTTTTTTTAAGCTATCTTCTGGTCTTCTGCCAGAAGATAAAATCTTCAGTTTAAAATAATTTTTAGTCGATATATTAAATTGTATCGCGAACTGTGCCAAAAAAAAGTAAATACATGTACAATTTCATAATTTATTAAGGTAATCATTTTGACACCTAACAGCACAAAGCTGTTGTAGTAAGGTGAAACCGTTTGTAAACAAATCTTTTCTCGTTAGGAAAAAAAAAAAATTATTTTGTTCCTTCCTCAGTGATTATTATTAGACAATTTGTTGGTGTTAAAATATAAAGCTTGGAGATAGCTTTTACTAATAGTTCATCAGAAAAACTAAAGCTATTTTGAACCAGGGGGAAAAAAAATGTTAATCTGTTTATTTTTCAACATACTTTAGTTAAAAATAAATTCAGATTTCCATTTATCTTAACTGTTTGTATTGTGAAGATACTCCATCGATTTTCATTTAAAAAAAAAAAAAAAAATCAGGTAAGCTCTTTTATAAGATACATACAGTAACTAATTGGCATTATGTAGTAGTGTTCTGATGTAGAATAGATGTAAAAAAGAATCGATTAGTTTTTTATTTTTTATACATTTTGTAAGTTATGATTATGTACTGTAGCTAATCTGTGTATTTTTTCTCCCATTAGTTAAAGGTTACATTAGAAAAGGTATGGCTTTAATGGCTCTAAAAGAGCATGCTAAGGCTTCTTCTGCATTCCAGAAGGCAATGGAGCTTGATCCTAATAACCAGGTAATTTTTTGTTATAGAACTATGCAGTTTCAGTAAATGTGAATTATTATCAATACAATAATTGTCTAAATATTTGTGTAGTGCAACATTTAGCACCAAATCAGTAATTTATGACATTGTACTTTAAGCCACTGCTTTCTAGTTGACTTAAAATTAATATCAACTTTACATGAAATTATTTAAATATATATAGGTAGGAAGCTGATCCACCATTTACAGTCAAATAAATAAACAAACTAATAAAAAAAACTTCTTAATCATCAAATAAGCCCTTTTGGCTAATACAGCACTTATGCTATCACACTCAAAATCTAAAGAACAACCGACTAACGTTTTATATTTTGACATAGTTAATAATTTTTGTCTGCGCAACTTTTTGCAATGCATTTTTAGATCATGGAATCTCTCATTTTAAATAAGACCAGTGCGTTTATTGGAGTCAGTGACTAACTAACCTGGTCCCACAGATCGGCTGTTCTGACAGTTCTGTCGTCCTCAACTGAAACTTAAGTGATTTACCCCAAGGCTTCATATATTCTGCAGCACTGGATGTTTTATTTGGGCCTTCGAGATTTCCTACCTTCTTTACTTCATAGTGATCGTTTGGCTTTACAACCGATACTCTATAAGGCCTGTGATAATTTTCTTTCATCTTTAAGCCTGAACCCAATTGAGTTCTTTTGATTGCGATTATATCACCAACTTTATACTTCTTTGATTCTTTTCTAGACTTATTAAATTGTTTTTCTTCTTGAATTTTCATGATGTTTTTCCTCACTTCTACTCTCATTCTTTCATCATGTAGTTCATATATTCATCTTCTAATATCTCCTTAATTCTCAACTCATTCTTATCTTTCATTTTAATTCCTATCAATAATTCAAAAGGAGTGAATTTTCATCCTACTTCTTGTGGTAGAACTATTGATAATTCTCTACGTCTGCTATGTACTTGTACCACTTGACAGGACTGGAATCAAGATGGCATGTGTTCTTTCGACCACTCTGTTCTCCCTAGGTCGTTATCTTCATGTGTTCAATACTTTTCTCTGCACAATATTCTTTAAATTCTTTAGATGTGAATGCAGACCCCTGTCTGATACTATTCTTGAAGGATTGCCAAACATTATTTTTTGTAGTTTTAGTTTGTCTATGACTTCTTTGGCTGAAGTAGACTTAACAGGATAAAACCATGTAAACTTCTTGAAAGCATCTGTTACTGTAAAAATATATTGGTGTCTTTTGTCTTTAGATGGCAATGGGCCAATGCGATCAATATGGTAGGTACTTAAGGGCAAGTTTACTTTTGGAATTGGATTCAAAAATACTCCGGCTTTACTGTGTTTTCTATTGTGTAAAATTCAGTCAATACAATTAGCTAATATCGTCTCGACTTGTTTTCTCAATTTTGGAATATAGAACTCTTGCTTTACTAATTCTTCTGTTTCGGAGACAGCAAAGTGACCTCTGTTATGCATCTTTTTAATGATTTCATTTTGCATTTCTTCAGGTACTACTAACAACTCTTTAATTTCCCCACTTGGATAATGCATTATTTTTAATGAAGTAACCGCTCTCTTCTCTCTTGTCAACTAAGGTTTTTATTCTTTTTATGTCATCCTGCTTTTGTGAAGTGATAATACTGGCTGTTACCCCATCGAAAGATCTAGTAATGGTCAGAACCGTGTTTCGACTCGATGCATCCACATGTTTTATTCGATCTGCTGTTCGATTTCATAATCAGTGTCTTATAGGAATAAAACCCATCTAACAACTCATGCCGCTAATTCCTTTTTGATCAATGTTTTCTGAAATGCCTGACAATCAGTAATGATCTTGAATTTTGAACCTAATAGATAGTTTCTGTATTTTTTTTTGGGCTTCGATTATTGCGAGTACCTCTTTCATAACTGCAATACTTTTCTTGTTGCGGAGTTGTCTTCTTACTCATGTATTGTATACGATGAAATTTCTCATCTCCTTTCTATAGTGATACGGCACCAAAACCATGGCTGCTTGCATCAGTGTGCAATTCTAACGGAGATCCATGTTTGAACAAATGTAATACTGGCTTTTGGGACAACATTTCTTTCAATTTGTTAAATGCTTCTCGTTCAGGACCAAACTTAAATGTGGAGCCTTTTCGTAGTAGATCACTCAATGGTCTGGCTATCTGGGCATACTTGGGAATAAACTTGCGAAAATATCCACTTAACCCTAAAAATGACTGAATTTGCTTAATTGATTTAGGTTGAGGAAACCTTTGAATGGCTAATGACTTATTGGGCGAAGGTTGTATCCTTCCATCTTCAACGACATAACCGAGAAATTCAACTTTTCTTTTCAAAAATTGGCACTTTTTAAAATTGATCTCCAACCCGTATTCAGAGGCAACAGTCAGCACTCTCTTTAATTTTTCAATTCCTTCCTCTTCATCTTGGGATGGAATGATTATATCATCCATGTAAATAACAATGCAAACATTTTAAAAATTCATGCTCCCCATTATGTGTAACGAATGCAGTATATTTTCTGCTCTTCTCATCTATTTAGATGTGAAATAAATCTTTTTTCAGATCTAAAGTTGTTAAAACTTTAGATTTCTCAAAGTGATCTAATGTCTTCAATTAATAGCAAAGGGAAACTGTCTTTAATGGTCTTAAGATTTAATTTCCGGTAATCTACACACAACCTATATGAGTTATTTTTTTTTTTTTTTTTTTTTTTTTTTTTTAACATAACACCACTCGGGTAGCATAATCAGAATAACTAGGTCTAATTATCCCATCCATTAACCATAGATGAATTTGATCTTCTATTATTTTCTGTTCTTTCAAAGGAAATCTTCATGGACGCTTGCTCACAGGTATATTGTCAGTTAAAATTATGCTCATCTTCAGTTCAGTAGTCTTCGTTTTTCTTGGTTTGTAATCTGTGTTCCTGACTTCTTCCTTATAATCAAACTTAATCAAATGACTCAAATCTATTTCTTCATAGCTTACATCTTCGGACAGATTAATCAAAAATTATTTTCTGGTAACCCTTCATTTTAAAATTCTTTCCCCCTTCTTCTCAAGGAAAACTTGATTTTCATTACTCTCGTGATTCATATAAGATGTTTTTATACAAGTATTTTCACTTGAAAATATTTCATTAGGCAAATATTGATTCGTCAACAGTTCATTTATTTGAAAAGCGTTTTTATTTTTAATACTCTTAATTCGAGGCGATTCTTTATATCGAGTTACAAATTCCTTCCCTACTTTAATGTAACCGATCCAAACATTTTCGCGCTTGCCTAATACCTTTAATCCATTCTCATCGATAGATTAATTTAATTTGTTGATTACGTCGACTCCTAAAACAATTTCATGCATGAGATCTTTCATAATGTAAACATTTGCAGAAATTGCATACTACTTCTTTGGCAATACCTCATATTTTTACATCATCAGAAAATAGTTTTCGAGAACCAATTTTTATAAGTTTCGTAATTCACAAGGTTCAATTCGCTTTCAGTATTGATCAAACATCTTGCATTTTTGCCATTAATTTGAATATCTTTTTCCATCCTATTGGAATTTGAGATATAGAAGTTCGCTTCCTGTTTGGTATGTGAAGTGGATACTTGGTTCAAAATTTTATTTTGTCGAGAATCATGGTGGGAAACTTGGCAATCATTCTTTCTATTTAAACATTGAGAAATGACCTGGCCGTAGAGATTACAGGCGAAGCACTTAATTTTTGATCTGTCCCTATTTTTTATCGCACAGTCGACATATGAATTTATGAATTAATTTATGAATTATTTGTGTTATTTGACAGGGTTTCTACAGACCTGGAAAGTCAGGGAAATGAGTTTTGGTCAGGGATTTGGGGAAAAACTTGGGGAAAATTTGAAGAAAGGTCAGGGAAATGCAAGAATATTTGAATTTTGCAGCAAAATCAAGAAAATACTTCCTGTTTGAACCTAATTGTCAAAATTGTTTTTTCATTTTCTTATTTGACCTTATAAATAATTTTAAAATGTGTCCTTTATTAACATATCTTGTTCAGTTGAAATATTAATTTTATCCTAAATTATTATCAAACATGGTTTTTGTTAAAATCCAGTGATGTCAAATAATATTTTTTGCTTATATTCATTTTATTATAATTTGTAAAAAAGGGACAAAATATATAAAAAGTTATTAATTAAAGGATGTAATATTAAAATAGAAACACAAAATTCAGGAAGGCACACTAGATAAAAAGTCAGGGAAGAGCATGATAAATGTCAGGGAACCAAAAGCTGTGAAATCTGTAGAAACCCTGTTTGAATATCTAGATTTATTATTATGGACAGGATTGGAGTACTTTTCATTATCCGATTCTTTCATGTATGATCTTTTATTAGCCATTTCAAAATTATTTGAACTTAGATTAATACTCCTTAAAATTGCACCTTGCGGCTTCATAATCATCTAGCTTGTTTACTTAACACATCAACTTTTTTAATACTTGGGAGGTCATCAATGAAATGTTCTTAAGTGTCATAAGGAAATCTGTTTTATGCAATCCGTTATAATTAATTCCTTCGAATTTTCAAAAGCAAAATCTCTCCAATTGGCAGACTGTTGCTTCTTGTGAGAGATAAACTTCGGCTGTTAACTTAAAACACTTTAAAATAAGATTTTTCGAGTGATCGTAATCATCTGCTCAGGAATCGGATTCTCTCGAACAAATTCTAATGGTAACAAACTTAATAAATGCATTACCCAATTATTTTTCGATGTGTCTAATCGGCCGATTTTGTTTTTCGAATAGTGCTAGATAAACACTAATATCTCCCAATCCATTGAATCGCGTCATAATATTTTGTGGAGTTTGTTTTCTATTCTGATTATTAGACTCGAAGTGGATTTTCTATTGTGGTTTTTCGTCTACAAGTAATTTCTAACCGTCCTAACTCATTTTCTTTCTTCTCTTTCTCTAGCGATTGCTATTTCTCTTTCTCCTCTTATAACCTCAAGGTGAGATTTAACAAAATGTTCATCAAAATCCCGAGAGTCTTTAATTAACTTTAAAAGCGCAGTTACTTTTGTATTTGGCAGTGCATTGATATCTAACTCTTCGAATAATGATAACAAATCACATTTCTTGGCTTTCCTTAAGCAAGACATCTTTTCTTAATAAACTTCTTTTAATATAAATTTCTACTCTCAGTTCCTTGGATTACTCAATGGATGAACTGCATCAAACAACATTACTCAACTTTAATCCATATATCCCAGGAAAGCCCCCATTTGTAGGAAGCTGGTCACCATTTACAATCAAATAAATAAACTAATAAAAGAAAAAACTTTTAAATCATTAAATGAGCCCTTTTGGCTAATACAGCACTTATGCTATGCACACACTCAAAATCTATAGAACAACCAACTAATGTTTTATATTTTCACGTAGTTAATAAGTTTTGTGCATGCAACTTTTTGCAATGCAATTTTAGATCATGAAATGTCTCGTTTTAAGTAAAACCAGTGAGTATATTGGAGTCAGTGACTAACCTGGTCCCACATATATATATATAATATAAATAATTTAAAGTTCTTATGCAAGACTGAAAGTGAAACTGTAAGTTCTTATTAAATTGTTTGTGCTAATTCTATGTTTTAACAGATTTATGATAGTTAAATACTTTTTTCTGCTGGTTGGAATTGATTTTTTAAAGTTAAATTTACTGAAAAGCTCTATTAGAAATGTTTCTGAAATATTTATTGGAAATAAATGACGATTGCAACATATTTCTCAAACTTAAAATGGCAGAATATATTAAAATACTCATTTTAATATGATAGATTAAAATTAATAAAAAAGTAGTGTTAATTAAGAATAGTCTGTTTAAAGTAATCTGCAAATGATTTTTATGAATGTTTGCTGTAAATGTTTAATTATTAATTCCAAACCTGTTACCAACAAAGTTCATTTTCAGTTTTTTATTCTTTTTATTACTAAGAAAAGTCTATCTTTTTCCCCTAAAAAATTGCCAGAGACTTAAATGTCCGTACCCTGGAAGCAGAAGGTGCTTAAGTGTGACTTATGAATATAGCAGAACATTATCTTTTATAATACATTGCAGAACATTATCTTTTTAAAAAAAGAAGTAAATATAATAAGTTCTGCTGAGCTTCTGGTGAAGTGTTCTTTATGCTATCTATTCTCTCTTCACTTTTTATATCCATTTTGTATTTTACAGTTATCTGCCAGATTTGGGCAAAATGCCTGCGGAACATTTGCAATTGTTTGTGTTCATGTTGCAGAACACTGAATATAATTCTGCTTTTGGGGTCGGTATATAGTGCCAATCTATTGGATTTTTCCCCCAAGAATGTTGGCAGGTATAGAATAGTGTTCAAAACAATCAAGAACAACAACAAAAAAAATGTTGGGTATTTTTCTTTAACCTTTGTACCCTGTCTGGGTCGATTCGACCCATTTCTAAAATTGATCTTTCGATATCTTCTACAGATTTTAATTTAGATCTTTCAAACTTCATGTATTCCTCAAAAATGTGCACTCTTTTAATATGGAAGTTTTTCAGAGTCGTAAGAGTTTTCTTTGATCACCCTGAAAAAAAAGTGACATTTTACCTGTCTGGGTCGAATCGACCCATGCTATTAGTATGCGTAGAAATACATAGAAAACCCATTCATATTTTGAATAGACTTTATTTTCTTGTGCGGTCAATAGATGGGGCAGTATATTGAAGGATAAATATGATCTATTATCTGTCTGGTATGCTTAGCCCTTTCTTTTTTAGTTCAATAACATAGCAAATCGCAAACTAAACTTTCTGAAGAAGAGATCAGAAAACTCTTACAAGGGCTTTCTGATCAAGAGCTTTCAGATCTATCTGACATAGGTGAAGATGAATGAGTTGAAACAGATGAGTCAGATCACATATCGAATGAAGATATTTCTGATGAAGAGCTAGATACGTCAGATATTGAAGAAAGCATTCAACCAGCGTCTACGTTTGTTAGTAGAAACAAAACTGAATGGTGTAAAGTCGCTCCTACTTCATGCAAAGATCGATAAGTAATCTAATTTCAATTTATAGTTATTTTTCTATGTCTTTACAACGCTTTGAAACAATTAGGCAGTTCCTTAGGTTTTACAACCAAAAAAAAACAGAACAAGTCATCGACGCCTAGATAAATTAGCACCAATAAGATCATTATTTCGGGGTAAGTGCCCATTTAGGCAATATTTACCAACAAAGCCAAGAGGGAAGTGTGGAATTAAATTATGGTTGATGTCGGATGTAAAAACAGCATACGCGTACAACACTGAAGCGTATACTGGAAAGCCTCTTCATGGTGCATGATATAAACCAAGGAAGAAATGTTGTTTTGTGCCTGGTAAAGGCAGTTGAGGACACAGCTCGGAACGGTGGATAATTTTTTTACCGATTATATCCTTTCAGAAAATTTTTTAAAGAGAAAACTAACACTTGTTGGGACTCTCAGAAAAAATAAACCGTTTATTCCTCCTGAATTTCAAGCATCAACTGATAGTGCTGTATTCTCGTCAGTGTTTGGATTTCAACAGGATAAGACTCTGGTATCGTGTATTCCAAAAAGAAATAAGTGAGTGATTCTTCTTTCCACTATGCATCAAGACGCAAGAGTGTCACAGAAAAATGAAAAGAAACCAGATATAATCTTATATTATAAGGAAACTAAAAGTGGAGTGAACACAGATAAACTAGTTTCCACCTATACATGTAAGAGAGGAACAAGGGGGTGGCCGGTTTGTTTGTTTTATAATATGATTGATATAGCTGCAATTAATGCTTTTGTTGTTTTCATGCACATAAATCCATCGTATAATGAACGCAAACTTTTCAAAAGATGGCTTTTTCTGAAAGAACTCGTAGAACAGCTGACAGACTCTCAAACAAATCGCCGGGTAAAAACGAATGTGTCGGTAGCTATAAACAAGAAGTTACTAGCTGCATAGCTGCCAAGTGTTCCGTTTTATACGGATTCGTACCGTTTTTTGAGCTTTGTTCCGTAAATACGTTTTTAAGCCAAAATGTTCCGTTTTTCAGCTTCTGTGTAAGAATTTTTAAAAATTATAAGAAAAAAGGAAAAGTGTGTACATATTTAGCTTTTGGTAAATCATTTATCCTTGTAGACAAGTCAATAAATTTAATTGAATGATATTTATCTTATTATTCTTTCAAGTATTTATTACATTAAACACTTAAGTGTATTGTAGAAACTGAGCTAAGTTAAGTATATTTTTTTTTATAAATTAATGCTTATATATGCACATCATCTCTCTACACATGATAATTTAATTTTGTTCATGTAAGATCTTTAATTGTATATTTAATCATACATTTCATGATCACACACTTTGTTCCTTAGTTCTGATTTTATGAGCACGTGCTGTGTTCCTTATTTTTTTCTTGGAAGGTTGGCAGCTATGTAGCTGTAAAAGAAGGCGATGCAGATAATTTGAAAACACATAAACGAGGAAGGTGAAAAAAATGCGGCCCTAAGAAGGATGGAAAAACTCGGACAAGATGTGGATCTTGCCTGTCATTTCTTTGTCAAGAGCATGCAAATACTTATTGTAAATCTTGTATTAAAGGGTAAAATAATGTGTAATGTGCAATAATATTTCATATGTGAGTAAAATATGTAGAAATAAGTAAAACAGTAAGTAATTATTTCGTACGTTTAAATATTTTAACAAGCCACATACGCAATCAAGGAATCGGTTGAACTGGGGGAGGAGGGGGGGAAACAGTAAAAAGGGGGTATAAATGAGGTAAAATATACATACTTAATCATTAACTAATAATAGCATCAAAAATGAGCTAAACGGGAACTATTGTAAAAGACTTGAGTAAATCTATACGAACTGGGTCGATTAGACCCATCCAGGTAAAACGTAACTTTTTTTCAACAGGGTAGGAAGGTTAAGTTGATTGTAGTTGATAAGTTGATTGAGTATTTTTCTTAAAGTTTCAATACAATAGCTTTATATTCTTTTGTATTCTTTCTTGTAGGAAGCTATTGATTGCTACAGGAAGTGCATTAGTGCAGGTAGTAGTAATCCTGAAGAAGTGCGTAAGCAAGCTATGTCAGATCCAGAAGTTCAGAAAATCTTGGGAGATCCAGCCATGCGTTTAATTTTAGAACAAATGCAAAATGATCCAAAGGCCCTCCAAGAGTAAGTATTTTTAGAGTAATTTTGATTTTTGAAACACAGATTTCATTAAAATTGCTAATTAAAAGTCATAGTTATAGTTTTTTTTTTTTTAAATATATTTTTGTTTATTTTACTGAATTTGATGTTGTATGCTGAATTGTTAACAATTGCAGTTGGATAAAATTTCAATTTTGTTTAGTGTTGTATGTGATTAAAATTTTAAATACATTCAATAATTTCAAGTGATACATAATTTTTTATAATTGTAATATTTTGTATCCAGTCGTATGAACATATAATTAAAATGGTAGGTGCGCTCATTAAAAAAAACAGCATTTAATATACACAATATGATTAAATGTTTTAAATTATTAAACTTTTTTTTTCAATAAAGAAAAATATATTTATGCATCACATTATTTAACAACAATTTCCCAACTAACGGTGCCATTGGCCCACACGCTAATCGGACTCTATTTCTGGTTTTCTTTTAAAAATATTTTGTGTAAAATAAATAAAATTCTGAGAAAGTACATTTTTATCATAAAACATAACACAGAAATGTTTCATCTATTGTCAAATACAATAAAAATAAAAAAGGCACAAAACATTGAGTTTTATTAAACTTTTTTTTTTTTTTTTTTTTTTGTCTACCTTTTTAATGAAGAAAAAGAATTTTACTAAAATAAGTTGTACTATTAAAGATAGCAAAAATCAATTTAACTATAGTTAAATAAAACTCACTTATTTTAATTATACAAAAACCTTCAAAGTCAGATTCTTCACTGTCTGAACTGAAAAGCTTTAAAATATTTTCTGGAAGGGTGTCTGAAAGTTCATAATTTTCTTCACTCTCCATGGGTTCATGTTCATCCGACTGCTGCACGATACCTACTTTTAACAAATCCGGATTTGATGACTGATGGCATAACACTTTTCACGCTTTTTCACCCCATTCTGCAACCTCAGTATAAGATGCATGCTTCGTATCTGTTTTTTGGGTGAAGGTATGAAACCCTTTGGGCATCCAATTTTCCCAGCACGTGCATACGTGGGACTTTGAGCTTTTGTTTCCGCTGATGTCTAAAGGTTGCAGTATATTTTTAAGCTATTGGGGAATCGCACAAAATCCTGCACCAATATTTTTCATTTTTGCATGTGTCGTTACACACTCCTTACATGTGAAGGAGAAATCCAAAATTAAAACCACTTTTGGATCAAAAAAGGCTCCTTCTCACTTTTTCCAGACTTCTTGTAACCAGTCCATCATGATTGCATCATTCACTCAACCCTTTTCATTTCAGCGTATTAGGACATTTTGGGGAAAATTCCCGCTGGGTGCAGTCTTTCTTTTAAAAACCAGCACTGGTTTTAATTTTGTACCATTGGCACAGAAGGCTAGCGTTATGTGGAAATTCATTTTTTCCTGGTGTCAATGATAAACTTTTCCCACCTCAAGTGTTGACAGTTTGATTAGGCGAGCAATCAAAAGTTAACAGCTTTTCATCCATGTTTATTATATTTTTCAGAGTGTATTTTCCATTTTCAATGACTTTCCTCGTAAATTGGAGGAAAAAAGCTTTTTTCTTCCCCCAGTTGTCCGGCTCAAGGTAGTCCCTGTGTCAGCACACACATGTTTCGTCGCATAAAGTGTGGTGAAGTGAAACAGCAGTAAAATATAATTTTGAGACGGTTCCCATGGGAAGACCACACAAGTGGACCGTAAATTAGAAGAGGCGCCAGGCAATGGACAGTCTGGACACTATAGCACAATGAACTGTCAACGTTAAAATATTTATGGCCGAAAATATTTATGGCCGAAAATGATATGCAAATTTGGCGGGGTATATTCCCGAATGATCCACCTACATGTCTGGGATTCGACGAGAGGATGCATTAATTCCCCGATACGAACAAATCAGAAACTCCAGCCAATGATGTAAGAGGGGGTAAGAAAAGAGGAAACAACCCCGTGGGAGAAGAAAAAAAGATGACAGAACGAGTGTGCTAGAGAAAAGAAGCAGAAGAGAGTTTGGAAAAGGTGTGAACGGACTTAAAAAATCAGTGTGTGCTTCGAATCAATATGATCAAGTTATGTTCAAAAGAAACATGGAATCAGAGGCTAGATGATGACTTAAGAGAAAGAAAGCGGTTCCAATAGGGCACGCGTCGATCGTGTCTTGTGTAAAGATGGCTACCTCATCATAATGGATAATATTCCCAGTAATCTATTTATTATTTGTGTTTCAAATCTTTTGTGGATACCCCTTATCCTCCAAAACCACATCTCCCCCAGACATGTTTAAGTTTAAAATTATGTCAATATCGTCTGTTAATTAATATTAGTGGAATGACTAAGAATAAATGGTATTTAGTTGCAATTCATAGAGTCTTTAGTTTTTTTTTTAGTGTTTTGGTGTATGTCAATCATTTTTCAATTTTTTCAGCGTAATACTAGGAGTACTTGCCAGGCAGGTTATGCGCGGCATAATACCACTGTACGATCATCTTAGGCTTTAGTTTTCATCAAATTTTAACCATAACAAAAATAATCCACCACATAAAGCGATACGCCCAGTTAAGACTCGTGTGTACTAACTTCAGAAGTCAATCGCCGCTATGTTATTCTATTCAAACTACCTATAAAAGTATAGTCAGAAATTACCAGTGTTTCCAATTGGGGACACAGTGAAAATCGGCAAACTACAATCCCCCCCCCCCCCCCACACACACACACACACAAAAAAAAAAAAAAATATAAATAAATAAAAAAATAAAAAATAAAAAATCTAATTTAGAGAATGCCTGGATCTCTGAATTCGGTCTCTGCAAAAGACTAAAGTGATTGGAAGTAATATACTTCACTATAAGTAGTGAAAAACATACACTAGTTTTATGTATTTGTAGTAAGTTGAACTATTAGCACAATAAAAAAAATCTTAAGTTTCTGTATTTTCATATTAATCTTTATATTGAATAAATTTTCAAAGCAAGTTCTTTTCCCTAATTACTTGTTTGTAATTTCTTCAGTCTACTGATATTATTTTATATATTTTTTTTTCATTCTTACAATCCTGTTCATGTATCACAAAAAAATTCATAACACCATTGAGCTGAAATAAACCAGTGGGGAGCTATGCAGAAAGGAAAATTAAAGTTTTATAATACTATTTTATGTTAATGGATTGTTTCTGAGTTTGGAAATTTGATGTTATAATTTATGGTTATAATTACCGTCATTAGGTGATAAGTCATAATTTATAAAGTTGGCATCTCACATAAATTTAAAGATTATTTTCTCTAGATGAAACATTTTAAAAAAATGCTCACCTGTTGACAAGTTTCAGTATTATTGTATTGTACATATTATGTTTTTGTTCATTTGTTGATAAATCAAATCAGGAAACATAATCATATGTTTTCCCTTCTTTCCTAGGCATTTGAAGAATCCAGATATTGCCGCTAAAATTCAGAAACTATTAGAATCAGGGTTAATAGCCATTCGTTAGTAATAACCTACAAGTGACCTAGTCATTCCGACTTAATTTCTACTCTACAAACAAACTGTCTTCTCTTACTGCTAAGCTGTTAATAAAAACTCTTTTCATTATCATTTCATTATGAAAGAATTCAGCAAGAATGCACGAGATATTTTCTGTAACCAGCCTGATTTGCATCATTACATGTATAATAAGTCAGCAAATAAATGTTTGTTATTCATGAACATTTGTATGTTACTCGTGTTTATCTTCATACACTGGGGGTGGTGGTGGTAGAGTTGTGTGTACTCTGGAAAAAAATCAATGTTTTTTTTTTTTTCCCCAAGAGATGAAAGGGAAATATTTAAGAAATATGTTGTTTACCCTGGAGACCTGCATGGGCCTGAAAATTGGATCCCGGCCTAGTCCCCTTACACATTTGAGACAAATTTCAAGGCCCGGCCTGTGCAGGTCCATAATTTTGGAGTAAAAATTTGTAAATTCTGGAAATTTCAAAGTGTAAAATAATTCAAATTATGATTATGTAATGCACGGTTATGTACATATTTTTAAAAACTGCCGATATGAAGTTTAATTTCATTCAGTTCGGTATTTGTAACCTGTTGGCAAGTTCAAGTATTTGGTGGCATTAATTAATCTTTTATAGAAGTTTTAGCATAGTAAAAATAAGGAGCATGAACACAAATGATTGGATGAAAGCATGGGAATTTTTGCCTTTTTAGGCACAGAGCATTTTTTTCAAATATAATAAAATAAAGGAAATGAGGGACCGCATAAAATTTAAATTTTGTGTTTTTTATATGTATACAGACCCTAGTAAAAGAATTACCATATCTGAAAGCTACTGTTTCATAGACAAACTTTTCTATGTGAAAATATGTTTCAATCACTTACGGTTTAAAAGATAATCGCTTTAATATCTATTTTGAATCACTCGGTAGATTCAGATTAAATTTGAATTTCTATCATTTGAAATGCCCATATGTATTAATGTGGTATCTAATATAATATGTTACAAAATGTTAATATTAATTTTCGATAAAATTGGTTTAAGTTACTAAAGAATATGGTAACAAAATCGCTCTTATTTTTGCGAGACAGAGGTTCAAAGGCGAGACAAAGCAGCTCTGTTTCTTGTCTCCTGTCCATCCCTAATTGCATCTCTTCGTGGCCACCAAACAAAAACCATCCAGCTTTGAAAATTGTTCCTGATCAAAGCTTCATTGCCCCTGTAGGTGGTGATCATTCTTAAACTAAATCCTTCATGGTTGCTTTTTCGAAAAGGAAAACAATTCAGTCCTATGTTGCATGCACAAGTTTTTCACAGTAAGCTTTGAGAAATCTTCAAAATTTTTAGATAAGGCCTTTGGAACTGGGTTGAGATTCTTCAGCTTTTTTGTGAATTAAGAGGAATACACTTTTTTTTTGTCCTTTTACTGTGAATTTCTGATAGTAATATCAATTAATTTTTTAATATTTTTATCTTCTAGCATGTTCTGGTGTTTTTAAGAAGTAAAACTTCTTTCACATATGTTATATACAAACATCGTGTGTACAATTTTTTTACTTTCATATGATTTCAGTTTTTTTTTTCTTTTTTGCCAATCTCATCCCTGTTGGAAAGACTGCCAATATCTTGGTTCAGTTCAAAATAATGCTCGATGCCGCTTTTATCGACGTGCCTCATTTTAATCCTTTCGAGAAAGGAAGGTTGGGATGGAATATTGAAGCCAGTGGTGTACGTGGGGATTTTTTTTTCAGAGGGGGCCCAAGGTGTAGGAGGATATTTGTGCAAAGCAGAGCCGGTTCTAGGGTGGAGTGAACAGAGCGTCACCTCTATGGGGGGGTTCCAAGATACCTTACTTTATAATATGCATATGTATATTTGAGTATCCATATATTGTTGAAATTTTGTTTTAACCCCTTTGAAAACTTTTATTGCTGCATGCGAGTGTAGGGGAGGTGGTACATTTTTGTATTTTGCACCACTTAGGAAAAATAGCTTGGACCAGCACAGGTGCAAAGCAACATTAAATAAATATTTTATATATTAAAATACACACATAAAAAAAAAACCTTGTTGTATCAAAATAAAGTAAAACACTTAGAACATATGCACATTGCTCTACCATAAACCAAAACAATGTGATGTCGTTATCTTAGATTACACACAGCATTATGCTTGTGTTCCTTCGCAAAATATTAGAAAGTGAAATTACATGCACAACTGACTTAATGCCAACTTCAGAATAACGATCGGGGGTGGACCGAGGATCGCGTTCAGAGAGTGTACCAGACTATTTGTGTAATATTGTGTTTATGACAAAGTTTGATATAAGATAGTACTGTATATCACACTTCCCACAAACCCAGATGATTTTAAGAAAGAAAAAAGTATTTCTTGCACGACACCTCAAAAGAGCTCCAAAATTCCCATCATTGTGCTCTGGTTCTAGAGAGACTCTGCCAAAATCTTCATGATCACGTATTGGTATTTGTTGCCTTCCACACAATATCAAGGTTTCTATAATTGGGATTAGTTTTTTTCTGTTGTTCAGAGCATCTTCTTTTCTTTTATTGCAAAGTTGAAGAATAACCGAATCGGCCTTCTGGTCAACAATGTCAGAAATATTCTTGGCTCTTAAAATGGTGCATTTATGATAATGTATTAATGCATGGGATCTGAAAATTTCCAAATCATCTTTTAAATTTTGACAAGGTTTTGTCACAAGCCCATCAAGAGATTCGTGGCTATCTTCAGTTGGAGGAAGCAAAACGCAATATTTGCAATAAGCCCTGTTTTCAGTTTTTGAATGGCTACCTGAAAAATATTTTGGAGTCATGATATCTGGAATCGTTGCTTTTTACAGCCAAGTTTTTGTTTAGGAAAGGTGTAATTTGCAGAAGGAATCCCAAGTATTTCGTAATGCTTGTACTCTCGCAGAAAGTCGGACATGAATTTCGTTGTGGGAGTAGCAAAGAGTGAAATATAGTCTCCAAATGTCTCAGAAATGTTTGTTGTGTGGGTATTGGACACTCCAAATGTCGCTGTTTCAACAAGACTTGCATTCACTTCACTTTCGTTGTCTTTCAATATCAAACAGGCAGGTGGGGTCGCAAACACTGTTGAATCTCTAATCGGGCTTACCAATTCTTCAAATGTAGATGCAGTATTCTCAGTATTTGTTCAATTTTAGATGACCTTACAACAAAAAAGCTTTTCAGAGTTTTAATTTTTCTCATTTTTCAAATAATTATGATTGGATTACAGTTATTACTACTATATATTCAACCAAAATTTGGTGTTACAAAAATGAACTTCACATAGTTTTAACAGATCCAGCAATGCAACTGTTCATCAATTCTTATCGCTACTGATACTGATCTTACCCAACGTCGACTAAACTGAAAAAAAGAACGCAGAATCCCACGTCTGAGCCAGACTAGAATCGGGGGTCCACATATTTCACCTATCCGAAGGAGGGAGATGTATTTGAATGCATAGAATCAAAGCATGCATAAAATATCCAGTAATTTCAAGAAAATAGCTTTTTCAACATCGAATGACTCTTCCTTTTTTCCGAGGCTACTTCAGGAAAACAGGGTTGAAACATCTTGAACTAATTCGTACACCAAGGAGAATCCGGTAATCAATATATTTTGGACCGTCCAGAGAAATTCGAGACTATCCTACTATTCGAAAGAAGGGGAAATCCCGAAGACAAGACTGCAAAATAGTGCATTTTTCAACGAATAGTTTAGTTTTTTTTTTAAACTTGTTTCTGCTATGATCTTTGCCAGACTAAATTTTCAATCCCAGCTCGCCCAGATTAAAAAATTAAGCAGAAGGAATTTGTTGTGTTTTAAGAACTGGTTTTAAAAAACTAGGAATGGGCCATTCGTTCAAAAAATAGGAATGTAAAATTAACTTTAAGATCTTTTAAAATGAAATAGTTGATGATCCAGCAAAAAGCCCACTTTTATATATTTATATATATATATATATAACTTTTTAGTCTGAAAATTTCGGGGGTCCCCCTGGGTATGACACGGATTGAAGCTGTGCCGAGCGCAATTATATGGGAGAGTTAATCTTTCTTGATGGATCACCTGTTTCCAAAACATGATATTTCAGTCATTGGTGGTTTAGATACTGAGATTTGCATTAAAAAAACCAGACTTTTTCTTAAAAATTGAAGCATAGGCAGATAGCATTAGTCGAGGGGGGCAGTTTATCAAGGGAATTAAGCATCGGAGTGTATTGTAGCAAATGCATTTTCTCCAACTGGCAATCAAATACGGTGGAGGTTTAACGAGGGTCGACTAGATTGTACATGTTCAACCCTGTGACTTATTTCCCATTCCCCTGGCCCAGATGCCTTATATTTAGCAGTCACTCTAACTTTAAATTCCAACTCAGTAGAGGTTAGCCCCTGCAATATGTTTTCAAGGGAGCTGAACATTACGATAGATAGTTTTTAACTTTAAAAAAAAAAAAAAATCAATCTTTCGGTGGTAAAAGTTCTGTATTGACATCAAATGTGTGTAAATTTTTTTTTTTTAATTAAAATGTATGAAGACACCCCCCCCCCCCCTCCTTTCAGGCTCATGAAGTTTCACCAAATATAAAAATTCAATGGTTTTTTTTTTTTTAATTTGTTTTACATGTTAAATTTTTTAACCGCCTGTAGTGGAAATAGGTGAATAATACCCTTTTGTATTTTTTAAAAAATATATCGTATCTTGTTTAAAGCCCCCGCCAAGCTTTTGAAATTTGTATAATTTGTTTAATAAAGCATCTCTTCCATTTTCTCCATAGGATTTTGTTCAGTTTGGTTTTGAATATTACTAATAGATATTAGAGTATTCACACCCCAGGCCTTTAACGCACAGTGTTCCCGCTCTGGGAACACCAAACTCTGACGTTTTGACTGCTGCCAGTTACGAAGAATAGATTTGATTTCTATAAAAATAGTGGCGGGTGACATAGCTTCAAGAGAATCCTTTACTTTTTAGCACGTCATTTCCCGTAAAAAAAATGGTCAGGATTATTTTTAACAGCACTGACATCTGCCGAAAAATGGAAGAATGCGAGAATAGCTGGATAGATTGCCCGATGCTAAAAAAAGGGCAGCCATTGCCATCGCTCGACTTAACTACCAGCAAGATGGCAGACGATCGAAACCTTCATCCACCATTTGCTGGTAGTTAAGTCGAGCGATGGCAACGGCTGCCCTTTTTTCGGCATTGGGAAAGGGTTGCGCGTCAAAGAAGGGTGCATGGCCCAGCAGTGCCTACGGCTGCATATCTCTTGGATTTTGTGAATGAAATTTTCAGTTAAAGGACTTTCTACTTACTTTTTGAACCACTAGCGTAAGAAAAACTACATCTTAATCTGGTAGGCAGTTTGTACTATATTTAGGAAACTATGTAAATTCAAACCGGTTTGTTCTAATGTAAGGAAAAAAAATTATATATTCGGGGACTGGTGTCCCATTAACCATCTGTTCAGCCAATCATCACGGCCGAGTGGATAAGACACTGAACATGGTAGATGGCTGAAGTATCAGGTCCAGATTTTTGGCCTACTCATTCCGTGAGGCTATAACGGTATGGAGTTTTTTGAGGTTTTCTTCAGATATAAGATGAATACACTGTAGAACTCCGTAAAAAGTCCTCCACCCAAGGCACCGCCTCTGCAAGTAGATGGGTGATTCCATTCTAACTGTGATTTTTTATGTCCTGTATTGCTTGTTCTGACTGGTCATTAATTAATAATCTATTAACTAAATTGTTGTGTTAATTAGATAGCCATCAATATATTTCATCATTTTTTTAAATATAATATAACTTGCCATTCAGTGAAAACTTACAATGTATCACCTAAATGTCAGTACCGTGTTATGTCTATTTCTAGAATTTACCTATAAATTGTTAATTTTTTTGTCGCAATGATTTAAACTAATTACCTCATAAATTCTAATGTACATGATAAAACTAAACAAAATTGGCACATTTTTTTGTTAATGCATTAAATTAACGTTGAATTCCGGTTCAATAACTTTTGTCTTTAAATTTTAACGAATTTTTGAATTTGTATGGCTCCAGCGCCATCTACCTTGAGATTTATGAAATGTCAAGTGAACCATGTTGAAAGTACGTCACCTGACTAATATTTACAAACATTTAGTTGAAATAGTGCAAAGAGTTTGTGTCATTTTAGAACTCAAATTTCAAAAATGTATGTCATAAATTTTCTCGTCAGTACCGTGGTATTGATAAACTCTGTCAACCATTGATTTTTTTCTATCCAAAATAGTAATTTTTTGTATATTAGCCTAAATTACACAGTAAATGGATATTATCAAATTCATAACCAAACAATTACAGTTGTTATTTTAAATGAAAATGTCAGTACCATGTGAAAAAAATAATTAATTAGTAATAGAATTATTTTAATTAGTAATTGCAATTTTTTTAATGCAGATGGCTCCGTTACTTCGTACTAGAAAACTACCTGATACTAGTGACAATAAAAGTGGCAGAATTCAACAATCGTCATCACAAAAAAAAAAAAAAAAAAAGGAAAGAAAGAAAGAAAATATAAAAATAAAATTAGTGCCGAAGTAAAACAACATCGTTTGGAACAAAAATGTATTGCTGAAAAATTAAGGAGAGAAAGAATACGAAAGGATCCAGAGGCTTACAAAAATTATTGTCAGTAAGAGAGCAAGGAATGATAAAAGGAAGGAAAACTTAAATCTATTCAAGAGTTATCAGAACTAGAGATGCGTTCGGGCTCATTTTTTGAAGCCCGAGCCCGAGGACTTTTAATCCGAGCCCGCCCGAGCCCGAGCAATATTATTTAACTCGGAGCCCGAGCCCGAAATTTCAGTTAAAGATTAAAAAAAATCCAATTACTTCATTGTTAGAATACAATGAATTTTGCCGTTGTGCAAATTAAAGACAAATATAGTTGCAAACTCTCAATGCACTTTCTAATTCTTTATTTATCCATATGTTTATCCAATAATGTCGGATCTCATGACTAACTAATGAATATAAGCCGCCGTTATGAAATATCCAAAAAGCTTCACGCACCTTCTAGGCGCCAGTACCGCTATTTTTTTTTTTTTTTTTTTTTTTATAAGTACAGCCAACACCGGTTATAGTGAACCCGGATATAGTGAACCATCGGATATAGTGAACACAAACCATTAGCCCCGATTCACACACAGTATCTCTATCCATCATGAAGACACTTGGGTTTTAGTGAACTTCGGATAGAGTGGACGAAATTGGATGGTCCCCAGAGGCTCACTATAACCGGAGTTGACTGTACTTTTATTTTCCTCATGAATCACTTTTTTATATCTTTTTCAAGGAGTATGTTCAATAAAGGAGAAATTTTTCCCGAGCCCGAACACAATTGTGAATTACAGAGCCCGGGCTCGGGCTGAGCCCGTCTCATTTCTAATCAGAACGAGAAAGCGAGCTCGTCGCAAACAAAATTTATATATATAAAAAAAAAATAATAATAATTCACGGACACGACAAAATGAAAATATTGTGTTGACAACAAAGCAAAATGATACAAATAACGTCGAATCTAAACAAGCTCGGGTAGAATACAAAGAAACGAATACAAAAAAATCTACGTAAGAGACAACAAAAATTTATTAGATGATAATAAAAATCTGCGAATGAAAGTTAATAGCTTACATAAAAAATTACAACGTTTAAATATCAAGAAATCAGACCCAACATCGCCTAAATCTAAAGTTGATAAAATGTTAAACGGTCAGCATGTAAATCCTCAAGTTCGTAAAACATTATTGTTTCATGAAGTCATCGTACGGCAACTAAAATCATCTTTACGCTTTGAAGTTGTAGTAAAATCCTCTCAGGCTTTCATTTTTACAATAAAATAGTGTGCATAAAAAAATTTAAAAACTTTGATTTTAAAATCTTAACATTTTTAATTAAAAAAATCACAGTTAGAACAGAATCAGCCAGATACCAAACGAGTAGACTTTAACCCTCTGCGCAGCCGAGATGTAAAATTGAAATTCCGTTTTTTTTTTATTTTAGCACCAGGGTGCTATTTCGCTCAATTCCAGAATTTTGTCTACGCGATCTTGTTCACAGGTTTTGTAGGCATGAACTGTCACGGTGAAGATCTTTTCAAAGGTGTTTGCCAGATAACGTGGAAGTGTGTGTGTGTGGGGGGGGGGGGGCGTTAATAAAATGTTGAAAGTTGCACAAGGTTTGCATTTTTTGATAATGGATCGCTAAGTTTGATGCCAAAACGTGACACTTTATTATAAATATAATACGAGTATAGTTAGAAAATTCCTCCCGAAGATTGTAAAATAGTTTTAGTAGCCAATTTTAATGTAGATTTCAATTCCGAAAAAGTGTTTTATGGACCAGAGAAGACAAATACGGTACACTGATAGATTATGATACACTTTCCAAATGGTATTTATAAAGGTGAAGTATAGTTTGACTATGCCTGGCGAAAATTGTTAAACAGTTTTGGTAGACCATTTTAATATAGATTTAAATTTCGAAGAAGTGTTTTATAGAACAAGGAAGGAAAACACGCACAATCATGGATTATGATGCCTTTTCTAAACAGTGTTTAAAATGGTAGAGGATAGTTGGAATATGCTTGGAGAAGGTTGTAAAACAGTTTTAGTAGGCGATTTTAATTTAGATTTCGATTAAAAATATGTGTTTTATGGTACAAGAAAAAGTTGATTATTATTTTAACAGCCCCACTCTTGCCAATCTAAAATTCGCCACACTTTGGCAAGCTTTGCAGTCATGGGTCTCTAGGAGTTATCCACAAGTTTCAACGCTCCCAAAAGAACTGATGAAAACTAAAGTGAACTAATTAGCGATAAATGCACCAGTTGAGGTATTTGAAGACACTTACTCATCAAAACTACATTAATTGGCAACCTAAAATAAATAAATAAGTAATGGAATGCTGTATTGACATGTTCCAAATCACCATTTTAATTCTAAATTACGGTTGCCACATAAATACAAAAAAATAGTCATGGTAACTGCGTATGTTTAATTATCGACACCTTGGCAAGAATCTATAACGTTAACGTTAGTAGGAATCAACCCAAGAAAGACAAACACGGCACACTCATGGATTATGATGCACATTCGAAACAATGTTTAAAACGGTAAAGTATAGTTGGAATATACTTGGCGACGATTGTAAAATAGTTTTAGTAGGCGATTTTAAGATAGATTTCGATTCCAAAGATGGGTTTTATGGAACAAGGAAGAAAAATACGGCACACTCATGAATAATGGTACACTTTCCAACTTAACAGAATAAATAAGAAAAATAGGGACAACGCATAAATTATGATACGCTTTTAATATATAGTACTTTAGTGCGTATTTAAAATCTGAAAGTGTTTCCGATTTTCTTACTTTTTTTTTCTGTTTCAATGGTATGTTTATGGACTTATCGTGCAGGCACTAGCCAGTAAAAAGCCAGGAATTAGCATCCTCTTTATTGTGGTGGCACGCAACAGGTGAATTCAACGTCGCTCTTCCTGCAGGTTCTCCTGATTCTGAACCATTTCCAGATGAGACCTGCACCTTGATTCGCATCCCCAGAGGTCTATCGTTTCAGCCAGAAGGTCACGGGAGACAAGACAGATTTTTTATATGCGCACAGTCACACAGTATTCCAGTCAAGAGAGGTTGTGGTACTCTCGAACACAGACCAAGATCGACGCCGCTATGTTCTGATGGGAACCGAGCTTAGCCGACTGGGCCACTGCGGGACATTCGCTCTGTGAGGGAGACCCGGAGTACTTAACTTGTATCGAAGAACCATTTTCATTTATGCACTATAATGCTGAACAATATCCACGACTTTGTCCTGAACGCTTAAGGTGAAAAAATGATCGATTAATTCAATGTTTCACCCAAAAATTTTTTTTTCTTTCTTTTAATCTTCTCATACAGAGCGAAAGACACGTGTACTCCGTTCACGAGCAGTTTTGCCGCGTAACACAATGAGGGAATCGTTTTCTTTTGGGTCTGGTAACGTTTGTTGCGTAAAAGCCTCCCAGCCGAGAATGCGTACGGAAAATTCTGATTTTCGTAGTTGGTTTCGATCCGAATCCACTATTTGTCATTCGCACTTGCGTATTTCATTCTGCGAATAATCGATAACATCTTGACACAATTCTGTACTGACGGTTTCCTGGTGAAGCATTCTGTATATTTCTTTTTTTTTTTTGCTGTACGTGAGCATTAGGGTGGAGCGAAAAAAACTTTATTTCGAAATTCACATTGCCAGAGTCATTAAATGGTGCGAAACTGATAAGAACAAATTCTTTCCAAATTTCAGCTCAAAATAGTGTCATCTTCAGGTTCCACAACTCAAGCGAATATGTTTCTAGCTTATTTTTATTAAAATAATAATGTTTAATTAATTAATTGAATAATTAGTTATGTTTTCATTATTCAATTGCTTTATTAATACGTTATTGTCACACGTCAGTGCTGGAAATCGTAGATTTAGAAGCAAACGTCGACTTAGGATCTGATTCAGAAATGGAATATACCTCAGAAAATGATGACGATTTCGTTAGTCAGGAAGCCAAATGTCGGAAAACGACTGACGATGAGGTTCGCGACATCTCTAAGACAGACTAAATCCCCGAACTAGCCGTTGTTCTTGATAGAGCAGGTGTATCGGAGTATTAATTATTCGATTTATTAATTAAACGTAATTATTTCAATAGAAATTGTTAAAAGACTAAAAAAGACACTGGGAATATATTCGCTTGAGGTGTGGAACCTGAAGATGGCAATATTTTGAGCTGAAACTTGGAGACAATTTGTTCTTATCAGTTTCGCACCATTTAATGACTCAGGCAATGTGAATTTCGAAAAAAAGTGTTTTTCGCTCCACCCTAGTGGGCATGTGATATTTACGTTTTTTTTTTTTTTTTTTTTTTTTTTTTCCAAACAAAGTTGAAAAAGTGTGTATCACATTGGTCTGTGTGTGTGTCTGCCCATGCTTTGACTGCCGTCAGTACGCACGAGCTGCTGTGAAATGGATGTACAGAATGACACGAAATTAGTTTTACAAACTTATGTGAAGGGTAGGATACACCATGACGATTCAGAATCACATAGCAATAATGCGGGGGTCAGAAAGGTCGTCTTCATGTACTGTTAATAATCACTTTGGAAGAAGTATTGAAGTGTGCGTCTAATTTCTTAACCAAGTGTCATAAACAGACACCAAATTGTCTGGGCTTTCCTCAGACAATTTCATAAATGCGATGAAAGAAACAATTCTGAAATAACAATTCTTATCAAGTGCAATCGGTAAAAGATGCATAAGCTTTTTAAAAACCATGGTCGGAAAGTTTACTATTACTTGAATACTTCTTCCAAAGTGGTTATTAACAGGTACATGAAGACCACGTTTCCGTCCTCGCATTGCTGTGTGATTCTAAACCGTCTTGGTGTATCCTACCCCTCCTATAAGTTTGTAAAACTAATTTCTAATCACCCAGTTTATTGTTGCTATATGTACTGTAATATGATCTATATTGTCTTCTAGCAATTATATGCAATGTATACTGTTAAGCAGTGGCGTAGCCAGAAAGTTCTCATGGGGGGGTTACGACTACTGGATTTCACGTAAATGCATATGTGTGTGTGATAAGGGGTTGAAGAATATGCATTTTGTATGGCAAAAAAAATTTCTCAATGTGTGTGTGTGTGTGGGGGGGTGGTTGTGACTCCCCCTATCCCTCCGCCCCCCTTGGCTACACCACTGCTGTTAAGAAATGGTGTATTTTGAATGAATTATCCTTCCACTAAAAATCATAAAAAAAAATCCAAGACAATTAGGGTTACTAATGAGTTAAAATGCTTTTTAGGGACTTTTAATTGTTTAAAAAAAAGTGTTTTATATTACAAAGTTTTTAATTAGTTATATAATTGCTATTTTAGAAAGTTTTTAATTAATTTTATATTTAAGAGATTTGGGGCATGGTTAAAAGAATGACCATCCATTGTCTTTTAACCCTCTATTTACCGACGGTACTTAGAAGTGCCGTTAAATTAAAATTGTAAAAAAAACACAAACCCATTTTATCATTCCTTTCAAACCATTCAGTAACAAATTCTTCATTTAATCAGCTTACCTCAACGATTGCATGTTCTTTTAGAGTAGATTGTTTTAAGTAAGAGAGCTTTCTGCGCACTTTCTAATCATGTCGAGCACCCTCCTCCGCAAAAAAAAGAGCATTAGTTAATTTTCAGACGTCTGCTTTATGATTAAAGGATTATATTTTCTAAAAGTGTCTCCATCCCTACTAGCAGTTCTGCTCGGGCCTTCACCGGCCACGCAGCCTTGAGCCGATGAGAAGGAATCGGGCCGTTCACTGTGAAACTGCTCGGATACACGTAGTTCATGTCCCCTCGGACGTGGAGACGTCCGAAGTAGTCTAACCGATGAGTTTTCATCGGGTTGGACACGGATTTAGGGAACTGGCCCGTTCACTTTATGCGTGAGGTTGGCCAAACACCAGGGTGAGTATCACTTTTCAATAAGTTCTTATTTGATGTTGACATGCATTTAACCCTTTCCGTCCCTACGATGCAATTCGAATGATAACATTTACAAGTGTTTTACAGATTTCTTTTATCTTTGAAATGTATTTGTAATCGCATTTTTCATATATGATAATGCAGTGCAGAAGAAATACACTTTTACTACGCGACGCATATGCATGCATGCAGGTACGTCGTATACTCCATCTATTTACGTATATAGTCGTACTAGATACGTAACTATACTATACGTTAATGTACTATAGTCGTATACTCCATCTACGTATGAAATTACATACGTATGTTACATGTTCGATTTGTTTTAACTAGTCCGAGCGTATAGCGCTCTGAACTGGAAGACGGAAGGTGTCTGGTTCAAAACCAGGTCGCGTCCGCCGACTTAACCGTTCAGAGTTTTCCCGTGGTTTCCACCGAAATTTAGCGTAAATACAGGTTAGGACACCTTAGAAAGACCCCCACGAAGGGCACCCCATCCACAAGCCTACATCCCTCGTGTGGATCCTCGTGTAGAAAAATAGAAATTTCCAATACTCTACAATAAATTATACCTTACACGAATTTCCAAAGTTTACTTAGATTTTGAAAATGAAAATTTTATTTCAAGATAGTTTTAGTAATTAGCAGTTGCTAGTTAATGTTAATTCCCATTGGCCTTAATCCCAGAAATCGCTTTGACTAGTATTTTGGTAATGTCTGTACGTACGCATGCTGAAAATACACGAAAATACACTGAAAATACACGCTGAAAATACACATTTTCGATCTCGTTTGATTAAATTTGAGGGACGTCTGCTCGTATGCATGTATTTATGTACGTATGTTCTTGTGTAATTCGATTAACTCAAAGAGGAATACCAAAGAAATTTCAAATTTAGGACTGCTTTAAAACATAGTTATGCATTTCCCTTTTTGATTCCTATTGACTGAATAGTTTATTTACAGATTTATATGAAAGACTTTCGGTGCATTAAAGTCTATATGGACATGCCTTTCACATTAAAAATCCCTGAACTATCTGTGTTTAGCTCATGCACAAAATATTGCCAACAGCCCCTAAGCTTGGCAAATTTAGGGGCAATATTACAAATTTTGGCCCTAAAAAAAAGTACGTATCTATATAAATAAAATTAGACTTTTGTCTGTACATTTCTTGGAATTCAAAAATTTTGTGATTTCTATCCGTTTCAAGCACCCGGGAATCCGATGCGACCCTAAAAAAAAAAGTTGGTCTGTCTGTCATTCTGTCCGTGACGCTTTTTTTGTTTAAGCATCACGTAAAAACGACTGAAGGGAATGATATGAAATTGGGTGTCCCAATAGGTGGTCACTCAACTTAAAACATAGGCGTGGAATTTTTAAAAAATCTTGATTAGATTTTCAGATTTTGCGAAAATCCTTTCAAACTGCGTAAATTTGTGTTCAAGCATCACGTAAAAGCGACTGAAGCGAATGATATGAAATTGGGTGTCTTGATAGGTGGTCACTCAACTTAAAAAAAAGGCGTCGAATTTTTAAAAAATCTTGATTAGATTTTGGGATTTTGCGATAATCGTTTCAAACTGCGTAAATTTGTGTTCGCACATCAAGTAATAACTGCAAACGTGAAAAAAATGATATTTGGTGAAATGATAGGGGGTCACTCACCTTAAACTATGAGCATCTAATTAAAAAAAATTTCGAGATTTCGCGAAAATCGTTTAAAACTGAGTGAATCTTTGTTCACGCATTACGTAATAACAACTAAAGCGAATAATATGAAATTTGGTCACATGATAGATGGTTGCTCAACATAAACTATAGGTGTCCAATTTTTTAAACATTTCTATTAGATTTTGAGATTTTGTGAAAATTCTCTCAAAATACGTTTATATTTCGTCAAACATCACGTAATAACGACTAATACGAAATTTAGTGATAGGATAGGTAGTTGCTAATCTAATTTATAGGCGTTGAATTTTTAAAATATTTTGATTACATTTTGCGATTTTGTGAAAATTGTTTTAAAATGCTGAAATTTTGTTCCAGCATCACGAAATAAAGACTCCAGGGAATGAAACGAAATTGGGTGACATGATAGGTTGTCACTTAACTTAAATTCTAGGCTTCGAATTTTTCAAAAATATTGATTAGATTTTGAGATTTCGCGAAAATTATTTCAATATGCGTAAATATTTGTTCGTGCATCACATATTTACGACTAAATCAAATGAATTGATATTACTTAGTTACTCTCTAACCTGTAATATTTTAACAATACATAAAAATTATAACTTCGCTTTCTTTACTTTGGCAACATACTACATCCATTCTGTGTACTCCTGCAATGCTGACGAAAGTTCTTGCTTTTTGGAAATTTGCATTCAGTACTAACCCGCCAAGGACGGGTACTTCAGCTAGTAAGACATAAGATCGCTATAAGAATTTTTAAAATAAAGTAAATTCCAAAAATTTTTATTGAAATTATTCTACAGAAAATATATCATACACATAATTTACAAAACAAGTATTTTCTTTGAGTTTTGCAGCAGCATCTTCAAACATCTTATTTTATGAGCAGTTTCTAGGAGAAAAAAAAGAAAATTTTTAGAACTTAATTTACACAAAGAATAGGAAATGCAGAGTAAGTCTGCTTCATATATTTTTTTACATAATTTCTATATCAGGGATTTCCAACCTTTTTATTACTTCAACTCTCTAGAAAACGTCTTTTCTGAATAGACCTCCTACTTTTTTCCCCCAACACATCGGTATCTCGAAAGATTTTCCGAATGCACTCGCAAAGACAGCAAAACTTTAGGTGAAAGAAATTTTTCCGGTGTCCGGCAGTAGTATAACAGTTGGTTAAACTCGGTTCCCATTGGAACACCGAAATGGAAGCAGCACCTGCTTGGCCAGTGCCTAGGAGGGTAAACTTCTTTCTCGACTGAGGCTGATGTAAGCCGTGTACGCTGTAGGGAACTAATGCATGAAAAATGTTTTATGACTTCAATGTTTTCCATGTTCAATCCACGTCTCTTTGGGGTACCAATCCAGCTCTTATCCAGCTCTCATCTGAAATTGGTTCAAAATTTAGGAGGGAGACCCGGGATAAGTCGGTATTCCCCTCACTGGGGATCAATAAAAAGGAAGCTGCCCAATTAAGGCCCTTTTCGTTTTATATAAAGGATCTGATCCCGCTCTGCAGTTGGCCAGACGGGTTTCGAAGCAACAATAAAAATTTTCAGGTTCTGCGTTTGCAGAATTTACCAAGATTCAGACTGCAGGGTGCAGAGGATGACCCCAAACACGGATTTTTACACAGCCCTTCTTTTTTTCAACTTTTGTGCTGAATTCTTATTTCATGCCAGTTTGTTTGTTTGTGTTGTGATGGCAACGCTAAGGGTGGGCGATCAGCCTAGGATGAGGGGTTATCTTAAAATGTAATTTTAAAAAATATAATTCTCAGCATCACCTCATTAGTGTATGGGAATGTTTCATATAAAAATGTAGAAAGTGTTACTTTTTGAAAACTAACGAGAAGAATTTTTTTAACGGATTCTTATCAGGTTGTAACGAAAGTTTTCCGCCAACAAAAAGTTCCAAACAAAGTTAGAAAAAGAACCTGAAAGGAGTATCTTTAATGCGGATAGTAATCACCACCCACATCTATAATTTTCTACCAACGTTTTGGTAGTTTTGCAAAGCCTTCGGCCAAGTAACATGGGGGGGCAAGAGACCAAAAACATAATTTTCAAATGCCAAAAATCGTTTGACAAAATAGGAGGAAACAGGCGAATGCAAACTGTTTGCTGAGATCATATCTGAGGTGGCGGGAAACTTTCGTTACAACCTAATACTTCCGACCTCATTTGGAACATTTTTTCAATTTACACTGCCCACTTATCTCTAAAGAATTAAAGTCCGTTACCACCTTTTTGGGACACCCTGTATCAGTCTGGTTTATAGTATCCACAGGTTCTGAAATCATCATTAACCAGTGTTCTGCTTAGAAAAAAAAAAAAAAAAAAAAAAAAAACAGTGGTCAGATTTAAAAAAGAAAAAAAACACTGTATTTACGTATACTATTTCTAAGCTAATCTAAAATCATCAACGCGGGTTTCGAAGTTTATAAAGCGAAACAAAAAAGTCGGTTGAATATCAAATCAATGCTGTACAGCTTCTCATTTCCATAACCCTAAGAATCTGCGCTTTATGCCTTTGGAAACTATCTTGGCGAGTAATCGCATCGTTTGGCCTTTTTGAAGTAACACTTCTTTAGTCGCGACTAAGGAGTAACTCAGATTTTTTGAAGTAACACTTCTATAGTCGCGACTAGGGGGTAACTCAGATTTTTTTTTCTGACGGAAGTAACGCTCAGTAAAGGAAGTGACGTATATGTCATATACTCCACGGCAAGCGCGTCTAAAAAAGAAGAGTCACGGAAAATCCTACATTTTCGACCGCTCGCTCCTTTCGTGGACTTCATTGTTGAAAATGCATTATCATTACTATCATTATTTAGTTTTTCTTGAGATGGCAACGTTATCCACAAAATATGTATTTAAATATCTCGTTTTGCCGATGGCAACTAGTTGTAAAATTCTGTACTCTCTGAGGAGTTTGTGAAGATTTCCGTTGGGAAATAACTTTTGAATTAAATTGTTTTTAAGAGGTCTAACGTTTATTTTCTTGATTATGTATCGTTAGATTGTGGCTAGTACTCATTTTCAGACATACAATTATTACTGCCGTGGTGGTATTTGATGAACATACAAATGCCAAACGCGTTTTAAAATAAACGATTTGGTGCAGTGATTAAATATTTCTCGTCCGCTTACTAGAAAGCTGGGCTAGTATTTTGACTAACTCTTGATACGCTTTAACATTCATCGTGTAAAAATACGGGGAACCTGTTAGGGAAAGAAACGGCGATTTCTCGCCATTTCTTTGAGACATCAATCTATTTATATATCAATAAGCGTTTTGAAGGTACATCCAACATAATATTTTACATGTAATCCCAACCTCACAGGAGGTTGTCGATAATCCTTATTTTTAGATGAATAATATACAAGGTTTTGGAAAAGCACAAAGAAATGGAACCTGTCTGCAATCGAACCGGAAAAGTAGTTGGAAACGTCAGTTTAAGAACACTTTTCCTGGATTCTAACCCAACTTCAAGGCAGAACATCGGTTTAAGAACAAGGAGATGGAACACCACAATTAAAGGGACAGTGGCTGCAAATAGTCCTAAACAGCAGAGGGAAATTTTCGTTTAAGAACACTGTTGGAGGATCATACTTCGATAACACGAAGGTAAATTTATAGGAGGGGACACTTCGCTTAGAAAGTTGGATAACGCCATTGTTGCAAACAGATGGCGCTACGCACACTGGGTAACTGCGCATCTCAGGTTGTTTATATTTCCATTGAGGCGAAGTAAATGAAGATCGTTGACTTATCAAAACTTCAAAAAAATTTAAAAAATTAAATACATAGACTTATGAGCGTGATATATAGTAATTACTGGTTTCAGATGTGTTTTAATTACATAATTGTCTTATAATACTATTTCGTAGTGAATATAGGCAATAGTTTCGAAGTGAAGTGATATTATTATTTGTCAAATGCAAGTTGCATTGGCCGTTAGGCCATTAAACTCCTAAATATTCTGTATGTCGTGTCTGTTATTATTTTGCCCAAAATATGTATTTTAAGAAATGTTAGTACGTAAGAAACGGACCCTGGCTGCAATCAATCCCAAACAATGGACAGAACCTGCAGTTTAAAAACATGGATACATAATAATAATTCGAAACCTACTAGCAGACGAAATCAAGGCTTAAGAACACTGTGATAGAAAAATACAACAAAAATTACACTACCTGCATTCGAAACCCACAAACAGAGGAAAACATCAATTAAAGAACACAGTTAAAGTATAACACTAGACTACGGCATCCCCCCTCCCCATTAGACCCAACCTCCAGACGGAACAATGGTATACGAAAACAGTTAAAGAATAATACTACAACATGGGCACTTCCTGGATTCTAAGTAATTATTATGAATGACCGATGATTCTTACTGGAGATTTTAATGTTCATTTTCGCTCTCAAGAGCCGTTAGTTGATTTTTTAAAAGAAAAATTTGATCTAACTATGAATACTTCTCGACTTCAATCAACAACGCGTTTCGGTACAACGATAGATGCTGTAGTTTCAAGAAAATTAGCAAATTTAGCGAGTAAAATTTATGTTTCCCATTATAGTTACCACAAACCTATAATTTCATACATAAAAAATTATGATGACATTCAAGTACCTATTTCCAATGAATAATGTGAATTTAACATTTATATAATCTTTGTAAGGTACATGAATAATAAATATAATTAAATTATAATATGATATTTATTTTAAGTTAAAGTTTAATCATTTCAGTGATATGTGTCGTAAACGCCTAATATTTTTCCGTTACAAATAGTCAAAGTTCATTAGTTTATTAGTCAGTTAAATAGTCAGTTTTTTTCTTTCTTAATTCTACCTCTCCACAGAGAAAAATATCACAGCAGATTAACGATTTCTGCAAAAACTGGTAACTGGGATGTCTGCTAGATTTTAAATGATTACGCGCTAAGAGTTGCCAGACCCACTGAAGTTTTTTAACTGGCTACCCAGCGAAAATGGAGTACCAATAAATAGTAATTTGCCGATTATGATTATTAATCCTTTGAGGCGCAACCCTTTCTCAATGCTGAAAAAAGGGCAGCCGTTGCCATCGCTCGACCGAAACGTTCATCGCGTGCCACAGATCTAGAGACCCTTTTTAGACGACAGCTGGCTGTGCGCGAGCACAACCAGCTGTCGTCAAAAAAGGAAAAAGGCGTCAAAAGGCGGAAGTCGAGCGATGGCAACGGCTGCCCTTTTTCAGCATTGGGAAAGGGTTGCGCCTCAAAGGGTTAATGCTGAAAAATAACTAATGAAAAATGCATATTCACTATCAAAATATGTAGATGCATATGGCAATGAAAAACATTCAGGTGAAATTTTACCTCTTAGAGCTAAAATCCTAAAAGAGAGGAAATCGAAGATTCGCGTTTAAAAAATAACTATTTCATTAAGCGGACTCTCCTTCGCCTCTGATCAATTTCTCAGAAGTTTTATCAGTTTCTTCCTCTCTGATCAGTTTCTCTCCGCGAAAAAACGCGAAATATTTCCCAAAAGAAGTTCTCAGATTTCCTAGGAAGTATTTTTAGCTCCTTATAGTTTATTTCTATGGAAGCGGAAGAAGTGGCCTGTCAATAACTATGTTACATATAGTTACCTAAAAAATAGTATTTCGGGGAAATTGAATAACTTTCTTCTATTTTAAGCTAGGTCACTTAGCTTTTAAGAGGGAGAGAAAAAAAAAAAACTAGCGTTCTTTTAAGTAATTTTATGCCAGGATTTTATTTTTTTAATGCGGACAATTTATTAAAAGGACTAATATGTTACTTACGGGAAATGCTTTTGAACTATAGAGTGACGAACCGCCAACTACCTACGCGTACATTTGCACGTGTTGTTTGAAATCTCCATAAGTGAATAAGCACGCGACGTTTATAGTTTCCCTATTTCAAGATAATTCCACGAAAATATTGATTACTGGTGATATTGAAGCTTGATTATTGACATCCAATTGACAAAAATCCAAAATTTCAGTGGGGTGGAGGGGAGTGCCCAGACCCCCCACGGCCCACCCCCTATCTATCTTGTGAAAGGCACTAATGTCCGAGCACAGTGACATCAAAATGGTGTTTCCGTTTCCGAATAAATAATCTCACTTGAGGAATAGCAAAAGTCTACGTCATTTTGATGTTGACAAGCTTCAGATGATTTAGCAAAACTGCATTTTACGAGTCACGAGGCTCAATAACACAAATGGGAACGATCGTCGCAATAGCATCTTTTTTTTTAAAGTTTTTATTTAAAAAAAAATTAATTAATTTTATTTGGCGAGAAATCGCCAAATCTTAATGCTATTAGGTACCGTTTCTGACTTTCAAATGAAGTAAGTTTGATTGAAGTACAGTGAAACCTCTCCGAGCGGCCACCCCTCTAAACGGCCAATTTTACATGGCACGGATTTTCCGGATCATAGACCTAATGGTTGGTTAAAATAACCTCTATCAGTGGCCACCCGACCCCCCCTAAACGGCCACTGAGTGGGATCCCCCATCTCATTTTTCGGGAAATTCTGCTCACTCCATGCTTTAATTTTGAGCGGAAAAACTCAAGGTCAGGAGTCTGGCGAAGCGTATTTTAAATCCTTTTAATCAAATGTAAAATTAATTTGAGGTTCATTTAAATTAACTAAAAAGTATGTTCGTGTATATAAATGTTTTTATAAATGAATTTTTGATCCTTTCAGGCGCTAATTCCGTCCCTGACGAGGAATTTCCCGATGTTTGTAGTGGCGAGCAAGCTGTAAACTTTCAACACAAGCGACTTAAGGGAAAACCGATGAAATTATCGAAAATTCCGAAGCGGTTATAAACGAATCGGTTAGAGATTTGTTTTTAAGGTAAAAAAAGAACTTGAAAAAATGGTTGTTTCAGAGAAAAGTAAAAACTTAAAACAGACACAAATTGTATCTTTTACAAAAAATGTAAGACAGCTTTAAATAAAGTACTATTTTCTCTTTAGATAAGTTTTAAATTTCATTTTAAATAAGGAATACGTGTCAGACTTGTTTATATTACGCATTATTGCAATTATCTCATAATAGTAAATAAAACCCTTCAGAGCGGCCACCCCCCTCTGAGCGGCCAAATATTCTCGGTACGGTGAGGTGGCCGCTCAGAGAGGTTTCACGTACATTAAAAATGTGTATAATTTGATAGACGTATACCAAGGAAGTCATGTGGTGTCCGCATAAGACTTTTTTCTTAACTAAAAGTCTGTTAGTTTGTATCAAAACTGATACAAACTGTTAGTTTGTTGTCGTCTAAGTTTGTATCAAAAATGTGAAAGATTTATACACCTCTTTGTCGCTCTTCAGTATTTCGCAGAAACTAAATTTTATTCACCCTGAAACGAAGGCAAAAATTTTACCCACGGTTACTCAGGTTACCCGCGCCATGCTGATAGTTTCCTGTTCGGCTGACAGGGAAAATGCTGGGGTTACCTGAATAGAAACTGAATGAAATTGGCTTAAGCCTGGGTTCAGTGAATGTGTTGATGTGGGGGGAAGAATTCTGTAGCAGCAACCCCTTTTTTTTCGTGCATCAACTTGATGTTGCCATGAAAACCATTCAATATTTATCTAAGATGCTCTCGGACATGTTAAAGAAACGGTGGACATTATAAAACTTTTGTTTTTTTTAAGTTTTGACCAAAAAGTATGAATTTTTGTATATACATTCATTTAAATGCATCAATATTAAATACTTAAAAACAAAAATAAAGAAAGCTTCTTTTAATTACAAAAAAAAAAAAAAAAAGAATTTCCATAAAATGTCCCTTGCACGCCAATTTTTAAATTTTCGTACAATTTTACCTAGTTGTTACTCAAAAATATATTCCGACATATTTTCTTATTACTTTAAAGATTCGTTGAAAAGTAAAAAATTTTAGGAAGTATTTTTATGCGTTAATACTGAATTTTCAGGGAAAAAAAATGTTTTTAACTTATGTTGAATTTTTATACTCTTAATGACCACCAATTGGAACGGATGAGAAAATTTGTTTTTATCGCTATCTTGAGTCTCTAAATAAATTTTATAAAATTTCTTCAAAAATTCTGTCGCAAGGGACATTTTAAAGACACAGAACTGCGAAAAATATTCATTTAACACCAAAGGCTTTTTTTCGGAAGGGCCATTTATGAGATACTTACATTTTGTGAACGCTTATAACAATTTTACTAATTAAGTTAGTCATGCGGCTTTTTGCCTCAGATACAGTAAAAATCCTGAAATGTTAATCCATAAAAATTTTTTCCAATTTTTTGGCGGATTTTCGGTAATGTCATAGCCCGAGGTTCCTACTTCTAAATGCCAAGATCGTTAACCGGATGGGGCATATGTGTCCCAAGAGATGAAAAGCCGAACTGAAGTAAATGTCAGAAATAATGGCAGGGGAGAGGCTGCTGAAACACGACCTTAAGCGAGATTTATTTCGGATAAAAGGAATAACCTTCAAAAATTACATCTTGAAAGTATCGTATCTCTTTATTGATCACTGAAAAATCGATAGAGTAAATGGAAGCTAATACTACTTTGTCCGAATTTTTAATGCCTTTTATGCTTTAATGCAGATGAAAGGATTAAAAAAATAAACATGTTTGATGGGCTGTACTGTTTTGCTTTTATGCACGTGGTAAGGAAAAAAAAAACTGTAGCGCTGCCTCCTAAACAATAGTTTTTGGTGGCTGGTACTCTACAACTCGTTATGTACAACTCTTATCTTCTTTTTCTTTCTTATAAAAAGGTTTTGGAGCCACTCTACGAAGACAAAAATGTACTAAAGAAACGTCAGTTTTACCCTACACTTTTTCTGATTTTAAACATTTTCCAACAAATTTGAAAAGTGCTTATATAATTAGGTTTTATTTGTCCCCCTTTTTCACTTTTAACCGCCATTAAGGTACATAGGCATGAATCAAAATAATATAGATATTCACTCTAGTAAACAAGCTTGATGCATACTCCCGTGTGCAAAGTACAAAATTAAGTATGGCAAACATGTATACAAATATATAAATATAAGGTATACAAATTTTGATGAAAAAAATTGATTTTGTCTACCTCTAAATTTACTTTGAAGAGTTTTGGGGAGACTTCTGTCTCAACGTACGCAAGTTTGTAATGGGCCCAAAAAAATTTGAAACAAGGAAGATAAATCATGCCAAGCGCATCGATTGTGGAAACACTTTCTATCAAAACAACATTTTTGCGCCAAATTTGGTGATTTATTGTACTTAAAGCTGACGAGATTTTAGTTTGGAGGTCAAGGCAATGCTAAACGAGGGCTATCTGCTACTGGAGGTATACCTTGGTCTGAGAACCTTTTAAAGAGTTTCTAACAAGTATTCACGCTACATCTGGAGAAAACCGCCATACCTCCATGGGATTAGATCGACACCTGCGGAGCAGGACAGAACCCAGGACCATCGCACTTCGGCAAGATTTTACAGATGATCTTTTTTGCAGTATATCACTATTAATTTAATTTTGAGAGACTCAGCGAAAGAACTTTAAAACTCAGTTCCAGTTTTAAAAATGTATTACACAATGCAATAAGTAAACTCTTACAAACGTATACCGATTTCATAGTGCCTAAAATGGATTAATGTCTCTAAACTGTTACAAGACTGCAATATTGAAATTCTTTTGAGTACTCCTGTAGAAGAATTATAAATGCTACATACACTATTTTCATTATTTCAATGAAGAGCATTACTTTGTGATACTTAACAACATATATGAATTTTGTTTTGTTAAACATAGCCGAATAACTGTAAAATACGCTTTAAAGAATGATTACCCGTAATATATTGAAGTTCTTTCGAGTGCTCCTGTAAAAGAACTGCACATGGTAAATACACCTTTTTCAAAAGGGTACATGGTACAGTACGTAGGAACAACATACATACATTTCGTGGTAATTGATGCAAATTTAGGCAGTTTTAGATCACAGACGGCCAGACAGACAAACCGAAACCATAATCACTTTCAACCTTGGTATTATAATTAGATACATACATAAAGAATCGAACGAGGAAAGGTATGATGATAGTGATCGACGCGAGACGGGGAAAAAAAAAAAAAAAAAAAAAAAAAAAAAAAAAAAAGGCCAGTCTCGTCTCGTAAAACAGCTGCAAAACTTTGTCTTGTCTCGCATTTTGTATGTAGTGCTTCGAATTTTTGGGATGACCCACTCTTCTGGGGTTAAATTAGCTTAAAATTTCTATTCTACAAGTCAAATAATTAAAATTTGCTTTTTGTTGCATGAAAATCAGTTAACTAGACGAGGCCTTCGCAATTAGTAACGGGCCTGCGCGAGTATTGATGAGCCATCCAAAGAGGCCTACGGATGCTCGAGTCTTCACGTATACATCAGGCATTTTTTAAGCTTTCCAGTGCTTTCAAACGTTATTTAAAGTAGTTTTAAGTAGTAATTGTGTTACTAATTCAAGTACGAACTCATTATTAATTTGTTTGCTATGATACATATTGACATTAAGAAAATAGATGCATATAATTTGAAGAAAAAACAAAGTAGCGCTTACTCTCATGAATCACGATTGCCTATTTTAGTTTCACAAGTGGATATTTTATGTACTGTAAAATAACTAAATACACAAATGAGAAAGACACTTTTATAATGAATATTTCATGTAGTCGTATTTCCTACGTTATTTTAAACAATTTAACATTAATCTTTAACAAATGATGTATTAAAGCGCATTTCAGTGTTTTCGGGATATCCTGTATATTGGAGAAAATTGATAAAATAACTCTATAGCGCGATCTCCGAATTAATTATGCTTTAATAAAGACATTTCATGTAGCATATGTGATTCTTTTGTCGCTTTCTCAATCGAACTTTGGAATTGAGCAAGCATAATGAACGCTTGTACAAAATATTAACTTCATTTGAAGTTTCTCTATAAACGGGCAAAAATCAATAATTTATAATTTACTGTATTTCTGCACTGTACCAGATGTAAGTCTGAATCACATAATGAAGGCATATATAACTGATAAGTAACAAGTTCAACTGGCAAAATTAAGTTGTCTAACTAGTATCACAACGTCATGCTTAATTACAAGAATAAACTACTCAAGTAATGCGATTCCTGATTAAAATAATTTATTTATAAATAACACATGAGTAATTATTCAATAAAAACATGATTTACATACATATTTTTAGAATTTCTAAATAAATTATAAAAGTGTTCACTTACCTTTACGTTCAGAGCAAAATGTTCGAATTTTATGATAAATTTTCATGAATGAAAACGGCGCAAGATTCACAAAACGATTACCTACATCTAAAGTTCTTTAGTGCGACAAAACTATAAAAAATTGTTTTGAAATAATAAAATGAAATAATATTTATAATACTTAGAATAATAAAATAGAACACTGCGAATGGGGAAAACAGGCCTCAATGATTGACTCATTTTTAGCGGTGGCAACTCATGCGCAGGCCCGTTGCTTAGCGACGGCCCCGTCTAGAACCAACGCCCTCTAGAGAGGAAAGCCGCGGCGCTTACTTGTGACGTCACACCGAGTAGGTAAAGCAAAGCGTTTCCATTGGGTTTCTCCTCTCTCCCGCGCCGCGGCTTTCCTCTCTAGGGGGCGTTGCTAGAACGCGAGAACGCTAAAACGAGTTTTGCGTGTCCCAATTGTTTAACAAAGGGTTTTATCGAATTCTCCAGAAATATTGGCGCCATCGCTTAGCTTACTTCAGTTTTGGAGACTTTTCTATTATGCAATAGTGCATTTCTATTATGCAATCTAAGTTCGTGATTGATTGAGATGGAATCCCCGGTATGTTCGCGCAACGTCGACGTAAGGTATAAAAGAGCAAGGTCGCGCCACAGTTTAGTTGCTGTAGCCAGTTGATTCTGCTGAGAGCATAAGGCTCTGTGTTCTGTGCTTTTGTAAGCGACTTATCGCTTGTTTTGAGAAGCTTATTTTTGAAAACTGTTTGTGAATCCTTCCTTGTTAAATCTTGAGGAACTGCTGATAATTTTTTCCCGTGGATTTCCACCGAATTTTAGCCTGTGAAAGAGTTTTATTGTGTGAGAAATACCGCATCTGAGAACGCTTCTGTGGCAAGCTGACTGTGATAAAGCAAGTTACTGACTGTTAATGCCTCTAAACTGTCCATAGTAGATTCTTCGACGATGCTCCAGAATCCATAAAAATTGTGTTTCGTCCTGTCCACTGGACTGTTTACAAGAAGTCTCCATATACAGTAGAAGACCCAAAATCCGCAAGGCTCTAAAATCCGCACTGTCTATTCAATGTAAACAATGAAATCTGCCCTGCCAGCTGCAAGCTCAGAAAACTACACTATAGCCACAAAGTAAAACTGAATAAGCTATTCCCTCTTGAAAAAAATATTTTAAGAGTTTGTGAGCTCTCATGGTAACATTGATATCCTTGAAATGACTGACAGTGACACAATTAACACTCAATTATGATCACATGACACAGTAACAAATGAGGATGATCAAAACGTTGATAAAATAACATTTAATCAAGGTTAGGCTCTGAGAAAGAAATACCTCAGATTTGTAGAGCAGCAAAGCTGTGTTACAGAACAGGAAATAATGAAAAAATAAAATAAAATAACTATAATTAGAATATCCCAAAGTCCTAAACTACTATTAAATGTACATGTTTAAATAAGTTGATCTATAATCTCATAATTTTTTGTATATTGTATTATTCCACTGTATTTTTATATTATGATTCTGATAATAAGTAACATGATTTGTTTCTCTTGATCTATAATATATATATATATATATATATATATTTTTTTTTTCTTCTTCTTCGTGGGGTTGAGGGAAATAGAATAAATTTCCTATTATGACCCAAAATTTGCAAAATTCTAAAATCTGCACAAGGTCTGGAACCAAGCTGTGCGGATTTTGGGTCTTCTACTGTATACTGGACTTTTAAGCGACGAACCCGGAAACTAAGCAAAGTTTTCAATACACACACACACACACACACACAATAATAGTAATATTAAAAACGACTCTCTCGTCTCTCATATAAACTTTATGTCTCGTCTCTTTCCGCATTCATCCCTAGTTAGTATGTCTTTATAGAATTAATAACCAATATTTTCAGAATGACTTATATCTTCATTTTTATCAACTTTCACAGTCCTTAATGAAATTAAATTTACGTAATCACAAGAGAGGCATTGTTATCTATTTAATTTTTTAAAATAAACCTTAATGCAAAAGTTGACATTTTAAATTAACGTTTCTTTTGACTTTATTAAATTTGCTTTAAACTTTTAATATGTTCTTTGATACCGGATTGCGCAATAGTAATTGAAAGAACACGAAGTTTTAATAACTTTTAAAAATAACTGTTGTTACGCAATTACACAATTAATTACTTAATTTAAAATGCTGAAATCGCATTTATTTTGAGGGAAGTGTAAATGATCGAAAGCATTCGTCGAATATTGTAAAAAATGAGTTTTTCAAATAAAGGATTATAAAATCCATTATCTTAATGAACTTCTGTTGTTCAAAGAAAAGCTATTAAAAAAAATAAAAACAATAAAATAATATTAAAAAATACCAGAATCATTTTCAACATCTGAAAAATATTTAATTACTATATTTAATTGCTATTCTTTTAGACGATACTAATAACAAGTAAAGTCTTTTCTTTCAATCCTTGAGTTATGGCAAGCCTGCACGAGGGGTATCTGCATACGGGTGGTTGACTTGGGCGGAGGACATTTCAAGGGGTTCTAACGCTTATTCACATTACATCTAGAGAAAACCGCCCACATAATCCAAACCGTTATAGTTCGACAGCTGCGGATTGTGCCTGAACCTGGGACGTTCACACTTCATCCGTTTACCATGTTTAGGGATGGATGCGAGATGAGACAGCGATTTACAGTTTTTTTTGCGAGACGAGACAAACTTTTCTAACATTACGACATAGGAATTTCGCGAGACGAGACAAAGTTTTTAGGCTGTTTTGCGAGACGCCTATCCCTAACCATGTTCAGTGTCTTACCCACTCGACCATGGTGGGGCTTCTTTTTTCTCAAATTTGTTCCTGAAAACCGGTAGACAGTAGCAGAGGTGATCAATTTTCGTGGACGTAAAGGCCATATCACACCTTAACCCTTTAACGCGCAGTGTTCCCGTTCTGGGAACACCAAGTTCTGACGTTCTGACTGTTGCCAGTCACGAAGAATAGATTCGATTTCTATAAAAATAATTGCGGGTGACATAGCTCCGCGAGAATCTTTTACTTTTTAGCGCGTCATTTCCCGTAAAAAAATGGTCACGATTATTTTTAACAGCACTCACATCTGCTGAAAAATGGAAGAATGCGAGAACAGCTGGATAGATTGCCCAATGCTGAAAAAAGGGCAGCCGTTGCCATCGCTCGACTTCACTACCGGCAAGATAGCGGACGATCGAAACGTTCATCGCGTGCCACAGATCTAGAGACCCTTTTTTGACGACAGCTGGCTGTGCGCGGAGAAGTTAAACAAGTCGAATGAAAGGCTCAATTTTTCCCGGACCGGCTGGGAAAAGTTCGCGGAAGTTGAACATGTATTGCAGAGGGTTTTTCACCCAACTTTTGTGCAAAACAGTCGAAGGAAAGTGTTGTCTGAATTGAAGATCGGCAAGGTGTGATATGGGCTGAAGACCAACTTTTGTACAAAACAGTCGAACGAAAGTCTTGTCTGAATTAAAGATCGGCAAGGTGTGATATGGGCTTAAGAGATCTAATTTTCGTCTTAAAAAAGGGTCGCGATCGAACTTGCTGTCATAGATATGCTGTAAATGGGGAGGGAAGGGGAGGTGTGAAATACACACACTATAGGCTTATAAAATGTGCTTCAGTACAAATTGTCTTCTCGCGAGCTATTAGCCGGCAATCAAATTATACGTTCAAACTCACGTATCTACCGACGTGGAAAACAACAAAATTATTTAACAGGCTAAAAATGTTACGTCCAAGGGAATTAAAACAACATGAGTAATTAATTAACGGTACATTAGCTACAGATGCACGGTAAAAAAAAAAAAATTCGGAAACGTTACCCCAAAAAATGGGGCAGCTCTTGCAGTTTAAAATTGCGGAAACGTTTCCGAACCATGCGGGTAAAGTATTTAGAAACGTTTCTGCATATGTCGGAAACATATTTACCTATTTTCCTGCATTTTAGGTAAGGTTTCTGGAAAGGATGGCTAACGTTTCTGTATATTTTGGTAAAATATTAAGTAACCTTTCCGTGTATTTAGGAAAGGTTTCCGAGTATTTCGGAAAGGTTTCCGAATTGACGAGTAACCTTTCCGAGTTTTTCAGAAAAAAGTAACATGCACTAGATGAAGCGCTTCGAGTATAATAAACTGGATGGCAGCACCAAACTCTATCGGAAGGAGCGGCCAGGACTAGCGAACAGAATCGAACGCTGTACCTACGCATTCGGAGGAGAGCACGGTGCCACGACACTGCGGTTTTCTTGCCGAATTTTGCTTTAAAAGTAAACTGACTGCTGCAAAAGTTATTTGCGGTACGGCTTGTTTTGGAAACTTAAACTTTTTTTGAAGTATTTTGTAAATGGAGAGAAAATACCATAATTAAAAAATATAAATTAAAAATCTTAAATCTTTTTTCTTCCACATAAATTATTTTCAGGAGATAATGTGCTGTTTTATTTAAGTATTCATCCGGCGACGTCACCTGGTGACTGGTCACAAATAAACTTCACAGGGACCACACAGTGAAATTACATCACTCACAAGTTACCAGACCCTTATTATCGCATGGGTAAATCGGGACTTTGCCCAGGGCCCCCAGTTTCAAATGTTGTTCTGAAATATTTTCTTATATGTCAAAATATTATGAAAAAAAAAAAAAACAAATTTTATAGATGGGGACCCCCAAATTCATCAATGCCCAGGGCCCTTGTTGGTCATAATCGGGCTGTGCAAGAAGTTACAATGTGACAGTCCTGTGACCCTCTGTGACGTCACAGCGACTCTTTTGTGACCATCTGTGCTATTAGGGAAGACGCGTTCACTGTTATCCCTCTGTCTCTTGCACTTGGCGCATGCGCGCGAAGTCCCAAATAAAGATTTCCTTTCCCCCGAAATATGGGTTATGTTTCCGAAATCGTGAGTTCGAGTAGAGCATCGGTAGGTTACGCTATACTTTCGGAAACCTTTCCGCTGTAAGTATGTAACGTTTCTGAATTTTTTTACTGTGTAGAGACAGATTCGTTTATTATCTTAACGCCAGTGGGAAATCTGAATTTGCATGTCTCTAACCAAGGAATCATAATTAGGTGTATTTCTGGATAGAGATAATAATGATGACCTTAACTATAGTTCTATACTGAAGCTCTTATTATCTCGTAGGCTACAGGGTTTGTACGAGTCGCGAATTTGTTAAAATTCCAAACTTTTGAAAAAATTGTCCTAAGATGTCCTACTATTTGAGATACTCGAGAGAACTTCTTTTAGTATTTTATACGAAACAGGAATCCTTTTAAACTATCAGGCCATATTAGGACACTATTTCAAAATTTCAGAAAATCCAGGTTTCGCATACGAAGTGTGTGTTAATCATCCCTTCTGCAAGAAACCTTGAAGTGTTAATACAATTTATTAACTGACTATTAATACATTTTATAAATATTAACTTTCCATAAACAATGTGCTTATGTTTTGATATTTACAACATTAAAAAAAAAATCCACACTGCAAAATCTTTTTGTAAAAAGATCAATTGGTCTTTTCCAAACCATAGGCGGAAGTCAGAATGTTGACTATTAGATAAACGCATATTTCATAATCTTTATTAGTGAAAATATCGACGTTAAGACATTTTTTTAAATTCAAAACTTGACTCTTACTCCGATTCATCCAATCAACTGTAGGCTTGGCCTGTGTTGATATTTATTTTTCAGCATTATTGGCTCAAGCGTGCATATTCTCCCCTTACATGTGAATGAAATGGCCACTTATCGACATCGCCGATTCGTTCTTGAAAGCGAATCATGTGATCATTAAGGGGGTCTTGTACCCTTTAAAAATGGTGAATCTCGAAAAGAATTCTTTTATGTGTATGCTCCTGTATTTACAAAAATAATTTATGAAAATGTAAGAAAATTGGTATATCATTACAATGGACTTTTCTGTTCACATTAACCCTTTGAGGCGCAACCCTTTCCCAATGCTGAAAAAGGGCAGCCGTTGCCATCGCTCGAATTAACGACGACTTTTTGACGACTTTTCGACGACGACTTTTTGACGACAGCTGGCTGTGTCCTCACAGCCAGCTGTCGTCAAAAAAGGGTCTCTAGATCTGTGGCACGCGATGAACGTTTCGATCGTCCGCCCTCTTGCTGGTAGTTAAGTCGAGCGATGGCAACGGCTGCCCTTCTTTCAGCATTGGGCAATCTATCTAGTTGTTCTCGCATTCTTCCTTTTTCCAGCAGGTGTCAGTGCTGTTAAAAATAATTTTTTTACGGGAAATGACCCGCAAAAAAGTAAAGGATTCTCATGGAGCTACTATGTCACCCGCAACTATTTTTATAGAAATCAAATCTATTCTTCGTGACTGGCAACAGTCAAAACCCCAGAGTTTGGTGTTCCCAGAGCGTGAACACTGCGCGTTAAAGGGTTAATGTCTTCAAAAGCTTTCTAAGTTAATAATAAAGAATTAATTTATTCACTGATTAAAAGCAACTATTTTTCATATTTGTTTACTGCGCGAAGCCTAACACACAGAAAAATCATTTTACAGACTCAATATTTTATCTGCTTGCACCCTGATAATAAGTAATTAAAATGACCTATTATTATGTAGATGTTACATACCTATCTACAAAAAATAATAATTAATTATTTTTTCACTAATTAACAAATTAAATCCTTTGTAAATTAAAAAACTTTATGAGGTCGGGAATAAAAATAGTTCATTTAATTATGCATTATCAGAGTAATATGTAGAAAAGATATTGAGTCTGTAAAATGATTTTTACGTGTATTAGACTGAGGCGCAGTGAAAGACATACAGAAAATAGTTGCTTTTAATTTGTTAATTAATTTAAATTTCCTGATAACCTGGAAAATTTTTGAAGACATAAATGTAAACAAAAAGGCCATTGTATTGATATGCAAATTTTCTTACATGCAGATAAATTGCTTATGTAAATATTATGTTTATGTAAATATGTAAATCACATACATGAAAGCATTTTTGTCGATTTTCATCACTTTTATAGGGTATAAGATCCTTTAAACCCTTTGAAGCAAACATTTTCACATCAATGTAGAAGACCAACCGAATAAACTGCTCAACGCTGAAAAAGTGGATGTGTCACTTCTGGTGTGTGAACTTCTGTGTGAACTTCTTTAGCTCTGTAGCGACAGAGGGGTGATTCGATCGACCGTCGTATTGTTGGTAGTTAAATGAATGAATGGCAATGGCTGTACTTTTTCAGCATTGGGACCATTTAAAATAACGGTGAAAGTACTGAAATAAGGTGGTTACACGGCACAACCACCGCGCGTCAAAGGGTTAATATGATGATTCTGATTTGTCTAGGTCAGTGTTTTCCAACCACTGGTCCGCGAAACTTTATTAACGGTCCATGCATATCAAATTTATTATTAAAAAATCGATAAAAGATGTTATTCGAAGTAAAAATTATAATTTTAATAAAACTTGATTTAATAAACGAAATACATGTTTGCATAGTATTTGTTATTCTTGCCTGAAGTTGGTCCGCGAAATATTTTGCCTATTTTTACCGGTCCTCAGAAGTCGAAAATTTGCAAGTTGTCCACTAATGTCAGAAGGCAAAAAAACTATCATTAGTAGCCTCACCGACCTAAAAAAGTCGCCAGTTTAGTAGCCTTTTTCATAATTTTAGTTGTCAAAATAGTAGCATTTTTACGTGATTTTGTAGCTAAGAAATAAACATACGCCATTTAGCCTCATTTAAGAAGAATGAATAAAAATGATTTAAAAAAGCCTTATGCGTTATGTAACGGAGCGTGTAGTACATATATTTTTATAGCACGATTTAAAAAAATCGATTAGAAAGTTTGATGAACGACCAATAGCAAACTGGAAAAGAAAAGGGAGTTGACAGAAACCGAAATCTGATTTTCAAATGCGTAAGGTACCAAAAGTTAAGGTTGTAGTCAAAAGCTTGAAAACAGCATGAAAATGCCGTTTTTTGGTTAAAAAATGTCGCCTAATCTTTAAATTAGTAGCAAAAGTCGCCTTTTTAGTCGCCGATGGACACCCTGAATTTGAGAAACACTGATCTATGTTACTACTCCTGGATGCTCGTGGCTCTGCTGTTGAGAATAGGACATTTTTGCCACATAAAAGATGCATTTTACATGATTTAACTCTCAATCCAGTGTAATGAAACTTACTATACCGTGATAATGAAACGGGAAGAAAAAAAAAAGTACTAAAACTGTTTACAGGTAAGAAACGTTTTTATTCACATTCACAAAACTTCAGTAACAAGTTTACAAGTTTCCATTGAACAAATCACAGGAAAACAAGAAACACAATGGTCACTTCTCATGTGATTTAAAATTGTAGATCATGCAAATAACTGTGTACAACTATTCAGCTTCTCATCATATTTCAGAGGATAAAAAATAAAAACTGTTCATCTTCATAAAAAAATAAGTCTTAATTTTTATTACCATTATTGTGATTAAACAGAATATTTTGACATTTTCATAAACAGAATATTATGGCATATTTATGACAGAATAAATATGGAACGGTTTTGGAAATATAAAAGCATTTCCCCCTCCCCTTGAAGTATTTTATTTCACACAAAATAAATATCACATGAGTTCGATAACTACAAGTAATAAAATAACAGTTAAAATAAACGAAAAGTAAAAATAAATTCGTCTAGTAATGCGAAAATTATCCAGATTTAGTTAATTTTTGTGAAAGGAATGGCTACATTGTGGCATTCAGTTATATATTTACTTCATAATAACAAAGATTTTAACGTTATCATAGTGCTGGCGTAATTTATTTAACACATGCAAGGCATAAACATCTGCGAGTTTAAGAATGAGAAAGATAAATATAGGAAAAGCTGCAATTAATGAAATTGTTTCAATTTCTTTGAAATAAAAAACTTTAAATGTTTTTCAAAATAAAATTTCTGAAGAATCTGCAGTTTCAAAATTTGGCAAAAGCACTCCCCTAAATTTTGAATGCTTGTATGAAAAGAACAATGCTTCTATATTTCCAACTTTTTAAAAGTTCAATGCTTTTACAGCATCGTGTTAGACAAAATTCGATGCGGCCATCTTATATTATTTCAGAAAATGAGTTTAAAAAAATATATGAAAATAAAAATTTAACACTAATATGGCAGAACGATGCTGTAAATTAATACAGCCCGTTTCGAAACCCCACCTTCAAATTTAAGAACACATCGGTTAGTTTTCATGAAAAATAGAATTTAAAAAAAGAATGACTGATTTGAATAAAACTTTTTTTTTTATTTCGTGCCAAAACATAAAACACTGATTGTTGTTAAGTCATATAAAACAACGTTCAATAACTTAAAATAAATAGACACTCATATTAACAAGATTTATAGTACAATATATCAAGCAAGTCGAACAGTACATAGAAGATATACATTAGATTTATAAAGTGCAAAATCACAGACACGAGAAAAAAAAAAAAAAAACTTGCTTCTATAGTAATACATCGCCAAGTCCTTTACTTTTTCGTTTCCATGATTGTATACATTTGGCAGCAAGAGTAGTTTAGAATGCAAAGTAAGGATTATATTAGTTAAAAGAAAGGAGATATTGAAATTTTAACAGATTTTTGATTTTATGGTTATTATATAAGTGAGAGAACAAAAATTGCTAATTTTTATAAGGTACGCCGTACTTCTAATAAAACAGTTTGATAAGTAAAGATTGAGATTTTTTTCCAGACATATTTTTATTCGAATGAAAGGGCAAGAATTATTAATATTTATAGCGTATGTCTTACTTCTAATAAAATAAAGTTTGGTAAGTAAAGATTCATATTTGTTCAGCTATAGCAACGGGTCTGTATAAAATTGAACATAATTAAAGAATACCCGAGAAGTTTAACAAAAAATAAATAAGTAAAAATTAAAAAAAAAGTGAAATGGTAAAATGACAGTTATCTAAATCAGAACTCTTAATTTTAAAGCATAAAATTTTCATTTCTATAAACATATTTCTTTAGATTATTTTTCTCCGCTACATTTTTTTAACCCCCACCCCTCAAAAAAAGAAGAAGAAAAACATAATAATTAACGCTGATTTTCAAGTAATGCGAAATCAGTAATTCACTATTTCAAAACTTATTTTTCTTGAATTATGAATGGCATGTAATAAATATTGCTATATCATTTTTGACAGCATATATGAAATTTTAATTATCAGTTCACACATAGTTCAAATTATTTTTTATTAATGAAATTTGTCTGTGAAAGCATCTCAAAAATTCATTCCTTTCATATTAGATGATAAAATTTCATTGAGGTATTCAAACTTTGTAATTTTAATTTTGCGTAGTAGGGTTCTATACCCCTGAAAGTTGCTATTGATTTGTTGAATAAAAAGTCCATTTTTTCGGCAAATATGCTATTAAACAAGAAAATTTAACACTTTATTTTAATTTCAAACGATTGTACAAATCAAAACTTTTTTTGGCTTTAATAACTTACCTTCACTAAATATGAATCTTCACTAACAGCTTATTTTAAACATTTGCCCTAAACTTTGGTAAAATTATTATTCCTATAATAGCACAAAATGTTACTCTGGTCGTACTGTGACGTCATATAACGCATAACACACGGCGATGTGATGCAAGTGTGAAACCGTATGAAAACAATATTAAAATATAAAGTCATAAGGATCATCATGGTAAGGTGGATGCGATTTCCCGCTGACGTCTCCAGAATCTGATTGCAATTACATTTCTAGCGATATTAAGACTAATAAGTAAAATTTAAGATATATTACAGAAATTGAAATAATCTTTTTGATAAATGAACATTTGCAAAATTAAAACTATTTTCGCACAGGAAAAACGTTTGAATACTGGCGTTAGTCAAGGATACAAAAACATCGTTTAAAACACTTCTTTTTCTAATTAAGGATGCTTCCAGCTCTCTAGATCTCTACGCTTGGTACATCGCGTCTTGTAAAAATTGTAGTAAAATAGTCACACTTATAGGCTATTCACAAAATCATAAGCACGTACTCTCACTTACACGACAAGAGCACCCAACAAAAACTGGTGTTAGAAAGTATAACAAAAATATTGTATAACAACACACACAAAATGGTACATATGGTTATATACAACATAATTTCGAGTGGTACCAAATATCCGCCCTTAATCAGCTGTAAAAAAGTTCAAAAGTTTATTTTTTTTTTATAATTGAGGACGTGCGGACCTTTTGTAGCACTCGAAGTGATCATTTTGTATACAAGTACCGTTTTGTGTGTTATTATAGAAAATTTTTATTATTTTTCTCACTCCGCTGGTTCATAGATGTACAATGAAACTGTGGAATGTGCATTCTATACATATTTCAAAGAGAGAATTAGATCACGAAACCAGAATTTCCTTCTTATGTGCCAACACAGTGATACTCAGTTTAACGTACACGAAAAATGTACGTAAATCAGAACTAGGTTTAAATAAAACTAAGAAGGATGGATTGGCAATATGCAGTAAAATCAAATCGCAATCAATTCTTGCACTGTTTCAGTGCTCTTGTGTCAATTTAAACATCCACTCTGATAGGTATCTCGGCTTTCATTAGCACTGAAAATGACCGATGCAGCAAATTTTGTCACAATCATCGCTAAAATTAGCAAATCCAGCTTGCATACTTGGAAATTTCATGCCGGCAGAGACAAGCAATTCCTGCGGCGATTGAATGGATAAATAATGTTTACAGTGTCAAGTTTTGAGCGATTTTGACAAGCGTAAACTTGAACGTTTTTACATTGAAAACTAGCAGACTCAAACTGTGAAGCTTGATGGAAGCTTTTGACTTGATTTCTCGTTTAAAAATAGCATATTTCCACCTATCTGTTGGAAAACATTTTCAATCGAGTCAATAAAATGATACTAACAAGCTGAGTATCGCTCTCTGGTATATTTGCTGCATGTTTGGACTAACAAGCTTGAATTAAGCCTTGAATTGGGCGGGAAAACAAAATTCTTCAAGAATACAGCTGAGTAACGAGTACCAAGACACTGTAAAAATCATAGAGTTGGATGTTAAGATTTTGATTTGATTAATGTATCTTGCACATAACATAATGTACGAACTTTACCTGCTTTTCGAGACAGAAGTTAAAAATATTTTAGATGGAATGTTCTCCTTCGATTACTAAATGCTGGTCTTCAAATATCTCCAAGTAGGCAATTGGACTTTTAAACAACTCCCGCAAGAAATCAGGCTTTGTGACTAAGAAGTAATTTTTAAGACATGTTCAGAGACACAAAATAACAATCTTTGTTTCTCAACACGATCTTTTTTATCATAGATACTTATAAACATTCTGCAATTCGTAGAAATGACTCCTTTTGCGCAGTATATGTTTCGCCATAAGTAGATAATACGGAAGACCTAAAACCGATATCTGTTGGCTTAATTAACACCATCTATAAAGGGGGAGACGGTATTGGGTAAAGGGGGAGACTTAGAGACGGTATTGGCTTAATCCAAGGAAAACTTCCCCTGCCCCTAGAGGATAGCTAAAACTTTCACAAGCGCAACGTCTTCCTCGCGTTGTGTTTACAGTGTTACTTTTGCATCGCCAAAACAGTAAAACATAACTACAAGTTTCATGTAGAATAAGAATTTTTGAATCTATGATTTAGCGTTCATTGCTAGAATTTGGCGATTAAGATATTTGCAGGTATTCTTTTACTTTTCCATGCAATTCACTAATACATCTTGTGTTTAGTTACAAGCAAATAACCTAGTTACACACTGTTTTAGTAAAACTGACTCTCACACAGGATTAAAAACAGTGCATTCGTGACTATGCAAATACTTTACATTTGTATACATGCCTACTGCAGATAAATTATAATTTTGCGTTCAAGTATTACTACTGAAAAATAATTGCCGTTTTATTTAACAGCATGAACGTATAACTGGCGCAGTGTGTAGGCACATAAGTGTTGGCTTTAATTATTTAATTCTTTTCAAAGTTTGAAATATTTTATAATCTCATTTAAGTTCTAAAACAATGGGTTTTAGCGATTTTTTTACTATAAAATATTAAACATTTTGATCATAGAAAATAAAAAAAATGCAGCATTTAACAACATTATTTAAACATAATTCAAATATATTTCTTCCGTCAAAACATTATTTAAAAAACAATTAATTTGGATTTTCATTTAAGCCCTTACCTTAGAGATTATTTCCCATCTCCGCCTTCATACCTCAAAATAAATTTATAATCTTTTAATGAATAATACTTTTACTTTATTGTTGTTTTTCTTTTAGTAAAGTAATCCCACATGAGGCTTATAACGTGGATGTTAAGCTTCAGCTAAATGGTAATAAGTTTAAGATAATCACTAAATTTTCTCCTTTTTTTAATTCTACATAGTGGAGAAAAAATTTCATAGTAAGGGTTAAATGAAAACGTTGTCGTCTAATAATAATAATAATTTAATAAGCTCTATAAGCGCAAAAAATTGACTTTACGATTATTAAAAATAACTAAGCTTATATTCATTAACAGTTTTCATGTCATAACAACTTACAGTAAAATATCGTTACAAAGACTTTCACATTTACAAATATTTCATAGTAACGAATAAAATATTTCTATTGGAAATCACATTGAGAAGAATTTCTGTTATAACGAAATTTCATTTTTAAATTTCTGTTTTTTCAGAATCACGACTTTAAACGTAGGTCCCATGAAATTCTTTATATCGATACTTTACTGTATATGTATTGAAAAACAATAAATAATACAATATTCTCCATCACAAATCAAGTGCAGTTTCAAGTCAGTTATATGATTTTTTTTCACTTAAAACATGGAACGTCAACATTCAACTTCCATAATATCAATATACGTCATTGGACTGTACAACACAAATATATATATACAGGTGATACTTATTTACAATATATAACGAAGAAACGGTGCTTCATCAAGTCATGCATCAACGATTGACAATAATAATACTGGTGAGAAATTAGGATGCAGTGTAAAATAATTACACATGAAAAAACACACACTGATACAAGATAAAACCTCGAGCAGTTCATAATTGTAGCAATAAGGGATTTGTTTGATTGGTGTAGAGAGAAATTTCTCTAAAGCGACCAACTCCCTTTCCGAAAGAAATTAACCGTTGTGGGTGGAGGTTTTTTAGAGAAGTTACTTCAACATGAGTAATTCCTGCCTTTACTTCAACATGAGCAATTCCTGAACTAAAATCCTGCTAAAATACGTGTGTTAGACAAAAATGTTTCCTGTTTCTATGAATTTAAGAAATTCTTGGTTGTACAGAAGAGCTTGGGTATACGACAGCTGGCTGTGGTCAAAAAAGGGTCTCTAGATCTGTGGCACGCGATGAACGTTTCGACCGTCCGCCATCTTGCTGGTAGTTAAGTCGAGCGATGGCAACGCCTGCCCTTTTTTCAGCATTGGGAAATCTATCCAGCTGTTCTGGCGTTCTTCCATCTTTCGGCAGATGTCAGTGCTGTTAAAAAAGAATCGTGACCATTTTTTTACGTTAAATGACGTGCTAAAAAGTAAAGGATTCTCGTGGAGCTATGTTACCCGCAACTATTTATATAGAAATAAAATCTATTCTTCGTGACTGGCAACAGTCAAAACGTCAGAGTTTGGCGTTCCCGGAGCGGACGCACTGCGCGTTAAAGGGTTAAGGGTGTAAAGTGTGTAAAATAGGTTAAAAAAAAAAAAAAAAAAAACTCTTCCATCCCACAATGGTCGTTTCCTGAGGTGGTCGCTCTGAGAGATTTCAACTTACAACGGGGTAGTCGTTAGAAGCATTTCAATATCAGGATTCTGCAATAGAAAAGTCTCACACTTGTGGGAGGACAGCTCACAGCTGCAACTATCTGAAGACAATATGTCTCTCTACTTAAACTAGCTTTATAATCTCACAGTGTTGCTTAAGAAAATACAGTATCTTAAATAATACATCTCGAGAATCAACAATTTACAACTATCGATGCGATCTACCTCATGACTTCACACGCTCGGTGAGATTCTTGAAAATGATATTTCACAAATGGTAAAAAATGACACTTTATTATTATTTTTTTTTTTTTACTTGTTCACTCTTAATTTTTTTTCCCTATTACTTCTTTCAAAATACGACATTTTTCGGTGATATCACACATTGTTGGTGTAGCAAAATGAAATGGTAGAGAAATGAGAAGAAGTAGATCAGAGTTATTTGAGCCAGCAATTGTGTTACATGCTTGTGAATCAGAAAACGTTAATCTAGTTGTGGGAAAGCAAATCTAATGAACAAACAAAATACATTCAGCAAACAAAAAGTTGAGCCACAGCAACGTGACTCCAATCGATTACAGAAATGGAAATTTACAAATTTTATAGAATGCTTTTAAAAATTGTATTATTTCTGAGGTTAAGTTTGGTTAGACAAGATGACTGCCTTACTACAAATGAATCATCTACTTATCACATTAAAAGAAAAAATAAAGAACAGGCAGTAATCTAATCATTATTATCATTGACATGGGCGCCGGCAGAATATTTCCCAGGGGGGGGCAAAGACTACTCAAGGGAGGGGTAAAGACTACTTCAACGTATGGTTACCATGTCGGAAAGAGCAAAATAGCAAGGAAATACACTGCATACAAAAATCCAGGGGGGCATTGCCCCCCTTGCCCTATGCTGCCGGCGCCCATGATCATTGATATCCATTCTTGTAATCCAGTAGTTCCTAACCTTTTTTTCCTGGCGAACCCTCTTGTAAAGATTAAGAATCCCTGGAGGGTTTGCGAGCCACGACCTTAGGAACCGATGTGTAAACGATTACACATTGGTTCAGAAAGCTTATTTTTTTTTGGTTGGCGTATTTAAACTGATTCTACTTCTTCTCATGCCAAATGTGTATGAATGTACAACAAACAGGGAACAATGAACAAAGAAGCTTTATGAAGAAACAAAATGAACAGCTTCTTTTACTCGTAAGATGCCTTTAAGGGGAATGCTTCAGGTGTGTGAGAGCACGACAACAGACGATGGCATCTCAACTCAACTCGAAGGGTTTGTTGTCGAGTTGCCCTGGGTGAGGTCTCTGTAAAGGTCGGATTGCAGGAACCTGGTGTACGCATCTCCCTCCATCAGTCCCTGTATGCGCCTCTGTGCAGGGTCGAAAGAGTGCCGGTCGGGATTTTGAAGGTGGTTGTAGATGTCGGAGCGCATTGAAGAGTCAAGATTGACCTGCGGATGAGAGGGATTCAGTTAGCAAATACGTCGAAACACATGCAATCTTAGTACGGAACTCAACTAAGGCTGATACCGAGTCCTAGTGTTTTCAGTGTTAATCAATGGAGAGATGGCAAGAGCACACATCCTTTAGTCCCAAGCAACAGCATCACGAATGATCTCCAATTACCTTTTGTTGGTGGATAATGGAGTCTAATGGCATTTCTCCCAAGACGTAAAATGGAAAGGTCACACACAATGGTGTCCCGCTGTGATCTGGGGACAAAAATCAGCTCCCATCAGAACACGTCAGCATCCGGCTTGGCCAGTGCTCGGGAGGGTCAACTCCCTCTCGGCTCGACTGCTGTGGGACCGTGCACGCGAATGGGAGCTGGTGCACGTAAAATCCTTCGTGGCTCCAATGTCCTCCAAGTTGTTAAAGATACCTCGGGGGGTGACGATTTCAGGGGGTTGGTAACTGGTTCAAAATTAGGGTACCGAAGCTGAGTCAGACTTCCTCCCACTGGGGCTCATTAAAATGGAAGTCACCCCTTCCGCCCATTGCCTACCTATATGGGGATCTGGTACCGATCGCGGTTGCCAGTGGACATTATAAGCCACAACAGCACACCATGGTAGCAAATGAATGGTTAATTGTCACTACAAAGAGGAAAATGTCCCCTATGCATCTGGTTGACCTATAGGTCAGTGCTGTGCTTCGGATTCCGTATCAGCCTTTAGACAACATGAGGTCCAGGACAAACATCTCGCATCATTCTCCAGGACAATTTAATTTAAATATTTTTATTCATCAACCATAACACCTTTAAGTTGATTAAAATACTCGAGAAATAAAAATTCAGACTTGAAAACAATTTCGGTTTACGGATAATACACAAGCAACGTATAAAAATACCAGAATGGGAATTTAAAAAAAAATAATTTCCGTATTGGTGTTTTATACATTTTCTTTTGCTACTTATGCATTATCTTCTGCACCAAACCACTAAGTTTTCCGATCTTAAAGGGATGAACACAAATCATTACTTTTCTACATAATCGTTGTGAGGATTCAGGCATCCGTAGGCGATTTTTTCAACCCTTTCTATATCACTAGCGGCAACTATCTAAAGATTTTTGTCGCCAGTGGTGCAGTATGAACTTGCATATTATTTTAAGCTCCTTATGAGTTCGGAAGCTTAGGCCACCTAGCCAGTTAATAAAAGATACTAAAATCCTTCGGTGCTAAGCAACGCTTAGTTGTAAGTTACAGCTTACCTGAGACGTATTTCATGGCTCGAGTGATTTTTATGTTTCCCTTGAACCGAAAGACTGGACAGGAGATCGAATCTTCCACACCACTGAGGAACTCCAAAATAACGTTCAGGCTTAATCTTCGATCATTTGACGGCAACGTTCTTCGAAGAAGTAATAGAAAAGCTCGTCTGCTGGTACGACAAATGCCATGATGCCCTTTCATGGCGGTTATCATGTGTGCACATGCAACTTTTGGTGACAAATTCATCTTTTTCTTTCCTATTCTCTTTTTACGGTCCGTAGGAAATTAAAAAGGAAAGCCCCAAGTAGATTCAATCCCTGATTATTTAACTGACTGCAATTAACTTTTTTAATGTTTTGTCAATGAAATTATTGTAGGACTAAAACGACTGAAAATTCTTAGTTCAGAGTTTTTCAATGCCGATGTGGAGTTTGTGGGAGGTTACTGATAAAATTGTAATTGATTATCAAGCTAGACTATTTTACCTCTTTGGGAGCCTGAACAGCCACAAAATCATCGTAAATTTTGCGGGCCTTTGCATTCATCTTGTTGGGTCTTGTTCGCTTGTAGTCTTCACAGGCCAGCCAGAAGTCTATGTTCTCTTCACTGAACTCCCGTGAAAGAAATGCCCTGAATAATGTCAAACCATCTGGGGAAGAGAAAAAAAATTTTTTTTTTACAAGCATGTTAAATCATCGAATGGCTAGTAATTCATAATTTTATAAGTTAAAATGAAATTCAAATTTTGTGTATTTGTGCTTTGGTTGTTCATTAAAAACAGTTATCACGATGAGTGCTGACAAGTACAGAAAGCTTGCATTATGCTACCCTCGATCTGAAAGTCTGCATAAAGTTTGACACCTCAAGGTTTTACAAGTTTGCAGCGACTCCGAACGATTTTGTCTAGTTCTGCTTCGAACTTCCAAGCTGATAATAAACAGTGCTCAATTTTCAAGTTAACTCTGTTAAAAGGGTATGTTGAGGAAACAAAATCTGCCTCATGGTTTTGGAACATAATTAAAATAAACTAATTGCATTAGGGACTTGAAAAAATTCAGAATAATTCATTATGAGCTGTAATATACATTGAAATAATTAGAAAAGGGTGGCTGTTACACTTCCAGAAAAAATTCTTAAACACAGAATTGCAGGAAAAGTGACACATTCTGCAAAATTTTTTCCTAAAAGTTTCTTAACAGGTTTATCGTTGTTCCAGTGAATAATACTACAGCTTGCAAATAGACATTCGAAATATTTTAAAGTGCTTGATAGTGTTTTTGTATTTATGTACCAAAATAATATGACTTTTTTCAAAATACAGTCTTAATGACTAGCCTCATTGAACAAAGTGTGTGCTTTACGGGGATTACATTTGATACAAGTATAATAGCATTTAATTGTAATGCTTAGTTTCACTTACATTTGCTGTTAATTAGTTCTTGGAAAGACTCTGCCCACTTGCTAGCTTCTTCTGGTGAAGGTCTGACGGAGGGTTGGAGTGAACTGTCTGTGTGTCTTCGGCGTAAAAAGCTCAATCGCATCTTCATGTCCTGAGCCCTATAAATAAAAATGCATGATAATGAGTGATAACAGGGGTTATGGCACCTTATTCATTTCTGAAAAGTTTTAACCGCCTCCCCCCTCTTAAAAGACACACTTAAGGATAACCGTAACATTCTACTTTATTTCAGACAAAACACTGGTGTTAAAGGATGAAATAAATAAAAACTCTGTAAAAAAAAAATAAATAAAAAAAATAAAAAAGGTACTTATTGTTCTCTGAAGTATTAACGTCTGAAGAAGACCGAAGATTTTTACGGTCGAAACGATCGTCCTAACCGACAAGTAACCGATAAGTCCCAACGATCGGTTACTTGTCGGTTAGGTTCATGCGTGTTTTAAGTTTAATTTATTTCATTCTACTTCATTGTACATTCTGTTCAAGGTTTTTTTTTTTAAAACTAGCATCTTCCCCCATAAAAAATTGTGGTATCTGCCACTGTAATAAAATAAATAAGACAGAAAGGGCCGATGCATGGATTATGATTCACTTTTAATAGGTAACACCACAGTGCGTATTTAAAATCTGAAAGTACTTCAGTTTTTTACTCGTATATTTTTTCACTTATTAAAGAAATCTATCTTAGTGACAGGGAAAAAAAAGCAACCCTTAAGCATGCAATCAAAACCTGTCCTTCCTTTACTCATTAGTCCCACAAGATGAAATGTCATGCGAGAAAAACTGGAGAGAGAAGGGGTGGAAAAAAATAATATTTGCTGTTGGGAAACTTACAGCGTTTTCCGGCTGGCCTTCTTCATTTTTTCGTCGGCATCGTCCCGACTGCATGGAGCCGAGTCGGCAGACTTGGTTTTCGTTACAGGCTGCGGAAGAGAAAAAGAAACCGTCATGCTTTAAACTGTTTAAAAATTACTTAATAAACAACTCCGTGATTACTAGTGAGGAGGCAACAACAAACACTGCATGCGAGAGACAATCTCGCATAATAGAGGAAAAAAAAAATGGCATTGGGAAGTGGGTAAGAAGATAGGTGATGGAGTTCTGAATAACAACGAATGGAATTCAGAAGGCAGTGTCGTTATTTAACCCTTTAACGCGCAGTGTTCCTGTCGCTCTGGGAACACCCAACTCAGACGTTTTGACTGTTGCCAGTCACGAAGAACACCTCGATAGATGGCCCAATGCTGAAAAAAGGGTAGCCGTTGCCATCGCTCGACTTAACGACCACCAAGAGGGCGGACGATCGTAACGTTCATCGCGTGCCACAGGCTGTGCGAGGGCACAGCAGCCAGCTGTCGTCAAAAAAGGGCCTCTAGATCGGTGGCACGCGATGAACGTTTCGATCGTCCGCCATCTTGCTGGTAGTTAAGTCGAGCGATGGCAACGGCTGCCCTTTTTTCAGCATTGGGAAAGGGTTGCGCCTCAAAGGGTTAATTCATTTATGTTGGGAACAGCGTCTGATATCTGCGCAAAAGGAAGCTGTCATGTGAGCTATCAGATTCTTAATCTCTCTTTCTCTCTCTCTCTCTCTCTCTCTCTCTCTCTCTCTCATTTTTTTTTCCTTTGGCGGTCACCTGCCGTATAGGCAGTGACCACTACAAAGGCCTGACGTACTGCCTGCTTTTTTATGGGGGCAGCCCCAATAAGCGAGCCAACGTCACTCCTACGGGGTTGTGCTATTTTGAAACCATTCCAGATGAGAGACCTGCACCTGAATTGGCACACGAAAGGTATCGTTTCAAAACAATGGACATTGGAGCCACGACAGAGTTTACCACCCTCACAAGCGCTGGCCAAAGTCGACGCTGCTCGACTCTCAGTGTTCTCGATGGGAGCCAAGCTACATCAGACTGGGCCACTGCGGGCAGATATAAAAGTAACCAAACCAGGCTCATCCAACAAAATTTAGGGCATAGGCATAGTAGATAACTGGAAAGAATTCGCCAGTTCAGAAAGGAAAGTTTTAGTTGTAAGATTAAGAATCTGATTGTAGACATCAATGAAAAAGTAATGGAACCATAGAAACAATAAAGTACTGAAAATTACCACCAATAATTCCTCTATATTATTACGTTTACAGAACAGATTGAATAAAATATAGGAAAGTGCCAAATATTTAATAAACATTAAATAGTTGGAGAGAGAGAGAGAGAGAGAGAGAGAGAGAGAGAGAGAGAGAGAGAGAGAGAGAGAGAAAGAGAGAGAGAGAGAGAGCGAGAGAGAGAGAGAGAGAGAGAGAGAGAGAGAGAGAGAGCGAGAGAGAGAGAGCGATTTTTAGATATAATTCAAATAAAATTGATCATATAAAGTAGTTTAAAAAAAATCTATATATATTATATTGAAAAAAAATAAAGAAAGACATACATATATAAAACATTAGAAAAAATTCATGTCTTAAAAACACATCATTAATTTTAGAAGGATTAAGAAACTTTAAACAGAAAGAACTACATAAACCGTTCGGGTTTCTGTACAGACATTTTTCATTTTAATAATACCTATAAATTAACTCTAAAGATTAAATAATATGAAGAAATGTATTAAAAATTATCTATAGAATCTATTTACATGAAACTAAAATATAGTTCTTAGTTCAGTAACAAAAATAAAAAGAATTTACCAATCAAGATCCCCTCTTTGTTATAGCTTTATTCGGAAAGAAATTTTTTAAGCTGGACAAATCAACAATAGTTTTGAAATGTTTAAAAGAAGCTTTTGCAATCTTACATAACTCATTTAATTTCTTAATTCCAGTTTCGCCAAAACATATTTTTAAATGGACATTTAAAAGATATAATTGGATTGCTCGGAATTATTACGTTAAGCCCGGATTTATTATTTTAGCCATTTTCTCAAGATTATGTTTTAGAATTGCAATGTTAAAAAAAAAAAAAAAAAAAAAAAAGAATGATTATACTTTAGAAAATTTATATTTTGTTTTTGCAGAGAATTTGTAATATATTGAGAAATGGCAGAAATAAATGAAAAGCCATTTTTTAGAAGTATTTCAACTTCATTAATAATTTTAATAAAATGTGATGGCGTAACTTATTTTCCATTCTTGCCTAATTCAGAGATAATCTTGTTTTTGAGAAACCAAGGCATCCAGTAAAGATCTTATAACAATGCATTAATTAAAATTAATTTAATAAATTGTAAGTTTTTCTTTCAAAGATTAATAATGAATTCGAATAATACAAATGTGTTTTTAAATAACGGTATAGAGAAGAGTGATCTTCAGTATAAATTGGAGGCGTAGCATTACAATCCTTTTTTTTTTTTTTTTTTTTTTTTTCCGTTTTGTTTTTGAGGGGCATATATCGGAGTTAGGAGCAGAGAAGGGGAAATTCTTTTGAATTTCGATGCAGATGCTCAAAATAAAACGATTTTGAGACAAATTTGAGGGGTCGCGGTATCCCTTTGTGCAACACCCCAACGCTATGCTGAGGAAACTTAATCAGGTAAATAAACACAACAGCACAATTATATATGTGTATTTTACATCAATTAAATTTGTGTATATAACAACTAATTACATTATATCAAAATGAAATTTTGTTACATATTGTTTACTTAAACCAGAGCCAGTTTCAAAAAACACAAAAACGTCAAGCCAGCACAAGAAGAAAAATTCAAACCAAGCTTTCATTTTAGACAATAGTGATTGCTTTTGATTTATTTGTCAAGTGTCTTTTTATAAATAAATAAATAAAAATAAATTATTTATAAAATAAAACAAAATTTATTTTTTTGGTGTTAGAAAAATCTACGATTTCTTTGAAAATTACCTCGTTTCATTTCTAAGTCATGAACAATCAATATAACTCTCAACTATGTATTTTGAGAATTATTTTTTATTTCGAGTGAAAGACTTCAATATAAATTCTCAAATATAAAATAAACTATTAAAGACTAGGAATTTTTTTTTCCCAATCTCCGCAGTAATATTGATCAATTTCTATTTTGGACGACAACACACAGAAACAACAGCCCCGAATAATTTTTTTTTTCTTTCTTCCATTGGTGGGAAAAAGGACAGAGTTGGTTAATGATTTATTTCTGTTTACGCCACAGATGTAGAAAAAAAATCGAAAGCATTACGCGAGGAAATTGATCACACAATCACGACCCTTATGTAATATGTGGGACATAATTTCTTCCTTTCTTATGCACCACAATTCTAACGCATCCTCACATTTGATACAATGTTGCAAGAAGTGATGGGCACAAATAAATAAAAGGACTCGAATGAATCGAGTCAAGGCCGTACACAGGGGGTGAACCAGGGGGTCCGGTCCCCCACCGAAATTTAAAATTTTGTTAACAAAACAATAATGATGAAGCCTTTTTCACCGTTTGGTCCCCCTCCGAAATTTTTGGACAATCACCAAAATTTTTTTCTGGGTACGGCCCTGAATCGAGTTATAAAATCGATCGATCGATTTAAAATATTAAGTAATCGATTCAAAAAATCAATTCCAGCGCTCAGCAAGTAGCATTCGAAAGAGTATGGCATTCGAAATCGCAAATGGTATTCGTACAGTATTCGAATAATTCGTACAATATTCGAATAATACAGTATTCGAATATTATTACAATGGGTATGGCATTCGAAATCGCAAATGGTATTCGTACAGTATTCGAATAATTCGTACAATATTCGAGTAATACAGTATTCGAATATTATACATTTTATTAAATTTTTATAAGTTTTTCATAAAAATAAAAAATTCCGAATATATTTCGGAAATGACGTAATTACGACAGCTTTTGTCCTACCTTAATAGAGTAATTTCCTAAAATTGTAAATGCCAAAAATTTGCTAAAAATCGGGGAACGGGTAGATTTTCGTATTTTTACAATAGCGCACATTTTTCTTATACTTTTTTACATAAATAAGAAAATCTTGAAGTCGAAAGCATCAACAGTGCAGATTTTATTACTCTTTTTAAGCATTACTTTTGATCTTTTAGCTACACCTATCCACCCCCGTAACTACAACCACTGCCATCAATTGATATAAAATTTAAAATGAAACGTTTATAAGATGCCAGATCAAACACGCATTTTGTTCTATAAACTTTTACAGAACTTTACAAACAGAATTTATTATGTAACGCATGTTTGATATTTCCTTTATTTATCCACAATTTATAAAAGGTGACATAATTTTTCTATTAAATCTTGACATTACGACAAGGTTTTCTATTTTATGATAAAAAGAGGAAGCGTTTCTAAAGAAATTTTCTGAGCATTCAAATTGAAACAGATTTGATAAAATGTTACGCAACTGAAATCCGCTTATAAATGTTTCTGTTATAATAGCGCAACGCTTTGCTGCCGTCAATGAAGTGACTGAATATACACAAGTTTCCAAACATCAAAGGAAAAAAAAATTCACAAAAAACAGCGATAGCTCGCTCAAAAGTAAAGCAAACATTGTGAGATCGGAATATGTTGTCAAATAAATGTTGCTGAGTAAATCTGCTATATGTAAATGAGTGACGTTGCAGTTATAATAAATTTGCCTTAAGAAATGCGACAGAGAGTTGTTATTGGGAGACTAGAGGTAGGACAGCAGGACTTAAAAGTACAGAATTAGGAAGTTTTTTAAAATGTCAACAACAAACTTTTTTTCCCCTTCCTTCGTGTCGATGTCTATAAATGAATAGCTTTAACCCTCTAGTCACCCTGAGCCTCATATGAGGCTCCTACTTCAAATAGCAATATTTAGAGAAAAAACAATTGAATTTAGTATTTTTTTCTTTCAGTGATATCAATATCATTAATTCATGTAGAAAGTATATGAGGCTCCTAACTAGATGCATAAATCTTGCCTAGGTTGCAGTACTGGTCAATTTAGATCATTTTTTACAGTTTTCGCTTCATTGTTTCAGGAGAATAATTAAGAAAATATTGACGCTGCTTTTTTACTTTTTTTGTTTTCTTTTTAAGGTAAGTATAGTTTTTTTTTCTTATTCCTCAACCTTTACCTAATAGGTGCATCCTTTTAAATTAATTTTAGCATAACAAAATGCTTCCAAGATGCAGAAATTAATATTAGAAAAATCTAATATTTATCGACATTAGAAAAAATATTTTTGCATGATTTATAATAGTATTTCAGATGCATTAAATGCTAGACAGATTTTTTCCCCCTCTGATTTTTCATAATTCGGTGTCGAGAGGGTTAAGGTAAAAAGGAGCAATTGCGCCCCCTATCGATATTGTCACGTACAAGAACTGCAGAACTACCTAAATAGCTGATTAATATGAGATCATATTGAATCTTCTCCATTTTTGTCAAGCTAAAGCAAAATTATTAGTCGAGGTAATAACTTATGCGATTATTCCTTGAATTCGTTCATGGCATCTGAAATTGATTTAACCCTTTAAGGCGCAGTGATCCCGCTCTGGGATCACCAAACTCTGACGTTTTGACTGTTGCCAGTCACGAAGAATGGGTTTGTTTTCTATAAAAATAGTTGCGGGTGACATAGCTCCACGAGAATACTTTACTTTTTAGCACGTCATTTCCCGTCAAAAAATGGTCACGATTCTTTTTAACAGCACTGACATCTGCTGAAAAATGGAAGAATGCGAGAACATCCGGATAGATTGCCCAATGCTGAAAAAAGGGCAGCCGTTGCCATCGCTCGACTTTACTACCAGCAAGATGGCGGACGATCGAAACGTTCATCGCGTGCCACAGATCTAGAGACCCTTTTTTGACGCAGCTGGCTGTGCTTGTGCGGGAGCACAAGCGGGAGCAACTTTCGTTGCTGCTGAAAGCATCACAATTGCGAATTTAAGGAAGGTTAATTGAGTTTAATCAAACGATATAATTAGATCTGTTGAGTGCTTGCTTGCATCGCGACGAGTAACTCAATCATGGAACTGAAATTGGAAGACCCCCCTTGCATGCGATGTTAAATAAATGTCAATGATCGAGAACGAGATAAATTACGACAAAAGCATCTCGGAATATTAAAGTAATGTGTTTTCCCGACAAATTGATAAAGAAAAGGAATGATGTTTAAGTATTTTCAATGTGATTGCCACGGCATATTATCACACAGAAATTATTATTATCATTATTTTTTAACTTACGTGAGCAAAAGGAAAGGCGTTCGTGCTGGAAATAATTCTATAACGAATTGAATTCGGCATGAATTATCGTTTATTATTATTATTATTTTTTTGTTCTGTGTACTTTTTAATACAATTTTTTTCATTTACATTCTAAAGTTTATGAATAAAAAATAACGAGCTTGGTATGCATGTCTGCGTTATTGTTGCATCCATATAGATACTTATGGATTGTGGCTAAATTTAACTATGCTATTGAAATTTAGCGTTGTTCTAAATTCCCATAAAAAAATTAAGATGCGTGGCACGTCACAAATGATATCACTGTAAAGAAGATGGTCATGTGTTTATAGACTGCCCAAATGAAAGTAGAAGAGGTGGAGAGAAAAAGTATCAATTCAGTTGACATAATTCCTACATTTTTACTCAGGGACAAACTAAAGAACGGCCAAGTATATTACATGGGGATATTTTAGATAATGAGATACTTGACGGACTATATATTGTAGAATATAAGCGAACGAAAATTTCTGTTAAAAGAGGTTGTATAGGAATTTCGTGCATTTGACATAATTGAACTTCCTTGTTAAATACCATCAAGATTTATTTGATTTAAAAAATCTAATTACTTTGATTACAGATAAATTTCTAGGATTCGACAAAAAAAAAAAAAAAAAAATAGGATTTTCTTCACACATACACTGCCTTAGGAGGCATAAATTACATAACACATTTTTCGGTAAATTTTATCCCCGGTTACCCTGTGTCACACTTTGTTACAAGACCTGATACCCCCTCCCCCCTCTTAATCTTCGTAACGCAACAACCTTACTTATCATTTTTATAATAGTCGAAATTAACTCGCAAAATGTATTTATAATGGTAGCCTCCTTTCCTGAATTTACGAAGCAGAGGACAGCAATGTAGCTATGGTAGTGTTGAAAACCATCAATAGTTCTTGAGATGTTCTGTCTTCGTTAATTGGCTTCGCTCTTTAGGTCGCGCGCGCCGACCAGAATTATCCCGGAGTTTTGGATTTCGGGTCTTTTGTGTTGTAATATCTCTATTAACTGTTCTTAGCAATTAAATTTGCTGTAACAGGGGAATTGTCTCGACCGATAGGCAATCTCTAACAATTGACGCATAAATTTGAAAATTCATTTCAACACGAATGTGTCATAACATCGTTGACCCTTCCCTATCCCCCTGTCTCAAATAGTCACCTGTGGTTAAACCTCCCCCCTCTTCAAACGTTGCGTAATTTATGGCAGCTCCCCTAGAGACCAGTACTCCCATCTCAGTAAATCTCATTTTAAAGTAAACAATGGAAGATTTCAAGTAAACCGGAGTACCCAACAAGTAAACCCGAAGAAAAATATGTTTTTACCCCTATCCTGAATAGTTAATTTAGTTATTATAGTTAGGGATTGTTCGCTGAGGCACACACACCAATGGCCAGATGACTGACACATTTTCAACATGACACTTTGTAGTACAACACTGAAATTGAATTTACGTCTACAATTAACGACAAAATATTACGACAGAAATTTCTGTCCCCGTTCATACTGGATAAGACTCGCTGGCGGGCCGGCCTTTCTGTGACGTAAGGCACTTGTCGGGGCTTCTTGGCTCTTCCCTTACTCTGAAGGTCTTTGACTCACATCGCTCTCTTTAAAGATTTATGGATACCAATACCGAAAAGAACTGTTATAAGCCATATACGGAGAATTACGCATGCAGAGACTCCCACCCAAAACCGTCTTCCAAAAAAAAAAAAAAAAAAAACGAAGCTAGAGAGTTACGAGCTCATATTGTAACCCCCCCCCCTCACCTCCATCACAAACACACACACACATCTCGCAATTCCTTTTTAGAAGAGACATGTCTCGAAGAACAAGACAAATGATTGCGTTAAACAAATTTACGACTCACTCTCTCTGCCACTTTTCTGTCGGGTAAAAAGTAACAGCGGTTTATTTTTTTATTTTAATCCCCCCCCCCCTCCTTCTCCACCCCTGACGGACGTCTCTCTCGCAACTCGTACGTTATTTAATCAAATTTTTCCGAAATGGAAGTCAAATTGCTGGCGGTGTCATATTCTTTGTGGGTTAAACGACAGAAAAGAATTTTTTATATTATTATCATTGTTAAAATTTGAAACCTACGTACCACAATGTTTTTTTTTCTTCGTCTCTATTGGGAAGGGGGGAGGGGGGCTAAGGCTTTCCCTTCAGCTAAAATTGCCTACATTGTATAAAAGTGACATAACATTATTGAAAGAAAAAATAAAGCAAGCCACATTTTCAAGCGACCAAGAAGGGGCTTTGAACTCTGATACTTCAAAAACACAGCCGACACATTATTTATTTTTTCTTGCGTTTATGTCAAAAACAACGATCCAGGACATCTGAAATCGGTCCTTGGAAGTATTTTTAAATGTTCGAAGGTCGAAAGGATAAGCTCACGCATAAAAGTTTTGGAAAAAATTATTTAGCTTGGAATGTCAAATTATTCTTGTTACATTGATTAGGAGCTAGAAGAGTTGGAAGTAAAAGTTTGTGCATATATTAAATCGATTAAAACTTGACCTTGTTACTGATTAACTGCACAAAACTTTCACGGTAGTCCTTGTTTGTTTCTAATTACCTAGAATTTGTTACGTAAGACTTAATTTTTATTTATGATCAGAACTTGCTGAAATTAGCTGCAAAAAAGCCTCACTCATTCTTTTGGCTGCGTACTCTTTAAGTGCTGTTAATTGTGTTTCATTCTGCAATTAGTTAAGTGTGAAAGAATAAATAAATTAATAGTTTAATTTTCTAAGAATTAAATTCTGTGTTTTGTTTTATTATCTAAATCGTTTGAAAAAGAAAATCTTATTTTTTGAAGTGTATAAAATTGTTTAATAGAAAGTAATTTTTTTTAATATAAAAATTAATTAGGAATTTTCTCCTTCTGTAATGTTTTTTTATATCAATATACATTTTATAGAAAAATTCGTTCATCGATTTGTCATTTTTCAAAATCTACGTTTCATTTAAGATGTTTATCTAAATTACAATTTAAAAATCAATCGTAATTTGACTAATGAGTACTGTTTCATTACGATAAAGAGTTTTGGTTATTAAATTTTAATCCATTTAAAGTTACTCCATTATAATATTTATTCAATAATTCAAATTATACAGAAATAATTTGGGGGGGGAGGGGGAGTATGTGAAGCGTTTTTCACTCCAATAATGTTCAAGCATATATGCTCACAAGATAGAAGGGAGTTGAGCCTAGATTTAACACATTCGCTTCTTATAGTGGAAAGAACGCCCCCCTTTAATCCGCCCTCGACCCTTTGAGGCGCAAAGCTTTCCCAATGCTGAAAAAAGGACAGCCCGCGTTGCCATCGCTCGACTTAACTACCAGCAAGATGGCGGACAATCGAAACAGTCATCGCGTGCCACAGATCTAGAGACCTTTTTTTGACGCATTCTTCGTGACTGGCAACAGTCAAAACGTCAGAGTTTGGTGTTCCTAGAGCGGGAACACTGCGCGTTAAAGGGTTAAACCTTTGAGGCGCAACCCTTTCCCAATGCTGAAAAAAGGGCAGCCGTTGCCATAGCTCGACTTAACTACAAGCAAGAGGGCGGACGATCGGAACGTTCATCGCGTGCCACAGATCTAGAGACCCCTTTTTGACGACAGCCGGCTGTGCTCGCGCACAGCCAGCTGCGTCAAAAAAGGGTCTCTAGATCTGTGGCACGCGATGAACGTTTCGATCGTCCGCCATCTTGCTGGTAGTTAAGTCGAGCGATGGCAACGGCTGCCCTTTTTTCAGCATTGGGCAATCGATCCAGCTGTTTTCGCATTCTTCCATTTTCCAGCAGATGCCAGTGCGGTTAAAAATAATCGTGACCATTTTTTTACGGGAAATGACGTGCTAAAAAGTAAAGGATTCTCGGGGAGCTATGTCACCCGCAACTATTTTTATAGAAATCCAATCTATTCTTCGTGACTGGCAACAGTCAAAACATCAGTTTGGTGATCCCAGAGCGGGACCACTGCGCGTTAAAGGGTTAAACGAAACCCGATCGTTCATGCTCTTTCACTGACACTATGCGTTACCATGGCAACATTCTAAATATGAAAAGGCTTATAAGCAGAAAAAAGCTCCAAAAAAAGATGAGGCCAAGAAAGCCAGTTAAAGCTCGGCGCACTTGCGTGATTTTGCGGGCATTGTGCGGCCCCTGCAAGATCTGGATTCCTGTCCAGATAATCGTCGGGGATCATTTAGATTATTATCAGGAGAACCATCGTCCGCTGAAAACCAAAGCACGCAATGAAAAGCCGGCCTTCGCTGCCGGAGAAGTATATCAGTTGAGAACGTGACCAGTGATGTAAAATACCCGGGTATTTATTTTCAAGGGTAAATACCCGGGTATATACCCAAAATGGGTATTTATTTTTAAATTAACACTATTGTTTAAAAAAAGCTTGTCTTGATGGGTAAGGATATTCATACACACACACGTATATATATATATATATATAAAGTATAAAAAGTAAAAAAAAAAAGAAAAACGAGAAAATTAGGAACCCTTTACGACTTTTTAATTTCATAAAACTTCAAAAAATATAATTATGAAAAGAAGCTACATGATACATGTTGAATAAAATACTTGATTAAATATAGCTTATTAATATAACTGTTGGAATAAAATTGTAAATAGGAATAATAACAAGGAGCAGTGTATTTGACAATTTGAAAAAAAGGAGGGAAATTCAACTATACTAAACATATACAGACAGTAAAATCTGAATCTCAGGAGACCGAAAATCAAATTTGTAATTCTGAAAAATTCGTTAAACGGAAATTTTATTATAAAAAAATTGGTATTAATGAGCTTTCTTAATAGAAATATTTTGTTCATCAATCTGAAATATTCATAAAAGTTTAAATTTACCGTAAAAAAATATGTTTTTACACCTATTACTTATAACTACTAGTTTTGTAACTATTTGCATGCAATTTTTATTTTAGTGATCATTAAATCAATCATAAGATGCATAAAATCCCCTCTCCCCTTCAATAACAAAACATAATAAACTATTACAGTTTAAAAAATAATAAACATAAAAAAAGCTCTGGGATATAATAGCAAACTTAAAATAAGCTATGAGGTATATTAATCAATGTAACACATTAAAAATATTGCTAAAGCTGTCACTTGCACAAAACAATTTAAGGACTACCATAAAACATCCTTTATTATTAAAGTTAGTCAAAAAAATGCGGTATGACTGAAAAAGTAGTTTATGCCAAATAATGAAACGCTTAATAATAATAAAAAAGCACTACAAAAATAGTCATAATGAAGTCAAATTATTTTAATGAAGTCAAAATTAAAATTAAAAACTTTGTATTAAAAAAAAGGAACAATAATAGAAATCTAATTGGTATTAATCATAAGTGTTCTTAAGAACAGTTATGCCATTCTAAGTAGAAAATACCCAGTTTTTGGGTATTTACCCAGGCCTTGGGAAAATACCCGGGTAAATACCCAAAAAATATTTACCTACTAGTCCAGGGGTTCCCAAACTTTTTTCCCCCGTGGCACCCTTGTCAGTCTAAAAATCATTTCGGGGCACCCTTCTCAGGCTGAAAACGTTTCGGGGCAGGTTACCTTTAAAGCAATATGAATATGAAGGTTAGAATGAAGCAGTTTGGATACATTTTTCATTGTTTCTTTTATGTTTATTGGGCTTACTATTACACTATCTTGGAAAAGGGATATAGAATTTTGCCCCCCCCCTCCCCATATTTCAGGGAGTTCCTGTAAAATAGAGGCGACTGGACACCGAACTCTCTCGAACTTGACTAAAATATTTTTGTTTCGCCTACTTGATCATCGGATTGGCAAACTTTTTTGTGAAATATCGGTTCAGAGGAATTTTTTTGATTATGCTCCCCCAAAACTTAGACTTTTCTTGATTATCTCCACGGCACCGCTGGTAAACGCTCGCGGCACCCCAGGGTGCCGCGGCACACAATTTGGGAACCTCTGTACTAGTCTAAGAGCCAGCGACCGCCAGACCTTCGTCATAGTATAAAAGCTGAAACTTTCTCTGCGCATACCCCCCAACAGAGGTAGGAACAATCGGCCACTATGAAGTTTGGATGACCGTGGCTTTGGCAGGTAACAGGTGGCAAAGGTGTATAAAATTGCAGAATATTTTCGTCCTTTCATAAAGCTTAATTTTTTTATATGTTCTTGTTCGCAGTACTAGAAATCACTTTGCCATTTTGCCGGAGCATTTAAAGAACCTTTGCCAGACACTTTTCCATCGTGGCAAATCCCTGCCAGACAATCTCAAAGTCATGGAAAACTGTTGTGTTCGTAAACTCTCGCGACTAGTTCGTCAAGCTGTCGCTAAGTGCCAAGCACATTTTATACTGCTACTTCTGAACTCTCTTACGATGCTGCAGCGCGCTCGTAATAGAATTACGTTTTGACGCTCGTAATAGAATTACGAATTGACGGCAGCTGGCTGTGCGCGCGCACAGCCAGCTGTCGTCAAAAAAAGGGGGTCTCTCGATCTGTGGCACGCGATGAACGTTTCGATCGTGCTCCATCTTGCGGGTAGTTAAGTCGAGCGATGGCAACGACTGCCCTTTTTTCAGCATTGGGAAAGGGTTGCGCCTCAAAGGGTTAAAAAAATAAAATAAGATTGAAATAGCCAGTAAACATCGCAGATGGCTTTTGATGAAATCCGGCGGCACTGGCAAACGGGAGACGAAGAAAGCTCACATTTTTTGACTGATATGGAATCAATCCTCTGTGGCAAGGAGAAAGAACAGAAAAAAAAAAAAAAAAAAAAAAGCTTAAGATAACACATACACATCACGTAATAGTTTATCATTTAGCATTCTTCGCTTCGATTCTTAGATAAATACTCGCATTTAATAAAAAACGCCGATGTTAGTGATTGGATTAATGCACTTTATTATTAAAATTAATAAGTCGTAAACAAACCACTTGAGCGGGATTTTATGAAAGACACCGACTTATTTTCGAGCTCCTTAACACTTTGAAGCGCAAGCATTTTCACATCAATAAATAGACTAACTAGATAGACTGCCCAAAGCTTAGAAATTGCAGCCGCGCCATGGATCCATTTAACTACCAACAACATGGCGGTCGTTCGAATCGCCCTCACCTGGCGCCACAAAGCCAAAAACACACCTGGCTGAGTGACCGTGCAGCCAGCTGTGCACAGAAAACTTCTTTAGCTCTGTAGCGCCAGATGGGCGATTCGATCGACCCGTTATGTGGTTGGTAGTTAAATGGATCCATGGCAACGGCTGCACTTTATAAGCTTCGGGACCATTTAACTTTTTTTTTTTTCCGACCAGCAATGAAAGCGCTGAAATAGGATGATTTCACGGCGCTGTGCTTCAAAGGGTTAAAACTCGGTTTTACGTTCTTCCAATATTTAGATCTGGGGGATTTATTTTTATAATTTTTAGATCGCTAATCTTTCGAGCGTGAATTATTTTTGTTTTTCAGTAATATTCATTCTGAGATTCATTTATAAATAATCACATGCTATGCACAATGAGCTGTTCTATTTTAAATCCTGAAATCTTTTCAACTTTTATGAGGGTAAAATTTGCAATTTAAATCAAAAAGTCAATTATGTCGGAGCTGAACGATAGTGAATTTATGAGATGAAAGGAGCTTAATTATGCGATTCTATAAAGGCGTGCAACTATTTATAGTTTTGTCTAAGTCAGAATCGCAGGATGCTTATCCAAGCAATAATCAATTTTTGTTCAATTTACAAAATTTATTTCCCGAATATAATGAAAAGTCAGTAAATTTAGCGGTAGAACACCTAGTTGGAAAACATTTTATATCGTATATACGAATGGATTTAAAAAAAAAAAACAAATTACTATACACTAAAATTTATTATATTTTATCAAAACAGATGGCAATTTTTTTCTTAACAATAAAATATGTTCTGAAGTTTCTAACGTGAGATAACGTTTCTCTCTCGAAATTCAAAATGCACATTTTTCTTGAAAAAATACTAAAAAATTTATTTCTTCAGATATACATTTCTTTAAATAGTTTTCAAAAACTGCTTTAAGAACTACTGAAACATGCTTTTTATCTTTAAATATTTTTGGCGCTTTGAAATTTTATATCTTGACGTTGTTTTACTCAAAAAAAAAAAAAAAAAAAAACCTTTCTCCATGTTTGTTTGAAGGCATGCTTTTATGCATGTTAAAAGAAACAACGCTTAAAATTACTGAAAAATGCTTCAGTATTTTAAGCGGGGTTATTTTAATTGGGGGTTATTTTGAGAAGCTTTGACAAATACATTTTAAAATAAAATAAATAACTAAAAAACTTTTTATAAAACATGTTTTTTTCTATAAATACTATGCACAAATATTGTACCTTTTTAATCTACCTCTGCCGTTTTTGAACTTCGCACGTCACCGTCACTACCATTAACTATATTGCTTTGATAATTTACTTAATTCAAATCGTGATAGTTATATTGAGTAGAAAATAAATAAATAATGATTTCTTCGCTTGTTTTATGCTCTTTTGCAGTTTTCATTCCAAAACATTCCCGGTGCTTTCGAAATTCAGGAAAAAGAGGGGGGGGGGGAAAAAATATTTTTATCAATCGAATTATTATTGCTCGTGGAACGTGCGCAAGGGAATAAAAATAAGCAAATCGAATCAAACAAGTCAATCTCAAAACACCAAGCGCCGCATTTTTGGCTTAAAAACATGCGTTGAAATAAGTGCCAAAAATTCCTTACTTCTCTGTTTATAAATCCGACGGCTGCGCGGCTGAGTCAGAAGTTTGAAACTTTTCTTCATCGCAATCCGCGATCTCGGGAATGTTGGCATCCGAACAGGTGAGGCGATGCCTCGGATTGGAACAGGCCAAAAAGGTCAAAGTTCACACCGCCGGATAAAAGGTGCTTCCATCGCAGTGGGGGAGTAAGAAGCCCGAGAGAGTTCGGGATTGGAGATGCAAGCATGGGTGGATGGATGGATGGACATGGCACGTTCCCTCCCCCTCCCTCTCCATATTTAATTTGTTCGACAGGTCCGCACGATTCAAACATGACATTTCCGAAATTGCGTAACATTTATGGAAGGGAGCTTTGTGAAGGGATTGATCTATTTATGGAAAATGCCGTCGAATGTTAAAGCACTTCCTCGTAAAGCATTTCCTGAATGCTTTTGTAAGTAAGTAGGAAGCGGCGAACGCTAAACGTGTTAATTTGGTCGGGATATGTTTTTGTAGAAATTATATTGAGGATAATTTAAATTTGTTGAATATTGGGTTGCAAATGGATGTTTCAGTGGTTTTCTATGTATGATTCACGTCACTGCAATTAGATGAAATCATAACTTTCCAAAACAACAGAACTCTTAAATGACGTATGTTTTAAAAAAAGTTCAAATCCCTTAGAGCTTTTTAACATTAATTTAAGGTAGCTACAAATTTATTAAAAATATAATTGAAACTAATTAAAAGTGTTTTGGCAATAAATGCAGTTTTTTTTACAGGCCGAAAAATTATTTAATGTAAAAGAAAAAGAAAGGAAACAAAGAAAGAAGATATAATCACCTTCAAATATATGTTAATGAATCTGCTTATTTGCTTATATATCTGAATAAATAAATGAAATTTGCTAAAAATAATTGTATTTTTAAAAAAGCAAAAATCATAAACGTAAAAAAACTGTTTTCCCCTCCCCGATATGCTAAAATAAGTAGTGCACACATTTGTCAAGCCGAGAAAACTAAAAGCGTTTTTTTTTTATATGTAAAATTTAATTTTAAAAAATCCGTAATTAGTTCAATCAAATTTTTTTACAAGAGTCAACAGATAAATCTGACAACGCTTTGACCTTCCGATAAAAACGTACGATAAACCGTATAGTGCAATCCCGACAGCTTTCCGATATCATTTTGGTATGGTGCGTGCTCCGACTTTTTCTTCCGCCTTTAACCCTTTGAGGCGCAACCCTTTCCCAATGCCGAAAAAGGGGCAGGCGTTGCCATCGCTCGACTTAACGACCAGCAAGATCGAGGACGATCGAAACGTTCATCGCGTGCCGCAGATCTAGAGACCGATTTTTTGACGGTAGCTGGCTGTGCCGGGCACAGCCCGCTGTCGTCAAGAAAGGGGTCTCTCGATCTGTGGCACGCGATGAACGTTTCGATCGTCCGCCCTCTTGCTGATAGTTAAGCCGAGCGATGGCAACGGCTGGCGTTTTTTCAGCATTGGGCAATCTATCCAGCCGTTCTCGCATTCTTCCATGTTTCAGCAGATGCCAGTACTGTTAAAAATAATCGTGACATTTTTTTTTTTTTTTTTACGGGAAATGACGTGCTCAAAAGTAAAGGATTCTCTTGGAGCTCTGTCACCCGCAACTATTTTGAACGTCAGAGTTTGGTGTTCCCAGAGCACGGGATCACTGCGCGTTAAAGGGTTAAATACACCACCAGCTCGCTCAGCTAAGTTTTCGAACATCGCTCTCTGCTGTAAAACAACGGCTGAAGGAGACAGGTGCCGTGCAGGGGTGGGAGAGGGAGACGCCTAATCGACAGTTGTGATCGACAGGCAACTGGCAGTGCGTCAAGATGCGGGGCTATAAAAAGATACATCGCTCTCCTCCACCCAGTCGGAAGGATGGACGGACGGGCAGGACCAAGCGTGACGTACGGCTGCGTGCGTCTCCCGCCATTTTACTTTTTCTTCTTCTACAACTACTACTAGTAATAACACAGGCAAGAAAGGCAAACCGGGCGAATGCCTCTGACATTTTCCAATCATTGATGCGGCTGGGCGCTGCTGGCAGAAGGGGCGGCCCTAGGGTACGTGGCGCCCCTTGCACACGTAAAAACGGCATATATTTTAAAAGTTTTTTTTTTTCCAGTTTCCGAGATTGAAATGGCGCCCCTTCGCAGACGCCACCCCGATGCAATGATTACCGTTACCTTGCTTACCGTGTCGGGCCAGGCTGCACGAAACTTCATAAGGAGGTTAACGCTTGAATGCGCAGTGTTCCCGCTCTGGGAACATCCAACTCGGACGTTTCGACGGTTGCCAGTCACGAAGAATAGATTGGATTTCTATAAAAATAGTGGCGGGTGACAGAGCTCCACGAGAATCCTTTACTTTTGAGCACGCCATTTCCCGTAAAAAAAGGGTCACGATTATTTTTAACAGCACCGACATCTTCTGAAAAATGGAAGAATGCGAGAACAGCTGGATAGATTGCCCAATGTTGAAAATGGCAGCCGTTGCGATGGCTCGACTTAACGACCAGCAAGAGGGCGGACGATCGAAACGTTCATCGCGTGCCACAGATCGAGAGACCCTTTTTGACGACAGCTTGCTGTGCTCCATTTTTTTTTTTTTTTTTTGGAGTGTGTGGAGTCGAATGAAGCCCCTAGCCCCTCTCCTGGATCCGCTACTGAACCCCCCCCTTTCTATATAACTATATTCGTAAGTTTAGCCATTTTACTATGTATATCATCAACAGACACTGGGCATGGAAGAGAGACCTTCGCACAGAGACGGCCCGAGGGGCGTGCGGGGTCCCAGGCGAAGCGCAAGAGCGGGGCCTCTTCTGTATCATGTCTTATGAGATAGCAATGAAATGGCAAAGGAGCGGGGCCTCTATAATCGCTGGGCCTTAGGCGATCGCCTACATTCGCACCCCCCTTGGGCCGGCCCTGCTTCGCACAAAAATGATGATTATTATAATTATGTTGACAAAAATCTAAATTTCTGTCCCTCCCTCTGGTTACGCTCCTAGGTCATATACTATTACTTAACACAGTTAGTCTGTTTCCTTCCGTCACAGCAAGTACGTCATTATTATAACTTTATTAACGAAAAAGCAAAACATCGGCGAGAGTGTCTTGCTGCGTCTCTGATGCATATTTCTCTGTGCAATGAATAGTTAACGTGTTCGATCTCATTATTGCCCTCGAATGCCACAGCGGGAAATTCAACGCCGGGAAGCAACGACGGGCACAGAAAGGGGTGGGATATCCACATGTGACGAAGACAGTTGGGCGCACGAAATCACACTGTGTTGGAAGGTGTTTTATAATCGGTGCCACCTCGGATGGATTTATCTGTCCTGTTCAAACTCCGGGTGAAGGTTGTTGGTTTTGCAAAATAAATCTGCTTTGCTAATGAAGCTCCGTGTGCTCCCGGGAAGTTGGCTAGCCGGGATTTTCAAGAACTAGCACTCACGCTGAAAACGAACCTTGACTACTCTCGTTTGCGTCATTAACGATAGCGTTTGCGTAACATGTTTCAAAAGTATCCATCTTGTCCGACGATCGACGATGTTTAAAGTGCCTTAAAAGTGCTTTGAAGAACGTGATGTTACGAGCAGCCGACGTCTGAACTCCCGTTTATGTTTTCTTGTTTTTGAATTTCTAATCAGAGTTTAGTTTGTTCTTTCTTTCTTTCTGACATTTTACAGAGTGTTGTTTTATTAAAGGATAAATGAGGCTTATTAAGTGGGATAATTCAAAGATTGCATTTTTCTAAACACTAATTACTTTTACAAAACTTTATTATTTATTTAGTTTTTTTTTTAATTGGAAGATGTTAATGCAAATTTTTAAGATTTCATAACTTAAATAAGATATTCTATTTTATTTTGTTAATGCTTTATTTAAGTTTTCGTATACTGAAAAAAGGAACTTTGTTTATAGAATTTAACTAAATTCTGTTGGCACTTTTGTAACCTATAATTTTGTTGAATAAAAAAAAAAAAAAAAAAAAAAATCTTCGCTGCTATTTTATTGAAACAGCATTTTGTTGGTTCTACTATAACCAAATAACTGTGCTGAATAATAAAAATCAAAAAATGTTCCATAAGGTTTTATTGAAACATTTTGTTGGGTACTAATGTAACCTGATAACTTTGTTGAATAACTAAATAAATAAATAAAATCTTCGCTGATATTTTATTGAAACGATATTTTTGCTTTGCTGCAGTTAAACGTTTTGTTGAATCAACAATTATTTGGTTGAAACAGCGCCAGCCTAATATGCTTATTGAATTTAAAAAACAAACAAACTAGTTTTCAGTGCATAATTTATGAGTCTATAATATTTTACTGTTATAAAATGACACACACACACACAAAAAGGAGAAGAAAAGAAAGAAAGAAAACTAAAAAAAGAAGAGCAAATTATTATTTGTACTGTGCACTGTTAACCCTTTCAAACCTTGCGTCCGCAACAGACACAAAAATTACCTACTATCGAACAGGATGGTTGTCCTAATTTGTGTACATAATGAAAAAGCAGTTTCCCTCGAAAATTCAACGGTCACGATTTTTCATTTTATCTTTTAATAAACAATTTAATTTTCATTATCAAAATAAAAGTTATTTAACTCAAGAAAGAAATTGTTTTGTGGTTTATGAAATTGTTTAATCTGGAGAGAAAAGATTAATTTAATAAATAGGATACTTTTGCAAAAGTAATGCTCCAAAAATCACAGTAAAAATTTCAGGAGAATTCAGGAGATTTGACTGAGAATTCAGAAAAACTGAGGAAAACATACTTAAAATAAATGCAAATACATTAAATTTTACTTTTCTTATTTAGTTGTTGAATCCTAGAAATAATTTGATATTAAGAGCTTTCAGCTCACTGAACACATTTAGATCGTTAACAAAAAGTTGTTTTTCGTACTAATTGTCCTCCTTTTTTACTTCATCAGTTTGTGAAATTTTATACTTTAGATATTATTTTTATTACTATTAGATACGATAATTCATGACTGTAGTAAAACCTTTAATGCACTAATTTTAGTAAATTTTAATTGCTTTTAATACAGAATAAATATTAACATTTATTTGAATAGATTTAAAAAAAGGGTAGTTTAAACTTTTAGCTCTTTCCGTTGGCATGATAATAAAATAACATAATAAATATTTTCATTTTCAGTTTGCATGTCCGTTAAAAAAAGAAAGAGCTGTAAGTATTTATATTATTATTTGTACTCAGCGCAATTAATTTAGTAAATAGGATACTTTTATAAAACTAATGTTTCATAAACCACAAAAAAATAAAAAATAACAAGATATACATGATATTTAAAATGAATTCAAATTAGTAATTATATTTTATATTTTCTTATGTTATTTTACTATTGAAACATAAAAGCGAATTTCATATTGACTCTAATTATACATTTTTGTGTAACTGGTTTCGTTAAACAAAATTATATGTTCGTTTTTGGAAAAAAAGTCTGATAAAAGTTTTTTCTGTAAGAAGAAAAATTACTAGGTAAATATACGATTCAGGCATCCTGTTTAAAAAATGAAATATAAACATCTAAGAAAAACTATTTTTTTTAAATATAGGAAGTAATATAAGTATTTTAAAAACTTACTTTTATTTAGATTAGAAATAACTTAAATTTATGAATGTATTTTCGAACAAATTTAATATTAGAAGTCATTTTCTTAGTTTTTTGCGGGAATCAATATCCCTTATTGTTTGGACAAGCGATCAATATGGATTCAATGGCAGAATGTTTCATCAGGTCATTAACGAAAGCGTTAATAATCATTTGAAAGAAAAATGTATGAAAAAAAATTATTTCAACGCACACAATAAAATTAAATTGTGCTCCATTAATGTGCTTTAAAAACGAAGTTTGTAAGCAATAACAGCACATTATTTGAATTAAATTTATAAATTCTACGAGAAAAATATCTTAAATAGTTGCTACGGAAGATTAACGACCAATACATTCCTTTAAGAGAATTTTTCCTTATTTTAATGTTTAAAGTTAAGTTTAAAGTTTTTTCTTAAGAGAGAAACAATCTTACCTGCATTCCCAGGGTCAGCATCTGCATAAGGACTTCTGACAACATCATAGACAATTAACACACAAAATAATAAGTTAATCGCAACTTCTTTTCCGACTTCAAGTACCAATTTCAGAAACGCGATGCGGTTACAGTGTTTCAGCCACTATTGCGATGTTTAGTCACAGAATGTGGGATTTTGAAAAAATATAAATCTGACGCGATTTCTTAAAGAAGTTACGCAGAAAGTTCTCTCGGATTCTCAAGAAAAAATATCGTGTATAGAAAATATTCAGAGGATCTTAGTGGTTGTAATTCCAAAGTTTCTATCCGGTTGACTATCGTTGAAGGTCTGGTGCATCAACAATTCCCAATCTGCAACTGTAACAGACGTGCTGCAATTTTAAGCTGAGTAATTCTGCATGTAAGCTTTTGTTGTAGTTGTTACAAATAAATTCCTCTGGTAGAAGATAAAAAATGTCTTGCAGTAACTTTTAGAAAACGGTTCAGTTGCTAGGTGATATAGGAATGACACTCTGAATCGAACCGAAAAGTGTCAAGCTTTGATCTGTTGTATCAATAATCGCCAGCGTGCGAACAAAACCACGGCTTCTGTAGATTAACGCAATTAGAAGTCCTGCTATCCAACACTAAACGCATCGAGCCAGGTTGGTAGAAACACCAGTTGCTTGGCTCGAAGAGTAACTTAGCTGGCACAGAAGGCCGCGCACAAGAGCAGGCAACTTCCCAACTGCAAGGCAAGACAGCAAGTGAAGTGAAGTACGATGAAGTAACAGACTGCTGGCATAACGAGCAAAGAGATCTTCATTGATTTGTTTTCGTGTGACGAGACCTTGCAACCGGGAAGACTTATCTGTGGTGCGGGTTAAAAAAAAAAAAAATCCTTGCTGTTTCTTTTTTGTAGCTGCTGCTTTCTTTTCGCATGAAATGATCCCAGATATGATTTAGCTTCATATTTAGTCATCGCTGGCATGCCACTCACAGCCTTGGCTGCAGGCCAGCATTTATTCCCAGCTTGATCAAATGAGTGATTTTGGGTATATTCCTAGATCTAGAGGTCTTTAGGAATTGGAGAATCTTTTCTACCCTTCTGCCGGTTCTCGTACATCGACACTTTGGGTCCAATCTCCTCAAAACGATGCTTATAGTCAGGCCCGGACTAACTCCCTTGGGGACCCTCGGCTAGAGTCTGAAAAAGGGCCCCCTTGCTGGGTAATTTAGAGGGAAAGGAATATTAAAATATATAATAGTTGAAAATCAGGTTTAAGTGCCTAAAAACCATATTTAACTATTTTAAAGTTGTTGTGACCCCTAATTCTTCAGCGGCCCCTTCTGGGCGAGGGGTCTGCGGGGTCCATCCCAATGCCACTCTGTAAATACGTAATATTATTGAGTAATAAATAATCAAATTACTCTAATTGTAAAGTAGTATATCCATTTTGAGGGAGCCGCTAAGGGGCCTCTTTGGGCACAAAATAAAACACTTCCACAGGCAAAAATTCATTGGAAATTTACGAGGGAAATCGTAAACAGTCCCTCGAGACTCAGCAATGACGAATTTACACACAGCAGTTTAAAACAAGGCTTTTAAAAACAACGATAATACCGCTTATATAGCGTCAATACAAAGCCTTAAGCTTCACAGACATCTGCTCTCTGAGCAAGCAGAAGAAAGACTGACTATAGACTGGGGCCGCCCGCCCAATTTATACTTTCCGACGTACATTCCAGAAAAATCGGGACCTCTCAAAAGGGACCTCGAACAAATGCGTTTTGATTACGTCATAGAAATACAGGGCTGTTATGGATGTTAATGCAGGAAAAACACCTTTACAAGTCCCCATTGGGAAAATCGCGCCAAATGTCCAAAATGTCGCCAAGCGAAATCCTACGATCCACATTTCTCGTGATTACTAGAAAACAATATGTAAACCAATGGGGAAACCGAAAAACTCCATATCTGGCGTTCTCGTTAACCGATTTTGATGAAACAAAATGCGAAATTAAGCTATTTGACGCGTAGAATACGAATTTTAAACTATTTTAAACTCCAGAACAGCGGGTTGTCTCGAAAATTCGTAGCAATATGAAACATTTTTCGGCTACGGTGCAGGAATTACATTTGCACATTACAAGGCTTCCAATAAATCGCGACAACCACGGCAAATGCCTCGAGCAATAGCCTGGACAACCCGATAATGAACAGTTCTCGCTGCAAGTTTTTACTAGCTATGGTAATTTAACATTAATTTAACGGTGACAGCTTAATGCTTTAGAACAAACTTTCTTCCCTATTAATTTTTCTTTTTCTCTTAGAAATCAAAATTTGAAATTCGATAAAGCGTTCAGAAAGCAAAAAACTTTTCAGTATTTGAAGAGAGAGAGAGAGAGAAAGAAAGAAAGAATGTAAAAAAAGGGTTAAAAACTGCACGGTCTGTAGTTCATATCTGAATATCTTGTGGAGAATGCAAAGAATGTGCAACATAAACAGTGATAAAGCCAATCTTTGAAGATGAAATGGTGTTGTAAGACTTGCATTACATGCTATGGATAGGTTCATATTTCGGACTACGTTAAAAAAAATTTCTTTTTCCACAAGCATAAAATTTCTGACTGTTTATGAAAAGGGCAACTTTGTTTATGATGATGAAAGAAAACAGGAGAATATCATGGTTTAGCATCATGCTTCATCAATATGTAAAACTTTTTGAGTATTACTTAAATAGCATGGGCAAGGGAGGGGTCATGCCATCCCCCCTCCCAGTCCCTACTAGTCTCCCAACTCCGGTTATGAGTTACTTACTGGTATAACGTAGAAGTGGTTCAACACTAAAACATAGTCTCCTTCTGGGGTAGGACCCTTCTCTTAGCCCCCCCCCCCCTACAAAACAATCATATGGGTGCCACGTTAAGTACTACATATGCACACAATTATTTTTTGCATTATAAATACTATTTACGAAAAGAATTTACAGATTATTTTTTACTTAAGTTTTTTAACCCGAGTATTTAATTTCCTTACTCTAATTATTTCTATATTCTGTTTCGAGAATGAAATTATGCGAGATAAAAAAGGGTTTACTTTTAATCTAACTCATGTTCGAATGTAAAAAAAGAAACAAGTCAAGAATATATGCTAGAAGATGAAAATAGGATCATTACTCTAAATACGGTCCACTGATGGATTAAACGGGTGTGGGTGTCTGGGGGGGGGGGTGAAAAAAAAAGAAATTATATGGGAAAATGTAAGAGACCCCTTTTTACTACCATAAAATGGGCATAAATTTCAACTAACCACCCCCACCCAGAAAACTGCATTAATCCACCTGTGGTATTATTGTCATTATTATTATGATTTAGTTCTTAAGAGCAACATCATCAGAAATATTAAAAAGACATCCTTTTGTACCTGACCTGAATTTCTTCAGATGACCAAACATTTGTAATGAGCTATCTAAGTATAGTAAGCATTCTTGAAAAAAATCAAAGTATGATAAATGATTTCGCTGGGAATTATTTATTATTTAAGCTGGTATGCTTATAAAATATTTAAGAACCATGTTATTGCAGTTTTAAAAAACCGTTGTCGTGCAACTGATCAGATATTCTTCAACCACCGAAACATTAGCCGTTTCGTAATGAACAATTTCAAAATACAATAAAATATATTAAATCATTATTCTGAGTGATATAAATATAGTAACGGTTTAATATTTAAGACACCATGCTTTAATATATAAGAGTGATTTTATTAAGGCTGTTATATATGAAAAAAAATGTTGTCATGTAATTGATCTGAAATTCTTCTGACCCCAAACACGACTGTCTCGTAATGGGGAAAAAAAAAAAAAAAAAAGTTGCAATGGATTATCGTATAACAAACTACACGAATAACTCAGACATCATCTGTTACACGAATTTTTTCCGAGGACAGGACATCTTAATTTTTTTTTGAAAAAAAAAAGTTGCAATGGATTATCGTATAACAAACTACACGAATAACTCAGACATCATCTGTTACACGAATTTTTTCCGAGGACAGGAGATCTTAATTTTTTTTTTTTTTTTACTCGGATCATTGTATCTGCCATCAAAGAATGCCGGCTGGACACTAAGGCACTTTCGTTACTGTGCCACTTAAGTTTTGACTAAACAGCTCGGGAGGCTTTTTTTTTTGGTTGTCTACTTCTCGTGTCGTGTGACCAAGGAAGTGTCGGCAAGGACGGTTCCATAAATAAACATTAGTAAACAGATGAGAGTAGTCATCTCTGATTGTTAATAAATGAAGGATGTGTATAGTAAAACACAAAAATCTAAAATAAAGATCACATGACTTCGTACGACTGTTAAATAATGTACACATTTTTGAGTGACAAAGACAAATGTGTGAGTGTGTGTGTGTGTGTGTGTGTGTGATTCTTTTTCCTGTATAAAGCATATATGTATATTTAGAGAGATACACACAAAAAATATTAAACGTTTCACATTGATTACACCGGTCAACATTTTTTTTGGGGGGGGGGGGTTCTGTTTTCATGCTTAAATTCTGATTCTAGACATTGAAAAATACTTAAAATTTCATTTTTAGTTCTTAAAGTTTGCTTTTGTCTGATTTACGTCGATTAATAGATTTTATTTTATTTCATAAACGAAAGATGGCAGCACTTTGATTAACCCGAAAGTAAACTGTATTATTATTTGTAACTCTATAGTATTGCTTGTAGTATTATTTCTAGTATTATTTGTAATATTATTATTTGTTTGTATTATTATTTGCTCATACGAACATAAATGAAATACGAAAAATATTCACTTTTAGACATCAATTTCTTATTATTTTACATTTATATGTTATTGTTTATCACAAATCTTGAATAAAAAAGACTTTTATATCCAGCAAAACTTTTCTGATCATAATTTAGAGTGGGATTATAAACAAAAATATAAAAATCAGTGATTTTTGCCAAAAAATTAAAAAATTGCTTTAAATTCTACAAAAGCAGACTTTCATAAATAAAAAGTTATATTCCTTAGTTTTGGCGTAGGAGAAACTAAAGTTTAACATGTAGAAGTCAGACCCAAAAATCGTGTTGACCGGTGTTATTTTAAGAACATAGTCTCACAACGTAATTGAATATTTTAAATAAATAATTGACCAAAGGGAAAGACCTATTAAATCTGTACATCAGCGAAAGGTAAGCAGGGAAGACTCTACTCGACCTGTTTACTAAGAAAATTTTCCATTAATCTCTCTCCGTGTTTTCGACGCCTACAAGAATAGTTACGTTCGCCAATTCGGCCATAGACAAAATTAAATTATTTGAATGTACTTCAGTTAGCGGAAAATATTAAACTCTAATCGAATGTCATCTAAGTTTAATCGAAATCGAATGAATCGCGGGGAAAATTTTTCATTAATTTATTCCCTGACGCAGAGAGAGAGGCATGTTTGGAAGTTTCTATAAATCCGTAAAATAACGCAGTCATTTTCGGAAACGTTTTCCTCCACCTCGAGAGTGAAAATTGAAAATTTTGTGGGGCATTAAACAGTTGCCTTCAGCTCTAGCGATTAAAATTTCATCACATTTCCGACGTGTAAGTTATTAAGTAACTTAAATATGGCGGCTTTCCATTAACTTAGAATGTGACGCCCGATATTTGCAAATTGACGAGCGAGGAGTCGGAGAGGAGGTGCCTTAGATACAAGATATAGTTGTAACGTCAATAAATTTGACAAGCAAGTAAACACGCAAAACCATTACACGATGGTGTTGCCAGTTGAGGCTGCAATTTTAGCCATTTGGGCTAGTTTCAGAAACTGCTGAACTAATTAACCTGCTACGAATTCCGTTTCACCGGAATCACACTCTCAGAAGTACTCGTCTTTGTTCACTAATTTATCCCTCATTTTTCAACGAATAACTTCCGTACTCTATGGAAACGAGCACCGTCAATAGAAGTCGTTTAACCATACAATGGAGATAAATTAGCTGCACCCTTTCTATGGAGAAACGTTTCACCATGATTTGGTTCCATTCATCAGTTTGAGCACCATATCACGGTTCAACGTTTCTCCATAGAAAAGCCGCAGCTAATTCAGCACCTTTTTATGGTGATATGTTAACTACTTTTATTAACAGTGAAAATATTTCCATGAATTCTTCTTCCGGAAATCTGAAGAAGAGGAAAAAAATTCTTTGAATCTGAAAAAATTTCTTCAACTAACAGGAGAAAAAAAAAAAAGTATATTTGTATATGTTGCATGTATGTATTTATGTTGTATGTGATATATATTTATATATGTTTATGTACATATAAATATAATTTTTAATGAAAGAATGTTTCGTAGAATTATGTCAGTTGTAAATCGTTACAATTTATTTATTTATTTTTAATACAAAGGCTATAAAAACAGCGCATGTGCTGCAACAAATGCAAAATATCTAATTACTATCAGAAACTCATAATCGTTAGATAATCTACCTGAGCAGATACTGATAAGAAAATAAAGCATAAAACGTGAATGAAGAACACTAGCTTATCACTTATGCCCACAGATGGGAAGCAGGAAGTATGTAAATACCTGCCTCAAAAATATAAAAAATTTTCTCATCACAACATTATCGAAAGATAGCCAAATTTACCAAAACACAGAATTTTGCCATGGCAACTTTCAAAATTAATATGATTGCATCATTATTTTTTTAATACTACTTGCCTTTCTGGTTTAGATATGGACTTAAATCTAACGTTGCACTCAAGTACTGATATAGCTTTCAGTTTTATTAAGAAGAATTCAGTACGCATCAATATTCTCTTTGAAGCGAGGCGAACTGAGTAGTCATTTAAAATTATGAAGATTAGATAAAATTAGGTCTTGAATTACGTTGGCGTTAGAAAATATTTATAAAAACTACTGTGTTTCTCCCTCACTTTTCAGTGTAACTTAGAGAAGCAAATTAGATTAGCAAATTTGGCATTAGTGCAGGCACTAGTGCATAATCTGCAACACTTTAGAAAACATGCATACAGATTTACACAAATAAAAACAGCTGTAAAAAGCACTACAGGTTTTAATACTAAAAGTACTTTTCCCACATGAATAGAGAAAAAATTGTGTGTGTGCTTTTTGTGTGTTTTACAGGGTTGGCTTTAGATCCTCCTGGAGAGATCTATCTCTTATTATTGCTTATAAAGACAAATTTTTCTAGAAGGAATTAATTTTAGGGGGGATAGCCTCAACCCATTTACGCCAATTTAATGGAAGGTGATACGTCAAAGTGCTTGTTACTTGATTTCGAATTACGAAATTATTGAGAAATGAAATATTTTTGCCATGCTATGCTTTGCCACAGCGTGTAACATGTATATTACCATGTGAGATTATTGCTTGCAAATGCTCACACCAGACCCGTACTGGCCAGGTTGGCCGGTCGGCGATTGAATAGGGTCCCGGCTTAAGGGAGCCCCATCGAGGCCTCCGAAAATGGATATACTACTTTATAATTAAAATAATTTGGTATATATCAGAGTAATGTACGAAAGTAGTTTGATTATTCATTTCCTGCTAATCTTACGCCACGCCTTTACACAGTGGCGTAGCGGAGGACCCCACAGACCTCGTGTCGAAAGGGGTCTTTCGAAGAATTCGGCGCTCCAAGATCTTTAAAATAATTAAATATGGTCTTTAGCAAGTAAGCCTGATTTTCAAGTATTATATATCCCAATATTCTATTCTCGTTTCCCACTCGAGCGTGTGATGGCAAGCCTTGCAGTGTTCTCTCAACAAACCCAGCTTTTGTTCCTGACAACCCGCGAACAGTTGCGGTTGCTTCTTTTAGACTTTTGACGGGGCATGACTGTCTACAGAATCATTTATTTCGCATTGGACTAGTAGATTCGCCGTTGTGTGTTTTATGTGATAGTGGGCGGCCAATGACGGCAGAACATTTGGACGAGTGTGAAGCACTGACAGATTTTTCTTGTAGATTTCAGCGCTATTGGCAGGCTAGGAGTTTAATGGCCTAACGGCCAATGTAATTGGTATTTTACAAATAAATAAATAAAAATATTCTATTCCCTCTAAATTCCCCAGTAAGGGTCCCCTTTAAATTCTCCAGACGAGGGCCTCCAAAGGAGCCAATCCGCGCCTGGCTCACACATGCAGCATATATAAGGTGACCTCCCGTCTTAAACGGGATAAGGATACGTCCCGTATTGAACGGGACAGTCCCTTTTTTAGTGGCTTTTCCCGTTGTCCCCAAGCTCAGCTTTGGGACACCGTAATGTCCCATTTTTAGAAAATGTCTCCTGCAATGTCCCGTTTTTTTCTTCCCCCTCCCCCGATCTCCCCTACATTTTCCCTTTTCACTCTGGTTTTCTAAGAATTTTTTCCCTTCCGAATGACAACTTCCTTTTTTCTAGGTCCTTTTGTTTGCATTTCTCACTTTCCTACCTACCTGCCTTGTGTCGGATGGTGTTTTTGAATTCGAAAAAGAGCCTACCCCTTGTACTACCCGAAGCGTAGGTCTTGAACTATTTCTTATAGTATATGTGTGTTTTAGAAAAGTTTTTTTTTTTCATTTTATTTTGATATGAACATTAACACAAGCTGTTTTGCGCGTTTTCTTAACCACTCAAAGATACCCAGATCTGAAATTCAGTTTCCCTACACTATTACCTGAAAAACAGTAGATGTCCCGTTTTGAGGAAGAAAATAAATACACTATTTCCCAAAAAGTAGTAGATGCCCCGGTTTGAAGGAAAAAATAAATGGTCACGTAAAGCATGTATATGTCTGTGTGTTTGTGTCGTGGTGGTGGTTATGGAGGAAAATCAAGCATCACATGTCCACATAAATCTTAAACTTTCGAAATGACATATTGCAAAAGTCATTGTAATTAAAAAAAAAAATCTCGAAGTTCACAAATCCAAATAAAAAACCGTGGTGTAACTATAAATTAATAGCAAATTCATGTATTCAAGCTCAGTAGAAGAATATCGAATTTTCTGTTTAACACTTCATGTCTCTCCTTCAACATTTTCCACGCTTGCAGCAAAATCTGGAAAGTACTAAAGAAAGATACCGCTTGCAACTTCTACAGTAAACACTGTTAACCGACAACGCCCTGCATCCTAATCGATTACAAACAAAAACACCAACCACTTCGGCAAAAATAAAACCCCAGAAAATCAAAGCAAATCATTCCATCTTCCGTCATTTGCGCTGAAGTGCCTCCTCAGACCTGCTATAATAGTCGGAACCCTCTACCCTTTAAATCTTCCGAAGTACAAATAACATCCTTGCAAAAGACCACCAAGCCACGAACCAAAGATCACGTTCGCTCGCTCGACGAGAAGCTTTTAAAATAGAGAAGCGCCGGCCGCTGCAACAAAGAGATTATTTATAAAACTTTTTTTTTTTTTTTCCTCGCTGAGTGCCCTCGAAGAAGCTAACCGATTCCGCATCAGCCAAGAAGGTTTCGTCAGACTGTTTGGTGCCGATGAGAGCGAACTTTGCTCTGACAAAAAGGAGAGAGGAATGTCTTAATGCTACTCAGTATGTGGATCGTCCACCTTCAGATTCTGCTTATCGAGCACGAGAATCAAATTAAAAACATTGCCAACATGAAACGACAAACCTCAAGTCTTTTCCACCATTTTCACGCAGTAAATTTACCACCCTCAGGGGCAGCCCTAGGGTACGTGCGCCCCCCCCCCCCGCAAACGTAAAAAAGGCGCGCCCTTTTATGCTCCAGATCAAGTTTTTCTTAGTGTTTCAGTTCGAAATGGCGACCCTTCGAAGATGGAGCCCCGATGCGATGATTAACTTGCTTAACGTGTCGGGCCGTCTCTGACCGCTGTTTGTCCACCCATAGACCTATGAGGGTCTATGAGGGTCTCTGAGGGTCTATGAGGATCTATGAGGGTCTATGAGGTCACCATTGCATCTTCACTAAGATGCAGATTACCTTCTGAGTCCACAAGCACAAGCATGGTCTCTAAACGCTCTTCAGCTGACTCAGCTTTGCCTGGCACCTAAAGCCCCATGCTAGGAACAGAAAACGGTATCTTCTCTTTTTTGCAATATGGGGGTGGGGATAAGAGGTTAAATTTGGGTCCAGGATGAAGAATGAAGAAGAAAGAATAAATCAAAACAAAAACAACGATTACAAAACACTTTCCAACATACAAGAGATTTTTATGCGCCAAATTTGGCTATGTATCGTCGTCAGATACATTGGACGAGGTTCGGAAAAAAGCTGTATATCAATATTAATGTAATTTTGTGAGACCCTGTAAAAAAAACTTTAAATTTTATTTCCATTTTTTATAGGACGAGACAGCTGTTATAAACGTAATGTGGATTCATGTCTCTATAAATTGCTATCGACCTTAATGCATCGGAATCGTTTTGAGTGTTCTGTAGGAAAACTATGATTTTCGATGGAGCCTTATTTTATAATCTTAACATCATATATTCGTTTTTTTTAATATACTGAAACCCCGAAAGTTGGAAATTTGTAGTTCGCACTAAAAATGTCCAATTTACGGGACATCCTTAAGTAGGAGGTGTCCTACTTAAGGAGGTACATGTAAATTCTATGAGTCAGTTCAGTTCCTCCGAAGAGTGTCCAACTTAGGGAGGTGTCCGACTTATGAGGGTGGCCAAGTTGGGAGGTTTCACGGAAGAAGATTATCTCTAAGATATGCTTTAAGCAACGACTTCCTGTAGAGCGTAATGTATTGATGCGCGAATTGTGTATTTAAGTGAACAAAATAGGTGTATTAAAGTGAAAATTTGAGAGTGAACTGAGCTGCTCATGATAAAATTTTTGCCACACCAGGGCTATGCATGAGATAGCAAAGTAAAGAATGCCATAAAAGATTTTTTTTTTTTTTTTCATTAGCTATCAAGTATGATATTTTGGATCAAAAGGAGTAAAAAGAAAAAAATTCTTTCTGTTATATAGAAAAGTTTGGCAAAAGCGATGCAAAATCACAACCCTATTTTGTACCGTGACGTGAGAATGAGTGGAATTTGTAAGCCAGGCATAAAAATGGCGTACGATCGCAAGATTTTGGAACATCATCTGTGTCAGATAATCTAAGAGAACGTCATCGCTTGATAAGATACCGATGAAACTTAACAGCCGTTAGAAACAGATTACCACTATATTTTCTGGGGATTAACCGTAAAGATCTATGAGTACAAAGAAAGTCTTTTTCTTCAGACTTAGAGGCGTACGTGATGATTTCCATGTCCGTTTAGTTTGACTCAGCGAAGAGGAGAGGGTATATTTAGAAAACTTTTAAAGAAAGTCGCACGAAACAAAGACCTTTAGAAGTGTCTCTTATAGGTAATGACAAATTGTGCGTGTACCAAAGAACCACTGATGATAAAAAAAAAAAAAAAAAAAGAAATGTTCAGGCAGTTTCTTCTGTTGAAACTACTGCGAGATATATTAACCTAGGATTGCTTATCGTTTAGTTAGTTGTAAGGCGTCCTTTGAAAAAATGATAAAAAATAAGAAACACTTTTAATATCACGAAATATTTATTTACACAGTACATTGCGCGTTAGCATTCATGCCACCGTAACAAACCTATTGCTACCTAATACTTATGCTAATACTATCTATCTTCGTTACTCCTCCATAAATGCTCAATTTAAATATTTAAATCCTTCATAGTTCAAATTCGTGAAAGATATCAAACTATGTCATCTCAAGGAGCGGCATAGAATCACACAAATTGCGATTAGGACGTAAAATTCGTGGCAAAGTTTATGAATCTCACACAATTTTTAATTTAAAATACCACGTTTTTGACTTTCCAAAAAAGAAAACTTGATTAATTGAGTCAATTTATCTGGTTATTTCACACAATTAGTTTTCAAACGGAGTGATATTGAAACTTATAACGACGCTTCCATTTTTTCCCCTTAACATCGAACCGCTATTAAGAAATGTAATCCTATGTTAATAAAATAACGCAATATTCATAGTTCTTCAGAGTACAGAACAAAATTCCAATATATTGCAGTCTATGTTCAGTCATTGTTTAAAATGCATTTTAGAGGCTTTCATATACTTGAAACAACACAAAATCAATACAAGTTGTAATGTTTTACGAAATAATGCTCCGCATCGAAAATAGTGCATGTAGCAGTTAAGTTATTTTACAGTAGCACTCAAAACAACTCCGGCCTATGGCAATTGACAGACTCACCCATTTTAAGCACGGTGCAATGAGTATATAGACGTTTATAACAGCTTAATCTTGATTTAAAAGACGGAAACAACATTTAAAATTGTTTTACAGGATTTCACAAAATTACATTAATGGTGATATGTATGTAGGTTTTTTGAGGCCATGACTAAAGTCTCTCCAAGTTTGGCGGCTATACATGGTCAAATTTGGCGCCGTAAATCGCAGTTCTTTTTTAAAGTTTTTTTTTTGTTTTCGAAGTTAAAAAAATTCTGTCATCAATTCTTCAATCAACAAAATTCTTAGCATAATTTTAAAGAAAATAAAACAACTGTAACGTTAACGTTACACGCGTGCAATTCTTTGTAGTGGCGTTTAAATTATTTAAAACCCTTGCACCACTCAATTGCTGCTTACCCATCACTGATTTTTTTAAAGTTAATTTAAAACAATTTTTTAAACACCCACCTACTTTGTGGATGGGGAACAAATGAAGTAAGTTTATACCAGGCTTGAGAAACAGAGCCTGAATGTCTTCATACAATTCTCTTGGAAATATATATTGTCTGGAATTTTTCAGACGTCGGGAAATTTTTGATTTGAAAGGGAAGTTTATGGGAGAGCAACTTTTACACGCTAGACCAATACATCAATGTCGGTTGTGTGGAAATTAAACCAACTTCTTTGTTTAAGGCGGAAGTGTTTGGCTGTCACAAATCACAAGACGGAAGTAAAACAAGAAATCTAAATGACACCCAAGCATACCGATTATGCAACACTTTCCTATGCAACAGTTTTTTTTTTTTTTTTTTTCTTTTTTTTTTTTACGATGTATCGTCGCCAAACTTAGCGAGAATATGGGATAACTTAAAAAAAAAAGCTAACGTTCGTATAGTTATTGTAATGTGCTTGAAATAGACAATTGTGTCTAAACTGCCATAGACTGTAATGCATTGGAATTATTTTGTGTGTTCCTGTAGAAGAAATATAAATACTACATACACTATTTTACATGGAGAACATTATTTTTCAGTCGTTAATTACAATCATTGGCATATACTGATATGCATACTGACATTTGCGACAGCATATTCCCTATTGAAATGATGTGTGTAACGTTTGATAGGCATTTTTCGTTTTTTTTTTTTTTTTTTTTTTTTTTTTTGTATTTTGCAAAGATGTAAATATCTAATATTATTTCAATATGTGATTAAGTTCAATTTGCGAAAGCTGAAGAGTGTAAAAATAAAATTCATGGAAAAAAATTATTTCAAGAAATATTAAAAAAATATCTTTTTCGATAAAACATTTTACACTTACCAAAAAATTAAAATATAATTAATGAAAAAAATCAGTGGCGAAGTGTGAGGGGGAAGGCAAGAGGGGGGGGGTCCTATCCTGTTCCGCCCCTTGATGTGGCGCCTTTCGCAGCGAGTAAGACAAAGAAGATTCGACAAACAATAGGAGAAGGGGCAAAAATTTAATCGTTTATTCTCTGAAAATCTTCTCTAATCCGCATCCTCTGAAAATGACATAACAAGCCTCCCCATAAAACCTTCTGCTATATTTGGCCCTCACAACTAAAATATTGAAAAACAATTCTAAGAATAAATTCCAGAATAATATTTATTATTTAAACAATTAAAAATCCCTTTAAAGGCGACCCTTAACTTGTTTTCATCCAAAAAAACTGCGTTATTGAAAACAAGTTTTTTGAAAACTGCGTGGGAAGAGTGAGATGAAAAATTTAATTCGAGATAATTATTAATGAGCCACTGAAATACTAGATTCAACTTTAACAGCAATTTTTAAATTTTTAATTTTACACTTAAAATTGTTTGCCGCTTAAAAAAAAAAGAAGATTATCTTTAATGAGATTCGGAAATATGGTCACAGAACGAGAATTTTTTCTTCCTCGTCTTCGTAATTACGTGGAAGCGAACCAATTAACTGTTATACAACAAGTGCCGTACGGAGAAAAAATTAATTTCGGGCGATCGAATTTCGGAAAAAAAGTCGAGGGCCCAACTGGTGAAAAAAGCAAAGGGGAGGGGGGGGGATACCGGACACCTGCACCACCCCCTGGTTACGGCCTTGGTTCCAACTATTCCTTATGCGCTTTATACACTTATAAAGCTGCATTGATTAGTATTCGGAGCGATTTAACTGTTTAACCCTTTAACGCGCAGTGTTCCCGCTTTGGGAATACCAAACTCTGATGTTTTGACTGTTGCCAGTCACGAAGAATAGATTCGATTTCTATGAAAGTAGTTGCGGGTGACATAGCTCCACGAGAATCCTTTACATTTTAGCACGTCATTTACCGTAATAAAATTGTCACAATTATTTTTCAGCACTGACATCTGCTGAAAAATGGAAGAATGCGAGAACAGCTGGATAGATTGCCCAGTGCTGAAAAAAGGGCTGCGCCGCACAGCCAGCTGTCGTCAAAAAAGGGTCTCCAGATCTGTGGCACGCGATGAACGTTTTGATTGTCCGCCATCTTGCTGGTAGTTAAGTCGAGCGATGGCGACAGCTGCCCTTTATTCAGCATTGAGAAAGAGTTGCGCCTCAAAGGGTTAACTGTTTAATGATTAGCAACGCAATTGGATTAAGCAGTCAGATACGCAACAATGGTCAGTCGGAAGGAAATCATCGCCTTTGCTTCTATTTAACCGTTTGAAGCAGTCACAAGCAATATCACATCAGTATAGAAGACCAACTTGCTCGACGCCCAGTGCTGAAAAAGTGCAGCCGTTGCCATCGATTCATTTAACTACTAACAGCATGACTGCCGATCGAATCGCTCATGTGGTGCCACAGAGACGAAGACATAGCTGGCGCAGCCATCTGTGTCAGAAAGTTTCTTTAGCTCTGTGGCGCCCGATGGGTGATTCGTTCGACCGCCATGTTCTTGGTAGTTAAATGGATCGAGAGCAATAGCTGGACTTTTTCACGTTGGGAACATTGAACCTTATATTTCATCGACTAGCACTGAAATAAAGTGGTTTCACGGCGCAACCACAGAGCGTCAAAGGGTTAAATTTTTGTCTAAAGAGCTAATATTAGAGTTGGAAAGACTTTTATAGCTGATGCGTTTCACCCATGATCTATATTTCTGGTTTCATCCTGTAATAAATGATAAGAGGATGGTTTTCACTAAAAATAATAATAAAAGAAACAAAAAAGATCTGCGTAAGATGAGGCCTCTTTAGGATTACGAGATGTCGCCAAGCTGTCTGGTACATTTTATGTCGCACAAATATACCAGAGAAGTGAGTTTTTAAAAAAAGAAAGCATTATAAATAAACACACTTTGATGTTCCGCCTGAACAGATAAATTGAGTTTTCCCGCTGTTTTCCTGGGAGTAAAACCAGCAGCTATATCACGTCAGAGATGAGATTTTTTTTTTGGCAGAGGATCTCTGAAGTGAAGTGAATCAGTGAACATGACACGCAAAGGATGCTGCTAGACGCAAGTGGGGATAGTGTCACCATCAAGTATCCAAGAAAATAAAGGAAAAAAAAAATGCGTCAATTACGTGTGGTACATTGTACTTGTTACGTGCCAGTTCGGAGTTAATTCCTAACTATTATACGGTTATTCATAATTCACAACAGGTTTAGAAAAGCTTTAGTTAAAAAAAAAAATCTGAAACACTTTCATTTTTAAAATACGCAATAAAGTTACATTAAAGTATGAAAGTTTATCATTATTCATGAGTGTGCCGTATTTTTCTTTCTTGTTCGAAAAAGACTTCTTGGAAAATAATCTAATTAAAATCGCCTACTAAGACTGTTTTACAATCTTCGCCTATCATGGGCGGGCGAACTGTAGGGTTTGCAAGTTTCTAGCCAAACGTAGAAGATATCGCCAATCTAAGTTCAATTCGGGTGCTTTTTTTTTTTTTTAATTTATTTTTGGTGCCAAACTTCGCGATGAATCATCAAAAATTGCAGATCTTGGCGACTTTTAAAATTTTATCTATCCCCGCTATCTGGCAACCCCATTAAAAAAATTCAACGAAAACGTGTCGACGACAACAAATCATGACCACCAAAATCAGTTCACCAACAATATGTCGGCAAATTACACCGACAGAGTGAACGAAATAGCACTCTAATGCTAAAAAAGGCGAAAACAGCAAAAAAGAACATTTGGAAGAATACAGAAACAATCCAAGTGTTGTGCTTCAGGCGGTTCAGCTACATCACGCAGTAAGGATAAGAAAAGATAACATTTGCTTTCAATAACGTCGATGCTTTTACAGAATTTAAAATCTTCTGTACGAGAATGTAACATTTTTTTCGTTACGAAACACTGAAGGATTAAATTTTAAGAAGAAAATGTTAATTAATGCATTCCATTAATTTTCATTGAGTAACAGAATGTTATTTTTTTTATGTCATTAAGCTGTATTAGATTGATTTAATTAATTAAATGGGTATGCTATTACCGATTTTCTATTCCACTCAGAAATATGTCAAATTTAATTAGTTAAGCTTGACCTTGTGAGTCTAATTTAGAATGGCATTATTTGGTATAAAGGAATATTAGTTATTAAGTAGAAAAGAGCTTATTTTCGAAAAAATATTACAAAGACTTTAAGTACTAATGCATGTACTTATTAGATTCGAGTTATTATTCAAATGCATTATTGAAAAAATTAGACCAGAAGCTATGAATAAAATTCCTGTTATCAGTTTTAAATATTTATGATTCCAAATACATGCAGACACGGAAAAAAAAAAAAAAAGCTTTTCTGAAATTGTCTTATTAGCTTTATAAGAATTCCTCTAAAGCAATTTTTATCAGAAAGATTTTAAAACTTTTTTTTTTTTTTTTTTAATAACCTAAATAGAGTTTTGCAGTAGCTCCCTTTTCCACGGGTCCTGCGGTGGCCTAGCCACTCAACTCCGTTGCCTTAAGAACACGGAAAGTGAAGTAGCACGCTGTTTGGCCAGTGTCTGGGAGGGTGAACGCCTCTCGCGGCTGGGCTACTGTGGGACCGTGTACGCTAGAGGGAGCTGGTGCACGTACGCTAGTGGGAGCTGGTGCACGTGAAATCCGTCGTTGCTCCAATGTTTAACGCTGCTTCTTGTGGGTACCGATTGGTCTTTCATCTGGAATTGGTTCAAATTAGGGGACCCCGAGGAAGTTGGACTTCCTCCCTCTGGGGCACATTAAGATGAAAGCGCCCCTTTCCGCTCATCGTCTCCCCGTGGCACCGCTCCGTTCGGTTGCCAGATGGAATTATAGCAACAACAACAGCAACACCTTACAGGGTCCCACAGCAGTCCAATCGAGAGAGGTCCTCTTCCTCCCAAAGCCCTGCTCCACTTTCGGTGTTCTTATAGAAACCGCGCTTCATCCGACTGTGCCACTGCAGGGCTTTAGAGAATTTCTACGGGCCTAACAACCATTTGGGGGGGGGGGGGAGGAGGGGCATCCCCGCACTGCGTTACATCTTTGCGGAATTGTAGTGATTTTGAATTGGTTAAGCATAGAATTTCGAATTTTCAGAGGCCTATATGTTTTGAAGTATTTAAAAATAACTAAAACTGATGTTTTTCTTATACCCTTTTTCGAAGAGAATCTGCGCAGAAAAGATGCGCAATCGGCTGCCATTCAGGCGATGTCAGTGAAACGTCGCGTCAAAATGCTCTCTATAATTCAACCTTGTTGCGTGCTAGTGAAAGAGGGATCTTTGCAACGATGAACGTGGGCATGTTAACCCTTTAACGCGCAGTGATCCCGCTCTGGGATCACCCAACTCTGACGTTTTGACTGTTGCCAGTCACGAAGAATAGATTGGATTTTTAGAAAAATAGTTGCGGGTGACATAGCTCCACGAGAACCCTTTACTTTTTAGTACGTCCTTTCGCGTAAAAAATGATCGCGATTATTTTTAACAGCACTGACATCTGCTGAAAAATGGAAGAATGACCCGTACTAGCAATTTTGCTCGGGCTACCACCGGCCACGCAGCCAGCCGATGACGGCCCGAGCAAAATTGCTAGTAGGGGAGAGAACAGCTGGATAGATTGCCCAATGCTGAAAAAAGGGCAGGCGTTGCCATCGCTCGACTTAACTACCAGCAAGATGGCGGACGATCGAAACGTTCATCGCATGCCACAGATCTACAGACCCTTTTTTGACGACAGCTGGCTGTGCTCGCGCACAGCCAGCTGCGTCAAAAAAGGGTCTCTAGATCTGTGGCATGCGATGAACGTTTCGATCGTCCGCCATCTTGCTGGTAGTTAAGTCGAGCGATGGCAACGTCTGCCCTTTTTTCAGCATTGGGAAAGTGTTGCGCCTCAAAGGGTTAAACTCAATCAGGCACTAAATTATTCATTTTAATCGTTGCCCTTAAAAACTTGTATGACAGTTTTTTTTCTTGTTTGCATCTGCTGAAAATTTATTCATGTTACGAAAACTTGGTTTTACGGAGATCCTTCTCGCTGTAAAGCTCATAAGGACTCGACGGACGGACAGACACACAAACCGAAATCACGTGTGCTTTTACAACAACGTTCGAAAGTGACAACGGTCAAAATTTAAAGGAACAAGCGGTAGTTTAACCCTTCGAGGCGCAACCTTTTCCCAATGCTGAAAAAAGGGCAGCCGTTGCCATGGCTCGACTTAACTACCAGCAAGATGGCGGACGATCGAAACGTTCATCACTCGCCACAGATCTAGAGACCCTTTTTTGACGCAGCTGGCTGCGCCGCACAGCCAGCTGTCGTCAAAACGAACACTGCGCGTTAAAGGGTTAAGAAAGAAGCGTAGGCAACTTTTCATTTGTCTGTTCGCTGGTTACTTTTACAGTTCTACTAAAGTACAACTCCTTCAGTCCTTAAAAAAAATTTTTTTTGACATAAAAGAAACGATATTTTGGCATTAATAGAGCTCCACAGTGAGTCACTAAGCTTTGAAAACTCGCCGACCTGTCAAGAATGACGGGAATATTGCTCTAATTATGTGTATATTGGCCCCGAATGTTAAAGATGCGGCCAGCTTGCCTCTTCTTAGAACTCTGCCAAGAAGGGAGACTGGAAGTGAGATTTATTCATTAAAAAAAAAAAAAGAGAAAAAAAAAGGAGGGAATTTTTAAGTGAATGATGAGAAGGAGTTTTTTTTTCCGTTAATAATTCCGAGTTTCGAAAAAAAAAAAAACCCATTCAAAATGAATGAGCAGTGAACTTCTGACAAATATACTTACGAAAGCTTGGTTTTTGGGTGCCTAATTTTGTATTGCGTTCGGGGGAGGAGTACCTTGCACGGAGGACTTTTTAAGGGGTTCTAATGCGTATTCACGTTACATCTGGAGAAAACCGACCGAAGCTCCAGACCATTAGATCGACAGCCGCGCGGTAGGTCGCCATGTTCAGTGTCTTGTGTACTCGGCCGTGGTGAGGCTGGTGAGAATTTGGAAATAATCTCGCAAGAAAGCTGTATTATCACTGCGAATGGTAATTTTGCGAGACCCTGTAAAAGATCTATGAATGCTATTTTCATTCTTTACCTGCTGAGTAATCTTCTACAGGCGTTTATATACCTATCGCATTGCGTTTCGAATGCGACAGCTGGCTGTGCTCGCGCACAGCCAGCTGCGTCAAAAAAAGGGTCTCTAGATCTGTGGCATGCGATGAACGTTTCGATCGTCCGCCATCTTGCTGGTAGTTAAGTCGAGCGATGGCAACGGCTGCCCTTTTTTCAGCATTGGGCAATCGATCCGGCTGTTCTCGCGTTCTTCCATTTTTCGGCAGATGTCAGTGGTGTTAAAAATAATCGTGACAATTTTTTTTACGGGAAATGACGTGCTAAAAAGTAAAGGATTCTCGTGGAGCTATGTCACCCGCAACTATTTTTATAGAAATCAAAGCTATTCTTCGTGACTGGCAACAGTCAAAACGCCAACAGTTTGGTGGTCTCAGAGCGAAACCACTGCGCGTTAAAGGGTTAATAGGGTACGTGATAAAGTACATAGAATACATAAAACGCCTGTTTATGGCACTTAGAGCCATAGCGGACGGACGGACAGTAAGAAAAAGCGAAATCGTAAACACATTTCTACTTGGAAAGTGTCAAAAACTAGTAGTCATTAAAAAAGTATTTCTTTATATGCATATACGTAAGTATATTTAAAAAATTAGGCTGTTTGAGCCTCGTCATAGGGAGACCCCCCCCCCCCCCACCTGAACCCCCCTAATTTTTTAGTTTCATTATTGCCATATTAAGACGATATTCATGGACTATGTCATTTTATCTCTCGTCTTTCGTGTATTTCGCCTGGTCACCCTATGTTGAAACTTTTAGGATTGTAACCTGTTTATAGAATAATACATGGGATGCCTATTCTACAGCTTACGAAATATTGAAACAATAGATTAAAGCTGTTGTGAACTAATAGTATTTAAATATATGTAAACTACTCGACAACTTTCATGTCGCATACTTTATAACGTCGCATTTTTGGGAACCACTTTTCGGACAATTTTCAATAAAGGGGGTGAGAGATAAAATGACATTCAACGCTATGTCAATAGACAAATAATGCGCTATCAGTTGTATAAATTGCTTCACGGTTAATATTCACGTTCTTACAAATATTTCTTTCCCCCAGTTGCAGATCGTTGCTAAGAAACACTTCTTGCACTGGCATCCTCCTGGGAAAGCTCGAATAGATAAATGTATTTATCGGAAAAACCGCTAAAGGAAAATAAAAAAGGAAGATGAAAGGATAAGTAAGATCGGAGGGAAGCAATTTGTTTCACTGACGTTAAGAGAGAGGCTCGAAAAGCTGCTCAATTAGATTTGAAGGCATGGAAAGAAACCACTCTGGAAACGCGATGATCGGGGCTCTCCAAATTGTTCGATAATCGAACTTGAAAGTGCTTTATTTTCGACTCAAGCTCGGTGCTGGTGGATCCAAGGGGGTTGGTGATGGGGCGATCGCACGCACCCACTCACTACTATAAACCCGTGTTTAACCTGTTCGCTCTCGTCATTTAATGCTTTAAGGCGCAACCCTTTCCGAATGCTGAAAAGAGGGCAGCCGTTGCCATCGCTCGACTGAACGACCAGCAAGAGGGCGGACGATCGAAAAGTTCATCGCGTGCCACAGATCGAGAGACCCTTTTTTGACGACCTGTGTACCGGCACAGCCAGCTGTCGTCCAAAAAGGGTCGCTAGATCTGTGGCACGCGATGAACTTATCGATCGTCCGCCCTCTTGCTGGTCGTTAAGTCGAGCGATGGCAACGGCTGCCCTCTTTTCAGCATTGGGCCATCTATCCAGCTGTTCTCGCGTTCTTCCATTTTTCAGCAGATGTCAGTGCTGTTCAAAATAATCGTGACCATTTTTTGACGGGAAAGGACGTGCTAAAAAGTAAAGGATTCTCGTGGAGCTCTGTACCCGTAACTGTTTTTATAGAAATCCAATCTATTCTTCGTGACTGGCAACAGTCAAAACGTCAGAGTTTGGTGTTCCCAGAGCAGGAACACTGCGCGCTAAAGGGTTAAAAGAGACGCTATTGAGAAGGCTCTCCTTCTAATACCGATGCTGCTCCACAGAATGGTTCTTTGAATGAAACCAGCGATAGCGCGGTGCCCCCAAACTTTTGACTCATGTTTAACCTATTCGTTCTCGCCGTTTCAAAGATGGAAAAGAGTACCTTTCAGAAACCAGCATCGTTTCCTTGTCATTAAGGTACCAGTGACCGGCTGAAAATTTTGTAATCGCAGATAGGATCGACGCACGGAACATATATATCCCAAAATTAAAGTGTGTCCTTCATGTGTTAAAGCATATCCCACATTTTGTTACAAGTTAAGTGAATCTATTGTGAAGGATTGTAAAACGTAGAGTCCCACCCTCTGAGCGCTGTCCTTGGAGAAGCTATTGAGGCTTAACCCTTTGAGACGCAACCCTTTCCCAATGCTGAAAAAAGGGCAGCCGTTGCCATCGCTCGACTTAACTACCAGCAAGAGGGCGGACGATCGAAACGTTCCTCGCGTGACACAGATCTAGAGACCCCTTTTTGACGACCCCTCTTGCTGGTAGTTAAGTCGAGCGATGGCAACGGCTGCCCTTTTTTCAGCATTGGGCAATCTATCCAGCTGTTCTCGCGTTCTTCCATTTTTCAGCAGATGTCAGTGCTGTTAAAAAGAATCGTGACCATTTTTTACGGGAAATGAACGTGCTAAAAAGTAAAGGATTCTCGTGGAGCTATGTCACTCTCAACTATTTTTATAGAAATCCAATCTATTCTTCGTGACTGGCAACAGTCAAAACGTCAGAGTTTGGTGATCCCAGAGCGGGATCGCTGCGCGTTAAAGGGTTAATAAAGTCGGCCCTAATCTTTTCGAAGTTTCCGCTTTTTCACCCTCAGCAACGAAAATTCGATGGGTCAGCTCTCTTGTTGCAAACGGTGGCCGAGAAGATTAGAACTGTTAAAAGTGACCTTCGGCCACAGTGGATGGTGGATGGTTCATTTTTTTCCAACGCCGAAGAAGAGAGGATCTTTCTTTCCATCCGAAACGACGGTTTTATCAACTGTCTCCTTTTAAAATGTGTTATTTAAAAAAAGTTTTCAGGTTATCTCACCTTTTGACACAAGTTTTTTTGGTGAATTTTCTTGTCACTGTCGAAAGGTATTGAAAAGTTCAGCTGAATCTGTCGCGGGATTTATTTAAGTAACGTTATTTGTCGTTGCTTACTTACTTACCAAAAAAAAAAAAATCTGCCACCTACCTGTGAGCAGTGAGGTCTCTGGTTCGAATCCCGTTAACCCATGGTTGTCATTTTCTCCTTCTGTGTTTGTACTTCTGTTGTGCTCTTTGTCAATAAATGTTATGTGGAAATAATGAATGTTAAACGGATATTCAGGGGTTTGAGACCAATCTTGGAGATCGTAGTCAGAAACCTCAAAAACTCTCAATTACAAAAAAATTATTTTAAAATAGGTGAATTTGAATTTTCTGAAATTCTACGGTGGCGATTGTCCCCTCCCTTTGCCCTTAGTGAGTTATGTCTATGAATTGACTGACATCCCTGAATGTTTACCGATATTTTTTATATCACGTGTTTGCAATGTGGAATGGTTCATGAGACAATCGCGTGAAAGCACGTTTTGAAGTACACCTATAACTTTTGACGTACACCTATAACTTGCAATGACACTGAAATTTTTTTTTTATCTCTCGTTACATTGGACCGTTATATGGATGAACGCAAACATGCATAACCCTTTAACGCGCGGTGTCCTCGACGTGAGGACACCCAACTCTTGACGTTTTGACTGTTGCCAGTCAGGAAGAATAGATTGGATTTCTATAAAAATAGTTGCGGGTGACATAGCTCCACGAGAATCCTTTACTTTTTAGCACGTCCTTTCCCGTCAAAAAATTGGCACGATTATTTTTAACAGCACTGACATCTGCTGAAAAATGGAAGAATGCGAGAACAGCTGGATAGATTGCCCCATGCTGTAAAAAAGGGCAGCCGTTGCCATCGCTCGACTTAACGACCAGCAAGATGGCATTGGGCTAAAGCACATTTTAACCATTTGCTGTGCCGGCACAGCCAGCTGCGTCAAAAAAGGGTCTCTCGATCTGTGGCACGCGATGCACGTTTCGATCGTCCGCCATCTTGCTGGTCGTTAAGTCGAGCGATGGCAACGGCTGCCCTTTTTTCAGCATTGGGAAAGGGTTGCGCCTCAAAGGGTTAAAACAATGAATCATCTTATTGAAATGCGATCTTTGACGTTGAGCTTCATTCTCTCGGAAGAGATCTACCGCGATTGAAAAGTCTGCTTACGCTATTTTGGAACAACGATAACAAGGATTGCTCCGATAAACAGCAGAAAGATCGCGGGATCATTATGTTATGGGAAGTATGCTAATGCAAGTCCCATATATGGAAGCGCTGTGTAGGCGGGCGAAAGCTTTTACGACTTTTTCTTGTCATAAACAGACATCACAGTGAACAGGCACGCATCACCGCAAAATTTGTGTTATTGATGTTGGTTTGCCGCGCTATGGGTGGTTTCTCTATTTAGAGCTGTGCTTATTGTACTGGTTGACATTTTCACTTTCCCGTATGGAGGAAAGGAAGCATTGTAATCGTGTAAAATTCTGGTACAGCGGCGTCTGGACTTACTCTTATCGAGTAAGTCAAGTGGATAGGGGTTCGTTCTTGCACATGTTCTCATGGTTTTAACCCTTTGGGGCGCAACCCTTTCCCATTGCTGAAAAAAGGGCAGCCGTTGCCATCGCTCGACTTAACGACCAGCAAGATGGCGGACGATCGAAACGTTCATCGCGTGCCACAGATCGAGAGACCCTTTCTTGACGACAGCTGGCTGTGCGGCACAGCCAGCTGCGTCAAAAAAAAGGTCTCTAGATCTGTGGCAAGCGATGAACGTTTCGATCGTCCGCCCTCTTGCTGGTCGTTAAGTCGAGCGATGGCAACGGCTGCCCTTTATTCAGCATGGGGCAATCTATGCAGCTGTTCTCGCATTCTTCCATTTTTCAGCAGATGTCAGTGCTGTTAAAAGTAATCGTGACCATTTTTTTTTTGTGGGAAAGGACGTGCTAAAAAGTAAAGGATTCTCGTGGAGCTCTGTCACCCGCAACTATTTTTATAGAAATAAAATCTATTCTTCGTGACTGGCAACAGTCAAAACGTCAGAGTTTGGTGTTCCCAGAGCGGGAACATCGCTTCTATTTACTTTTTTTTCTTCAAGCGACAGGCTGTTGTTACATATAATGATAAAAGGCTAGTCACAAAGAGAGGTTCAACAGAGTATTCCAGAAAAGAGATTATTTCAACTTAAAAAAACAAAATAAATAAATTGTAATTTGTGTTATCTGATTTGGGGGTAAAACTTTTGAAATCGCGCTACTCAGGCATGTAGGAGATAAGTTGCATTCTGTTTTCTGTAGCAATGATAAGTTATCTTCTCTTCAGGTTAGGTAGTGCATTTGACCTCTATTTTCTATAAGATTGCAAATCGAGTATCTTCAGTACGAAATAAAGGATGCTAGCTTGTGAAACATCTTCGGTTCTAAGTGTTGTTCACGCGAAATGAGTTCTGTAGTTTTAAGTATAGTGTATTGAGGGTATTCTACATATTAAAGTAACGATATTTTTGATTATGTATTTTTATAGTTGATATTAATTATTAATGATAAAGAGAATAATACATTTAATAATTAAATATATAAATAAAATTTAATTTTATATAATTTAAATAATTAAATACATAAATTTCTTTCCAGTATAGTTAGTTTGACAGAAAATTCTCAAATAAATAAGCAAATAAATAAAAAAAATGGCTGGTCCCATTTTGACCAATCATTTGTAAAATAATCATCTAATGTATAAAAGTCAAATCTGAAGGCATTATAAGTTACATTCTGTCCCAGCGTGCAAAATCGTATTCAAATTTGTCACAGCGTATCTATATTGATACAGTCTTCAATCTCTAACTCGATCTATTTTCATCGCAGAGAAACGAAATTTTGGCGTAGCGATAAACGAATTGAGTGAGATAATCGAATAGTTAGTAATGGAAAGTAAAGTATAAATTTAACTAAAAACTATAAGCGTCTTCACAAAATTTAAAGTCAACATGTAAAGATTATAATCATAATTAAATATTTAATGCGGGTCTAAACAGCTTTTTTTTATGGTAGATGTACTATTATTAATTTCATCATCAGGGTTTAGATTTCTAGGAGGGATAGATCAAGCCTAAATGTTCCGTAATTACACAGGGATGTAGGGTCGCATACGTCATCTCCATGAAGCTCTTGATAATTGCTTTTTAAAAAGTCATCTCTGTTGGAGTCTTTCTGTCCATTGATCAAAGCTAATAGGTTTAACGTGGGTTCAAGATTAAAAATAAACTTGTAAGACAAAAAGAGTGACTCATACCTGATAATGTACTTTGTTCTACTTATCGCAACGTCCTTGAAACATTTCAGGATAACACCTACCCAAAATTATCCAACACTTAAAAATCATCACTATTTTGACATCTAAAGCGTGCATTCGTCTAATATGTCACCACCATTTTTGTCCCCCCTAAATATTAGCAGTAAAAGACAATAGGTGGTAAAATTAATATCCTTTCACTCAATGAACAATAAAATTGTAACAGCTGGTCTTAACTCGAATGACGTAAGAACACCCAATGGCAGTTACGTTCCTAATATATATAAATAAGTAATGTAATAGACACAATGGCTGTCTAAGTTCATTTTGATTTGTTTCATGTTCTCGACTTGGAAAGGACGAAAGAAAGAATTACGTAATTGTTTCCAAGACCTTCGTTAATGAGGAATGGAGATGTCAAAGGTTATTAAACTTTCTACATCAACTGCTCAGTGGAGAAATGACACATTTGTATTAACTTAACGATGTGGGTTTAAGTGACACAGTAATGCGCGTAACATTTATGGGTAACTGAAGGATTTATTTGCAAAAGCTGTTTTAAAAAGAGTTTTGCGAACATTTAAGGTATCTCGTGAATAGTCGCATATTTTGCAGGATTCAGCCCCAAGCGGATTTTTGAGCCTTTTTGCTAAGCCACTTATCGAAATCCCGCTGCTTTGTTTTTATTTTTACATTCTGCTGTGTGTGGCCCCAGATGAGACTCGCGGCTACAAATTTAGCGAAAATTTGCAAAGCGAGTCTCTATATATGAAAAGATAATTCATGTGAGAGTATAAAACTATTATATACAAAATCATTGAAATAAAAAACAACGCATATTTAGGAACTAAGTTCTCCAATTTCATTCTTCTACCAGAAATAAATAGAAAAAATAATTAAAACGAAGTCATAATATCAAAATATGAGAACTTTTGAGATACAGTGATTCGACTAAATTTGAAAGTTTTAATAGTTAGCAACTTTATTCACCAATTCAGTAGTCCTACATAAATTATTTAAAACAAAAATGCTAAGTGTATTAAACTTTATGGGGAATTCACACGCATCAAAAGGTAAGTTAAATAATAACTACCCAAATCTTAAATTTCTTTATAAAGTACCAAGAACATAGCGTACTAAAAAAGTGTTTACTTTTTAGACAAGCAATGCCAATTTTATAATTCAATTCACTGACACTAATGTTCCACAGTAGTCCTACATAAATTATTTAAAATGATATGAAGGGAGTGAATACATGTAACTGAGAATTCATAAATACCAAAAGACAAGTTAAATAATTACCCGATTTGACATTTTTTTTTATGATGTATCAAAAACGTAGTGGAGGGAAATTCTTTTTTTGATTTTTTGAAAAGCAATGGCAATTTTAGAATTCAAGCCAATGACACTAATGGCCTACACCCTGCATATAAATTATTTGAAATAATATAAGGGGAGGGGGTTATCACACTTTACAGTGAATCCACGAACACCAAAAGATGGGGTACATAATAAGTACCCGGATCACAATATTTCGTCTTTGATAGATCAGTGACACAGTGCACTGAAAAAAAAAAAGAGCTTTTACTTTCTTTGACACGAATTTTATCTAGTGGAAACAGCCATTCTGTTAAAATTAGGGCAGTGGGGAAGACTTTACACCCTGCTCCAAATATTCCAGAAAAAACTTTCATCCGGGATTTTACGAGACACGTTTTCAATGGTAAGATCTTATATGACATTAGAGCGTTATAGTAAAATCAATATAAAAATCACCCCTCCCCTTCTTTCTTTACGGAGATCTGAAGAATAAAAAGAAGGGGAACAGGTACGTAAAGAGAGATATGTTTACATTATCTGGGTCATGATTCTTACCTGTTAGGGGGTTCCTAGTGGGCAATGTGTACGCACCCTCCTCTTTCTCCCTCCCCGCTTTAATACATCCGTGATCTACATTTGGAGGAGTTCTAAAGGGAGACGGTCCTGTTCACTTTCTTAAAAGGCGGGAAAAAAAAATACAGATATACGATCATCCCAAGTATGCTGAAGCGAAGGTTGAAGGACGTGAGAAAATGAAGGGTGAACTTGACCCTGTTCTTTAGGCGGAACTGCCCTAAACACAGGGTTTTAACACAGGCAGAGATGCACTGGCTTACACGAAATCAGGTTCCATTAGGCTCAAGAGGCTGTAGCCTATGAACCTCTAACCTTTCATAGGCCTCCCCAAAGAAAAACCTTTCGAATGAGAAAAATGGCCTATTAAAGGAGAAAGAATACCGCATTTCACCAAACACTTAAAAGAGTTCTCTGTAGTCGGCTTGCGGAGATTCAAGTCTCAATGCTTTGTTATGGAGAAATGTGCCTTAACGCCTAATTATTTTTCTCAGAAAGTATTAGGTATTTTTAAATGAAATTTTCCTGTGTGTGAATCTTGAGAACTATTCGCAAGGATTGCGCGAATCCGATTTGAGTTCATTTAGCCGAAAGGGATTCTATTGCAGTCTGAAAAGTAACATAAATTCTAGACTGCAATAAAATCCCTTTCGGCTAAATGAACTCAAATCGGATTCGCGCAATCCTTGCGAATAGTTCTCAAGATTCACACAGGAAAATCTCTTTTAAAAATACCTGATACTTTCTGAGAAAAATGATTAGGCGTTAAGGCACTTTTCTCGGGAAACATGGTTGAGAAAGTGCAGCTGGGCATAGCAGGCCTTGGCCCTTATATGAGCTGTGTTGTACCGAGTTTAGATTACGTAAATTAACAACTAGATTGTCGTTGTCAAACCAATATCTGAAGCATGCAAAAAGTTTATTTATTATTACCAGTTTTTATTAGCAGTTATTATTAGACAATATTCTGGCTAATTCACTCGGCATATTTATTTTAGCGATCAGCGTTCACCGTATAATGCTTAGAGTAACATAGAAGTATTTTTATACGAAAATTTGGATAGTAAACTAGTCATAATAGTTAAAATGCTAGTATGATGTTTTTTCCCATTGAAAACACAAGGAAATTACCAAGATAATGCAATTATATCTATGAGCTGTCTAGTAAATTTAATGTAAATACAAGAAAAAATTCTGGTGAGTTAATGCAATAATATAATGGATGAATAAAAGGGAATGAAATATTTTGTTATCACCTAACCAGGTGATAAACCGTCTAAGTATAAAGTAATTATAACAGCTTAATAAATAACAAACGGGTTTCACTTGCGAGCACCGTTTTAAACATTAATATGCTTTCATTTTATATCATATAGACTCATACAATTTCATAATTAAAAGAATTTGCACCGTTTTATAAAAACCGAAATTTTTGCCTATTCTGCATGCTGCTGACTGAGGGGACATTGCCTGCGTTACGGTTATACTATATAACTCAACGGTATGTATCTCTTCAGTTTTGTTAAGAAAACGGTTGGCAGGAAGTTGAAAGACAATTTTTGCGTCAGTTTCTTTTTACAAAACTCTCTACCGTTCTTCTGTAGAAAAGATTGAAATTCCGTTTATGACCCACTATAAAAAGGTCATAGAAATTTATAACTTTTCAAATGTTTTTAGAATTTGTTAATTGTAGAATTGTTTGTATATTTCTCCCATAAAATCAAAGTTGTTGTTTTTTAAGAAAAAGGAAAAATAATGCTCAGATAGAAATTTAGGTCTCCTGTAACTCTGGGGCTGAGCAATGAATAGACATCTAAGGAAATCATGTGGGGTCCACATCAGAATTTTTTACTTAGTTGTACTACAAAATTAAGATTTAATTTTGAATGCGAAATTGCAGACCTCTCTTGAAGTATCGTTGATTTTCATAGTACACTTATTAAAATACAAAGCATGTAACATGTGGTTTGTAAAACAAGAAAAAAACAAGCATCGCAACTACTTGTTATCAGGTAAAAATTACGTGACTAAATGCATTTGACGTAATTACCGTTTCTCTTTTTTACTCTTGTTTTTTTTTCTCTCCTGTGGTTGGGTTTGAAAGAAAAAAACATTGTTCAACACCTATTTTGCGTTGATGACGCTCAGAAATGAAGGTCACAGTCGTGAGGTATCAACTGCATAATTAAGTCTTCCAGCTAATCGACTGACCGACCAGCTTTCCCAGTTAAAATAACGTTTCAATGTTTCAAAGAAGGAAAGGCATGCGAAGATGAATTCAAGAAAGCTGTTGTCACGTCTAGGTTTTGTAATTAATCATGATTAAGGGTAGCTGAAATTCCTCACGGAATAATTCATTAATTAACCTGTGTAATTAACGTTCATTATATTATTAAATTATTGAAATGTTTTTCTTTTGAAATATTTCTTCGAAATGTAGTGGTACCTTGAGGTACAAGCGCCCTATCAAATGAGCTTTTATAAGCCTTCATTAGGCTGATTTTTTGATCTGAGGTACGAATCGGAATTTGGGATTCGAGCAAACTCCGGTGACGTGACAAAGCTCACCTCACGCCATTCACACGAGTATGCATGTAAGATAACGTCTAAAGGACAGAGGACCAGTGGCGTAAGAAAGGGCGGCTGAGGGGTCCTGAGACCTCCCCATACCTTTGGACGAAAGAAGAAATTAACCACACATCAGCTTAATATGATGTTTTTTCTTTTAGATTTCAGCATTGATAAAAACATATTGAGCCCCTAACAAACTTATTGAACTGCTATGCTACAGCAGAGAACTGGATTTATATGTAATTTGTTATTCTTAATATTGGCGGAAGAATTCTTTTACACGCTTTCTTTATGCCGTTTTCAAACAAAAATGATACACTAAATGCCCCCGGGGTTTGCTTTCTTCTAATACAAAAAAACATTGTACATATGTTTCATTCTAATTTACTAAAGCACATCTGGCGACAGTTTCTACCTGTTAGACCATAGGTTCTCAACCTTTTTTGAACTGGTGCCCCCTTTTCTAGTGAATATTTCAATACCGCCCCCCTCCCATTCCAGAGAAATAAGAGCGTACATAATGCATGGTGAAAGCAAGAATTAAATTTTTAAAAATTACTAATAGATAGAATATTGTTGGAATTGAAACTCTACTGCATTTCTTCTTCATTTAAAAAAGAGGGATAAAAGTTTTAGAGAGGCATCTCTTTCTCTCAACAGCGAAATCTCATATCGAAATATGTGAATTTTCGCACACGTGATAGAAATGAATTATCAGAGTGATTTTTAAGTCTTTTTTAGACTATATTTGGTTGAACTTCCCACGCCCCTCCGTGCCATATCAACGCCTCCTAATTTTCTCTGGGTCTTTTACCGCCCCCCTGAAACGCCCACGTTGGGAACCTATGTGTTAGACAAAGTGTAGCAGTTAAATTCCGAAAGGCAAATAGTTACGAGTGGGGGGGAAAAACAGTCTGAGAGTTCTATAGCGGAGTAATAGGAAGTCCTGTATGGGGAGTTACATGGAAACAACCTACTAACATATGCGGTACCAAAATCGGCGATATTTAGACGCTGCGAGCGGCAACAGCTAGATGTAAACATTAGTACAATAACTAACCTCATGTGCGAAAGTCCAAATAATCAGTTCAATGACGTCTAATGGAGCAAGCCTATGTCACTAGCTAGATTACAAAATAACAATAATGGATACACCAAAATGCAAGATCTTCTGGACTTTTCCTCAGCTTTAAAATATCGAATTTATTATACTTGGGGCATGAATCGCTCATCTAAAAAATCTGGAGTGACTCCACTCGACTTTCGGAACACTTACGATTAAGATCATTACCAAGCATTTACATAAATTTTAATCGATAAATAATTCAAACATATATAGCAAATTGAAGCTCAATCGAATGCGCCGTTAAAACGCTAGCGCACTTTCAAGAATTTCCTCCCATAGGCCATAATGTAAAAGAAATCTTTGTCGTAGCCCTGTAAAAAAACTATAAGTCCTATACACATCAAAATCAATACCGGTCTTACGATGGTAGTTTATAATATGTACATATATCCAATTTGAGCTCAATCGAATGTACCGTTTAAACGCTAGCGCATTTTCAAGAATTTCCTCCTATAGGCCATAATGTAAAAGAAATCTTTGTCGTAGTCCTGTAGAAATACTGTAAGTCCTAAACACATCAAAATCAATACCGGTCTTACGAGGGTGGTTTATAACATCTATACCCAATTTGAGCTGAATCGAATGTACCGTTTAAACGCTAGCGCACTTTCAAATATGTCCCCCCCCATAGGCCATAATGTAAAAGAAATCTTTGTCGTAGTCCTGTAGAAATACTATAAGTCATATACACACCAAAATCAATACCGGTCTTGCGACGGTGGTTTATAACCTATATACCCAATTTGAGCTCAATTGAATGCCCCGTTTAGGAGCTATCGTGTTCACTCACACACACACACACACACACACACATACATACATCTCGTAAAAATAGCATACATGAATTCAGAAGACCTCAAAACGTGTCAATACACCAAAATCTCGAAGTCGAATTTTTTCATGATTACAATATACTTTCCTCACATGGTACATGTTCGGAAAGTGAAAATGTCACCATGCATTGGGCTAAAGATTTACCTATTTGCTATTTCAACATCGGCTTTTATGATGACACACAAAATGTGTAGTAACCCCAACCTAAATAAAGTTAATGACAAACACTGTTCAAACAAAGAAGCATGATTTTCATTCAAATGAGTCCAGACATTGAGTCAACACTGCAGTGAGTATAAAGAATAGTAAGCTATGGGGCTGGCCGCCTTGGCGGTGAGTAAAAATTAATTCATTTTAATGAAAAAAGAGATTTGGGTATATCATCTCTTTGAAGGACACACGTGTAGCAGCTCTTCAGATAGAACAATGCAAAATAATATCAGATCTCATTTCGCGAGATGGAATTATTAACTAGACAAACCATTGGTTTAAAAAGATTAAATGTCTAGTATAGGAAACGTGACTCGTAATTGATAAGAAAAGAAAATAAGTTATAATACTTTTTTTACGTCACAGCGAGAAATTGTTTTCAATTTCCTATTGAGCCGTTGGCTTTTATTATTCCCACGTGCTTCTGATAAAAATAATACTCCATAGAAACGAGTTATGAATACTCAATAAAATATCTTTCGGAAAACAATTACACGTGAATCCCGTTCAGTGTGTTTCAGTAGTTTTGACTAAGCTCTGGATTTTTACGGGGATAAAATTCTGTCGTAAAGTGGAATAAAAACAGACGGAAAGGAAATTCTTTCCTAAACCTCCACTGCTTCTAAAGTATGTTCATTTTTCCAATAATTTTATTTAGCTCACCCACTCGAAAAAAAAATTAGAATAAAGCCAAATTTCCTAGTTTAGTTTTCTGAATGACTATAAAAGAAGAAAATATGAGAAGTAATTACTATGTACGTCATTATTCACGTTTACACAATACCTATTTGAGAGTGTGTACACTGTTCTATTCTGTTCACACTTTACTCACACACGCATACAAATATGCATACATCAGTATTCGAGTATCGAATATTGAATGAAAATTGAATGCAATACATAAACAGTAAAACCTGTATTAAATGAAATCGCAAAGGACCAGTATTTGTGTCCTGAAGATTTTTGTTGAATGAAAGGTTTTATTTAATAGACCACATATTCACTGGATTCCAAAAATCTACCATTTAACTTAAGTTTTACTGAATTATAACAATTGACTAATCACGACATTCATTAAATATACCTGTCACATGAAATAGTAATCAATTCAAAATAAATAAATAAAGAAATTCCACACATGCATTAAAATGTAGTAAGTCAATATATATGACTGCCTCATATCATTCATATGACTTCACAGGTATATTTAACAAACAAAAGAAGCAGCAACAAAACAAAACGTAAACAAAAAGAAACAAAGAATTCAATGAAATATTATTAAGAATTTCTTATAAAAATGTAAGAGATCTCATTTATTTTATATGATTTTGGATAGATATTGAAAATTCTCCACACTTCAGATGTAACTTAAGGTGCTAACAAAAAAGTAGAGGAAAGTAAATATCGATCATCAAAGTAATTAAACGAACGAATAAAATCTGATAACAATAAGATTTTAAATAAATAAATATTTTTTTTTCAAAATGGCTGGCTTTAACCATGCCTTGGGCCGCGACTAAGGCCGGAGTTGTTGGTCACTTTATTGTGGGGGCACCTACTAGGTGGACCAACGGTACCCCCTATGAAGGTACGGACACAATGACATCCACGCCCAGTCGGGGATCGAACCTTGACCGCCGGGAATTGAACACAAAACCCTAGTACGGTGCTTTACCCACCATACAATCCGGTCGGTATAAGTCAATAAATAAATACATATATAGAGATGATATTAAGATTACAGACATATAACTATTTCATCTTTAACAAAACTTAAGAATATCTTTAGTATATTTTAAAATTAGATCCGTATAAGGCTGTATAAATATAATTTTAAACATAAAAATATGTTATTTTATAGAAATTTGTAAAATTCACTATATAGTTATGAATGTATTTCATCGTTTTACAAGCTTGTTAAATAACTAAAAATCCCTTAAATAAATACAGAACATTATGCAAGGAATTAAAAATAATTTTGAAAATTTGTAAATGCTATATATATATCGACATGCATGGTTTTAAACATATGAAAACAAAACTTTCATAAGGTATTATAATCATAAAATACACTTTACAATATCGCTATCACACGCTGCAGAGTTCGTTTGCTTGCCATTCGAAAACAAGAACATGCTGTAAATTTCCTCCTCAGTTTAGATCCTCATCACAAGGGGAAGAAAGAAGCTTCTCAATATTGGCACCACAGAGGAAACTATGCTAACGACTTCCAGAACCCAATAAACAAAGCGCGCGCTCGTGCACTCTTGCCGCTCGGAATCCAAGTGACAACACTCCGATTTCTAATCTTCTCTACCTTGAACTACAGCGGCCCACACACATCCAAAGTTTGTTTAATTTGCCAGGAGAGGGCGGCCCGCGTCTCCAGGTGGGGCAAAAACGCCGGGAGTTGCACTTGCGCCCTTCTCAAAGAGTTTTTGCCCCCCCACAGTCAGAACGAATGGCAACACTTATGCAGGGCTCATATGCGGATCATGGATTTGCTAAAATTTTGAAATACTGTCATATAACGGTCTTTTATTTTAAAAGTAGACCTGATTTTTTATAAAATACGGAAAATTCTTTCGAGTATCTCAACAGTAAGGACATTTTAGGAAATTTTTCCAAGTCAGTCAATTTTTTTGACAATTTTTCTCACGATAACTTAAAAAAAAAACAAAAAAAAAACTAATATAAAAAACACAACAAAAACACAAAAAAAAACAATTATAAAACAACAAACAAAAAACAACAAAATTTTGTTTTAATTTTTCAATGCACAGTTTTTTAAGAAAAAATTAGCATGCATCATTTTTCTTTCGATGGTTTTAGAAATCGTAATTATTAGTTAGAATTTTAGAAAATTAAGGACGCGTACGAACCCTTTATCTGGATTATCGGATACTCTCGTAAGCTACAAATGATCAGTGGCATAAAATTTTGAAAAGGAGTGCATAACAGAGGTGAGCTCGAGCTCACTTTTTAAAGTCCGAAGACTTTTTTTAATTCGAGCCCGCCTGAGCACGAGCGATGTTATTTAAATCGGAGCCCGAAATTTCAGCTAATAGATAAATAAAAGTTAATGACTTCATTAACGGAACATCCCAAATTTTATACATTTTGTGCAAATTAAAAACAAATATAACAGCAAACTCTTAATGCACTTTCTAATTCTTTATATTCAAGTTTATCAAATAATAATAATTAGTTTATGTCTTCCATGAATCTCTTTTTAACCCTTTCAGGCGCAACCCTTTCCCAATGCTGAAAAAAGGGCAGCCGTTGCCATCGCACAGCCAGCTGTCGTCAAAAAAGGGTTTCTAGATCTGTGGCACGCGATGAACGTTTTGATCGTCCGCCATCTTGCTGGTTGTTAAGTCGAGCGATGGCAACGGCTGCCCTTTTTTCAGCATTGGGCAATCTATCCGGCTGTTCCCGCGTTCTTCCATTTTTCAGCATGCTGTTAAAAATAATCGTGACAATTTTTTTACGGAAATGACGTGCTAAAAAAGTAAAGGATTCTCGTGGAGCTATGTCACCCGCAACTATTTTTATAGAAATCCAATCTATTCTTCGTGACTGGCAACAGTCAAAATGTCAGAGTTTGGTGTCCTCACGGCGAGGACACCGCGCGTTAAAGGGTTAAAATCTGTTTACAAGGAGAATGCTCAATAAAGGAGAAAAATATCTGACGAGCCCGAACACAATTGTGAATTTCAGTGCCTGAGCTCGTTTCACCTCTACTGAATACAGGGGTACGCAGATATAATACACTCATTCTCAGTGACTATTTAAGGGGTTCGTCAATTTCTTTTGGATTTTCGAAGGGGGTTCGGAAGAAGAGAAAGGCTAGGAGCCACAGCCACTTCACTAGAGTTATCAAAGTGCACCTGTCTTGCATTGAGGTGCAAAATGTATTCAATAGTGTGCATTATTTAATTAATTCTATTTATTTAATATTTTAACAATACGCTGTACAGCTGCAGATGAGGAATCCGTGTGCATCTTTTTTTCTTATTTAAAGATAATTAACATTTTAAAGAATTAAATAGAATATTTTATTTAAAAATTAATTAACAACAAGTTTTAAAAGTACATTCAAATGAGAGTATGGATTTAATTTGACGTACTCTTTACATGTGTGTTATCAATGAAATTGTAATTATTCTTACAAGAGTTAAAGAAATAAAAAAATATCGATAAACATTTTGAAGGCGACAATTTTTCTCACGATAACTTAAAAAAAACAAAAAACAAAAACAACTAATATGTATATTTTTTTCGTTCAGTATTTGAAGGAATAATAAGTTTTATCAAAACATTTTAAAGCTGCATACCAAATGACCAATTTTGTTTTAATTTTTCAATGCACAGTTTTTTAAGAAAAAATTAGCATGTATCATTTTTCTTTCGATGGTTTTAGAAATCGTAATTATTAGCAATCAATATTATTAATCAAATGAGACTCTATTCCAAAGATTGGGAAATGAAATTGTTAAATAATGCCTTTTTTTTATAACCGACAAAAACTTTAACTTTTTACAAATTTTAAATGAAATGACAACTGTCGGACACTGGAAAACTCTAACATGCATTCAAATGATAGTATTGATTAAATTTTAAGCCACACAAACGAAAATCTAATGCAAATCTCTTTCGCATTTCTTTCAATAAAGAAATTTAATTTTTTGCATCAAGATTGCAGAAGGGATTGAACAGTTCGAAATTTTTAAATTTATCTCTCAGTAAAGTAATGAACTTAAAATTTATTCATCTAAATAAAATAATTGCACTTTTATAAATATAAGACATAACAAATCTAAATGCATTTCATTTAAAAAAGAAAGAAAAGAATAAAAGTATTGTACTTTTTTCATTAAGTAAATGATGAACGAAATAACGACTCACTACAATGAAAAGCTGTAACATGCATTTAAATGTCATTATTGATATAATTCTCTCTGTTTAAAATTTTTTAATTTTACTATTTCGAAGGAACAAAATCTGCCGCACGGCATTGGTACGCAAATTAAATAAACTAATTGCACCAGGGACTCGAAAGATTTGAGCATGATTCCCTGTAAGCTGCAGTACACACTGAAATGAATGAAAAAAAGAAAAAAAGGTGCCTTATATGAAACTCACAGGAAAAATTCTTCAACATGGAATTTCAGAGCAAAATGTTTCAAAGAGTGACACATTCTGCAAAAATTTTCGATTTTCAAGGATTTTTTTTTTTTTTTTCTAAAAGTTTTATAAATGATGCAGGTTTATCATGTATATCTGTGTACAGTACAGCTTGCAAAGAGACATTCTAAAAATTTAGGACTTGACATTAGTTTTTTCTTTTTTTCTTTCTTTCTTTTTTTTTTTAAACCAAAAATTGCATGATTTTTTTCGAAGTGCACCGTTAAAATGAACAGCAAAATTTCAGGGACTTGACACATTTAGTTTTTATTTTATTTCTTTTTTTTTTTTAAACCAAAAATTACATGATTTTCTCGATGTGCACCGTTAAAATGAACAACAAAACAAAACAAAACAACTCACCAGAATGAAGAACTGTAACATGATGTCACTCACGAGTGACGACCGCTTGATATTGGACTCCAGGGTGACGAGAAATCGACAGGTAAATATCGCAGAAAACGAGAGAAATTTTTCTCCCTACAAAAGCGGCTTCTCTGAGAGAAAAAAGGAAAAGCTCGATTGTGTTAAAAGCTCGGAGAAATATCAACTGATCGCCAGACGCAGGGCGGCAGTGTTTAAAGATTTGCCGCTGTGGTCTGGTTTCGTTCCACACGCACCTCGTGACGTCACCCGATGAAGGCGTGTCCCTCAGATGCGCTGCTATCTAGTTCATCTCTTCCGATTTTCTCCTTTTATATTTATATTTTTTTCCTCTTTCGGCTGGGGATACCTTTAAAATCTTTCACAAGAGGGGGGGAAGAAAAATAAGCTACGTCATAGGCACGACAGGGGGGGTAGCCGGTATCACGTCACAACAATGGTCCTTTGCGTTAGGGTTGTGATATTCAAAAGAGACTTTTTTCGTTTATTATTTGTTTGCTTTGTTATTTAGTTATTTTTAACACGTATCTTTTGATGAGTCCGGGATGTTCTGGTGTTAGCGGTGAAAGGAATTTAAATTTCTTAAAGGTCTTCTCTTAAATGCAGTGGGATGAAAAAAAGTGTGTGCTGCAAGGGAAATAAAAGAATTACGTAAGGAGGCTATTTATATATAGTAAATATATAGATATACAGGGTGATTCGAATTAGTTCTGGAAACATTTAGGAGGGTTAGGATACACCAAGACGGTTCAGAATCACATAACAATGCGGAGTCGGAAACGTCGTACATGCTAATAATCACTTTGGAAAAAGTGTTGAAGTGTGCGTCTCATTTCTTAATCAAGTTTCATAAACAATGGGCTTTCCTCCGACAATTTCATCAGTGCAATGAAAGAAAAAAATTCTGAGTTAACAATTTTTATCAAGTACAATCGGCGAAAGATGGATTAGTTTTTGAAAAATCATGGTTCGAAAGTTTACTGTTACTCGAACACTTCTTCTAAAGGGATTATTATGTGATTCTGAACAGTCTCGGTGTATCTAAATGTTTGTAAAACTGATTTCCAGTCACCCTGTATATTGCGCAATTTAAAGACAGTGGCATATAGTAGTATAAAAAAAATTATCTTCGTGAAGTGAATTATAATATTTCATAGAAAAAATTCTATTAAAAAATAAAAAATAAATTATGTCGAACGCATGGAATATAAAGTATTTTATAAATCTTGCCAATTCGAATATACATGCAGTATATTGGTTTCTTTTTCTTTGAAATACAGGAGTTTGCGTATCTTGCAATGCGTTTTAAATATTAACTGCTCACAGATCTTAATGAGATGAAAAATTTTTAGATCTTCCTCTTTTCAATAGCTGAATTCACTTGGTTCCGTCCTTATCTAATGTGAAATAACTTTAACCCTTTAACGCGCAGTGATCCCGCTCTGAGAACACCCAACTCGGACGTTTTGACTGTTGCCAGTCACGAAGAATAGATTGGATTTCTATAAAAATAGTTGAGGGTGACATAGCTCCACGAGAATCCTTTACTTTTTTAGCACGTCATTTCCTGTCAAAAAAATGGTCACGATTCTTTTTAACAGCACCGACATCTGCTGAAAAAATGGAAGAACGCGAGAACAGCTGGATCGATTGCCCAATGCTGAAAAAAGGGCAGCCGTTGCCATCGCTCGACTTCACTACCAGCAAGATGGAGGACGATCGAAACGTTCATCGCGTGCCGCAGATCGAGAGACCCTTTTTTTTTTACGGCAGCTGGCTGTGCGCGAGCACAGCCAGTCAGCCGTAAAAAAAAAGCTGCCGTCATCTTGCTGGTAGTTAAGTCGAGCGATGGCAACGGCTGCCCTTTTTTCAGCATTGGGAAAGGGTTGCACCTCAAAGTGTTAAACTTCTCTCAGTTATACGAACGACTCTTGTCTCACGACGTTCCACACGGTTCTGGCGATTTTGCATTTCTCACCCAAGAATTCATTTTACAATCTTTCAAGTACAAATTGATGCACACCCCCCCCCCTTTTATCTTATCACTACGGTATAAAAGTGTGCAGGCCCGGACTGGCCAGGTTGGCTGGTCGGCGATCGCCGAGTGCCCCCGGCCCCAAGGGAGCCCCGGTGAGGCATTCAAAAGTGGATATACAACTTTATAATAAGAGTAATTTGATTATTTATTTTCCAGTAATCTTACGCAATGACGCAGCGGCGGATCCCAGAAACCATGCGACGCAAGGGGGCCCCCGAAAAGTCAGGGCCCCCCCCAAATCTCTAAAATAGTTAAATGTGATTTTTAGGCGCGTAAGCCTAATTTTTAAATATTACATATTCTAATATTCTATTCCCTCTAAATTCCTCAGTAAGAGGCAGGGCCTGATTTCCGGGAGGGCATTCAGGGCAAGCGCCCGGGCCTCCAAATTGTTCTTTAAAAATTTGTAAATTTTGAAAAGTTTTCGAAAGAGGGGGCTCCCAATGAAGCTTTTGCCCAGGGCTCCCAAATCGACAGATCGGCTCCTGAAGAGGACCTTTTTAAATCTCTATCCGAGGTCCCCCAACACAGCCAGTCCGGGCCTGAAAGTGTGTAATCACTAATTAAGGTGAGCATACGTCCTCAACTTTCGAGGACAGTCCCCAATTTCTGTGCTTTTTTTCAATTTGTCCCAAAATGTAAAAAAGCAATTGGGGACTTTTTTAAATTATTTCATTGTTTTTTAATTAGATTACTGTTAATTATTTCATTAGTTATAAAATGTCCTCAATTTTGTTTCAAATTTAGGGACATGTCCTCAATTTTGCGTTCAAAAATATGGTCACCTTTTCAATAATGAATATAACATTTCTCATCTAAATTTCTGTGCTAAATGATGAAATCTATAGCGTGAGAGGGGCTGTATGTTTAATTAAAATGATTATTCCCGAAATAGCTTAGAAGCTTAGAAGAAAAAGAATAGATTAGAAGAAAAAAAATGGACATTTTCTGTTTTCGTTGATTTGAGACAAACTAATACTACTTCATTTTTTTTGAAAAAATCTCATCTGTAAATCTTTAAAATGAACATCATAGTGATAAGTAAACTACGACATTGTATACTGTGAAATTTTTAAAGATTTTATGTTTAATTTTTTTAATATATTTTACAAATTTTGTTAAAAGATGTTCTTAGTATTCGAAACGTAGTTCTTTAATATAGGTAAAAAAGTTAATGCATATACAATTTTAAACTTTTATAATATGACGATCTAAATTCGAATAAGTGAGAGGTATATTATTTCAAATCAATAAACTATACGCAAATAAAATATGACAAGATTTAGGAATTTTTAGAATTACTTCATTCTATAAGAACTAGGCAAATATAAATAGCATGTATGTCTAAAATATAGAAATAATAAAAGACAGAAAATGTACGAAAATTAATAAAATTAAAAATCCATTAAGATAAAATATATTCAGACAATTTATCAATACTTCCTACGTCAACAAAACTATTTTTATATATTCAAATTTTAATCGAATATTTTTAGAAATGCAAAAACATTCGAGTTGCTATTCAATACCAGACGGCAGAATTTACTTCTTGAAATATCACAAAGAAAAACTTTAATGAAAATTCCAAGTATGCAGGACCAGATGTTGTGGGTGGGGGGGAGGGAAGCAAGTTTTATTCCTTCTTTTCTTAAACGGTTTTTCATAGCAATACTCTTACACAACAAATATTTTCTGATTCAAAATATTTTTAGAATTTCATGAATGGGTGTTTCTTGATAGCTAAACTTGTTTTGGAGCAATTGCTGGAAGTACTTTTTGAGAATAATTCTTAGATTTTAATATAAAAAGCTTAAGTACGCTGATATACAAGGTTACTGGTAACTCGACGTATTCCTGGTAAGACGTAACAGGGGAGCCAAAATGTTATAATTTTAACCTCCTGCCCCCTATGTATGGCAGAAAATCAACAGTTTTCGAGAAAATTGAATTTTAAACTACTTTTTCCTTGAATAACCCAAAATTTGAGATTCAAGGGCTAATTTTAAACAATCTACTAATTAAATGGATTCCGCTTTGATTCATTTTCATAGTTGGAACTCTAACTAAGTTAACTTAATTATAAAAAGTACAAAAGTACTTTAAAATTTAAATTCACGGGCCATTACATCGTTAACAGACTAATTCAACGTTTCACCATGGTTTGGCTCCATTGATTAAACACCAAATCAATCATGGTTCAATGTTTCTCCGTAGAAAGGTTGCTGCTAATTCAGCCCCATCTTATACTGAAAGGTTACCCATTTTTATTAGCAGTGTACATGGTCACAAAGCGAATTACCATCTTTTGGAGTACCCTGTATATATATGCATTCAGTGTATTTAAGATATTAAATTAAAGTTTAAGGAGTATTTTTACTTTTTATATGTATTTTAAATTTCACTATCAACACACAGACATATGTTCCTTTTCCTTCTAAATTTCCTATTTCTTTTGTTTAACAAACAAGATCAGTTTGATGACTACAGTATACTAAAACATGAAGTATTTTAAAAACATTTCTTTAGGATAACTAAGTAAAATAAATTAATTTTATTTCTTTAAAAAAATATATATATATTGTTTCATCATGTGCTCTTGAGCTTTGATAACCTAAAAATAAGAGAGTTTTATCACCGTTATCAATGAATAGAAAACAATCAAAGAATTTTTGAAGAGAAATTTAGATGCGGAGAAGCAATTTTTATTCTTTCTCGAAAAAGTTTCTCTCTCAGAATAAATTTATGAATTTACTATAATATTATATAGTATATTATACAATATATTATAAGATATATTATATAATAAATCCGTGGAATGTATTTAGAATCTTAACTATGACACTTTCTTAATTTTTAAGTTTAATTTAAAAAATGGCAAAAACGTTAAATTTATTTTCACCTTATGATAAGTCCGGACAGTTTTAGAAAACTTTAAAAGGCGAGATAAGTATGAAAAAATTTACTAGAGAGGGAACATTATTTTATTATATACAGGGTGGTCTTAAATTGTATGTCAGAGATGTAAAGGATGTTAGAGGGGACCAAAGCGGTTTAGAATCACATAGCAATGAAGGGTCGGAAATGAAGTCTTCAGGTACCTGTTAATAATCACTTTGGAAGCACTGTTGGTGTGAATTCTTAATCAAGTTTCATAAACAATGAGCTTTCCTCTGAGACTTTCAACAACTAAACGAAATAGATTTTGTAAACTATCAGTACTAGTTAGGTGCTTTCGGTAAAAAATGCTTTCGTTTTTGACAAATGGTGGTCCGAAAGTTCACTGTCACTTCAACACTTCTTTCAAAGTGATATTATTAACCCTTTAACGCGAAGTGTTCCCGCTCTGGGAACACCAAACTCTGACGTTTTGACTGTTGACACGAAGAATAGATTTGATTTCTATCAAAATAGCTGCGGGTGCCATAGCTCCACGAGAATCCTTTACTTTTTAGCACGTCAAAAAATTGTCACGATTATTTTTAATAGCACTGACATCTGCTAAAAAATGGAAGAATGTGAGAACAGCTGGATAGATTGCCCAATGCTGAAAAAAGGGCAGCCGTTGCCATCGCTCGACTTAACGACCAGCAAGATGGCGGACGATCGAAACGTTCATCGCGTGCCACAGATCTAGAGACCTTTTTTTGACGCAGCTGGCTGTGCGCGCACCAGTCAGCTGCGTCCTCCGACCTCACACTGCTATGTGATTCTGAGCCGCCTTGGTCCCCACTACCACCCTTCACATTTTTGACTTAGAGTTTAGGACCAACCTGTATTCATTTTCAATTTCGAAGCTAGGTTGAACCCATTCAAACTTACTATTGAAATGCGGCTGGGGGTGATTAGTTTACATTAATTTAGGTGCGAAAACCAACCCATTCTTCTTTACTTTACAGTCTTAAAGTATGGACAAAGTGACCAGACGTCTTGCTTTTGGCAGGACAGTCCTGTTTTTTACCTATATGTCCTGCTGTCCTCACAGAACCCTATATTGTCCCGTTTTTCCACTCCTGTCCCACCAAAGTCCAACTTTGTGAAAAATAAATAAATAAATGTAAAATAAATTGGGAATATATTAACAGGAAAATGATTGTGCTATTTACACAGTTTTTTGTTACTTGTATTTAACACCAGTTCTTTTTTTAATTGATGAAAATTATAGCTTTATAATATATTTTAATGCATACCTATAATCAATGGATGGTGATTCTATAGTTAATGTTAGAAAGCAAACTATTTTGGAAAGTTATCAAAAAATTAACTATAAAATTATTTAAAAACTAAGTTTATATAATAGGCCTATTTTATTTGTAATTTGATATATTTTTCAACTCCTTTATCTCATAAAAGTAGAAAATCAGATTATGTGTAGAATTTTAAGAAATCATGGGGGGTGGGTGTTCGGGATTGATTTTTACCCCTCCGGACACTGTGGTTTAGAAGTGCCCTGAATTTCGGTTCAGAAAAAATGGTCACTTTAAGTATGGAACTCAACAGTGACTAATTTAGCGAAAACTTTTAAACCGGGACCCTCGCCTTTGAGTTTGGGAATTCTGTTTGACCGTTCGGCTGTCATCGAATCCCAGTGACGTCAGGACGGCAACAGGATATGGTCCAGGAAGGTATCCGCAACGGCAAAGACAACAACAGCAACATGTGGTGCTGCTCACTTTTTTTTTTTTTTTCAGTGGCAACACGGTCTTCCGCCTCAATCAGTTTCACGCCTGTTTTTGTTTTTGAAAAGCCTCTTATTCTGGCGGACAAAAGGCGGTCGCTTTCTGTTTGATCGTCAGATGAAGAATTAAGTGTAAAGATATAATAACAGCTATGACGAAAAGGGATGGGTTCAGACAGAATGTGGGTCCGTTTATCGGCCCCCTTCACAAAATTATAATTAACACTACAATGCATACAGTAGCCAATTGGCTACACTCCTCATTTTTCCCTTAGTAAAAAGAAAATTTTGTAGCGTTTGTCTAAAATATGTGTTCAAAATAAATACAAGATTATTATGGAAATAATTTTTGGTTTTTTAAAAAATATATGGCAACATTATTTTTCGAGCAAACAAGTATGAATTCATAGCATGTGCATCCAGTTCGCAGAACAAATTTTTGCCCGAATTTTTAATTGCATCTAACTTTTATTGCTAAATGTAAATGAATACAAAACTTTAAAACTAATAGTACGATTAGGACTAAATAAAGTAGAAAAAGGCTATATTACGCTCTTTTGTTTCGTGAGAGCTACAGGGTGGACATTATAATTTCTCGAACTTGAACTTTTTCATGATTTTTATGGGATTCTTCAGCAGATGCTGAAATTTTTTTAAAATATTTTTCCTAGCATAAGTAAGCGTAAGTGAAGTTACAATTTTATTTTTATCCCATTAAAAAAAAAAAAAAAACCCGTACATTTTAGGATTACCGTGTTTACTCGCGTAATAGTCGCACATTTTTTTTTTTTTCCAATTTTTCATGGTGAAAGTGTAGGTGCGACTATTATGCGAGGAAATCTACTACATAATGTCGTACACTTTAATGCTAAAACATTACTGGTACTGTAATAAAATAACTAACTTACTAAATGTTTCCAGTTCATCTAGTATGAATAATATTTTCTTTAACTATACACAAAAAGAGACATTTTTCTTTTTGTAGTAATATATTTATAGACATAAATGTGCAGGTCAACTACGTGACTGCGACTTTTACGCGATGAAAATATTTTGACAATTTTTTTTTGCTTCAGAGCGGGGGTGCGACTGTTATGCGAGGGCGACTATTACGCGAATAAACACGGTTATTAGGCCATTTGTGCCCAGCATGTTTTCACGAATCCAGTCTTTGGTGATGCCGGCAATGACAGATAAATTTCCGACTTCGTGTGCATGAAAAAGTAATAAATTATTAAAAAAAAATATGTATAAAACGGTGAAAATCTTACATCCTATTTGGTTACGTTGTGGAATTCTTATGCAACACTCGTGAAGTATGGCTGGAAAAACTAAATAACATTTACAAATTTTTGCGACTGTCACTGAAAATGTTGAAATGTGGTTATTCCGAAAAAGTTATGCACATGGGTTTAAACGGCTCCTTCAAAAAAGTACAATCGATTAAAGTGGCCCTTTTTACAAAAGTACAGCTGAATAAAACAGCCCTTCGTTGTACTTTTACTCTACATTTTTAATTTGTTTTGTAATTTTTTATAACTCAAAAATTTTTAGGTGTCTGTAATAGACAGTAACAGATGATAATTTTTATTAATAACGAAACTTTCTGAACTAATAACGGAACTATCTGAAATCTTTAACAATATTCAGAGCTAAAACCAGTTCATGTTGCGTCCGGTGTAAGTGTAACCACTTTACGCACCGACCTCCTACACACAAAGGAAAAAAAAAAACGCTTTTAAAAAATCGTATATGTATTGTATATAACATTAAATACAGCATATATACTATCAAAATAATTTTTCATATATAATATAATATTGAATGAATGTTTCTATTTGTTTCTTCTTGAGGCTTTCTTAGCGCAATATCAGTAATCATACTAATGGTCTTGCTATTCAATGTTCTACAGGCAAAATGCCGGGCGGCTTTTGTGACATCTTGCTGCCTTGCGCCCTGTGTGGGGCACTAACGGCACCGCCCAAATTAAGGCATCGTCTATATTTTGGGCCTCTTTTCCGAAAATTTTGTTCCATGTCTCACAATATTTTCAGAAATTTTCATAAGAGGCACAAGCATTGTTCAAATGACAATGTGCATTACACCTCGTAAAAAAACATTTTGAAATCTTTGAAATTTATTTGAGTTCAAGGACTGTGAGGTAGATTAAGTTTTTATTTATTTATTATTTTTTTAACAGACTTGGCAATCTAGAATATTCATTGAAAATGAGGGACAATATTGCATTTTGGATGCTTTTGACATGATGAATTCAAATGACCAGTACAAACACACGGTCATCATCGGATATTCAAAACTGGAGTTTTGCTTCAACAGGTATTGAACCCGTAAGACAAAAATGACTATATGCAAGACCGGTTCCCTCTTAAGTGCTCAATGTGCTGCGCACTGTACACCACTTACGGGTGGCCGAAATCTATTCGTGTTCTTATTCTAACGACTATGCAACATTTTTGCATTGCGTTACTGAAAAATTAAAATTACCTGAATCGATGTACTGTTCAATTCCTAGTTGTTTCAGGAATTATACCCGCTTTTGGCACGAATCTTCATCCTAACAATATGCTTGACAGTTGCTGTCTTTAGTCCTGTTTGGTTGAACTAAATAGTGCTTGTCTTTTACATCAGAATCATCTTTCTTTCTTAAAACCCACTGACGAGCGGTGGTTGCGCCGTGAAACCACATTGTTTCAGCGCTTTAAGTGAATTAACTTCAGCACTTCAGTTGTAAAAAAGTAAAAAAAAAAAAAAAAAGGTAAATGGTCAACGTCGAAAAAATGTAGCCGTTGTCATCGACCCATTTAATTACAAACAACATCATTAGTAACCTTACTGGCTAAAAAATCACCAGTTTAGTTATCATTTTCTTAATTTTGGTTGTCAAAATAGTAGCACTTTTGCATGATTTTGTAGTTAAGAAATAAGTCACTTAACTTCATTTAAGAAAAAATAAATAAAATTTAAGTTTAAAATACTTGATGTGTTATATAACAGACCATGTAGTACATTTTTTATTGTAATAAGATTTAAAAAAAAAAAAAAAAAAAAAAAAAAAAAAAGAAAGAAAGAAAAAAGTTTTGAATGTTTGATAAACGACTAGTCGCGTAACTTTGAAAATAAAGGGGAGTTGAGAAAAACCGAAATCTCATTTTGAAATGTGTCGCTTGGAATAAGGTACGAGTACCCCAAAACTTCAAAATTGCATGAAAATGACGTTTTTTTATTAAAAAAAGTCAGCCAAGTCGCCATATCTTTAAATAAGTACCAAAAGTCGCCTTTTCAGTCGCCTTTTGGACACCCTGTAGCATTAGAAATTGAATTACAGGTGGAAAGACTTTGACGTACAAATTTACGTCACGGGCTTAGTAATTCCACGAATTCTCAGATTCCGATGAACTGGAACTAACTGTAATCCGACTCGATGTTTGTGGCTCAGATGACTTTTCAAAAGAACATGAATATTAATTAAACTTTTACCGAGAACAGTGGAGAAGATCATTTTGATGAGTTCATGTTCGCGCATATGTATCTGCAGGGAGGGGCCATGCAGGGCCTTCGCAATTAGTAACGGGCCTGCGCGTGTATTTTGATGAGCCATCCAAAGAGGCCTACGGATGCTCGAGTCTTCACGTATACATCAGGCATTTCTTAAGCTTCCCAGTGCTTTCAAACGTTATTTAATGTAGTTTTAAGTAGTAATTGTGTTACTAATTCAAGTACGAACTCATGATTAATTTGTTTGCTATGATACATATTGACATAAAGAAAATAGATGCATATAATTTGAAGGAAAAACAAAGTAGCGCTTACTCTCACGATTCACGATTGCTTATTTTAGTTTCACAAGTGGGTATTTAATATACTTTAAAATAACTAAATACACAAATGAGAAAGACATTTTTATAATGAATATTTCATGAACGCAGTTGTATTTCCTACGTTATTTTAAACAATTCAAGATTAATCTTTAACAAATGATGTATTAAAGCGCATTTCAGTGTTTTCGGGATATCCTGTATATTGGACAAAATTGATAAAATACGCTCTATAGCGCGATCCCTGAATTAATTATTCTTTAATAAAGACATTTCATGTAGTATATATTATTCTTTTGTCGCTTTCTCAATCGAACTTAGGAATTGAGCAACCATAATGAACGCTTGTACAAAATATTAACTACATTTGAAGTTTCTGTATAAACGGGCAAAAATCAATAATTTATAATTTACTGTATTTCTGCACTGTACCAGATGTAAGTCTTAATCACATAATCAAGGCATATATAACTTATAAATAACATTTTCAACTGGCAAAATTAAATTGTCTAAATAGTATCACAACGTCATGCTTATTTACAAGAATAAATCTACTCAAGTAATACGATTTCTGATTAAAATAATTTATTTATAAATAACACACGAGTAATTATTCACTAAACATGATTTACATACATATTTTTAGAATTTCTAAATACATTATAAGCGTTCACTTACCTTTACATTCAGAGCAAAATGTTCGAATTTTAGGATAAATTTTCAAGAAAGAAAATGGCGCAAGATTCACAAAACGATTGCCTACATCTAAAGCTCTTTAGTGCGACAAAAGTATAAAAAAATTGTTTTAAAATAATAAAATAATATAACATTTATAATACTTAGAATAATAAAATAATATAACATTTATAATACTTAGAATAATAAAATAGAATACTGTGACTGGGAAAACAGGCCTCAATGATAAACTCATTTTTAGGGATGGCAACTCATAAGCAGGCCTGTTGCTTAGCGATGGCCCCGGGCCATGTCCCTCTCAACCTATCTCCCATATCATATAGTTATGATTTACGTACAGATATCAGATAGAAGTTGCCCCCACCTCCCCATGCAAAAAATCTCATGGGCGCGGATGGATAAGTTTAAAATCTCAGACATTTTCTCCGGTCGAGTTCTAATTTCTAATTATTCCATTCTAGTTTAGAAATAATTAGACCTATCCCGCAACTTCTTTTCTCCCGCGATTTCACGGAACATCTATACATATGAATATGATCCCCGCACTGGAAGACTTACCTCACTACATTAAAATAATTAATATCATGACGTAAGACGAATATCTCCTTACAATTTTGCAGCTCTTAATGGCATCAAAATTAACGATTCGTTCCATAGCTTGCGTCATAATAAACCGAGTTTTGCAAGGAGCACGCTCACCTAATGAAAACGCTTAAATTCTATTATTAGCCTTATACGTTGTTGTATGGACTTGGCGAATTTATCGCGACTGCGAAGTTTGGGACTAAACTGCTTGCCCCCCCCCTCCCCACCCTTGTCTCCAGGCGTTTTAAATCCAGTGAGGCGAGTTCGGTGATAATGAAGCCAGAAATTCTAGGTGAATAACTTTAATTGGGTTTTTAAAAGTGCGTGCGATAATTTCAAGCAAACAAACTTGGGAAGGAGGTATTTTAAATAAAGTGTGCGATATCATTATAGATGTGTATTGATGGCCATTTTATTGTCCAATTTTTTCAGGGAATTTTTACTTCCTTGAGCAAAATAAAGGCGTTGCGATAGCGAAAAATTTTAGTATTGTGATGATTTTGACGGAAAAATCGATTGACCAATTTGAACATTCTCCTTTTAACCCTTTAACGTGCAGTGTTCCCGCTCTGGGAACACCCAACTCTGACGTTTTGACTGTTGCTAGTGACAAAGAATAGATTTAATTTCTATAAAAATAGTTGCGGGTGACATAGCTCCACAAAAATCCTTTACTTTTTAGCACGTCATTTTCCGTAAAAAAATTGTCACGATTATTTTTAATAGCACTGACATCTGCTGAAAAATGGAAGAATGCGAGGACAGCTAGATAGATTGCCCAACGCTGACAAAAAGGGCAACCGTTGCCCTCGCTCGATTTTTTGAAGACAGCTGGTTGTGCCGGCACAGCCAGCTGTCATCAAAAAAGAGTCTCTAGATCTGTGGCACGCGATGAACATTTCGATCGTCCGCCATCTTGCTGGTAGTTAAGTCGAGCGATGGCAACGGCTGCTCTTTTTTCAGCTTTGGGCAATCTATCCAGCTGTTCTCGCATTCTTCCCTTTTTCAGCCGATGTCATTGCTGTTAAAAATAATCGTCACCATTTTTTGACGGGAAATGACGTGCTAAAATGTAAAGAATTCTCGTGGAGCTATGTCACCCGCAACTGTTTTTAGAGAAATCCAATCTATTCTTTGTGACTGGCAACAGTCAAAGCGTCAGAACTCATGAGCGTCAGAACTCTTTTTTTCGAGTTTGGTGTACCCAGAGCGGGAACACTGCGCGTTAAAGGGTTAAAGCAAATCCGTACGAGGGCTATCTATCTATTTGGACAGAAGTCATTTTAAAGGGTTCTGACGGGCATTCACGTTACATCCGGAGAAAAACGTCCAAAACTCCAGCTTTCAACTGAGGTAGAATGAATCCACACTTCAGCCATCTTCCCTTAAGAGTTCATGTCTTATCCACTCCAACAGCTAATCCATCAGGAAGTGCTGACCAACTTGGTTTATCACAAAGTGACGTGCGAGATAAAATTGTCACTGACCTAGACCAGAATTCAATGTTACTTTTCCAGAGCAACAGCCTGATTGTGACAGATTTATCTGCCCCCTTCAACAAAGCCATAAAATCTTGGCCATCCTTTCCCTAGATAATCCGTTAAGGCCGGTCGATGCATAAAATGATAGACTTAACAAGCATATCGCCTTGCTCCTGCAACATGTCATTACCATCATTTGCATATGCATCCCGGGAAAGCCTTGATTGGGTATTTAAACAGTCTTAGCTCCCGCATGTTATGTTTGTTGTTTCAGAGCTTTAGCTGTTTAAAGCAGAATGGCCTCAACCTTTATTGTTCCTATCAGAAGAAGGAAGAAAACCGGTCAAAGAACTCTCATAAAATTAAATTGCTATTTAAGGTAAAAGGATGAAAAATAAATAAATAGATAAAATTGCAAAAAGTTTCTATCGATTATAAATCAATGGTTTATTTTTCATCTAAGCATATACTACACTGAAAATTTTATTTCATCTTTTTCGTTTATTAAACGTAACATTGTATTGGGTATATAATGTATTTTTCAGACGATTTTCGTATTCTAAGTAATTCCTCCTGAGCGAATTTTAGACATTTTTTTTTAATACGACTAATGAATAGTTATATTTAATTATTTTTTCAGATATGACTAATGAATAGTTACATTTAGTTATACTTAGTTATTTCTTCAGATGTTTTTAAAATTTCGCAGAGAGTATGTCAATCTAACAGATATTATGAAGTTAAAAAAATTAAATTAAGATTATTTTTTACTGAGCTCTTTTTTTCAAAGAAAAGAAAAAAAAGAGCACTGGTTATATATTTTATAAACTAGTTAATTAGCTGAGTAAATATTTAAACCTGTTTTAAATGAAATCGAAATGGACCAAATTTTTGTTTTTAAGGGCAGGTATTCATCGTAAAAAAAAAAAAGTATTTTTAACAAAGAATCAAAAAATATTTTAGTTTAAAACAAATTTCCATTTGATATATGGTCCTTAGAGACACTTTTTTTACGATCAATTTTATGCTCTGTAAGTGCTTAAATGAATTAAATGGAATTAAAAGAGACCCGAATATTACGTTGATAACAAATTTTCGCACGATAGATCTCAGCAGACACCCCCCCCTTCTTCTTCTTCTTCTTTTTTTTTTTTTTTTTTTCATTTTTACAGGTGTTACTACGCGTTCTAAAATCTAAGTAGCGACATTTTTAATAGCATCTTCGAATTTTTCCAGAAAATTATATTGATGCATTAAACTGGTAATTCATGCAAAAACTCCCAACCGTTTTAATCAAAATAGCATAGTTTCATCGAAAAACGTTGCATCGCTACAAAACAATGATATTAGATCAGAATGCAGTTAAATTTCGTATTCCGTTCCAATTCTTCAGGTTAGAGGATAAGAAGCGAATCACTCTGCACTACATCAGTGACCAACCAGTAAAGAGACCAATAAGGAGCTTCAAAATAACATTCAGGCTCATCTCCCATTACCATGGTTTGGAAGCATTTCACAAGTCTCTAATTGGTCAGTATCTTCTTGTCGAGTCTGATTTGTCTCTTTCCTGAAGTGAAGATCCGACCAAAACTTCCAGACCAAAGAGGAACTTTGAAGCAACGTTCAGGCTCATTTCACTCCGCTCGCGGCAGCGTTTTTTCGAAGACGGTATCAGGAAAATGATGTCTGTCTATCGGTCCGTGCTCTAACTAGCACATATATGCGTCGATTACTGCGAAATTTATATATTCTATATCTGTTATGTCCAGTGGCGCACCCAGGATTTTAGTTTAGGGGGGGGGCTGGGCTACAAATACTGCTGAACTCGGTTATAGTGACCTCAATTATAGTTATAACTCACTTATAACGTCAAAATATTCTGTGCCAGTCGACTTGCCCGTAGAACATAACCCCACGAGCAATGTAACTCATTTTAGAATCAAATAATTATATGATCTTTTCAGTGATGTTGTAGCCAAGTTTAACCGTGTTTCATGCTCTAACTGTAAGTTTTTATTTAAAAACTAAGATCTTTTTTTTGGTAAAAAGTATTATATATAAATATGAAATAATATGAAGACAATTTTTAAAAAGAAAACATTTAACTCATTAGTGACAATTTTCAATTTTCAATACTTTTCACTTCTAATTTCCCACCTTTAGGGGGGCCTTCAGCCCCCATAGCCCCCTCCGTGGGTGCGCCTATGGTTATATCATACTAATACTAAGTAACCTATTGAATATGCTGTACGTAGGATTCACAGTTACTTTACAGGAGTATCCAAAAGAATTTCATCTGTGGTCTTTGCTGTCTATAGCAGTTTAGAGCCATCCATCCATTTAAAGCACGATACAGCAAGCAAACAGTTGTTTATAACAGCTTATTTTTCATTTAAAGGATGTAAATACCATTTAAGTTATTTTACAGGGTCTCGCAAAATTATATATGGCTTTTCGGGGGATATCCTCAAATCTCATTCCGAAAATCTCGCCAAGTTTGAGAACGGTACATCGCGCAATTTGTCACAAAGTATAGGCTGCAGTGATAATCGATGCGTTTGGCATGATTTATCCTCATTGTTTTTTTTATTTGTGGGGAAAACGGGGAAAGCCTTTTCCCTAAAACTTCACTTCTAAAAATAAATACCAAAACCTTGAAATACATTTATTTACACATACATTCTCTCCGTTCTGTCTTACTCCAAGCTTATTTTATATCTACTCTATTGTTTCTGCCGAAATGGAATGAAAGTAAAGAAAAGAAAAAAGCGGTCAAAGAACTCTCATAAAAATGATTTCTCCAGTTAAAACAAACAGGAAAACCTTTCCGGGGAAGAAAACACGCGTCTCCCCCCCCCCCTCTAAAAAAAAGCGCAAAGAGAGGCTTTTCGAGAAACATCACCCCCATCTGCTAAAACGTCGCTATTTTTGGCCACACGCATCGAGTGTCTGAAAATCCAACGAGAATTTCATCCGCGTTAACTGTCGACTTTTTTTCGAAATTTGACCCTTTGACGCGTGCTAGTTGTGCCTTGAAACCACTTTATTTCAACTGCTAAATAGTTGTAAGGAGATATGATTAAATGGTCTCAACGCTGAAAAAGTGCAGCCGTTGCCATCGATCCATTTAACTACCAACAACATGGGCGATCGATCAAATCGCCCATTGGCGGCGCAGTGTTTTCTGACAGGGATGGCGGCGCGGCCGCTCAGCTAGCTTCATCTTTGGCTCTGTGGCGCCAGATCAGCTATTCGATCGGCCGCCATGTTGTTGGTAGCTATAGGAATCGATGGCAACGGCTGAACTTTTTCAGTGTTGGGCAGCCTATCCAGCTGGTTTTTATTGAAGCGAAAATACTCGCGCATCAAAGGAAGGCTTCAAATTTAGGGATGGACGCGAGACGACTTTTTTGCGAGACGAGACACACATTTTTAACATTACGATATAGGGATTTTTTGCGAGACGAGACACGCTTTTAGGCTATTTTGCGAGACGCGAGACGCTTATTTTTCGTCTCGCGTCCATCCCTATTCAAATTACACATTTTAAGCACACAAGGGCAATCTCTGAGTGTGTGTGTGTGTGGGGGGGGGTCTTGCTCGGAGGTCTTTTCAAGGGGCTCGAGCGCGTACTCAGGTTGCATCCGAAGAAATCTGCCCTAAACTCCAGACCGTTAAATCGGCAGTCGTGCAGTAGGCCAGAACCCTCCCACTCTGCATGACCGAATGGCTAGCTGCAAATGTGGGAAGTTCGGGTCATAGCAGCGCTTTAAAGGGTCAAGTCAGGAAGCAACGATGAGCGCGGGAAGGAATACCTCTGCCTCTGCACCAAGAAAAATATTTTGTGGATTCAACAAAATTGTTGTTGGCTCTGTCTGAAAGAAATGTTTTTGTTGAATCAGCAAAATGCTTGTTAATTCAACGAAATATTTTATTTATTATTTAACGTACATTTGTGTTTTGTTTGACGAAATTTTTGCTGCGCAAAATATTTTGTTTGTTTGTAATCAGCGAAATCGAAATGTTTTGTTTGATTTTCAACAAAAATTTTGTTGAAAATCAACAAAATTATTCGATTGAAATAGTGCAAACCAAATGTTGTTGAATCGACAAAATGTTGTTCGATTCAACAAAACATTTTTTGTCCGTGAGCAGTATTGCGGGGAGAGGGGTGAATGAGTTAAAACAAAAAAAAGCACTAATTTTTTTTTCTTTGTTTTTTAATTTTCTTGCATATAGTGAAGGAAGTATTGCAATAGCGTAAAGTTGCGGTATTCAGATCTCGACTGAAAAATCGATTTTGATCATGGCATCCCACAATTTCCCTAGACGAGCTTTTAGTTGACGTCTCAGCATGCATATGCATTTATGTATACGTACTCATGCATGTGCGAACTATTTTCACCGTCCGTGAATCCCTTTTGACTAATTTTGTGGTGACATGTTTGCGTACGTATACGTGCGTATGAACGTACATATATACTTGTACGTAACAGGCATAACTCAGAAATAATTAGCCATAGGATTTGTATTGAGGATTTCTGCAACAATTTGTATTAAGGATTCCTAAAATATCGAGTGAGGTGGGCCTACCACATGGCCTCTTCGCTCATCAGATCTTTCACGTCTCGACACGTCTCGATTTCTGTATGTGGGGACAGCTGAAGGCTCTGACGTATGAGTCTCCCATTGACCCTTTGAGGCGCAACCCTTTCCCAATGCTGAAAAAAGGGCAGCCGTTGACGCAGCCATTGACGCAGCTGGCTGTGCCGGCACAGCCAGCTGCGTCAAAAAAGGGTCTCTGTGGCACGCGATGAACGCTTCGATCGTCCGCCATCTTGCTGGTAGTGAAGTCGAGCGATGGCAACGGCTGCCCTGTTTTCAGCATTGGGCAATCTATCCAGCTGTTCTCGGATTCTTCCATTTTTCAGCAGGTGTTAGTGCTGTTTAAAAAGAATCGTGACCATTATTTTACGGGAAATGACGTGCTAAAAAGTAAAGGATTCTCGTGGTGCTATGTCACCCGCAACTATTTTTATAGAAATCCAATCTATTCTTCGTGACTGGGATCAGTCAAAACGTCAGAGTTTGGTGTTCCCAGAGCGGGAACACTGCGCGTTAAAGGGTTAATTCTGCAGAGGAACACGCAGTGGAAAGTGCTCAATATACCGTATAGCAATATTTTGTTGGGAGCCCTCTACCACCTTTGCATTTTAATTCCAGCCATGGATTCTTGGATAAAAGTTGTTTATTTGGATGCGCAATATCACCTACGAAGGTTTTGCCCATCTTTTACGAAAAACTCTGCATACGTAGTTTATTTTATTTGCATTAATTTTTGTTTTTATTTTATTTCCATGTTGTTTTGATCGACACGAAACATGCAGATATGTTTTTTTTTTTTTTTTTTAAATTGGAATGGATTTAAATCTGTATAAATGGATTACTTCTGAAACCTATCAATGCACAGCTATTTTTCATATGTGTTGAAAGAATTTAATGCATATTTGTTTATGTATGCAAAAATATTTTTCACAAGTAATATGTGCCGGAAAAAAAAAATTAAAAATTTCACGCTTACAGGCGTTTAGCAGCATTTCCAAGTAATGATTGTATCACTTTTTAGTATGTTTAACTTACGAACTTCTAAAGAGGAAATGAGTTAAAATAAAATCTACACTTTTGTGGATTCCATTTGATAACTATAGTTATCGAAGATACCTCACAAGCGTTAAAAATATTACTAGCAGCTAAAAATCATTGCAAAAAAAAAGCAGATACAACAGATTTATTTTTTACGTACAAAAATACACATTTTTATTTTCAGTAATCATTTAAAGAAATATGCGAGATGAATAATGCGCGTTTCCCTAAAATTAAATACGTCGTGAACTTAAATAATACCTGATGAACCATTTTTTTTTTCTGTTCTGCGAAATAATTTAATATACTGATTGGTCATAAAATAAAGAACTTTGCCGATGTAGGGACCTCACGTGGCCGTTTCTTTCAACCGATAGAGATGAAATTTCAGATACAGTTATTCAGAGATATGAACTCCGGATTCTATGAATAACAGCAAAATGGCACTCACGGTTTCGTCATAGGTACAGAAAGTAGAAATTTTCGAATGGTAACGCACACTTTTTTCCTTTCACAAAATTCTCAGCGCATGAGAAAACCGTAAAGAACGTTGCTACGGCACATGTAGCATAAAAAACGGACGCGTTCTTCGTGATACACGTACCGTTTGTTTAACGTTCACATACTTTTGGGTTTTCTGATGTGCTGGGCATTTTGTGAAAGGAAAAAAAAGTGTCCGCTACCATCTGGAAATTTCTACTTTCCGTACCTATGACCGCAACCTTAAGCACCACTTTGCTGCTGTTCACAAAATTCGGAGTACATACCTCTGAAATGTGAAATCTTATCTCGTTCGAATTAACAGAATGGCTGCTAGAGGCACATATATTGGAAAATATTTTTTTTAATGACCACTCTGTTTTTAAAAATGATTGTTATTATCAACACAAATCTAAAAAGTCTTTAAAATTACACATGTTCACTAGTTTCTTTATTTTACACGTGTACAGTAATTTTTAACCCTACAAGAGTAGGAGAAAAGGGTAAAGTTATTTTCACCGCATAACTAAAATCAGACAGATGTGTACATGAAACGGAGGTGAGAGTTTAGTGGAGTTATCCCCATCGCATCATTAAAAATCCCGACTTAACTTATTCTTTCCCTAATTATCGAAAAAAATCTAATGAAGATTTCCCTTTTCTGACCACTGTATGTGTTGAACAAGGTTGGGTCCCACTGGAGCATTCAAAGATCTACGCTGGGAATTAAGCCTTTAACTCGCAGTGTTCCCGCTCTGGGAACACCAAATTTTGACGTTTTGACTGTTGCCAGTCACGAAGAATAGATTGGATTTCTATAAAAATAGTGGCGAGTGACATAGCTCCACGAGAATCCTTTACTTTTTAGCACGTCATTTCCCGTAAAAAAATGGTCACGATTATTTTTAACAGCATAGACATCTGCTGAAAAATGGAAGAATGCGAGAACAGCTGGATGGATTGCCCAATGCCGAAAAAAGGGCAGCCGTTGCCATCGCTCGACTTAACTACCAGCAAGATGACGGACGATCGAAACGTCCATCTCGTGCCACAGATCGAGAGACCTTTTTTTTGACGACAGCTGGTAGTTAAGTCGAGCGATGGCAACGGCTGCCCTTTTTTCAGCAGTGGAAAAGGGTTGCGCCTCAAAGGGTTAATGGAACATTAACTCTTGAATCAAAAGAATCACGTAGCTATAGCTTTGGTGGGTGGGGGTCCTCGCTTAGTAAAGGGGGGGGGGGTTCCATTCTTACTATAAAATTTGATTTACTATAAATTTTAATATAAATATTTTATTTAAAAAATCAATTGCATTACAATTTTTCTTTTCTTTTTTTTGTAGTAAAACGTCACATAAAGGTCAAAATTGACTGCGATTTGCATGACTCACACGGACGTTACTGCGACTTCAACGTGACTTTATGTTTTTTGCTTCTTACGTACGCCGGGCCCTCACTGAAGGTAACGAGGGGTCCCCTACCACTCGTAGATTCTGTTACACTTAAAAAAAATAGGAATTTTCTTTCAAAACTCTTGGTACAATTTTTTTAACAAAAATATAATTAACTTTTTTTTAAAAATATTTCTGATAGATTTCCCAAAATTCTAATTTAATAAGGGAAAGTTTTTTTTTTAAAACAAAAATTATATATGTTTTGTTTGTGTGTTATTATGGCAACGCTACGCTAGGGCGATCTGCCAAGGATGGGAGATGCCTTGGTAGGAGGGCTTTCCAAGGGTTTCTAACGCGTATTCGCGTTACATCTGGAGAGAACCTACCCAAACACCAGACCGCTAGATCGACAGCCGCGCGATTGCACCCGAATCCGGGACCTTCACACTTCGGCTGTCTACCATTTTCTGTGGCATAACCACTGTGCCATGGTGAGGCATGCGATGTATGTTTTAATTGTGCTAAAGTAGAAAGTGCTTTTAAAATATTTGGGAAAATTGTAAGTCTTTTTTTTTCCTTCACAAATTTACAAACTTGTTGCACCATTTTTAAATAAAAGTAAAATTTTAAAATAAAGACTAGGATATCGTTTCTGTTCCTAGAAGACTTGGCAAAATTACTCAAACCCAGATGGCAAAATTTGTTAAAACTGATATTTGACTTGGCAGTTTAAGGACTTCACCGCCAGTAGTGAAAGTATATATTAGCGATGACCATGTACAGAGCTGCGGAAAAAAATGTCCCACTTGCTCTTTATTTCGCCGTCGTTCGTCATACAGGAAAGTTATATATACCCTTCGTTTGCAAATAACGCATACTTTAATTTGCATAAGGGGCCGTCTTCCTATTTAATTCTGCATCAACTTCATTTTTGTCAATGGCAACACTGTATTTTGACTTTATTACACGAAATAAAACCACCAAATTACCCTGAATATAAATTTTCACCAATTTTCTACGAAAATTTCCGGAGATATTGCGAATTATTTTTTGCGCGTTTTTAAGGGACTTCCTGCAAATTGAAAAACGCTATTTGTAGGTTCCGAACTTTTCGCCTTTCATTCATTTAGCTCAAGAGAGTTAAAAGAAATAAACATTATTTTCAAGGAAAATATTTTTTCCATCTCTCTTAAAGTTTTTTGTAGTAAGAATATCAAGGGTAGTAATCAGAATATTTAGACAGTGGTCCAAATGACCCGTGAGTTCATAAGTTCCTTGGTTCGTACACATTATTTAAAGGAAAAATTCAAAACGACTGCTCACGATTTTGAAAATCTTTCTAATTTTGAAATTGTCATTGAGTATTTCAATTGATGCTTCTCTTAGACAGGTGAAATGTTGGCAGGAGTGAGAGGCTGCTCTCTGCTCTTGTGACTACAAGCATGAAATTTCCTCAGCTACGGTCAAACTTGAAGAATAGTTTCGTGATTGAAAATTTATTTGTGTGAATTCCATGTAAAAATGCAATTACTTTTTGGCCGACCCAATATTATCACTATGTTTGTTATTTCCCTTTCTTCATTTAATATTATCGTCTGCAAAGTGCAATATTCTTATAAAACTTTTGGCAGAATTTTAATTTATATTCAGATGAAAATTTAGAAAGAAAAACGTGATTTTGAATGCTTTTTTGAATTTTTGATAAAATATGGGGAAGTCCAAAGACCCAATGTTTCCAATATTAAAAAAGGTCAATTTCATGCCTCGAATATTGAGGATGTTAGTTTTTCAGAAATAGGACGTTGTATTAGAAGACATACATCTACTGCATCTTATTCTATACCTGGAGAATATTTTATTTCGGGGAATATGGTAGCGGACACAACAATAGACGCTTTAGAGTAACCATCAAACTGTAAAAACCTCTAATTTATTTGCTTCAAAATTTGATATTTTTTAATACCGCTATCTTTTACTGTGTTTTTGCAGAAAAGAAATCTAATTTACTTTGAGCAATTTTCAAAAAACTGTCACTTAATAAATTTATATATGGTTCCTTAACTCATGAAAATAACATATTTTATTTAATATAAATTAAACTACCGAACGTAAAATTTTGAAATTTTGCACAGCCATGTAATATTACTTTCTGCATCTATTTCCATCGAAATTTGGCTGTGTTTCTATTCATAATTTTTTTGAATATTAATTTAATAATTCATAATTCATATTAATATTTTATTTAAAATCATAATAACATTAAATTATGTTTGGGTCGTTTAGTTCTAATAGTACGAATAAAAATCAGCTTCTTATTATCAATATTATATGAGATATGATTTAAAGTATGAAAAATATTTTAACGTAGCGGGAGGGGGATTTTGGGTGCTCATAACTCACCCATTTTCAGTTCAAATTTATTGAAAATGGGTATCCAGGGTTAAAATGAGCTAAATTTTTAAAATATGAAGTGAAATCTAGGGGTTGCTATAGAGAAAAAAAAGTTGGTGTGAATTTTAATATGTAGATGGCCCTTTATGCAATTTTTATGCATAGCAAATTAAAGTGTACGTCAATCGAAAACGATTGGTATCTGTAACTTTGCTGTACGACGATCGACGGCCGAAAAAAGTACAAGTGGGACTTCTTTTCTTCGCAGCTGTACGTACGTAACTGCCTCAGATGTAGTCTTTTAGAGGTCAACCTTTGTTCTATTATTCTTTTCAGACGTACTAATAAATTTTGACTTCAGTGGGTTATTTTTAGAAGTCTTTGTATACAAAGATTGCTCATACAGATTAAAAAAAGTGTATTATATCTTCCGATTTTATGAACGATAAGTCCCACTTTTCTGGAGTACAGATTTCGCCAGAGATAAGAAGTCTTTTAGCGAAGTTTTAAGTGGGACTTCTAATAACCCTCTCAACATGAGCTTTGGTTCTGAAGTTCATCCTCATAATAGGCTTCAGTAAAATAGTAAGGCAGACTTTATATGATGCTGCACACTTGAAATAATCATATCTCAGCAGATATATATATATATATCGCAAGTAGAAAAAAAAGCAAGAGAAACTTAGAGGAGATTATTCAAGTGTTAAAAATAAAACCACAATACTATCTTGTTAGCTCTTATACTATCAAATAGTTAACCTGTTACCTCTGATCTTTGCAAAGATTCAGTGGGAGGTACTTTCCCCTTTTTAAACATAGTGCTGCTTCTCTGTATGAATCTTCAAATACGCTGTTGTAGCACACACATACGTAAATATATTAATTTTGTTTTGCTTGAAACTGATGAACGTCTCTCAATCGTATTTTAAACAATAGATGTTAAAACTTTGAAAGCATTTTGGAACTCCCTGTAAAATAATATAAAAATATATTCCAGCTATACCTTTTTAAAAAAGGTGGTACATGGTATAGTCTATAGCAATAGCCTACTATACCCGGTGTTTCAAACTGTTCGACCAGTTTGGAATTTTAGCTTTAACCCTTTGCTTCCAGTTAGAAAAAATTTTCTTACGACAATCAATTTCTCTTGATGCCATAATTTTTATGAGGGCAGTATACCAAATAAATAGAAGAAAGAGTTTTTTAGAGTGGTCCTGTAATAATAATAATAATAATAATAATAATAAAAAGAAAAATTAAATCCGACCTTAGAAAAGGAATTTGTAAAACGTCCCCCTTTTAAAAATGATATTTAATGAGATAGCGAAAATTGAAAATTGATCATTTTGGCGAATTTCTGCTCATGGAAGAAGTAATTTTTAATTACTTTGTTTATTTTCGGTTAAAAAATTATACTTGTTTTACACCAGTGCGTATGGCTTAATTTAATCCAAGAAGAAAGTCGGCTTAAAACTGTAAATTTATCTCTACAGGAAATAGATTTCGTTAGAAAGAAATTCGCGGAATTATATATGCTAAATACGATTTCGCTCCTTTCATATTTTTTTAAATGAAATTTATTTATTTTTAATTGGATGCCTGTTGGAGCGTGCAATATCAAGATTTACTTTAGGTAAATATCGGTGCATATGGAGCTCTATCCAATGCAACAGGAGCGCCACTATAGCCGAATGCATAAGACGCTGAAGATATAAGATAGCCAAAGGATGAAGTTTCAGGGTACTGGTCTACTGCGTGGCTATCGATCTAACAGACTGGAGTTTCGGGCGGTTTTCTCCTGATGTAACCTGATTACGCGTTGAAACACCTTTAACTCTTTGAGGTGCACCCCTTTCCCAATGCTGAAAAAAGGGCAGCCGTTGCCATCGCTCGACTTAGCTACCAGCAAGATGGCGGACGATCGAAACAAAGGGTCAAAAAAGGGTCTCTAGATCTGTGGCACACGATGAACGTTTCGATAGTCCGCCATCTTGCTGGTAGTTAAGTCGAGCGATGGCAACGGCTGCCCTTTTTTTCAGCATTGGACAATCTATCCAGCTGTTCTCGCATTCTTCCATTTTTCGGCAGATGTCAGTGCTGTTAAAAATAATCGTGACAATTTTTTTACGGAAAATGACGCGCTAAAAAGTAAAGAATTCTTGTGGAGCTATACCAGCAAATACACACAGGTTCTCTGAACGTCTATTAACGTTCAGAAAACTTCTGAACGTTAATAGACGTTCAGAGAACCTGTGTGTGTTTGCTGGGATGTCACCCGCAACTATTTTTATAGAAATCAAATTTATTCTTCGTGACTGGCAACAGTCAAAACGTCAGAGTTTGGTGTTCCCACAGCGGGAACACTGCACGTTAAAGGGTTAAAAGTCCTGCGCCAAGATAGTAATCAAGATAGTCACGATAGTTTGATTATCAACATTTATTTGGAAATTCGAAAGAAGCTTCTCTACTCTTAAATTTGATATGTCTCCTCCCCCCCTCCCCATTTAAATTTGGGTGATTGAAATAGACCAAGTTTTTTTTTTAACTTTTCGAACATGTATAGTACTAAGTGAACGGCAAGATTCTTTTACCCTAGTTTGCTTCTGCAGCCTCCTCAAATGACAATTCAGCTTTTCCATCCGAAACGCTCTACACAATTAGCAAGTTATTTCAGTCGAAACGAAAATCTTATCCAGGGTACGAGTCAATTAGACTCCAAGTTAGAGAGGGACATGGAGGAAATTGTTATCATAGAATTAGAAATGATCGTTATCACATTACACATCTTCTAGTGAAATACGCGGTTTCCAGGAATTGGAATTCGTTACGCGATGCCCAGTTTATTAATATGTAGATGTATCTTTTTTCAAGCCACTTGAAGACGACGCTAAATTAGCAGCGAGAGCGGCTCTGCTCTTTAAAAATAGGTTGTAATTGTAATGATAAGCTTTCTTGTAATTTTATAAATGTGTTGTTCCCTTGCTACGCCAGCAGTCCAGTAAACTTCTCGGGGGGGTCCTGGGCAAACCGTTGTTCGAATAACAAGGCTTAATTTTCAAAATTCCTGATCTCGAATATTTCGAAAACTGTTGATTTTTAAGCAAACTGAACTTCCCCAAAAAATTGGTAATAGGTATGAATGCGAGGTTGGATAGTCGGCGATTGCCGAGGGCCCCCAAAATAGATAAAATTAGTGTAATCCTACTACTATATAAATGTCAATGTTTGTATGTATGTTTATTACTCTTTCAGGCTGAAACGGTGTGACGGACATTTGGATGAAATGTGAAATAAAGACAGTTAAAGTCCTGGATTAACAAATAGGCTACTTTTGATCGCGCGAAAATCCTATAATATACAAAAAACTATCTTTCATAAAAAAATACAATTGAGTTTTTATTTTACGGAGCCGTCGACAGATGGCGCAAATTTCAAGTAGATCTGCAGCATTTAATATACATTTGTAAGAAACCCACACTGTGTCACGTGACTGATGCTCTATCATCGTTAATGATGCTAAAATAATGTCTAAACGTTATTCTATCGTCTGCTATACGCCTGACTTGGATAAAGAATACACCTGAATAATCTTTTGAAACTTTCATTCCGTTCGAATTGTGCATTTTTCTTTTCAGCTTTTTCCCATGCTATTTCTATTGTTTTGCATCCAGGAAAAGGATGTTAGAAATATCAATTTTAATTTTGTTTAATCACACTCATGAATAATGATGCACTTTAAAACTATTAAGTTGGAATAAGGAAAGGAAATATTTTTTCCCCCGTTTTTTGATAACGGGCAATATATCCAGAAGCTCTTCAGAGTTAATCCAGGACGAGAATAATTTTTACCATTTTGTATGTTTTTATCACTAAACCGTCTTATTTTTGTAACCAGGGGCGGCCCGACAGTGTAAGCAAGGTAAGCATCGCAACGGGGTGCCGGATTCGAAGGGGCGACATTTCGAACTCAAAAACTAAGTAGATCATAAAAGGGGGGGGCGTCTTTTTTAAGTTAGCAGGGGGGCACCACTTACGCTAGTTGTAACAATGCCCCTGTTTGTAACCATCTTAATTTTAAATTCCATTCAGAATCTGAGAGATTTCGGTGCCAAGGAAGCCGGTGAGAAACAGGATTCTCTCCGTACAAGATTTATTAAGATGGCGAATTAGCTGGTCACCGGAGGAGGCTACTTTGATCTATATATTTCAGAGTAATTTGATTAACTATTTTCCCGTAGTCTTACATCTTTACTCAGTTTCGCAGCAGAGGACCCCAGAAACCTCGTGGCTCGATGGGGCTCCGGAAGTCACGTATTCCCTAACGCTCTAAAATAGTTAAATGTGGTTTTTAGGCAAGTAAGCCTAATTTTCAAATATTGAATATTCTAATTAATAGTAATTGCATATTCTGATTAATAGTAATAATTGCGTAATCGAAATTAAAGAGTAATGAGTCCCTTTTTAATCTCTAGCAGAGAGACAGTCCGGGACTGGCTTGGGGAGAAAGAGAAAGATTTTTAACGTTACAATATAGGGATTTTGCGAGACGAGACAAAGCTTTTCGGCTGTTCTGCGGAGAGATGCGAGAGGCCTATTTTTCGTCTCCCGCGCGCCAATCCGTAATTAATTATATACCCCAGAACAGACTCCCCTCCCATCCGTTTAAATTCTTTCATTTCAATTTTTTTTTTTTTAATCAACTTTAACAATTTTAGATTTGTGGTTCGACGGCACAGTCGTCGATTTCTTCAATCAAGACCATCCAATGAGAAGACGCGGAACGTTGTTTGAGAGGCAATGCTGAATTTTGAAAATTCTTAAATATCTCGAAAATTCTTGACTTCATCAAATTAGACTTGACACAAACTCGATTATAAAGGGTGTTCCAAAAAAAAAGGTGGCAACACGCTTTAACCCTTTAACGCGCAGTGTTCCCGCTTGGGAAAGCCAAACTCTTACGTTTTGACTGTTGCCAGTCACGAAGAATAGAGCTGATTTCTATAAAAACAGTTGCGGATGACAGAGCTCCACGAGAATCCTTCACTTTTTAAGCACGTCATTTCCCGTAAAAAATTGTTACGATTATTTTTAACATAACTGACATCTGCTGAAAAATGGAAGAATGCGAGGACAACTGGATAGATTGCCCAATGCTGAAAAAAAGGGCAGCCGTTGCCATCGCTCGACTTAACTACCAGCAAGATGGCGGACGATCGAAACGTTCATCGCGTGCCACAGATCTAGAGACCCTTTTTTGACGACAGCTGGCTGTGGCTGCGTCAAAAAACGGTGTCTAGATCTGTGGCATGCGATGAACGTTTCGATCGTCCGCCATCTTGCTGGTAGTTAAATCGAGCGATGGCGCGGGTGCCCTTTTTTCAGCATTGGGAAAGGGTTGCGCCTCAAAGGGCTAATTTTTCATACATTGGAGATAATGTGGGTCATGCAAATTGGGAAAATGTTCAAAATAAGGTAGGGAAAAAAAAAGACTACATTAAGAAAAAAAAATTCCAAAAAAGTTACACTTTTTAAATTTTTATACAATCCCTGAACCAAAACATTTCCCAATTAGTAAAATGTGCTCCATACACTAGCAAGATGTACAAAAATTTGGAAACTATATCCTAGTGTCAGAGATATAAAGATAAATATATGCGGACTTAAACCACTTCCCAATGGTTCTAGAAGGGAAAAAAATAACGTCGGAGGATTGCGTTTCAAAGGTCGTACAGAAATTACGAAAGAAAACAATTTTTTGCACAATAAACGTTCACAATCAAATTCACGGATAGATCCTGACCATCTTTATTTAAAGATATCCCCAAGAAGGTTTATGATGAAAGGCTGAAATTTTGTTCATCATCTAATTACTGTATGGGGAACAGTTTATTAATTGGGAATGTTTTTGTACGGGGATTGTAAACAAATTTGAAAAGTGTAAATTTTTGAAAATGAGGAGAGGATTTTTTTTTCTTAAAGTAGTCTTTTTCTTGAGTTTCATAATTTTAGATTGGTCGTACGATGCTACGTACAGTCTTTTTGTACCAAACTTACATCACGACACCAAAGACAGAAGTATAAGAATAGCTAATAAAAGAGCATTAGAATTGCCGCCATTTCGTGATTATTTCCTATTGCACATAATTAGTAGAAATGAAATTCGAGCATTTTTGTCTCAAATTGTATTTACTGTACTCATCGCATATGCAGTTATCACAAATTCAATAACTTTGGCTGTATTTGGTATATCATTTGATACCGATGAACCAACGGTATTAGTCAACAGCCGTAACAAATTAAAATTTCCAGAGATTTTTAAATCGTGAAAATATTTTTTATTTCCTCACTTAAAATACATAAATTAAATAATGACTAGTAATATTCATCATTTAATATTCTAATTCAGATTTAAAAAAAAAATGATTTCCTGCTTTTATTTAAAAAAAAAAGATTAATTCCTTTTTTATTTATACATATATTTTTATCTCAGAACTAAAATAAAAATAAAGTAAAATAGAATGAAATAAAATAATTATAGCTCCAGATTAAGAAACGTTAATTATAAAAATTAATGTCGTGTTGCATACGTCAATTAAATTTAAAAACGAAGACGGCGCTCTTAGTTAAATACAATCATTTAAAATTGTCATTGTACGCTTAGATAATCATCATAAATAATTTTAATGAAAACTAAAAATATCATGCTATTAACAAGCCACTCTTAATTTAAATGTAAATAACTGAAGTTCCAGTATGAAAATGTAATAAGTTTTATGTGAATGGGATATTAAAAGCTGCGCCATTCTTAAGAATACGAAATTTTAATGCTTACATAAAGAAATACTAGTAAATACAGTAAATCTCTTGTAATACATAAAAATATAATGGTCATTGTGCATTTCCGTTTGCGTTTTAACGTAACAACTTTTATGCAATTAATTTAAATGAAATTTTTCTTAAAGAAATGATCTTTATATTTAAGATTTAATGATAATTATCAAGACAGTCTCAAGTTAGATTTTCAGTTTATCCAGTTAGATTTTCAGAAATTAATTTTAAGGCTACTTTTAATCGATGCTTTGAACAAAGTATTATACTATCTTCAAAAGTGTCACTTATTGGTAAAGGATAACCACACTGTTAGGTGAAAAAAAATAATTTTCATTCCATATATATAATTATTATTATTTTAATTCTGTAGCTGTACTATATAATTGTAAAAAAAAAAAACTAAAAAAAAAAACTGGTTTTACGATCAACATGTTGCTGGTAGTTAAATAGAGCGATGGCAACGGTAACACTTTTTCAGCGTTGGCCAGCATATCCAGATATTCTTCTATATGGCGATGTGAAATGGTTGTGCCCAGGGCCGGCGAAGAACAAAATGCTGTGAGTGCAAGAATAAGTTTGGGCGCCTTTTGCAATGGAAATGGATATAATATACAAAATCCTCCAAAACTGGTTTGGATGCTCTGTAGCTGATATTTGTCGAAATTTAATACCTGAAGTTCTCATTTTAGAGGGACTAAGAGCCCAAATCTAAAACTAATAAGCAGTAATAAATATTAAATATTAAAACTAAATTTTTAGTAACATTTCATAATTCTTATATTTTTAAATGATTTATTCTAGTACCAATTCTTTTAAGACTTTTTCAAACTTCAATAGGCGTTCTGTTTTGTACTTGTGTAAAAAGAAAACTCATAATTTTTTTTTTTTACTCTATTGCTATGCCAAATAGAAAATAACAGACATATTTTTTAACAACAACAGAAGTTTTATTTGCTTTTCCATTCATGGAAAATTTATTTCAGTTTGAATGTATTAATAGATGAACTAAACCTGTGGAAGTGACTGTGACTCCTTATCCACAATTTTTCAGTCTTGTCACAACAACGAAGCGAAGCGCTTGGAGCCACACTCTTTGCTGTACTTTCATGTAACATTTTAGAAAAGGTTATTTAACACATTCAAACGGCTAAATTGCATTTACAGAAATTTGTGCTAGATAAATTCGTTGAATTTACATAAATTTGCTTACATAAAATTTTTAGATTCAAGCACATTATTTTTCTACATTCTACATTTCGGCTGTCCTCTCAAAATCGTACTACGTGCGCGACCTCGCACTCCTTAGGCCGGCCTTGGTTGCCTTTCAAAGAGTTAACATAATCTAAAAACACTCTTTCTACTGGTAACTAGACATATATATTGAAGAATCAGTGGGCTTTTGTATTTACACTACTGGCCAAAAGTATTGCAAGTTTTAGAAATCCAACTATAGTTTCAAGAATAAGCCCATAAAAAAAAAATGGACAGGAAATTTGCCAGATTTAAATATTTTTGAGAATTTATGTATAATTGGAAAGAATCCATCTGAAAATCACCAAAAATGAAAATGAGAGCTTCAGGAACTAATAATTTAAGTTGGCACCATGAAACACTGTAAAACATTCTGTATTCCATATCTAAAAGAGTGGCTGGTGTGATCAAAGTCAAAGCTGTGCTCAGCAACATAATAAAAGATCTTTAGTTCAATTAAATTTATTTATTATCCTCTTTTTGCAGAATAACTTGGAATGAATTCTTTATTTAATTTTATTCCGGCGAGCCAAAATGGATTATGATTTCTATAATAACCTATAAATTTTTTATGCTATTTTTTCAATAAATTAAATAATTATTTTTGTTCTTTAACTTAATACTATCTTGCATTTAAAGTAATGAATTTAACATGCTGATATTACAAAATATCAATTATATCGGTTTTTAATTTTGACGGGGGAGAGGGGGCTTAATTTTGAAAAGGGATAGACTTCTGAAACTTGCAATACTTTTGGCCAGTAGTGTATTTTTTCTATTCGTTATATTTTTTTAACCATCTTTTTTGAGTAAGAATTAGCTAAATATAAAAATCTGCATGTCTTTCGAAAATTATTTAAGCACTACAGTGATTTTACAACAGTAGTACTGGAGATTTTTAATTATGTAAAATTATCTCCGTCGAATTCGTATAATGAAATATCCAATTTGTCATGAAAATTTACTCAAATGAGACATTCCATTATTCGGTATCACATTTAATAATTATTACGTTTCGGTACACTGAAAATTTATTACAGTAAGCGGGATATTCCTTTAACCGATATTCTGTTAAGCGGGTTAGATTGTATATGTATTAAAAAATAATATACTGACTAAGTGTTTTTTCGGTATCACATTTACTAATTATTACGTTTTAGTACACTGAAAATTTATTACAGTAACCGGGTTAGACTGTATATGTATTAAAATATAATATACTAAGTGCTTTTCATTTCACAAAAAACTGATATCGTATATGCTTTTTAATAACAGAATTTAAAGAGGAGTTATTCGTGAATGTTTTTGTGCAAATTTTAAATTGCTGAATCCAATCCTGAGAAAATTAATTTTCACTCTTTTGTGAAAAATAATATCTTCTAATGTGTTTCTGTTTAAGGCAATTTTTTCATTTTTCATTTGTGCGATTGAACCAGGTACACACGCCCCCTTGATGCTGAGTAAGTGATACAAATTTGTTTTTGGGGTAACAAAACGATAAAAATCGCTATTCATACATTTTATTGAGAAAGAGACAATGGCAGTCCCGTTACTTTTAAAAATGTACTTCTCGAACTTTCTGAAATATTCAGCGAACAGCGCTATATGTTTGCATTTCAAATGAGAATCAATATTTTCCATGCGTGGTGCTCAGGAAATAAAAGAAAAATGAAATATTAAACAGGTTAAAGACCCCACTTTTCATTTTTATTTATTTTTTTTTAGATTTTAAAAATATTTTAGTCCGTACAAAAGGAAATGAATGGTAGAATGCATTCCGTTGTAAAGATTGGAGGCGAGAGAAACACTTGAAGGATGGATTTTTTTTTCGTTTTGTATCCATTATTTAAATTATTTATAAGTTTTCCTTTTATTATCACCAGGCTAAATTTTGATATCGGACAGAGGTTATTAAACTTAGTTGTCCGGGTTCGAGAAGCTGAGTATAATCATCGCCATATCCAATTAAATTTTACGAAAGAGTATATCTTGCTGCACATTCCGCACGTTTTGCTCTTTGGAATTTGTAAATATTTGTAATTTGTAAACAGACGGGACTGAATGAATTAGGCAAATAGAAAAATTTGCATGTCTTTCCAAAATTATTTATACACAACAGCTCTTATGCAACGCAGATATTTTCGAATCTTCAAAATTATGTATGTTCTTTTGTGTGAAGTTCTTGTATTGAGGCAAAAGCATTTCGAAGGGTATCTGCCTAAACCCTAGTAACATAATTAGTCCAAAAGACGTTTAAAACACGTTTTTTAACGTCAAAAAACGTGTTTCCAACATAATTTGAACGTTTTTGGAACTGTTTGTGCTACTAGGGAAGGACGGGAGGTTCCCTCAGTGGGAAGGACTTTTTAAGAGGTTCTAATTCCTAAGAGGTTCGCGTTCACGATACATCAAGAGAAAAACGCCCAAAACTCCAGACCTCTTAGATCGACTGCTGTGCAATTCGCCAGAACCTTGGACCTTCAGCCATTTACCAATAGTCAGTGTCTTATACACTCGTCTATTGCTCGGCCAAAAATTATGTGTGTTTTAAGAAATACTGACCTAAAATATTTTTTATTTCACGAAAATCTAAAAACTCGAATCTTCCACACAGAATTTTAAAGAATAATTATGGAACATTTTCTCTTCCGGCCATATATGTAATTAAACACAAGACTATCCATGAAAAAATTATTTTAAGATTTTTAACGTAAGATAACGCTCGTCCATAACGATCTAATGTAAAGATTTTTTTTTTTTAACGATCGTCGTAAGTTATAATATTATTCCGTTAGAAAACTAACTAAGTGAACTAACTGGGATTTCTTTTACGGCAGTCAAAAACGTTATAATTTTAAAATGGCCCGAGATTGATGAACTCTGGCAGAAATTTGCGTCACTCTAAATAGCTCCTCGAGATTACACAGTTTGACATCTTTCAAGAGATAAAAATAAATAAACACTTTTTTTTTTTTCTGAACCACGGAGGATTTAAATATTTAAATTGAGCATCTCAGATTCAAGGCCCTCCAGATTAACATCAAATGGACCTCTATTAGATATTTGATGTTGATCTCTCTAACGAACGGGAAAAAAAAAAAAAAAAAAAAACCATCCATGATACCCGAGCTAGTTCAGATCATTGAGATCTTCTAGGTATGAGATAGATATCCATTTTTGGGGTATGTGAAAATTCAATATGAATTTTCAAATATCATACAACAGACATACCCTAACACAGCGGTTTCCAACCGGTAGCGCTCTCTCAAAGCTTTTACTGGAAGGGCGGGCAGCGAGAGAAAATCAGGCAAAGGCAAGTGATAATGCAAATTAAAACAACAACAACAACAACAACAGCACTTGATCTTATCATATACTAGCTGAAGTACCCGTTCTTCGCACGGGAATGAATGGACTTTTTGATAATACGATTTGTGGTGATTACTATTCATTGTAATAAACAGATATAGCAAAGTGGATATCGCGTTATATTGTGTCCAATAATCATGCATACCGAATTGCAAGGCAATCGTTTGTACGGTGCAGAAGGCCATGCGGCGTAGCGCAATCTAGTGGCGAGTTTTAGCAAAACGGATACGGCGAAAATATTTTTCGCATTCAGATATCGATGTATACGAATTTTCATGACTATCGGCTGGACAGTCCTGAAGTTCATGTGTTGACGCGACATCTAGTGGCAAGTTATAGGAAAATGGATAGCGCCAAACTCTTCCCCGTGTTCAAATATCTATGTATACTTATTTTCATAGCGATCATTTGCACAGTCAAGAAGTGATACACTGCAGGGCCATCTAGTAGTTAATTAAAGTAATGATTTGCTACAGCGCCGTCAAGTGGCGAGTTATAGCAAAATGGATAACGCCAAAATATTCTCATTGTTCAAATAGCTATGTATACTGATTTTCATAGCGACCGTGTTCAACTATCTATGTATACCAATTTTCATAACGATCATTTGCACAGTCAAGAAGTGATACACTGCAGGGCCATCTAGTAGTTAATTAAAGTAATGATTTGCTACAGCGCCGTCAAGTGGCGAGTTATAGCAAAATGGATAACACCAAAATATTCTCATTGTTCAAATAGCTATGTATAATGATTTTCATAGCGACCGTTTGAATGGTCAAGAATTTGGCCTGCTGCAGCGTCATCTAGTGGCGAGTTAAAATAATAATGCATTGCAGTGTCATCTAGTGGTGAGTAACATCAAAAGGAACGCAGTTAGAATATATTCTTCGTGCTCAAATGTGTAAGTATAAAAATTTTTATGCCGTTCAGTCGAACGGTATAGAAGTTGATGCTTTTCAGCGCCATTTAGCGGCAAGTTACAGCAAAATGGATAGTGAAAAATATTCTCCGTGTTCTAATATTCGCGTGTACCAAATTTCATCGAAATCGGTTGGACGATATTCGCATAGCAAACGGCTAAACGGAATAGAATTCGACGTTCTGCTGTGCCCCCTTGTGGCAAGTTAGAGGAAAACGATAGCATAAAAAGCTTCTCCATGATAAAAGACTTAGGTGAACCAAATTTCATGGTGCAACGGTGCTCAACGGTGCTGGAGTTTTTCAACCTCATACACTCATACCAACATTCATTTTTATCTATAACCAGTGTCATTATATATCCCAGTCTCAAATAAAATCCAGTTTCAATTCTAAGCCTCGCCAAAGTGTCAACATACGCCATTTTGCAAGCGTTTTTTCAGGAAATCATTCGAAGCATTGACTTAGCAGCAATTATATATGGGAAATGGTTCGACCGCGAAAAAGTAAAGCAAGCCTTTATTTGAAAAGTTGAATCCCTTAATACAGCCGAATTTTTTAAAATTATCAACTATAACGTGTTTTATTCATCATTACTCCGATGTACTAAATGAGAAGATTTCAATTTTCTGAAATTTGGCGGAATTCCCCCAACTTAAATCAATGTACTCATTTGGCGAGAATTCTGGAGATAGATCAATTGAAATCCCTTAATAACTGCATTATTTCTTCACGGATCATTAAAATTTAACGCTGTATTCTAATAAAACCTTTGCACTTGTTTTCAAAAATCTATTTCCTTAAGCTCTCAATAAATTGCGCCAAGCCGAAATCTGTGCAAACCGCTAGAACTCACTTTCACAAAATCGGCATTTGAGCCATTTTATTTTTTCGCCAAACTAAAATAATTTACCTATTAGCCTCGGAAATCTTCAATTCTTATTGTTTTGCGTGTAAAGCATTACATTCCTGCTCTGATTTCCCATGCACACGATATTATAATTTAAAAAAAAATAACCTTACGAATATAAACTAACAAAAAAAAAATCATTATTATTCTTTTATTTTTACTTTGAGAATTTAAAACATTTTATTCGGCAAAATCGACACACATGGCAACCACGATCCTTATTTCACACTTTTTTCACTACAGGGGTTACAATTACGGAAAGCTTTTTGCGTGAATAGCATAAAAAATCTCTTAAATTCCGGGAACGGGTGGACTTTCGAAGTTTTAAAGTGGACTACGATTTATTCTATATTATTTTACATATCTGTGCTAAATTTCAGGCCGATAGGTTCATTTTTGTGGATTTGTATACGAACGACATTTTATTCGGCAAAATCGCCACACATGGCAACCACGATCCTTATTTCAAACTTTTTTCACTACAGGGGTTACAATTACGGAAAGATTTTTGCGTGAAGAGCATAAAAAATCTCTTAAATTCCGGGAACGGGTGGACTTTCAAAGTTTTAAAGTGGACTACGATTTATTCTATATTATTTTACATATCTGTGCTAAATTTCAGGCCGATAGGTCCATTTTTGTGGATTTGTATACAAACGACATTTTATTCGGCAAAATCGCCACACATGGCAACCACGATCCTTATTTCACACTTTTTTCACTACAGGGGTTACAATTACGGAAAGATTTTTGCGTGAAGAGCATAAAAAATCTCTTAAATTCCGGGAACGGGTGGACTTTCAAAGTTTTAAAGTGGACTATGAGTTATTCTATATTATTTTACATATCTGTACTAAATTTCAGGCCGATAGGTCCATTTTTGTGGATTTGTATACGAATCAAATCCACAAACAAACAAACAAACAAACAAACAAACAGAATTTCATTTTTATTTATAAGATATATTACTTCTCAAAGGTGTTTTTTTCCGGCGCGGCTAGATCTCATTAAATACTTGACCAAAAAAAATATATTTATAAAAAAAGCACCCAGTTAAAGATTATAATTTCTATTTTTGACGAAAAATACGCAAAAATTCAAAAAAAGTCTTTTTGTTAATAAAAAAATAAAAATCATACATGATTATTTCTCAAAGGTGTTTTTTCTGGCGCGGCTAGATCTCATTAAATACGTGATATATATATATAAAAAAATGTAACAGACTCCATGGTTCTAGGTTGCCATGGAGTCAGATGAATTGAATATCTTTAAAAATGAGTGGCTTTTCTTTAAAAATGAGTGGCAACGACAGATAAAAAATGTAAGAAAAATAGAACAGCTCGGAGTTGTTATTATGTTTTTTGTATAGATTGGATGGATGATTGAAGGTAACTAGAAATACAGGTTTTTTTAAATAGTTTGTAAAATAAATATTTTAATGAGGTTAAAAGTCCTGTCTAATGGGCCCGTCTGTCTTCGGTTCGATTCTGATCGCTGCTCCTGTGCGCTCCTTCCCTTAGTTTGGTGCTACCATCTAACTGATGTTACTTGAAACGCTTCATCTAGAGCATGTTACTTTTTCTGAAAAAACTCAGAAAAGTTACTCGTTAATTCGGAAACCTTTCCCAAAAACACGGAAAGGTTACTCAATATTTTACCAAAATATACAGAAACGTTACCCATCTTTTCCAGAAACCTAAAATGCAGGAAAATAGGTAAATATGTTTCCGACATATGCGGAAACATTTCAAAATTTACCCGCATGGTTCGAAAACGTTTCCGCAATTTTTAACTACAAGAGCTGCCCCATTTTTTGGGGTAACGTTTCCGAATTTTTTTTTACCGTGTACTGAAAACTGTGCCAAAAGCGAGCATTTTTAAAAGTTTAATTGGTTTTTAGTGATTTAAAATGGCTTTTTGAAGGTTTTGGAACAGAACTTTTAACAATATATTCTCTTGACAGATGAAGAATTGTGATCTCCACCCCTGGGGGACACGCCGAACAGGACAGCATCTAAATGTTCTGAGTTTTTATGACCCTTGTTCAGTGGATGCGAAACTTAACCCTTTAACGCGCAGTGTTCCCGTTCTGGAAACACCAAACTCTGACGTTTTGACTGTTGCCAGTCACGAAGAATAGATTTGATTCTATAAAAATAGTTGCGGAGGACAAAAGCTCCACGAGAATCCTCTACTTTTTAGCACGTCATTTCCCGTAAAAAAATGGTCACGATTATTTTTAACAGCACTGACATCTGCTGAAAAATGGAAAAATGCGAGAACGGTTGGATAGATTGCCCAATGCTGAAAAAAGGGCAGCCGTTGCCATCGCTTCACTTCACTACCAGCAAGATGGCGGACGATCGAAACGTTCATCGCGTGCCACAGATCTAGAGACCCTTTTTTGACGCAACTGGCTGTACGGCACAGCCAGCTGTCGTCAGAAAAGGGTCTCTAGATCTGTTGCACGCGATGAACGTTTCGATCGTCCGCCATCTTGCTGGTAGTTAAGTCGAGCGATGGCAACGGCTGCCCTTTTTCAGCATTGGGAAAGGGTTGCGCCTCTAAGGGTTAAGGCTAAAAAAATTCCGGTTTAGTGGATATGAACTTTAACCCGTAACTGAAGACGGGAGTCAAAATGACTCCACGTTGTTCATTGGCACTGTTTGTCACATGGCTTTTTGTCCTTTAATGCAATCATCTCCTTAGTAACTTCAAGTAGTTTTTGTTAATTACATGATTTTCAGAATATATATCACTTCGAAAGTAAATTAAAATGCTGTTTACAAACGAAAAAATGAAAAATAAAAGGTTTTTTTTTTAAATTTCATTCTGTGTCTGTGAGTGTGTAAGGAAATTTATGTCGCCAGTTACGGGTTGAGGCTCATATAGCTTTGCAACTCGACTATGAAAATGTTTAAATCAGGTGATTGTAACATGTAGCGAAATCCTCGAGTTTAAGTTCTTTAAGAAGAACCAGAGCACGATTGTGACCAACAGGGGTTCCGGGCGTGGATGGCTTTGGAAGTTCCCAATCTATGAAATTTGTTCTATTTTTCATAAAATTTTGATATAAAAAAGAATATTTCAGAACAACATTTGAAATCGGGGGGGCCCTTTCGAGTCTCGGGACCTGGGCAAAGTCCCGATTTGCCCATGCCATAATAAGGCTCTGACAAGAACAGATGACATTTTAAAAGAAAGGAAAAAAATGGTGTTTTAAATGTAGGAATATGTGATCTTACTACATTTACTTTATATTTTCTCACACAATTTGAAATTCAAAGAATGTAATGAAGTTAAAATAGCCACAGGAAACTGTAATAAAATGCATACTGTAAAAACTGTAATTTCATGCATAAAAATATATTCGGAGTGAAAATCCGGAAATAATAACAATAATAATAATAATAATAAACAGTTAAACATCACAGAAATGTGTTTGTCCGCATTTGTTTTTGTTTGTCCACATTTGTTTGGACATTTCATATGTTTTTTTCAACATCGGCAAAAATCCATCACTCTTGGAAATATATTGGTTTGGAATGACCTGCCTCAAGTCACAGGAGAAAAGAAAATGAATGCGCCTTATATTTTGAAAATAAATTGAAGTATTCTAAATAAATAACCGGTCATTCACCCCTTCCTTCTCTATTTACGGTGACTGGGCACGATCCTGTTTAAAGTCTTTTCATTTTTTTCACTCAAAAACTGTCAGCGATGTATTATATCAAATTGAACTGTTGCGATATTTTATTCAACACTTTTGGTACACACCATACACAGCGATGATTCTTCCCCCCCCCCTCTTTCATATTTATTTATTTTCAATTTCTTCCTAACATTTCTCTCAAAGGCGGAAGTATACTGGTGTCGAAAAGAAAGGATACAGAATTGATTAAAAAAAAAACAAAAAAAAAACGTAGCACTGAGGGAAAAAATAACTAACTAAATGAATAAATAAAACTGGAAAATTTCGTTGAATACATGAATTTTGATTTCTTTTATAACGCGAGTTTCTAACGTTGAAATACGAGCATTGTCTGTCTGAATTCTTTTCTTCCGTCTGAAATAAATAAAACTGGGGTAAAATGTTGTATAAACGAGCAAAAAGTTACGACCTGTAGTGTTTATGTTTTGCGTTGTGTCACACTTTATTGTTAACCCTTTAACGCGCAGTGTTCCCGCTCCGGGAACATCGAACTCTGACGTTTTGACTGTTGCTAGTCACGAAGAATAGATTTGATTTCTATAATAATAGTTGAGGGTGACAGAGGTCCGCGAGAATCCTTTACTTTTTAGATCGTCATTTCCCGTAAAAAAAAAATGTCAGGATTACTTTTAACGGCACTGACATCTGCTGAAAAATGGAAGAATGCGAGAACAGCAGATTAGATTGCCCAATGCTGAAAAAAGGGCAGCCGTTGCCATCGCTTGACTTAACTACCAGCAAGATGGCGAACGATCAAAACGTTCATCACGTGCCACAGATCTAAAGACCCTTTTTTTGACGACAGCTGGCTGTGCCGGCACAGCCAGCTGCGGCAAAAAAGGGGGTCTCTTGATCTGTGGCACGCGATGAACGTTTCTATCGTCCGCCATCTTGCTGGTAGTTAAGTCGAGCGATGGCTACGGCTGCTCTTTTTTCAGCATTGGGAAAGGTTGCGCCTCAAAGGGTTAAATTGTTTATGTGTAATCCGACAAACAAAAGACTCAATTCAGTTTTTTTGTCCCAATATTTTTATGAAACAAAATTTTAGTATTTCTAAAAAATACAAGCATACTATCCTTTTTTAAATATTTCATTTTTATTTTGTGTAAAGACCTTCCTTAATATCTTATAAACCTTTCATTTTTTTTTTTTTTTTCAAATAAAATTTTCGCGTTTAAATGTAGACTGTTCTTATTGTACAACAGAAATATTTTAAAACACTGAACTTAAAGATTATTATAACTTTCTTTATTTCTTTTCTGTATTATTTTTCTTTAACAAACTGTTTTAGAAAAGCAAACCGCCTATTTCTCCTTGTATTGCAAGTAGACTTATTTCTAAATGTACACCCTCTCAAAATTGTGTTCGAGTGGAAATCCATTTTCCTACATTGACTTGATTATAAAGTGTTCTTTTTTTATTAAAAAAAATATGCAGTATATAATGACAATTTCTAATATTTATTTTCAGCTGTTTTTTTTTAAATTAATCAGTTATTCACAAAATTAATAAAGAAAATTTTTCTCATATTCAAATGTTTTTTTGAGTTGGTTTACAATGTCAGGACGACAACATTTTATCATTTTAAATAAAAAAAAATAAAATGTTTTCAAACGAAAACATTTTATTTTTTTATTTATTAAACATTTTAGCGTAGTTATCCTGCCAGTTATAACTTATTGCCTAAAAGAGAATACCGTCATTACCACTAAGTTAGAACCTTTGGAGCAGAAACTCTTACCAATAATTTGCCGTTTTGGAGAACTAATTGTACAGTGGTGTACATATCGTGTGTGAATCTGAACAATTGTCTACTTATTAGGTTAGTTAAATTCAAAATAAAAAAAATAATTTCTTTTTTGCTGTTTCATGTGTTATATGTGTGTAGGGCTATTTTTAATATAAATTTCCAAAATGTTTACGAGAAAACTGTAGAAACGTTGATCTTAAGCATGCGCTGCAAGATTAATACCTTCCGACACATTTTCTATGAATATTGTTACGAATTTCCGGGGCAGCCCGCTGTTCTGGGGTTAATTATTGAACATCGTCGTTACACGATTTAGCCATTCCAAAATTTTTACGAGAAAACTGTAGAAATGTTGTTGATCTTAAGCATGCGCTGCAAGATTAATTACTCCCGACATATTTTCTATGAATATTGCTATGAATTTTCGGGGCAGTCCGCTGTTCTGGGGTTTAAAATAGTTTAAAATTCGTATTCTACACGTCGAATAGTTAAATTCTGCTTTTTGTTGCATCAAAATCAGTCAACTGGAACGTCAAAATACGGAGTTTTCGATTTCTTATTTAACATCGGCGACTGGCGACTGGCAGCCTGGCGACTTTTAAATATTATTATAGCTTTCGATGTGTACGCTAGAAATGAGACGGGCTCAGCCCGAGCCCGAAAGCCCGAGCTCGATCCCGAACCGGGCTCGGGCTCTGTAATTCCCAATTGCGTTCGGGCTCGGGCTCGTGAAGAATTTCTCATTTATTGAACATACTCCTTGAAACAGATTTTAAAAAGTGATTCATGAGGAAAATAAAAGTACTTATAAAAAAAAATTAGGGGCACGGGCTCCTAGAAGATGCATGAAGCTCTTTGGGTATTTCAGAAAGACGGCTTATATTGCTTAGTTAGTCATCAGATCGGACATTATTTGATAAACATAGATATAATGAATTAGAAAGTGCATTGAGAGTTTGCAACTGTATTTTTCTTTAATTTGCACAAACGGCAAAATTTATTGTATTTTATTCTATCAATGAAGTAATTGAATATTTTTTATCTTTAACTGAAATTTCGGGCTCGGGCTCCGACTTAAATAATATTGCTCGGGCTCGGATTAAAAGTTCTCGGGCTCGGGCTTCAAAAAATGAGCCCGAACTCATCTCTAGTGTACGCTGCTTTGATTTGTGAACTGTGCGATAGAAGTGGTATTTTTCGCTTGCCTTTTTGACGCTTTGTTTTTAAAACTGTGTGTAAATTCTTCATTGCTGGGTCTTAAGGGACTGTGTAGTGTACGATATCCCTTGTATATTTCCACTGAATTTTTGCCATTGGAAGTGTTTTATTTTATGAGAGAAATACAGCCTTTGTGAAAGCTTCTGTACTAAGCGAACTGTAATAAGCACATTACTGTCTGATTGTGCTTGTGAATTTTGTTCTGCTGATTGTTCGACGAAGTTCTAGAAGCAATAAAGTTTGTTTTCATTCCGACAAGTGGGCTCTTTACTAGAACTTTCTCCACCTACTGGACTTTAGAACGACGTACCCAGAAATCAAGCAGAGTATTCTGCATTAATATCATTGTCGATACATGTTGTATCGAATATTTCTACGAGTTGTCTATTTTTTGTTTCTGTGTTTTTTATAGGTAATTATATTAAAATAAGATTTTTTTAAAGAAATACCTAAACAACATACTTTTAATGAATCAGAAATGTACAATTTATTTTTACGAAGCCATTTTACTTGGTATTAACCTCCACCTCATAAAGTGACTTGCAATTTTATGCGAATTTTTTTTTTTTTTATCCCAACCAATCTTCTGGTTGCTTCTCTGGTGGGATCATCAATAGGTCTCTCGTCGGTGGTGATGAGTATAGTAGTGTATTTTCAGATGATCTCATTAAAGGGCAGTGTGTGAAGAGAAGATGTTGATGGATATTGTCAGATACAGTATTGGTCAAATTGTTGGAATCTTCTGGTTGCTTCTCTGGTGGGATCATCAATAGGTCTCTCGTCGGTGGTGATGAGTATAGTAGTGTATTTTCAGATGATCTCATTAAAGGGCAGTGTGTGAAGAGCAGATGTTGATGGATATTGTCAGTATTGGTCAAATTGTTGGAATCTTCTGGTTGCTTCTCTGGTGGGATCATCAATAGGTCTCTCGTCGGTGGTGATGAGTATAGTAGTGTATTTTCAGATGATCTCATTAAAGGGCAGTGTGTGAAGAGCAGATGTTGATGGATATTGTCAGATACAGTATTGGTCAAATTGTTGGAATCTTCTGGTTGCTTCTCTGGTGGGATCATCAATAGGTCTCTCGTCGGTGGTGATGAGGATAGTAGTGTATTTTCAGATGATCTCATTAAAGGGCAGTGTGTGAAGAGCAGATGTTGATGGATATTGTCAGTATTGGTCAAATTGTTGGAATCTTCTGGTTGCTTCTCTGGTGGGATCATCAATAGGTCTCTCGTCGGTGGTGATGAGTATAGTAGTGTATTTTCAGATGATCTCATTAAAGGGCAGTGTGTGAAGAGCAGATGTTGATGGATATTGTCAGATACAGTATTGGTCAAATTGTTGGAATCTTCTGGTTGCTTCTCTGGTGGGATCATCAATAGGTCTCTCGTCGGTGGTGATGAGGATAGTAGTGTATTTTCAGATGATCTCATTAAAGGGCAGTGTGTGAAGAGCAGATGTTGATGGATATTGTCAGTATTGGTCAAATTGTTGGAATCTTCTGGTTGCTTCTCTGGTGGGATCATCAATAGGTCTCTCGTCGGTGGTGATGAGTATAGTAGTTTATTTTCAGATGATCTCATTAAAGGGCAGTGTGTGAAGAGCAGATGTTGATGGATATTGTCAGATACAGTATTGGTCAAATTGTTGGAATCTTTTCAACTAAAATATGTTTATTTGTTTTAGTATTTTAATTACTATTTGGATTATGGTTTTATGGTTGCTATAATTTTTTTTTATCGAATGAAACTAAATGACTTCTTCAAAGATGACCATTCTCGCTACTGACGCTGCCACAATTCCGTCCCCCCCGTTTTTCACATATCTTTCTTAAAAGAAAAAAAAAAGTAAGCTATGAAATTCTTGCTTTAAAATTTAACGAATGTGAATCCGTTGCTTACGCACAGCTTATTTGCAACTAAAAATTTATTACAAATATATTAGCTCGAATTTATCGGGAAAAAAAAAATGGACATTATATTCCAATTCGACTTATACTTTTCTAGCCGTTTTACATAAAATCTTCTTGAACTATTATTAGACTCTATAACCGCTGATGTCGCTCGAACTTTTCTCAAAACAAAACGTAAATTTGCTTTGTTTCGGGAAAAGCTTTGACTATTTATAGAAACATTTGCAGAACTCAAAACATTCCAAATGTATTTCTGTCGGTCCTGCTTCCTGAAACTACTCCATTTTCTCCAGTCTCCCCAAAGCCAGAAGCTGTTTAAAGAGAAGTTTTATGCCTTTCCTCTCTTCCCTTAAAAGTAGGCATTAACCAGTATTTGAAGATAAACCAAAGTGGTGATTTGTTGCTCCTCTTCCAGTGGAATGTGTTGATCCAATGTAAACAGGGGGATTTCAGTGTTATCAGTTTCTTTTACTCTCCTCTGAAATATTTCGAAGAATGACTCCAGTTTTTCCTTGCACGTTGAGTGTGCGAGTAAACACTTTTCTCAAATGTTATCTAAAGATTGAGCTTTAAAGAGAATTTTTAAGCTTTGTTTCTGTTTCCGAAAACAAATGCACGCAGAGTTTTGACTCTTTTGAGCGGTTCTTTGGTTCGCCGACTTCCAGTTTTAGCTGGAATACCCCACGTCCCTCCAAATCTTTGAAAAAAAAAATTCATCACGAAGTACTTTTCGACTTTATTGTTTGGGAACGGAATTTAGAAGTGAATTCTCAAACATTTTTTTTTTTTTTTTAATCCAGATTTATTTCATAAATTTCTAGTTTCGTAGCCCGTTGTTGTATCAGGGGATAACTTGACGTAAAAGATTATGCGTGCAATTCTTCAAACACTGACGCAGCAACCAAAGAAATCGTTAAAGCCCCTTATTAAAAATAATTATAAATAAATAAAAATTATTAAATCTTTTAACTAAATAACGAAAAATTCGCGAATTTCCCTTATTCTAAAATTAACATAATAATAATAATATAATAGCAATAATAATAATAATAATAATAATAATAATAATAATAATAATAATAATAATAGTTTTGCTGTTTAAAAATTAATAATTAAATATATCATTCTAGTCCACAAGTAATAAAAAAGAATCACAAAATGTCTTTTTCTGAAGTTGAAGCCAAAGATACAGAGTGCCCTTTTTATATGAATTCCCGGCATCCTTGAGCTCCTGCTTCAAAAATGTAATATTCAGGGTTGTAAAAAATGGCAGGCGGCAAAAAGGCTGAAAAAGAAGATGTTCAATCAGATACAGCCTGGCTTCAAGTTATTGCCTGTTAGCCATTCCGCGCATTCTTCGTCTTGCATTCGCGATATTCTCCGGAGAAGGAAAGGAAGAAAAAAATTATTTATAGACAAATAATATTAAATATTATTATTTTAAAAAACTTTCTCTTTTTTAACAGTGGGTGTAGTAATGTTCATTCCGGATTATCAAATCTGTACAGCAGTATGTTCAGAAATAAATTTGCAGCCACTTAATAAAAATCGCACATGCTAGAATTTTCTGCCGAAATTTAAAAAAAAATCGGGATTGCGTTGAAACAGAACTCATTTCAAAAAGTATTAGTTGGGCTCTGGACTTCGGGTAGTTTTCAGATGAAAATTCAGCTTACCAGAGAATAAAAATCGCGAAAAAATCGTCTAAAATCGAACAAAACATAAAATAACTAAGAAAATAAACGTACCCTAACCCCCCACCCTATACCAATAGCTGTCTTTTGAGCTATTTAGTCAGTGTGTCGAATTTGTTCCAGCTACTATGAACAGTCCCCAAGCAGCAAGAAATCCCCGTTTCGTCTCGGCCAACTGTCTTCACGCGACCCCAATTTCACTCGTCCAACCTCGGCGCAGGACTTCCTTTGAAGGTTGGGGATGTCCGGTCGGGTGACGGTCCCTGGACTGTCTGCTCCGGAGGGATTCTGTGCGTCTCCAGATGATTTTCCGAATGTTCCCCGACAATTTGTTCTCTTATCCTGATTCAGTCGAGATTATATCTATTGCTTTAGGGACGTTTTCAAGGAGCTATACTATATAAATTTTCCACTTCAAATTGATGAAGAAAGTGGTTTTTAATTCGGATAATTTATTTCTAAAACTTCAAATAAAGATTGACAGCTATATTTTCAAAATATAGTAACTTTTAACACCCATTAAAATCTGATGTAGTATGCTATATTTCACAATTTAACTAATTTAATTTTTATTCGCCCTTTCATTTTCATAGAATTTATGCGATATCTAGCTCTCTTAGAATATTTTCTTCTTAAGTAAGAAATAAATATCTATTATTTTAGTCATGAATCTAGTCTAATAATATTTTTGAAATCAGATGAGAAAATTATTTCTGTGTTAAAACGTTGAAACTTGTGCTGAACATAAGTAAATCATTATGCATATATTTAATTACGTAATTGAATGTAGTGTCACATAAATTAAAAATATATATTGTGATATTTTATGTATTTACATGAGAAAATTCTTCTTGGATAAATTATGAAATTAATTCAATTGAAACGCTCCCGTTTAATTCCCATATTATAAAAAGAAATAGGTTTTCGAAAATATGTAATGGAGAAAAAAAATATTTTCAGTATTTTATTAATTTTTTAAAATATTCGATGTTTTATTCTTTTAAAAAAGGCCGCTAAGTCGCTGTAAATCATAAATTGCTTACTTCGACTTCAGATCCAATTATATTAGGCATGGAATTTCATTTTCTGTTCAGCACAAATTTCAACAAGTGACAATACTACATTTGTTTTAAATAAATTGACACACAGGAATAATTTACTAACTTTTTTTAAATTGAGTATGTTTCTTGTTGGTATGTTATCTTATGTAAACCGTTAAACTTTTGAATATGAAACCCAACATTTTGCCCCGCAACACTGCACTGTGTCAAGCGAAGCTAACAAAACGCTCCCGAAAAAAAATACTCCCAAGCAGAATGAAAATGGGGCTTTTTATTGGATGGAAGATAAAAGAGAGGAAGCGGGGAATTCTTCAAATCGACGAGAGGGGGGGGGGAGCGATGTTGTACTAGGAAGCAGCATCTCCTTTCACCCCCCTTCCCCACAGACAGAGCCATCTCTGAATAGTCTTTTCGAAGTCCGATACCGACCTCGGTTCGACGGATTAAAAATACCTGAGAGCGAGGAGTATATGAAGGAAGTTGGTTGAGTTTTTTCCCGAGGTTAGGGAGCTGCGGAATGAATTACACGTCGGCGGTATAATTTCAGCGGACGTTAAATGGACGTCGAACAAAAATTCCCGAGTACGAGCCGATGAAATAGACAGTCGGCCAAATTTTTACCGAACTCTTTTGCTGCCTGGGTGAGCGAACACTCACGGACACCAAAGCCCTTTGATAAATCTAGCTAGATTGAAAAAGCCTGAACTCAGGAGAGCGGGATTTCCTATTAACCGCACGTGGATTCAAATGCCCCTGCTCTGAAATAACGTTGGACAGAGAAGGGAATTTTCGCCACTGCGTCTTTGCGAGGCTGAAAATGAGCAAGTTAAACCTGATTTCAAATGAGAATGCTAAATTTGATAACAGCCTCCCACCCCCCATCCCCCCCTTGCTCACGCAACTGCCTCAAATGGCAGTGGAGTGCGCACAATTTTGCAGATTACCCTCATAGCGCTTTTTAGTTTGAGGCTTCAAGGTTAAATTTATGTAGCATGGATTAACAATATAACAAGAAATTAAATTTTCCTTAAAGATTCTATTTACTTTCATTCATTGCTAGATTTCAAAAATGTTTTTTTTAATTGAAACGTGAATGACTAACTAAATTTGCGAACCATTAAAATAATTTTACTAAGAATTTTTTTTAATTATAGGTTTTTTTATGTGGTTAAAGCTAAGCTACACGTGGGTTATGTGCTTGAGGAGGGATTCCCCAGGCGGAGAACTCTCTAAGGGATTCTAATGCGCATTTACCATACATCCAGAGAAAACCGTTCAAAACTCCAGACCATTAGATCGACAAACACGTGGCAGATCAGAACTCTTGACCTTCACACTTCAGCTATCTACCAATATTCAGTGTCTTATCCAATGGGACCTTGGTCTGCCCTTTTAAAAACTCAGTCTCAGTTTACTGCCTGTACGAAAGTAGAAACTTTTTACAGCTGAATAAATATGAACCCCTTTTTATCACCCGAAACGTCCGTACTGTGCTATTTTGAATGCGTGTGTGTTATTTACAAAGTTTTTTATTAATTTTAAAGCAACTTCTTACTTAATTTTTATAATGTCTAAAATCAGATAAGTCCAGTAACCGTAACAGATATTTTAATTTAAAATGCATTTCAAATTAAAAAGAGATCAAACGAACTAGCCTTCCATTTCAAATAATTAAATTAGCAAATTAAAAATCTGCTACATATAAACAAAAGCTTTCCTAAATAAAATTTTTAGGGAATTTACAGTTTAAAATCACGTAGGAGTAGCTGTAACAGAATTTTTTAATCTTAAAATTCTCTTTAAATTAAAAAAGCGATAAAACGATTTATCCAGTCTCTTCAAATATTGAAATTGGAGACACAACTTTCGGACAAACAAAATGTTTTTAAAGCAAACAAAGTTTGTTTCGCCCGTTTAATACCGTATTATTAGCTTATTTCACAAAATAATTATTTTTTGCAGCACAAATACCTTTACAATGTTTCATCAATTCTTTTGAAACTCTGAGAGAGAATCTTTTTTCAGCATCAGTAAGTATTTCAAAATTTAATATTTTGTTCCCCATTTCTAGTAGCTTGTTTATTCGAAGCTTTCGGATCCAAAAAATCGATGTATACTATTTTTAGAATCGTCATCGGAAACGTTCCAAATATAGCGTTTTATATGATTTATTCAGTGGGGCAGAGCTTCGCGTCTTATATGAAGATAATGTTTGATCTGAGTTTCATACTTTCTTTTTTGCCCCGAATTCCTTTTATTAGCAGTTCTTGGCACATTTTATTTACTGACCAATGAAGCAAAAAGTGTTTAAAATAAATGCAGCGACTCCCAGAAGTATTTGAACACCAATACCCATTTTAAAAATATTTAGCTTAAAAATTGATAATACATAAAATTTTATTATGTTTATTGATGCAAATGATTACTTATGCGACTAATTAAAGTTTTACATAAAACTTCTGAAAACATTAAAGTATAAAATAAACATAAATTCAATTATGTATTATAAAGGAATGAAAATTACTTACAAAAGCAATTGAACACTAAGAAGTTCAAGTTAATACAGCTTTTGAAAAATAATTGTAATAAAACTTTAATACTTTGTTGGATTGTTTTGAGCTTTTAAAACTTAATTTAATTTTTTTGACATTGATTGATTTAATTTTTTATGAATTCTGATATTATTTTGTCTTACTTATTTTGTATCAGGATTTTCTACTATTGCATTAAAAAAGTAGCATGTTTTCGAAATCTTGGCTCAAATTCTTTTCAAATGTGCTCTACTGGGTTCAGATCTGTATATTGCAGCGACATTTACTTTTTTTAGAACAATTATAAAGTAGCCAAAGGAGTACTTTCAAAACCATATGCTTCAGATCATTGTCCTGATAGAATTTGTAGCCACTTCTAAGTCCAAGCTTTATTGCTGATGGTTCCGAATTCTTTTCCAACATGTCAATATATCTATAGTGATCTATTATATCATCTATAAATACAATATTTCCTATTCCAGTTGATGACATGCACCCCTAAACTGTTACTCCTTCGCATACAATTGGGTATTGTGGCGGCACCTCCGCGCACACAACACCCGGCAATTGAAGGCCGGTCGAACGGGTACCTTTTGGCCGAGCCGGATTGCGCCTCATTCTACCACCCATAAGTCCCTGGATTCCCTGGTTGTGACTACCCCTTACCTATGGGATACTTTCCCATAGGTAAGGGGGAGTCACACCTCTGAGATTTGCCTGTTACAGTTTATATCTCGAATTAATAGTGTACACTTTTAGAAATATATTTAAACTGTTTTAATACTTTTAAATCAATCTTTCCAAATTACAGTCTTGAATATAATACATTACCTTGGCAAAATCTCAGGCTGTGAGTCTGAAACCTATGGTGTACTATTGTGCATTTCCCCCTCTGATGAGGACAATGCATTTTACATTTTTTTTGTTGTTTTAACAATGACTGGCTTGGGGGTTTTTTTCTATATAAATTTTCTATATATTATTAAATGCATGTTTTCTTTTATGCTGCTTTTTTAAGCGCTGGATAGCATGTGAAGCAACTATAATTTTGTTGTATTTTTAATTAAAGTTCAACTATATATATATATATTGGGTTGGCAACAAAGTAATTGCGTTTTTCCGTACGTCAATATTTCGCCTGGCCAAAACTACTGAAGTTAATTATGCGAAATTTGGCACGTACGTGAGTTCTTCAACATAGCTGCTTGATCAGAGAGCATTTTCCAAAATTCGTAATCTTAGGGGGGGTAAGGGGCCAAAAAGTTCTTTTCACATATCCCGCCTGACCTCAAATAAAAATAGAGATATCCCTGAAATTCTTTCTGTAAAATACAGCAGTCACGAATAGCTAAAAATTATTTTCAGGACATTTTTAATATTGTCCTCTAAGGAGGATCGAAGCGAAAAAAGGGGGAGGGTGGCCATCTTTTATGGGCGAAAAAAATACTGCCAGTGAAATTCTTTCTTTAAAATGTAACAAATATGAATCGTATGTTCAGGCACAGCTTACCTGTAATTAAAAACTTGTTGAAAAGTTATTTGCTTGAATTTTATACCAGAAAACGCAATTACTTTGTTGCCAACCCAATATCTCTCTAATATATAAAATTCTCCTGTCCCAGTGTTAGTCACCTAACTCCTCCGAAACCACTCGACCAATTTTAATGAAATTTTCTATGTATATTCGTTAGGTCATAGAATAGGTTTTTAACTATGTCTCATACCCCTAAGTCATAAGGGCGGTCCACCTCAAAATTTTTAGCACCAGAGTGCTAATAAGTTCAATCAGGATTTTTGTCTAGGCATTAGCGCATCGAGACCCTTTTCAAATGTGTTTGCCAGATAACGTGGAGAGGGGGGGGGGCGGTTAATAAAATGTTGAAAGTCGCACAAGGATTTGCAATTTTTGATAATGGATCGCTAAATGGGGAGCTAAAACGTGACAATTTATTATAAATATATTTCGAGTATAGTTAGAAAACGCCTGGCGTATATTGTAACACAGTTTTATTAGGCGATTTTAATATTGATTTCTATTCTGAAGAAGTGCTTTGTGGAACAAGAAAGGAAAACACTGTACACTCATGGATTATGATTCCCATTTCATGTCTTTGCGGCATAGTTGGAATATGCCTATAGGACGAATATGCCTGGCGAAGATTGTAAAACAGTTTCAGTAGGCGATTTTAAGATAGATTTCGATTCCAAAGATGTGTTTTATGGTACAAGAAAGAGTTGATTCCTATTTTAACGCCCCCCACTCTCGCCAACCTAAAAAATCCCCGTACTTTGGTGAGCTTTGCAGTCATGGGTCTCTGGGAGTAATGCACAAGTTTCAACGGTACTTACGTATTATCCCGGCGGTCCTCCAAGACAAGCAATTTTCACCAAGATAAATGCCGGGCACATGAAATTGTTGATGGTTTGGAATACGATTGGCAATAGTTTGCCAGCAAATTTGACGAAAAAGTAGTTTGGCGGAAGTGACCGCCGGCATAATACGTACGTACCGTTTCGGCGCTCCCAAAAGAACTAGATGAAAACTAAAGTAAACAAATTAGCGATAAACGCACCAGTTAAGGAATTTGAAGACACTTTATTATTACAACTACATTAATTGGCAATCCAAAATAAATAAAAATGTAACGGCATGCTGTGCTTACATGTTGTTCCAAATCGCCATTTTAATTCTAAATTATGATTGCCACATAAATGCAAAAAATTGTCATTGTAACTGCATATGTTTAATGATCGCCACCTTGGCGAGAGTCGAGGCGTTAAAGTAGGAATCAACCCAAGAAAGACATACATGGTATACGCATGTATTATGATGCGCATTCGAAACAATATATAGAACGATGAAGTGTAGTTGTAATATACTTGGCGAATATTGTAAAATAGTTTTAGTAGACGATTTTAAGATAGATTTTGATTCCAAAGATGGGTTTTACGAAACAAGAAAAAAAAATACAGCACAGTCATGAATAATATACACTTTCCAACTTAATGGAATATGAGAGAAAAATAGGGACGACGCATAAATTATGATACGATTTTAATATATAGCGCTATAGTGCGTATTTAAAATCTGAAAATGTTTCAGATTTTCATCCTTTTATTATTATTTTTTTGGACAAAATTTTTTATGGAATGACTATGAATAAGTCTCAAGGCCAAACTATGTTTGTTTGTGGCTTAGATTTGAGCACGCCATGTTTTTCACACGGACAATTATACGTGGCATGATCTCGAGTGGGCAAACCATGCAGTTTGTTTGTGTTAGCTAAAAATATTGTTCACTCTATTCCGTTAAGGGATTGATATTATTTTTTAGTAAAATTATTGTAATTAGCGATATATATAAATGTAAAGAATAAATTACAATGAATAAAAAATATAAATGTTTGGTATTGTGTTATTTTTATATTTCAGCATTGTTCACAGCGCTCCATGCCTCTTCCACTCATATACCACATCCTCACACACTTACAATAAGTTAGTCATTTCTTTCTACTAAAATAATCCTAGGAATAATTTATATGGCAAAACAACGTTTGCCGGGTCAGCTAGTATATATATATATATATAAATACATGTGATACCGACAATTTATATATATATATATATATATGTAATGTATAAAAAGGTAATTTGGGTTTTACTAGTTTGGGTATTGTTCAAGCGGGTACTTTCACTGTAAGTTTTACTTTCCTGTCATACTTGCCACGCGCGCTCTGGAGCTATGTTTTATTTATTTTGTTATTTGCCAGACATCAGGCCGTCGATTCTGAGTTCTTTAGATGTACACGTGTCCCCACTCCCTTGTGTCCCCGGATGCGGGTCATGTCGGTAAATGTGTGTGGTTCGATCAGAGATAAGAGAGAGGAGGAGTTGTGTCTTCGCAGACCACGTGGTGTGGTAATCGTAAATACTCCCGCACATCGAAAATCGGGGGACTTCTGCCACTGGAACTGCTTCATGTGTCCACGCTGATTCTTGTACCCGTCTCCCCACCCCTCTTCTCATTCTAAATTGTAACTTAATTGTAATGTTCAATAAACCATATTACCTGCCTTAACTCTGAAGCTTACTTGAAATATCTGACGTCACAAATATATATATATATATATATATATATATATTGTCGGTACAAAGCTTCTTGGTTAATTAACTTGTAGTTTTTTTAAAAAATGTTTGACTATAAAGTTTTTATTTTAATATAAAATAATCTCTTAGACAATTTATACAGACAGTATTTTCATTAAATATTAGATATACGTATACATCAAGAATCAATAAACTTTGAATAAATGTGCCTTATTTTATTTATATAAAGTTATTAACCCGAGTTTATTAAACCTTGTAAAAATATAATTATATTAGTTACACATAAATTTAACTGAAATAAAAAATTACAAAAAATAACTGTTTGGTCGTCTCTCTTAATTAATAATTTACGATGTTGGCTTCTTCAGTAACTTCGATCCCCACCATTTTCTTTTTAAGCTGTTTATGCCTTTACATAAAAAAAAAAAAAAAAAAAAATACGATGGGTTTCAGGATTTCACAAATAACAAAAAAATACAATTTTATCTATGCATTATGTCACAGTTAAAAAAATGTTCCTGACATTTTTAAAGCTTGATTTACACCCTCCAAAAAAGTATTCGAGTAAGAGGTAAATTTCCTATTTTAGATTTGCGAATGATAATTGTCCCAGCAAACACACACAGGTTCCCTGAACGTCTATTAACGTTCAGAAAACGTCTTCTGAACGTTAATAGACGTTCAGAGAACCTGTGTGTGTTTTCTGGAGAGTTTTTGAAAAACGCACAGCTTGACAGAAATATGGAAAGTCATATTTATACGTAGACTATTTCATACTCTATGATAAATAATTTTTAATACACGAAACCAACGTAGGAAATTTATCTCTTACTCGAATACTCTTTTTGGAGGGTGTACGTGGGTTTTCTTAGGTACACTTAACCCATTTATGCCTAGCGTCCCTTTTTTGGGACGGCATTTTCGCTATTAGTCGAAAACGTTATTTATTTTTCCTAGCCTTTATTCATGAGTATTGAGCCTCAACTCCGCACAATATTTTAACATGACCAAGTAGGATGTTGATATTTCGATTTTTATGCATAATGCTTTTAAAAGAAATCATCCCTTGTTCAAGAAGTTGACATCAGAAATTTATCTATTATTTCTGTTATCAGTAAAAATCGAAGAAAGTCGCAAAAATATCCAGGCACAAATGGGTTAATCTTAAGATGTGTATAAATATGACAAAGCTTGGTAAAAAAATCTAGATTCAGGGCTTTCTTTGCAGAAAATAAAATCTGAAAAAATATTTTAAAAAAATCTGAACTGCTATCTATTTCCATGCAGCCGCCAATACTGGTCAGATAGAAATAAGGCAGTGCATAATAGCGTTATCAAATATTGGTAGTATAACACTTCTGATTGGTACACATTTTGAATTTCAGGCAGAGAATTTCTTGGCAAAATGGGGAAATACCAATAAATTAATGCTAAAGAATTATTATAAATAATAATAATGAATAAAATAAAATTAAATAAAATAAATAAATAAATAAATAAAAGATTTACGAGAATGATTAATTTTTTTGAAAAGCGTTAGAGCCTGGGAAAATCACTGGGAAAGAGTGAGTCATTCAAAGACTAATGCCGGAAAGCAATGATAGAGGGAACGAACAAATTAAACGGTACCTTTTTTCCCTAAGTATTTTTCTTCTTAACTAAGATGATTCAAAATAACATAACAATACAGTATCAAAACGTCCTCCATACACTTACAACCATTTCACAAAAGGTATTGAAGTGTTCGTAAAATTTCTAAGCTACGTTTTACAGAATCTTCTCTACTAAACTGAAATCATTTGCCATAAAATGTTATTCTTTTTGAATGATGCAATTTTCGGATAACAAAAAAAAAAAATTTGTAATATAGTTGATGACAAACAGACAACTATTATTATTTCTAAAGTTGTTTTATGCCGGAGTTTCTTACAATCAATCCAATTTTCATAAAAAAATTTCAACACATTTTAAATTAGGAAAAAATATTAAAAATTCAAGTTAAATTGCTATAATTTATATCTTGAAACTTACGTAAAAATTATTCGGTATTTTTTTATATATTCAATGTACAATAAATGTTATACAAATGTTCAACTTGTATATATGGGTTATTATATAAAATTGTTTTTTAATTTCGGATATCTGAAAATAAAATCAACCGCATATAAATATTGAAACGTCGCAAAAAAACGTGGCGTTAAGAGAAACTTAAGAATAAAAAGCTTCGTATAAATACACATATACAAAAGTAAGACTGTGTGTGTATTTCGGATGGCATACAAAGGATCCACCTTCTTCTGGAGTCAATTCACCAACCCATACTCAGGTAGAACAGCAAAAAGTAGTTTATTCTGGTTGGTGCATTTTTTTCCGTGTCATTTTTTTTTTCTGTGTCCTTCTGTGTCATTTCTGAGTTTTCCAGATGAGAACGTATGTTTTTTGTATAGATTCGTTTGTACATATTTACAGGGTCTACTAATTTTGAACCCTTTCCAGATGAGATACCTGTACCTAGAATGGCACCCCCAGAGGTATCTTTTGAGCATAGAGGACACTGGAGCCACGAGAGATTTTACGTTCAGCACCTCCCTTTAGTGTAATACGGTCTTGCAGCAGTCCTGTCGAGAAGCGTTGTCAAACTCCCAAGTTCTGAACAAGATCTGCGCTTCTTCATTTAGTGTTTGGTGGGAACGGACCTTCAACCGACTAGGTCACTGCAGGCTCTTATCACAGAAGAACACTAATATAACATTCTTCTCGCTTGCACAGTTGTCGAGTTAAACACCGTTTAAAAAAAGGACACAGGCACCACCATGGCCGTGTGGAGAAGCCACTGAACATGGTAGATGGCCGAAGTGTGAAGGTCCCAAGTTCGAGCCTACGCGCGCCTGTCGATCTAACGGTTTGGAGTTTTGGGTGGTTTTCTCCAGATGTTACGTGTATAGGCGTTAGAACCCGTTAAAAAGGGGCAGATACCCCTCGTGTAGGCTTTAGAGAGGAGTTCGTATTCGTTCTTCAGAGTCCGAGCCCGAGGACTTTTAATACGAGCCTGAAATTTTAGCTAGTAGATAAATAAAAGTCAATGACTTCATTGATGGAATATCATAAATTTTGCAGTTTGTGCAAATGAAAGACAATTATAACAGCAAGCTCTTAATGCACTTTCTAATTCTTTATATTCAAGTTTACCATAGTAATAATAATTAGTTTATTTCTCCCACGAATTTATTTTTTAAAATCTGTTTACAAGGACTATGTTCAATACAGAAGAAATTTCTCACGAGCCCAAGCCCGAACACAATCGTGCATTACAGAGCCCCGGGCTGAGCCCGTTTCATCTCCAGTAGGCTTGCCAATCATCTGATTACACAAAACACTGAAAAGAGTACTCAGAAAGAAACATTTGTAAGTATCACAAAGAATATTGTGTAATTTGTTTGCGTTTTACGTGACATCCAGGTTTATACGAATAGTAAAGAAATGTGAATCCAGGTAAAGACCGTCAAAAGAATGTATGTCCATGTGTTTTGTATAGGCCTACTATTATAGTTCTCGTCCCCAGAACTTGATTTATCCATATCACATGCCAGGAAAACGCGTGGTGTCGATGCAAGGTCAGACAGCAGGCACAGCGGGGGGATATGTCTCCCAATAAATTTTGTTCATTCAGGATAGTTCATTTCTTTTGTAACAAGAAACAATTTCTTCTTTCTTTTCGCTTTCTCCATGTTACAGCAAATGGAAAATACGTATTGTCGGAGTAAATAAGTGTTGCCTATATGAAGTGGTGTCTGGAGCATGTATTGAGTATTTTGAAGTCTGTCATACGCAAAATAAATAAATAAAAGAACTTTCAGGCAGTCTATTTTTGTTGAAACTACCGCGGGATATGCGTTAACCCTTTAACGCGCAGTGTTCCCGCTCTGGGATCACACAACTCTGACGTTTTGACTGTTGCCAGTCACGAAGAATCGATTGGACTTCTATAAAAATAGTTGCGGGTGACAGAGCTCCACGAGAATCCTTTACTTTTTAGCACGTCATTTCCCGTCAAAAAATGGTCACGATTCCTTTTAACAGCACTGACATCCTCTGAAAAGTGGAACAATGCGAGAACCGCTGGATAGATTGCCCAATGCTGAAAAAAGGGCAGCCGTCGCCATAGCCAGCTGTCGTCAAAAAAGGGTCTCTAGATCTGTGGCACGCGATGAACGTTTCGATCGTCCGCCATCTTGCTGGTAGTTAAGTCGAGTGATGGCAACGGCTGCCCTTTTTTCTGCATTGGAAAGGGTTGCGCCTCAAAGGGTTAAAGCAGGATTACTTATTGCTAACATAGTTTTGAAGCGCTCGTTGAGAAACGATGAGTACGGGGGGATTTGAAATTAGTTTTACAGACTTTTAGGCGTGGCAGGACACACCAAAACGGTTCAGAATCACACAGCAATGCGGGGTCTGAAACGTCGTCTTCATGTAACCTGTTAATAATCACTTTGGAAGAAATGTTGAAGCGTGCGTCTAATTCCTTAACCACGTTTCATAAACAAGGTATCTTTCTTCCGATGATTTCATCAATGTAATGAAAGAAAAAAAATCTGAATTAACAATTTTGCAGGTGCAATCGGTGGAAGATGGATTAGTTTTTAAAAAAAATCATGTTCGGAAAGTTTACTATTACTCGAACACTTCTTCCATAGTGATTATTAACGGGTACATGAAGACGACGTTTTCGACCCCACATTGCTATGTTATTCTCAACCGTCTTGGTGCATCCTACCCCTCCTAAACGTTGGTAAAACTAATTTCGAATCATCCTGTATAAAATACGCTTTATAATTTAACATACACAAAGCATTTACTATCAAAACACATTGGGCTTTAACCCTTTGATGCGCAACCCTTTCCCAATGCTGAAAAAAGGGCAGCCGTTGCCATCGCTCGACTTAACTACCAGCAAGAGGGCGGACGATCGAAACGTTCATCGCGTGCCACAGATCTAGAGACCCTTTTTTGACGCAGCTGGCTGTGCCGGCACAGGCAGCTGTCGTCTAAAAAGGGTCTCTAGATCTGTGGCACGCGATGAACGTTTCGATCGTCCGCCCTCTTGCTGGTCGTTAAGTCGAGCGATGACAACGGCTGCCCTTTTTTCAGCATTGGGCAATCTATCCAGCTGTTCTCGCATTCTTCCATTTTTCAGCAGATGTCAGTGCTGTTAAAAAGAATCGTGACCATTTTTTTACGAGAAATGACGTGCAAAAAAGTAAAGGATTCTCGTGGAGCTCATGTCACCCGCCACTATTTTTACAGAAATTAAATCTATTCTTCGTGACTGGGAACAGTCAAAAAGTCGGAGTTTGGTGTTCCCAGAGCGAGTCTATCCCAGATCGGGAGCACTGCGCCTTAAAGGGTTAATCCATATTATCGTAAACAATGGCGTATCCAAGGGGTGGGATAGGGGGGTCACAACCCCCTTTGAGGAATTTTTTGCCATACAAAATGTATATTCTTCACTTCCTTATCACGCACACGTATACATATATGTGAGTTGCAGTATCTTTTTGTAAAACCATTTTTACTTCCTTGTACGTAGTATAAGGAAGTAATGTGATCCCGAAAAATTTTGGGGGCCAAATTTCGACAAAAAAACCGATTTTGACTACCTCTAAATTGAATTTTAAAATTTTTTTCGATGCATCTCATCGTAGGCTAGCATGCACGATCATATGAACGCGTCTGCAACTCATTTTGACCAGTGGCGAGTCTACTGTGGCCAGTTTTTCCATGCCGTCTGTACGTACGTACGTATGTACGTACGTACGTACGTACGTACGTACGTACGTACGTATGTATGTAACTCGCATATCTCAAAAACTATTGGTCGTAGAATGTTGAGATTTGATATTTAGGATTGTTCTATGATCTAGTTGTGCACCTCCCCTTTTGGTGGCAATCGAATGGATACTTTATGTACAGGACCGCCCAAAAGATTCGAAATACATTACGCTCTATGGGCCGAAATTCATTAAACTCGCCTAACTCAAAAGCTATTAGGCGTAGAATGTCGAAACTTCATATTTTGGAAAGTTGTAACATCTAGTTGTGCACCTCCCCTTTTGGTTCCATTCGACTGAATAGTTTATCTACAGGACTGCCCAAAACATTCGAAATACATTACACTCAATAGGCCGAAATTCATTAAACTCGCATATCTCAAAAACTGTTAGGCGTTGAATGTTGAAACTTTATATTTAGGATTGCTGTAACATCTAGTTGTGCACCTCCCCTTTCGGTTCCATTCGACTGAATAGTTTTATCTACAGGACCGCCCAAAAGATTCGAAATACATTACGCTCTATGGGCCGAAATTCATCAAAGCGTTTTTTTAGAGGTATTGGGCTATTTCAAACGACTCAGAAGTGATATATGCTGTAAAGAGTTAGAAAATGAATTTCTCTATTAAAAAAAGTGTCTTTATCATTTATAGTTCTGCTACAGGAACACTCAAAAGATTTCCAATACATTACGGTCAATAGCAATTTTAGGGGCATTCATCCATTTCAAGCACAATACCGTCCTACCACATAAGTTAGGTAATGGTCCGACCACGGTCACGTGCCTCCCTCAAGAACTATGCCAAAAGTCGCCAAGCTTGGCGACTTTTGGTGTACGTGTGTGCATATGTAACTCTCAAATCTCAAAAACTATTATGAAATTTCATATATAAGAATGTTGTAACATCTAGTTGTGCATCTCGATTTTTGGTTCCAATCTACTGGAGAGTTTATTTACAGGACCACCGAAAAGAATTTCAGTACCTTAATGTCTATGGACATCTTCATTATAATAGAACTGTAGACAGTCATTGTTTGGTACATGCCCAAAATCTCGCCGTCTGTCCTCGACCTTGGCGAGTTTTGGCGAAATATCGCCAAATTTGGCGATAGTCAGTCATTTCGTCCATGCCCAAAGTATCGCCGTTTGTCATCGTTCTTGGCGAGTTTTGGCGAAATATCGCCAAATTTGGCGATAATCTGTCATTATTTGGTTTATGCTTAAAATCTCGCCAAATGTCGTCGACATTGACGAGTTTCGCCGAAATATAGCCAAATTTGGCGCCAAAAATTATTTCCTATTTTGTATAACTCTAAAACTTTAATCCGTAGATTTTTTAACTTTGTATTTAGAACTATTGTAATATCTAACTGTTTTCAATATCATTTTGACAGCAATCGACTGAGAATTTATTTACATGGTGAGCCAAATGACTTTGAATACATTGAGGTGTATAGATGCATTCAATTCATTGAAGGTCTGTGCTCACTGACTACTTTGGCTATCCCCAAAATCTCGCTGACTATCTCAAGTTTGTCGGCTTTTGGTGAAATATCGCCAAATAAAGTGTCAGAAGGAAATCTTTCAAATTGAACTCAGCTTGGCGATATCGAAATATTTGGCTAGAAATTGCTAAACCTTACTATTATTGATATTTTATCTCTTTCAAACAAATAAGTTTAGATGAAGTGCGTCGAAAATATTTTTGATCTAATGGACGTGCAAGGAAGTCATGTGTTGGACACATCAGATTTTTTATTTATGTCCTCCGTGGTTCAGCAGAAGAAAATAGTTTACTCATTTTCGTGAACAATGTCAAACTATGGCATCTGGAGGCGCTATTTAGAATCTCACAAATTTCAAATGAGGCGTAAATTGTGTTTATTTTATGTTAGCGCGTAATTTGTGTTATTTATCAATGTCGAGTAACTTTTAATGTATGACGTCACGTTTTTAACTGCTGTAAAAGAAATTTCGGGTAGGACACTTACTTAAACTGCAGTTAGTTTTCTATAGGAGTAATATTGAAATTTACCACGACATTGGATTTATTTATTTTTTATCAAACAGGATGGTATGGAGGTTTATTTATTTATTAAAGGATTCCTGTTAATAGGCTGCCCTCGTTGTGTAGTGGTTAGACCAGTGTTTCTCAACCTTTAATGGGTGACGGCACACCGAAAATATCTAGAATTATTTATGGCACACCTGAACATAAAAATTGCAAAGGTTGTGTGATACAAAAAATTGATAAATATAAATAACTTTAAAAAAATGTTTATTTACCCCCCTCCCCCCCAAAAAATGATAATAATACATTGAATGGAAAGGCTAAACCTGTTTTTGCATGGGTCTTGTTGCAAACAGCTGTTTCAAAAATTGGCAGAACTGTTTTCCATGCTATGAAATAAAAGTTTCGCTCTTTTTGGTGTATAGCTTACTGAAAGTGAACAAGACAGTTCATGATAAATAGAAAATTTCATATCTCTGATATGACACCATGCAGTTTAAAAAATTTTTTTTAATCCCTGGCGGCACATTAGACTATATCTCACGGCACATCAGTGTGCCGCGGCACACAGGTTGAGAAACACTGGGTTAGACAGTCATTCTACCACACCTCGGGTCCGGGCTTGAGTATCATTTCGTCTGTCCCTTAATAGAAGGCAACGCTGGACCACCTATTAGGTGTTTGCGTTGTTAAAGAGACCAGTAATTCCGGCCTTGGTAGTGGCCAATGTCTATAAATGGCAAGTGACCGCCATTAGAGAAAAAAATTCCTAATCAATAAATACATAAAATAAAACTTGTTTCTAAAAAGGAAATTTCTATGCATGTGATCTGTAAATGCTTCTAAATGATTAAAAGAGTATAGAATGTTTTCAATTTATTTACTAGGAAACTGATTATTTTAAATGTGTTATACTGGAAGCATCACTTTTCTTCGTAAACCTACAGCCTAAATTTAAACCAAAATTTTTGAAAAACCAAATATTACATATAAAAACACCGAGAGTGTTCTGATTTTGCAGCATTTGTGATTATTATAATTTCTCTACAAAATTATAATGCATTTAAGCGGTTAGAGCTCTGGAAGTCTTGGAAAAGTAGCAAAGATGTGAAATCGCGTTTTTCTCTACGCTTTCTTGAAGGAGTTGTGTTCTTAAGAGAGAAGGTGTTATTATCGACTCTAATCCCCCTCTCCAAACGCAATTCAGGTTTAATACCTGCTCGCTTTGTGCTTGGGTCCCCATTTAAAGTGCGGTGTGCACGGAAGGAGATATTCGCCGTTGCGTCTTTGAAACGATGGCAGCGTGAGCAGATTAAACCTGTGTTCACAAAGAATAAATGATAAATGCAATGAATTGATCTACATGGAACGACTTTCCAATACAGTGAGTGTTTAATAGACATCTGTATATCTACGATCCTAGTTGAGTTAACTAGTACTGTGCTGATTTATTTGCCTAAATAAAAGTACTAGTAAAGGCACAATACATAAAATTCCGCATGAAAGTATTTTTTTTACAAGAAAATACTTTCAGAAATCACCTTACTATACATCAAAGGATTTTTTAAAGTCTGTTTTACTGATACTTTTGTTTAATTTTGAGGATAAAAACTTTTTCAGAAATAAGTGGATAAATATCCATGATAATTAAATTCATAATTAAAACTAAAAATAAATAAAAACATTATAACTATATTATTACGTAATCAAAATCTCCCCCTTCCCTTAGAATTACAGTTAAAATATCTTAATTACTGGTAGACGATAGAGCAAATGAATAACGGAAAGCACTTCCAAAAGTTTAAATATGTCTTTATAATATTAAATATACTCGAATAAACTATTTAATATGCTAACAATAATAATGCGTCTGAATTGCATATCAACGCACATAATCTTTTTCCTAACTGATATTCCTAAAAATTAAAATCTCCCCGATTCGTTTTAACTTGCTAGAAGTATTGCTAGAACTTTAAAAAAGAAAATACTCAACAATTTTCTGTCTAGACAGCAATCCATTAGGACAAATATGAGTGCCAACGGAGGTGAATGGAAAGATTACATATGAGTGTAACATTACTAGACTAACACAGTACAATAGTCATTGATATCTAAATTTTAAAATGTAGGAGTTCCAACCATCAGTTTGATTCTGAAACTTTTGAGCAATACAGGGGATAGAAAGTAAATGTGCGTGTGTTATTTTTATCGAATGCTTAGACTGAGAAAATATTTTCCTAGATTACAGCACAACGTGAGGGTAAACGTAACGCCAACACACTGTGATGTAAAGGCTGTGTCAATTTGTTATACAAGGTTCTTCGTGATTGGCTTATCAGCGTCATTGCGTCATTTCGTGAGTAGGTTTACAACACACAGTGCTGCACTTCAGAGCTGCATCATTTGTGCTGTGCTATTTTACAGCAATATATATGGTAAAATTGCAGGTATTTCTTACAGTGTACTTAACCCTATGAAGAGCAGGCATTTTCACAACAATATAGAAGACCAACTGGATTGATTGCCCAGTGCTAAAAAAGTGCAACAGTTGCCATCGACCCATTCAACTAGCAACAACATGGTGGTCGATCGAATCACGCATCTGGCGCCACAGAACTGAAGAAGTTTTCTGACACAGCTCAATCAGAAAATTTCTTCAGTTCTATGGCGCCAAATGGGCGATTTGATTGACCACCAAGTTTTTAAATGGATTGATGCTATCGGTTGCACTTTTCCATCATTGGGACCATTCAATCATTTTTTTTTTTCGACTAGCAGTGAAAGCGCTGAAGCAAGGCGCTTTCACGGCGCAAACAATGAGCATCAACGGGTTAACAGCTGTTTGATTATTTTTCAAGTATTCTTACGCACCTTCATATACTTTTCAAAACTGGCTCACTTTTCGCTCCGACTGATCGAATTTCGCTCGTTTGGTTTAAGCGTGTACATATATATATATATATATATATATATATATATATATAAGTAAGCGTCAACCAAAAGGCGTTTTAGTGAGTACGTGATACGCAGGATTTATCAATACTCTTTCAGAATTTTATGATATCTAGCAGACAACCATCCTCTAAGAATGTAGCCAGAAGGAGGGCGGGGGGGGGGAAATATCAGGATACATTCCCACCTAATTTTTGCATTAGTTAGTATCAGCTTTCATATATATATATATATATATATATATATATATATATATATATATATATATATATATATATATATATATATATATTTACTTTGTGTGTGTGCAGAATTTTTTTTTATTGATACAAAACTACATTTTATACCCCTTCTTTAGTAGGTACGTAATCTCGAGGAGCTATATAGAATGGCACAAATGGGGAATATGCCGCAAATTTTGTGGCAGAGTTTATGAAACTCATTGAATTTTTTTAATTTATGACTTCAAGTGTTTGAGTACTGAAAAAAAGTCCGTTTAGATCATACTGGCATGGGCGCCGGGAGCAAAGGGCAAGGGGGGGCGATGCCCCCCTGGATTTTTGTAAGCTGTGTTTTCCCTCGCTTTTTTGCTCTTTTCAACATGGTAACCATACGTTAAAGTAGTCTTTGCCCCACCCCCTTGAGTAGCCTTTGCCCGCCCCTGGGAAATATTCTGCCGGCGCCCATGTATACTGGTTTTTGAATATAAACTGGCTAGTTCATCCGATTAGTTTTTTACACTAGACTTATTCTGCCGGCGCCCATGCATACTGGTTTTTGAATTTAAACTAGCTAGTTCATCCGATTAGTTGGGGTATTACTGAAACTTGTAGCCCAGTGGTGTAATGGTTAGCGCACCGCGCTGCCGTCAAACAGGTCCAGGGTTCGGATCCCGGGCTGGGCAAGGCCGACTCAACCTTTCATCCCTTGAGTGGGTCGATAAAATGAGGACCAAGCTTGCTTGGGGTCAAACACTGGGGGCTTCGCGTCAGGCTGACCACCTGACCGAGGCATATGCATCCGCACCCCAGAGCCTATGGTCGCGAAAGCGCGGTTGGTCAGCGCAGGCCTTGGCCCCGCAGAGGGGCTGTTGCGCCAATGTTTGACTTATTACTGAAACTTACAGCGACGATGAATTTGTTTCCCCTTCCACATAACAGTTATGAAGAAACGTTTAAAAAAAGCTATACCTTAAATAATACGTTATTCCATATAACATTAAAATAACGTTATTTAAATTTTTATACGTTGCATAAAATACATTTAAAAGGTTAAAAATCAAAACAATTTTATCTAATAAGCTAATGAATACCGTTACTTAATTCAGTTTCAATCCAAGAAATATTTTACTACATAATTACTACAAATAAATAGTGTGCAAAGTGTTAAATTTATAACTTTATGCCAGATGATGTGGTATATTTTTGCAAGTTTTCCGCCTTTCAAACAATATATTATATATATATATATAGAGAGAGAGAGAGATAGATAGATTGATAGATATATTGTACTTCCATACTACAAACCAAAACATAATTATCATGGTACATTTGATGACCTTCGCGCAGAAGGAACTTCCGTATTTAATAAATAAATAAATAAATAAATAAAAGCATCCCAAACGCGTGAGAATTCAAAAAACCATGAAAATTTAAAAAACCATGAAAATACAGCGTCTACTCTCTTTATCTATCTGAAAGTTGCGGTTCATTAAAAAAAAATATATATATCATGATAATCGAAGGAAACGAAATTATTTTTTTATCCAATTAAAAAGGATAAAATAAATAATCAATTGATAACGATATAAAGAATAGATTATAATACTTTTTTGATACATATATTTTTAGTTTTAATCGAGTGGCACTGCATCATTTAAGTAACTTCATTTTATTTCTACATGAAGTATTTTCCACTGTCTCTACAGTACACAATAAATAAAATAAAATAAAATAAAATAAAATAAAACAATTAATTAAGTTAAAACTAAAATGAAAGTGTGTGACTTCTTAGGAGGTCCATTGCTTGTGTAAATAGATCCTGTGTTTTTAACTCTTTGAAGTCTGGAGGTTTTTGGTACTTTACTTGATCTTTTTAAAAATGCTTCGGATATATCTATATTAATCTTTTTTATTATGAACTTCAAACTGCTCTCATTCGTAATGAAATAATATTTAAATGCAATATAAATAAATGTAACAGATATAAATGTGTACGAATGACTATTTAATGAGAAATTACCGGAAAAAGCATGTTTTAAAGTGAAAGAAAAAAGGTCCACTAAAAAAAACTTCATTTTTAATATAAAATTTTACAGATCTTCCCCAATAAAAACATACCTAAGTGTTGTCAAATACCCGAAAATAGGTTTTATTTGTAAATAAATTTAGTAAAATTTCTTAAATCACAGCAAATGTAGTTACAAGATTTTCCAAAAGTGACTCTAATTCTAGCTAGTTTTTATACATTTATTATTATTATTATTATAATTTATTTGCTTTAACTTATATATTTTCTTTTAAAATAAAAGGTTCGTAAATAATTACTTGAAAAAATGACAAACGTATATAGTCGGAATTTTATAGCTTAAGTGAGTTAAACGTTGACTGAGACATTTCGGGGTTAGACTTCAGTGTTTAAGTTCAATGTCGAGCTTATCATTTCTCTTGGTATTTGAAATAATCATAAAATTAAATAAATAAACAAATAATAAATAAACAAATATATACAATTAAATAAACATACAAATAAAATCAAATATTTAATATTTTTCAACGAATAACCTATTTGTCAAAAAACACTGCAAAATGATTTAAGACTAATGAAGAATTTTGTAAATAACATCATTGAAAAATGGCTCCCCAAGGGAAACTTTAAACTTTAATCCATAACTCCTAAAATATTGATGACTAATTTTTATTTATTCTAGAGTTTACCATATCCTTTTAATATATTCGTTTCGTTGTATATAGTAAACCAATAATCTACCAACCATTGTTTTAACTATCTTAGCCCTTAATTGCTGAATTTTAAGCACGTTCGCATGCCGATCATGTAATATTCACGAGTGTAAGCTAAATTTCCTACGTCAGTTTTTTGAATTACTAATTAATCTTTCGGAAAAAAAAACGCGGCTTGAAAGATATATCTCATATTTTTATTATTTACATGAATCATTTATTATCAAAAGCTATATTTTATATGTAAGTTCGACATAAGAAATTTGGTTCGTACTCTAATCTGGTTAATAGTATTTTATTCATTATTTTTTTAATAATCTATACATTTTTATTAATTGTTTTTAGACTTAAATTATAGTTTCTTTTCCTGGTATCACTTGATATATTTGTGTTCTCTTGTCCCTCATTTTTTGAAAAAAAAAACTGTGAAACATAAAGCCTCATTGATAATTCAGTTTTAGCAATTAGCTGAATTATCAAGGGGAAATTCTTTACTTTTGCGCCATATTGTATCCAAGGCATTCTGATTTAGCAAAATATTCTACGCAAGCTCCTCCCCTTTTCTTTTATTTTTACAATTTTTACAGTTCACATCACATGGTAATAAAGTGTGCAAGTGTTATTAAAGAGGAGATATGCAACTGTTCCAATTTTTTATTGCATATTGTAAGAAGAAAGGATTCCTAATTTTTTCTTTTAAATTTTTATCCATCAAATGCATATTCAAAAAACAAACAGTACAATTGGTTTATCTTTGTTTGGCATATAGGACAGATAGAGATGGGGTTCAGTTTTGAAAGTCCAAGGCATAGACATCATACTTAGGCGTTACACTGTATTACGAGAAATGTCTTACACTAAGGGAACAAGTGTTTTAAGGTAAGAGTAAGGTAACAAGTTTTTTAGTATTTACTTGTAAGGTAACAAGTGAAACATGCTTTTTCCAATAATTTCTCATTAAAAGTCATTCATGCACATTTAAGTTTATTATATTTATTTATCTCTTGAGCTTGAGTTAGTTTAAACGTGACCGCGTCAAGCCATGTTTTCTGACTATTTTCTCAACAATGTTGATGCTATTGACGAAATTTCTACAGTTATGGCTTGTTTTAATTCATCGGTGTTTGCAGTATTTCTCCGGAAAACCCAAGTTGCTTTCATGTTTGCACTCAAAATTGCAGCAAACATTTTCAACATTTGCTATAATGAGTAATAATGTAAAAATTTGGATTAAATCTTGTTTTTCAAAAATAAAATTATATTCTTATTTGCATATCCTTTTTTTTTTAACCTCACAAACAAAGTTGTATTTAAGGGTAGTGAGAAAAACCAAAGGGTACTCTTTTAAATTGACCACCCTAGTAAAAAAAATGTATCGATACGTATAAATGTCTATAAATATGCATGCATATATCCCGTTTCCTTAAATGCTTGGTTTGTTTCAAATTTTAAAACTGCAGAAGGCACTTCCAAGTAAAAGCCTTAGTTTAATTTCAAGGCCGGGATATTTAAACTGAAACAGCAATCAGCAAATGAGGTACAGTCTAGAAAGGAGAAGCAAACGTTGTGCAACTTTGGAAAACTTTTAAGAAACTTAATACGAACAAACTAAACTGTTCGATATGTTAGACGCAAGTTGTTACATTAAAACGGAGTTCGATATTTATATCAAAATGTTTCGGTTAACGACCATCTTATAATGTGCGATGTCTAGACACAGGTAATTTTACCTTCCCCAAACAATTTAATGATAGGTTCACCTTTAGATTTGCTTGGTAACCATTAACGTTACTATGCATGTTTGGACGTGCATGCGTTGATCTTTGATTAAAATGAGCATTCAAAGTTATCCTGTGGGAAACTGCGTCACCCGACGTCTTGCTACATGAATGAAATTAGATAGGGTGTCGATAAAGGTGCGTACTAATATTGTACAGTTGTACGTATAAATGTGACGTTTAAATGGCTGTGTCATATGATAGAAGGAAATTTATAGCAGAAGACATGATTTCAAAAAATCTTCGTAAACAAAAAATGCTTCCGTGAAAAATACTAAGTAATTTGCTGCTCTTTTCTGTAGATTCTGCACAGGTAACAGTTCTAAAAATGCATTTTTAAACAAAACTCTTTATTTCAACTGATTAAGTCTTAAAATTTTAAGTCTTAAAATTTTGTCATAAAACTCGGTTTGTTATTTAACAGAACGTGTAAGCAATTTAATTATAAAATAGTTATACGTAATGTTGCATAGACTAATTGTAATAATAGCACAAGGGAAGGGAATCTACTGTAAGGCTGTGAGATTTAGTTTTATTTGATTGAAAAAAAAATATTATTGCAACCATAACTCAAATTAATTTAATTCAAATGGTGTCAAAAGAAAGAAATATAATTTAGTTGAAATGAAATGAGTCCAATAATTATTTTCATAATCTTCTACTAAGATTATGATAATTATTTAAGTGGAAAAGAACATGTTAAGCCTCTTTTACTGAAGTCATAATACTACCCGTTCAGAAAAGAAACTGAAAATATACAGCGACTTCTGCTGAGATCATATTTTTCATAAAAGACATTTAATAATTAAAATTTCTTCTGAGATCATTACAATTTATCAACTTATTAGACTACTTATTCTATTCACAAAAACGGGACATTTGGCGTGCCGCACGCACCTTTCGTGAGACGCTTGGCAACCCTAGTTGGAGCATACAGAGAGACAGAACAGCTGAAAAAGCGAAACTATAATTGTTTTCGAGTTCCTTGAGAAAATTCCTTTGCCAGTGAGAAGAACGGGGACTCGGCTCGTTTTATACAACATATTTCACTTTTCATATTTCACTTTTTTTCTCACCATAATCCTAAGTGCATTTTATACTTTATCCCTTTAACGCGCAGTGTGTCCGCTCCGGTAACGCCAAACTCTGACGTTTTGACTGTTGCCAGTCACGAAGAATAGATTGGATTTCTATAGAAATAGTTGCGGCTGACAGAGCTCCACGAGAATCCTTTACTTTTTAGCACGTCCTTTCCGTAAAAATATGGTCACGATTCTTTTGAACAGCACTGACATCTGCCGGAAAATGGAAGAACGCGAGAACAGCTGGATAGATTGCCCAATGCAGAAAAAAGATCAGCCGTTGCCATCGCTCGACTTAACTACCAGCAAGAGGGCGGACGATCGAAACGTTCATCGCGTGCCACAGTTCAAGAGACCCTTTTTTGTGCTGTGCGCACAGCCAGCTGTCGTCAAAAAAGGGTCTCTAGATCTGTGGCACGCGATGAACGTTTCGATCGTCCGCCCTCTTGCTGGTAGATAAGTCGAGCGATGGCAACGGCTGCCCTTTTTTCTGCATTGGGAAAGGGTTGCGTCTCAAAGGGTTAAACTAAAGCAGGCGACTGAAAAGTCGGCTAGCTCTGATTGCAGACGAAGAAAAGCCGATTTGTCTGTAGCAATTTATATTTGGAAACACGCGCATTGGATAAAATACTAAGAAATTCAACTTTTTACGTCTTCAATACTGTTTTTTTACGGGCACGGTGTCCGTTTTTAAAGTATTTGTGAGAAAATTCGTCATACACATTTCAAATACCGGGTGATTCAAAATAGATGTTAAGGCGATTATTTTTTAAAGCGTAAGTGATCGAAACACACTTCCAATTAGAAAAGTTCGTCCAATTAAGAGTAGCTTTCAGATATGGCATTTTTTTTGCTGGGGGTTGTATACATATTAAAATACGAAATTTAATTTTTATACGGTCCCTTCTTTCCTACCCTTTATATCAAGTTGTAACGAAAGTTTTCCGCCAAACCTGCTTGAGTCAACTTATGCGACACCCAAAGCTTGAAATTTTACTTCAAGTTTATGCTACGTATGGTACTACTAATGGACATAGGGCGACTAATGGACTAACTCCTTAGTCTTATTCAACAGCTCTCGAGTTGTTGAATACCGATTTTTTCCCGAAGTTTTCGCAGGAGGGACTCATCAACATCAGTTAGCCGGCCAGAGAGCTGTGCTTCTTGAATGTCATAGTTCTTGTTTTTGAACTTTCGGTACCAAACCTTCACTGTGTCATATGATACAACAGTAGTGCCTAAAGCTGTACACATGATTCTTTGACATAATATAGCTGGCTTTTTGCTACAGAACTGGGAGTAAAAGATGGTTTTAATCTGGTAGCGTGATAGTTTCCTTTCAAATACCTTGTACTTAATGATAACGATGTTTTTAACAGATTCCACAACACAGTGTTCTAAAGCAAGTCTTTTTTCTTTCAAATACCAAAAATAGTTTGACAGAATATGTGCAAATAGGCCAACGCGAACAGTTTGCTCAGACCATATTTGCAGTGGCGGGAAACTTTCGTTACAACCTAATATTTAGAAGAATGTTGCTCTTTGCCTAAGAAAATTAATAAACCAAATCCCGTGTCTCTCTCTAAGTGAAATAGTTTCCAAGATATAATAATTAAAAAATTTTGGCATTGGTCGTCAAGCAATAAGGAAATGTCTCCAAAGAGATAAAAATGTAATTACTTTTCAAATGAAGTTAATTTATGTTAATAAACATTCGGTAGACACACTTGACTTCTGAAATCCTAATTTAGCTATAATTTTCCTATAACGCATGTTTGGCAGTTTATAGTGAAAGTTACCACAACATAGTAATCCACATCATTATTTTGTCATTCCCCTTTACAATTTAAAATTCCTTCGCTAGAAGCGTGACGTAATTACTGGATGACCCCCCTAAAAGACGAAATTATCGCTAAATTCATAACTCGGTACCGATCCATTCAGGTAAACTGTACCTGTTAATTTCACACGTTTGAATGTGTTTAATTCCCTTTCTCAACAATGGGATCATTATTTAACTTTTATCAACTCATAGTTGGTCCCCTAAAGTAAAGATTTTTTAGCTTGAAAACCGACGCCAACACAGCAGGTAAAGTGGTGAAAGTCATCACTTTTAAAAATAGATTTTTTGCTAACTATTCAATGTAGAGACACGGGGTTTGTTTTATTAATTTTCTTAGGCAAAGAGCAACACTCTTCTAAATATAAAGGGTAGGAAATGAGGGGCCGTATAAAAATTAAATTTCGCATTTTAGTATGTATACAATCCCCAGTTTAAAAAATGCCATATCTGAAAGCTACTCTTTGTTTGACGAACTTTTCTAATTGGAATTATGTTTCGAGCACTTACGTTTTAAAAAGTAATTGCCTTAACATCTATTTTGAATCACCTGGTATAGTAACACTGATGCGAATGGTTGGTGGTTTATACGCGAATGTCAATCTTAGTTTCCAGTAATATAAATAAAAATTATTATCTTGTCGTCAGATTTTTTTTTTTTTTTTTTTTACTCGACTGAAACTGCAAAATTATTGTAAAATTAAAAAATGTCTCATGTAGAAAATTCGCAGATCGAAAATGAACCTCACAGAGAAAGTCACTTGTGATGTCGCACTTTTTTCTTAATATTTCTGACCCCTCCCTTGCCACAGTGTCACATTTTACCATACCCCTTCCCTGGTTCTTGTGAGATCTTACGTTATATTGCATAGACCGATGCTTGCAATTCAATAGTGCACTTAAAGGGAGGGGGCAGATTCGGAATTAATTTCCTCCCTCCTCAAAAGAAAAAAAAAAAAGAAAAAAAATGGCATTCGGAAAGTTTTAGTTCCTACTAGCATTATTTTCATGTTTCAATTATGGCTAATAAGTACTGACACTCAATCACAGTTTTATAATTTTTTTAATTTAATTTATCTACCTATTAATGTGAGGAAACCTACCCCCCCCCCCAAAAAAAAAAAAAAAAAAAAAGTTTCCTATGTGCGCTAGTTTTTCAATTTAGAAGTTAAGCACTATAGATCATATTTCAAGCTCCTTTTTTAAACTTTAACTGCGTTTTAATTACATTAGTGAAAATAATTTTCTTTTAAGTGAAGAATTTCAGCTGCTACCCTGTTCTCAAAGCTTATCCTAAATGCCATTAAAAACAAACAAACACGAAACTTGTTTTAACTTTATTTAAAAAATTACACTCTAATTCTGGTAATTTCAAAATAACTTCGAAATTTAATCTATTGATTTTAAATGTTTTTATTTTAACCGAAATGCGTGATGTCATATTTCTTGTTACTCCCTCCCTCCCCTTTGTCACAAACTGTCCCAATTTCAGGAACCCCCCTGCTTCCGCCCCTCCAAACGCGATATCATTTGTGGACGACTCCTTATCATACTTATCCTTTAATTTTAACCCATCGTTTGTGGAGACTATTTGTGCAAAGAATTGAAGTTTTATCTCCGCTTCCTTGAATGTAGCTCCGTCACTACAATAAAACAGGATATATGAACTTTCCATTCCTGTTATTTGTTGCCTGGATTGCCATTTTTCTACTTTCACTTTTGAAAACTTAAACGAACTATTCTCATTTCATTTAACTTAGAACCCAGACAGCACAGCAAAATTGCATCAAACTTGCAGCAAGCTCGATTTATCAAGTCATTAAATTTGAATTAAGCTTGAAAATTTCAAGCGTGTAAGCTTATTGCAAGCTTGAATCAAGTGTTCAAGTTTACACTTGCCCAGCTTGCATTAAGCTTGACATAGCAAGCTTAAATCAAGCTTGACATAGCAAGCTTAAATCAAGCTTGACATAGCAAGCTAAATTTCAAGCTTAAAAAATTTTCCTAAAAAAAATTTCTTAAATACACGGGGCGCCCGTCCACAAACTCACCCCACATATTTTATTTTTCCACGCATTTTCCCATCTATGATGAAATTTCAAGCTTACTTAATCTCTTTCCATCAAGCGTCCGCGGTTGGGATCGAACTCGGGACCTAAGAGTTGGGAGGCTAGCGTCCTAACAATTCCGCCAATCTTCCTCGCGCTGGCATGACTAAAGATTGAAGTGACTGTTATGGTTGTCACGCCGTTTTCTAGCGAGATCGATCAGTGCCCGTTGCCGATCTGTTTCTTTTATTTTTTCATGGGATGAATCAAAATTAAAATAATGTTATGCGTGATTTATAGACTCTACTAATAGGGAAATAAGCATTATATAAACTTAAAAGCAGCACACATTTTAAAAATTTCAATATCGCGACACTCATGTTGGGCAATACTGGCCAAAATCGAGACAAACGACTGATTTTGAAATCAATTTCGTAGTATAATTGTATTTTATTTTGAAGAATTTCCATATTTGGAAATGTAGAACCTTTTTTTTTTTTGTAATTCTATGGTCAAGAGCATTTATGACTCATGATAAATTATTTGTTATGTGGATGTAGCTTTCCAAATCAAGCAGTAAGCAAGTTGTATTCAAGCTTGACAGTTCAAATGACTTCTTCAAGCTTGCTGCAAGCTTAAAATGAATTGAACTGTCAAGCTTGTATTAATACGTCCAATTCAAAGAATTGTCAAGCTTGATTTAAGCTTATGTGCTGTCTGGGAATGTTTGTTGCCAATACTGAAGAACAAATTATTTCACCGTGGACATTCATTTTCATTATGAGGGCAGAATTTTCCTCCGTCCAGCGATCTATAATTAGTTCTCGAAAAACGTACTTACGCGTGACCCGCAAACAATTTGTTAATTCATAGATGTAATGCTTTGTTTACCACTTCTTTTGGGGATAATACCGTAAGCGGGTGACCATCGCCAAGCAAGATGCGTCGCCAACTTGGGACTTAATAAACAGGACGGTAAACGTAGCGATTGTTTTGGATTTCTCTAGCAACCTGGTGGAGAAGTTGAGTTGTTGTATCTTACTGTGTAGAAAGCAAATTCTGATTGGTTGATTTTTTTAACCGTAACCGAATGTAATTTGAGGAATTATTTGATTGGTTTAAGGAATGTAACTTTTAACCACGAACCGAAGTTTCGGTTTTTGACTTTGCGTCATTATTATTAGTTTTGCTGTCGTATTTGTGTAGTTGTTTATTAATTCTTTGTAAAGTGAAATTCGACAATATATATAGCGTGTGTTGATCTACAGTTAATATGCATATTTGAATGTTTGAGGTGGATTCATTTTGGAATAATGTTACGTTGTTTATGAATAAAATTTGAGGTATGTGGTTTTTTTATTTATTTAAATGTTTATTCCTTGCTTTACGGTACACGTGCGTACAGTTGAGTATATTTATGATCTTATGTTTCATATTTATGTAAGGTTTTTAGTATGTTGTGTTATTTTTTTTTTTGAATTGGGATGAAAATGTAAAATTTTTAAGGTTTTAAGAGGGATGGTTAATTTTAATATTTATATGGTTCTGCCCCTGATTTGAAGAATTCTTGTACAATTTTTAGGTTTAATTTGAATTAATATGCAATGGTTTTTGAGTTGTTTGTGATCAGTTTTCATTCGATTCTGATTAATAGTGTAAATTTTGTGTGTTTTGAAGGTATAAACTTGCAAAAATCACTGGGGGGGGGGAAGGAGGTAGCCGGTTTATTATATTGGTTTTCTGTTATTTTATCTTTGGGACTTGTTTTTAGCATGTTGTTAAAATATTTGCAGTATATTTATCTTGAAATCACACGAAGTATTCAATTTAAATATGTTTCAATGTATAAGTATTTTTTAGTTGTGTCTGGGGGGGGGAGGGGGGGAAGTAGTCTGTTTATTTGAGTGTTTGTCTATTAATTTTAAACTGCGATTTTAACGTTTTAAGGAAAATTTTGTTGTATAATTATGTGCAGAAACATATTTTGCATAATTTGAAGGTTACGGCTTATTTATTTTTTAACGTATCTATAGTCCAGAGCTAGTGCTTTGTTTATGTGAATTTTGTTCATAATTGCATTTGAAATATGTCTAAAAATGTTTTTATGTGTTTAGATAAGTGTATTGTAGTTTTGGGTTAATTTTGTTACTTATGTGTCAACGTATGCTTATGTTTTAATTGGCGCGAAAAAAAAGTCGCCAAGATTGGAAGTTGGCAACAAAAAAAAGTCGCCAACTCAACCGACACCCGCTTACGGTATTATTCCCCTTCCTTTCGTAAGAGTGATCACTAACCAGGCAGGAATAAGCACTTCTGAGTTTCTGAGGCCATGAAAATTCTGTGCCTTTTTTATTTACAAAAAACTGGACCCTGAAATGGTCGGGGTGTACAGGCTAAAACCTATTGAGGTTAATGGACAATCTGGCCCTGCTATTTACTATTTTCGTTTTAAACTAACAATGTACAATTGATTTAGTATACTTACAGAAACACTTTTAGTTTAAATATTAAAGTACTAAATTCTTATGCAATTATTTGTTGAAGTGGGGAACATCTAAAATATCAATGGATTAAATCTTGTCGAAAAAATATTTTTCTATTATTTTTGACACATCATTTTCCTCAAAAGATTAAAAGTAGAATGCGCCTAATCGAAAACTTCGCTGAAAATATTAATTATCGCCGTAAGCATACTTTTGAAACACGCAATAGAAATCGGATTAAAACTAATTCACTGAACTTTATTCGGATTAAAACCACCCACGAGCAATATGGCCATTTTAGACCACGGCAATCGAGTTTTTTAAATTTTCCTTAAACATTAAATTCATACAATAGAAATATGATTATATGTCTAAGCGTATTAAATTGGAATGAGACAAATATGCTTTTTAAGTGTTACTGTTTTACAGTACATAATATTAAAAATTAAATGTCTGTCTAAAATTAAGTTATAAATCCTTTTTACGTGCTTACCATGCACACGCTTAACTGAGTGACAAACCTTCAAAACTTGTCTAGACAGACATTTAACGGATTACTCTAAATTGGTTAAGCTTTTTGAAGACGTTTTATTTTATTTTATTTTTATTTTAACCAAAAGTTCAGAAATATTTCTTAAAAATCAATATATATATATATATATATATATATACTAGCTGACCCGGCAAACGTTGCTTTGCCATATAAATTATTCCTAGGATTATTTTAGTAGAAAGAAATGACTAACTTATTGTAAGTTTGTGAGGATGTGGTATATGAGTGGAAGAGGCATGGAGCGCTGTGAACGATGCTGGAATATAAAAATAACACAATACCAAACATTTATATTTTTAATTCATTGTAATTTATTCTTTAAATTTATGTATATCGCTAATTACAATAATTTTACTAAAAAATAATATCAATCCCTTAACGCAATAGAGTATACAATATTTTTTGTTATCCCATCTTTAGATAACACAAACAAACTGGATGCCCATTTTATTGTTTGCCCACTCGAGAGCATGCCACGTATAACTGTCCGTGTGAAAAACATGGTGTGCTCAAATCTAATCTGCAAACAGACATAGTTTGGCCTTGAGACTTATTGATAGTCATTCCATAAAAAATTTTGCCCCCCCCCCAAAAAAAAAGGATGAAAATCTGAAACACTTTCAGATTTTAAATACGCACTATAGTGCTATATATTAAAATCGTATCATAATTTATACGTCGTCCCTATTTTTCGTCCTTATTCCATTAAGTTCGAAAGTGTTATCATTATTCATGACTGTGCTGTATTTTTCTTTCTTATTTCATAAAACCCATCTTTGGAATCGAAATCTATCTTAAAATCGCCTACTAAAACTATTTTACAATCTTCGCCAAGTATATCACAACTATACTTCACCGTTTTATATATTGTTTCCTACTTAAACGCTTCGACTCTCGCCAAGAAGGCGATGATTAAACATGTGCAGTTACCATGAAGATTATTTGCATTTATGTAGAAATCGTAATTTAGAATTAAAATGGCGATTTGGAACAACATGTAAGTACAGCATGCCGTTACATTTTTATTTATTTTGGATTACCAATTAATGTAGTTTTAATAATTACGTGTCTTCAAATTCCTTAACTGGCGCGTTTATCGCTAGTTTGTTTACTTTAGTTATCACCTAGTTCTTTTGGGTGCGTTGAAACGGTACTTACGTATAATCCCAGCGGTCACTTCCGCCAAACTACTTTTTCGTAGATTTTAAATACGTTGCCAATTGTATTCTAAACCATCAACAATTTCACGTGCCCGTCATTTATCTTGGTGAAAAATTGCTTGTCTTGGCAGACCGCCGGGATAATACGTAAGTACCGTTGAAACTTGTGCATAACTCCCAGAGACCCATGACTGCAATGCTCGCCAAAGTACGGTGATTTTTTAGGTTGGCGAGGGTGGGGGCGTTAAAATAGGAATCAACTCTTTCTTGTACCATAAAAAACATCTTTGGAATCGAAATCTATCTTAAAATCGCCTACTGAAACTGATTTACAATTTTCGCCAGGCATATTCTTCCTGTAGGCATATTCCAACTATACCGCAAAGACATTTTAAATGCTGTTTGGAATGGGTATCATAATCCATGAGTGTATCCATTATCAAAAATTGAAAACCTTGTGCGACTTTCAACATTTTATTAACGAGCCCCCCCTCTCCACATAATCTGGCAAACACATTTGAAAAGTGACTCGACACGCTAATGTCTACACAGAAATCCTGATTGAAATGAATAGCACTCTGGGGCTAAACATTTTGGGGTGGACCGCCCTTATGACTTAGGGGTATGAGACATAGTTAAAAACCTATTCTCAGACCTAACGAATATACATAGAAAATTTCATTAAAATTGGTCCAGTGGTTTCGGAGGAGTTAGGTGACTAACATTGTGACAGGGGAATTTTATATATTTGATATATATATATATATATATAACTAAGTAAAGTACAAAATATAATGCCCAATAACACACACACACACACACACACACGAGGGTGGAAGTTTTTCTCATTAAAAAAAAAAAAAAAAAAAAAAAAAAGTAATACGTGTACACACGTCAGCTCAGGCACAACTCTAAAAACTTTGAATTAATAAAGTGGACTGTATATTAAAAATACTCTTTATTTTAATCTGGATTTAACAATTTTTGCTGCAGCGTGTATATATCTCGTAACGCCACAGCACACATTTGCCTCTCAAGGCATCTCGTGCACGGTCTCGTACCGTTCTGACCGGGGGAAGCGAGAATGCAGAGCTGGCCCTCCGCTGCTAACCACTTGAGAGCCACTTCAAAAGATTTAAGACAGATGCTGCAGACAGAGGCGCTCAAACATCCTCCCCCCGTTGAAATTATACAAATTTCAACAATATTTAAAAACATGTAATCTACATTCACAAATTAAAAAAATATGTATATATATAGTACATAACAGCAAGTACAAAAAAAAGTATACAAAGCAAATTTATACACCCAGTTCTACAATCGAAAAATTTAATCACTTTCCATAGGAAGAATGCATATGTCTCTGACGTTCCTTTTAAATAGTTTACCATTGGGTAACTTAACATTTACTACTCGAACGTGTTTATCCTTTCCAAAAAATATTTCTGCAATTCTTCCTGTTAACCATTTTGTGTTGGGCATATTCTCATCTTTAATCAACACTAACGAACCCGTTTTTACATTATTTTTTGCAAATCGCCACTTATGGCGTTGCTGTAGGTTATTTAAATAATCTCTTTTCCATAACCTCCAAATTTGTTGGCTGTATTTTGTAATTTTCTGCCATTTAGAAAGTCTGTTATCCGACAAATCAGCCAATTGTGGCTCAATAATTGAGTTTAATGGCCTCCCAATGAGAAAATGGCCTGGTGATAATGTTTCAAAATTATCAAAATCTGATGATAAAGGGGTAAGAGGTCTCGAATTTAAAACACTTTCAATTTCTAAAATGATCGTGAGAAATTCCTCTAAAGTTAAATGTGCATTACCGATAACTCGTTTTAAGTGGAATTTAAAACTCTTAACTCCGGCCTCCCAAAGACCGCCAAAGTTTGGTGATTTTGGAGGTATGAACTGCCAGTCTATGCTTTCACTAGAAAGAAAATTTGCCAAAGTTTCGTCTGGATGCCTCACCATATTATGTAATTTTTTCAGTTCCATGCTCGCACCTACAAAATTAGTAGCATTGTCACTAAATAATTTTGAGCACTTTCCTCTTCGACTGAAAAAGCGCTTCAAGCATGAAATAAATGCATCAGAAGTAAGATCTGTTACAAAATCAAGATGAATTGCTTTGGTGCATAAACAAACAAAAATGCATACATACACTTTGTTCAGTTTCCCCTTTCTCTGATTTTTGAATTTAATATAGAACGGCCCGCAATAATCGGTACCGACATTGCAAAATGGGAAAGACTGAACAACTCTTTCTCTGGGCAAATCCCCCATAATTTGTTTCTCTAACACAGGTTTATTTTTGAAACATGTGATACACTGAAATACAATTTTTCTACAAACATTTCTACCATTTATGACCCAAAACTTACGTCTAACATGATATAATAAGGCATTAGGACCTACATGAAAATATTTCAAATGGTAATATCTTACAATAATTGTTGTAAGAGGATGTTTGTCCGAAAGGATCATTGGATGTTTTTGAGATGAACTGAGGTCGGAATGCTTTAATCGACCTCCGACACATAATATTTCATTTTCATCTAAGAAACAATTTAGCGATTTTACCTTGCTATTATTAGGAATAGCAGCACCTCTCTTCAGGTTTTTTATTTCTTCTGAAAACTCACCTTTTTGTGCTTCTGTAATTAGATACATTTCCGCTCTTTTCACCTCCTTGGGAGTAAGGTGACCTGAGATCTTATCTTTAGCTTTAGCATTATGTATAAATCTAAATATATAACATAAAATACGAATGATGGTTAAATAATTATTACTCAATGCAAGGATATCATTAATAATAGAATTATGATTAAAATTTGTAAGGGTAATATGAGGATTGTCGCTTTCACAATTGCCCGTTTTTTTCAGTTCAACAGAGTCACCACATACTGAGATTGGAATTTCAGGATTGGGATATTCTCCCTGACTCAGAAACGTTGGTCCCTCGAACCACAGATCATTTTTCACTAGTGTCTCTGGATTCATCCCTCTTGAAATGAGATCTGCGGGATTGTTTCCGGAAGATACATGACGCCATTGTTGAACGCTTGTTAACTCCTGTATTACCGCTATACGATTTGCGACAAATGTTTTTAGAAGATATGGCTCTTTCTGTATCCAGGAAAGGACAATCATTGAGTCAGTCCAGAGAAAGATATCTACTGTCTTAAGTTGTAAGGAACTCGTCACTTTAGTCATCAGTTTTGCGAGAAGGACGGCAGCGGAAAGTTCGAGTCTGGGCACTGTTATTCGCTTAAGAGGTGATACTCGTGATTTGCTGCAGACCAAATTCACCTCGGAATCTCCTCGATCTGACGTGGATCTGCAGTAAATAACACATCCGTACGCATTCTCGGACGCATCCGCGAAACCGTGAAGTTGAATATGCACTGATTTTTGCATTATAATGCATCGATTAACACTTACACTATTTAGTAATGGCAAGGACTGAATGAAGTTTTCCCACTGTTTTGCCTCCGTTTCAGGAAGCGGATCGCTCCAGTCCAATTTCAAACACCACAGCCTCTGTAAAAATATTTTGGCTGCTGTTATTACAGGACCCAATAGTCCTAGGGGATCGAAAATTCTGGCAATTGTTGAAAGCACAGATCTCTTTGTTGGCGGAACCGAGTTCTCTATCTGTATTTGAAAGGTAAACTGGTCGGTGATGGGCTTCCATGAAACTCCTAAGGCCTTTGTTTCATCTTGAAAACTGTAACTACTGTCACAGTCTGTTTTTAGCTCTGGAGAGCTACTACACCACTTGTGTAATGTGAAACCTCCACTGTTGAGAGCTTTTATTAACTCTGATTGTAATGCTTTAGTGTCACTCAGGGTGTCTGCGCCACTGAGGACATCATCAATATAGAAGTCTTTCTCTATGACTGGAGAGGCTAAGGGAAAGTTTTGTTGTTCATCTCTGGCTAATTGTTGAAGAACTCTTGTCGCGAGGTAGGGTGCACTCACTGTACCGTAGGTAACAGTGTTGAGCTCGTAAGTCTTAACTGGTTCATTCACTCCCTCCCTCCAAAGTATTCTCTGAAGTTTAGTTTGACTCGGGTCAATTAAAATCATCCTATACATCTGCTTTATATCAGCTACAAATGCATAAATATGCTTACGAAATCTAATCATTATCTTAAATAGGTCATCCTGAACAACCCCACCATTGTACTGTAAAGAGTTAAGCGAATTCCCTGATGTTGTCTGCGAGGAAGCGTTAAATACTACACGAAGTTTTGTAGTACTTTTATCTGGGCGATAGACTCCTAGATGCGGTATATAATATGTTCCTACTTCTTCCTCACATTCCGAAATCTCTTTCATGTGCCCTAATGTTTCATATTCCCGCAAAAATTCTTTGTATAATGATAAATAATCAGGCTCTTTTACAAGGCGACTCCACAACGAATTTAATTTCTTGAGGGCTATATTTTTAGATTTCCCTAAACAATTTGGATCCTCTTTTAGCGGCATTTTTACTATGTATCTACCTGTACTATCTCGTTTAACGTTTTTCTCAAAATGATTTTCGCAAATTATTGTTTCTTTGTTTTTAGGTATCTCAATCTGCACGTTCTCTATTTCCCAAAATTTCTCTATGGTTTTGGTTAGGGCAATATTATCTTGAATAAAGCCGCAATGGACCCTATCCGGCGTTTCAGTGGGTACGCTTCCACTTGCCACAAAACCAAAAACAGTATTTTGAAAGATTAAATTACTGTTAGTCGGACAAATTTGACCAGGTCGCAACAATTCGTAGAAGATTTCTGCGCTCAAAAGTAAATGTATGCGACTTGGTTTGTTAAAGTGTTCATCTGCCAGGTTTACATATTTTAACTCGGGTATATTTATCTCAAACGTTTTTGACGGCATGAAATCAGTAATCTTGGATACTATAAAAAAATCTAATTCTTTCTCGTAATTTCCTTCAGTGTTGGAAATCGTCGCTTTAACTACAGATTTAATTGTTGTGCAGGTATCGCCAATTCCACAAACTGTTAAATTAGTTTTTTCTCTTTTTAAATTAAGGCTGTTAGCACAATCTGAAGTCATGTAGTTATTCATTGCCCCTTGATCCAAAATCGCACGCACTCTAAAATTATTACCAACTTTATCTCTCACTAAGCAAGTTGCAGTGCTAAGGAGCGTTGTTTTTGATGTATTTATTACTCGCGAGGAGAGCACCGATGTGTTTATATTAGATTCGACGCTAGCCAAGGATGCTGGCTGGAATGTTGGTGCCTCCGCACTCAAAGTACTCTCTCTTGTACCTCTTGTAATAGGGGGGGAAACCAAATCGGGGTTATTGGCCGCGCTCTCTTGTCGCAAAAACTCACCGCTTTTCGGGAAATGTAATGAGTAGTGATGTCTTTTATTTTTTCCATCTCTTTTGCACAAAGAACAAGAAAATTTTGATTTGCAATTATTAATTAAATGTTTTCCAAGACAGCAAAAGCAATAATTATTTTTCTTAACTATTTCTACTCTCTCAGAAACAGGCAAGGCCATATAATTTTTGCATTTATATAAGGGGTGATTTTCATAACAAAGACAACACTTTGAACTCTTACTCTCAGCTAAAAATACTCTAGACACATTTCTCGAATTAGAGGATTTTTGATTAAAACCTTCCGTTAAAAGTTTTCCCCGTGACGCAAAAAATAGATCTGCTTCTTTTCCTAATGTTATGGGATCAAACCATGTATCTGCCTGCCTAACACTGATATGAGACGCTGTTTCTTTGTCTAATGTTTGAAACAACTTGTCTGATACAATTAATTGCTTTAATTTCTCAAAATCAGACACCTCTCTTAATTTTAAGTAATAATCAAAGCTAGTTGTCAAACGAGATGCAAATTGTATATGGGTTTCATTTGCCTGCCTAGTAGTTTTTCTGAATTGCTCCAAACATGACTGGGCGGTTGGTTCGAACTCTCTTAATACGATTTTTTTCACTTTATCATAATCATTTAACTCATTATCTCTTATGTAAGAAATTATGTTTGAAGCTCTCTCACCTAGTAAATTCAAAAGTATCTCCGCCTTAAGTACATCGGGTACGCTCTTTGTAACAAAGGATCTTTCTAAAGAAGTAAAAAACAGACCCCATCCTTCTGGTCGACTCGGGATTTTAATCGTTAGAGTTCTTATACTTTTTATTAGCGAATCTAATGAATCATATCTCTCAACTTTATTTTCTGATTCGTCGCTAGTTTTTGGAACTGTTTTTGGAATTGTTTGCAAGCGTGACAGTTCTAACTCAGCTTTCGCTCTCTCTAATTTAGTTTGTTCTAATTGTAATTCTAACTGTGATTCTGCTTTCCGGTCCTCAATTATCCCCTCTAAGAGACCTGATACAAATTCTGGTTCATTTTTGAATTTATCAGTATCCTTTATAATATTAATAAGCTCTGTCGTTGTCATTTTCTCTGTTATTTCCTCTCCTAACTCTATCGCAGCGAGCTGCAAATCAGCTTTTCTCGCGTTTTTGAACATTTTTATAACAAACTCAATAACTAATTTATAACTCAAAACAATGATAAAAATAAATTCAATTAAAGGCTAAACACAACTCTTAACTCTAAAGAATAATAACACAAATTATCTCAAGGGAGTAAATGACCAGAAAAGCTCAGCACCTACTTCGTCACTTGTTACACAAACAAAGGAACTTCATTTATATCCATAAGGCACCGGAACCGTCTCACGTGAAGACGGACCAAAATGTACACACGTCAGCTCAGGCACAACTCTAAAAACTTTGAATTAATAAAGTGGACTGTATATTAAAAATACTCTTTATTTTAATCTGGATTTAACAATTTTTGCTGCAGCGTGTATATATCTCGTAACGCCACAGCACACATTTGCCTCTCAAGGCATCTCGTGCACGGTCTCGTACCGTTCTGACCGGGGGAAGCGAGAATGCAGAGCTGGCCCTCCGCTGCTAACCACTTGAGAGCCACTTCAAAAGATTTAAGACAGATGCTGCAGACAGAGGCGCTCAAACAATACGTTTAAAAACAATTTGGATGTGTATATGCATGCATATATATATCTGGAGGGAAAAAAAAAAAAAAAAAAAAAAAAAAAAAGGGGGTTCCTACATTGTGATTATTCTGTCCTAAACATCATTTTTTATTTTTTTCTTATTTACTAGATTAATCTTCTGTCATACAATAACTTATATTTTTTAAACAATATGTTATATTTAATTTTGCTATACTATTTATTTTATTCAATCATTTTAATTTATTATTATTCAATATATATTTATTATATTATATACCTGGATATTCTTAAAATTTAATAATATTACCTTTTAGTATTTGGCAACTCCTATACTTTCTTCTTTCCACTTTTACACTTTTATTTACTGGCAACACCATTTTTCACTTTTTACAATTCTTAACATTGGCAACACATATCATTTGTTCAAATGAAATTTACATGTGCTCAAGGTCTGGTATGTAAAATTATATTCCTATTTCTAATTTTTGTTATCTTTTTGATTTCTTCTTTCCTTTATATAGTAGGGTAGGGCCCAGATGTGTGGAGTTAATATCTCTTCTGATATGCCACACAACCGAAACCCTACTATTTGGTTTGCTGTAAATTATAATCCACTGTTTGTGGCCCCTGAAGATGGTGACAGTGGTTATAATTCCGTTCCATTATATTATCACAATAATTCTTGCATTTTATTTGGCTTCAAATTCTGGTTTCTAATTCTTGCTAATAGCTGTTATATATTTTTTTTTTTGCGAGATATGTCTTATTTGTAGTATGTTTTGTGTTTTACTTGTTAGTTATATATATATCTATATATATTTGTGTGTGTATGCATGAAAGCAGATTTATCCAGTTCTTAAAGGTACGCAATGAACGACAGATATCACAGTTCAATATATCTAAATAATAAAAGCCGTTATATGTAACGATTCCAGGATCGACTCATCAACCCGGTTGAGTCGAATGCCGCCATGTCGGTCGCCATGTTGAAATTTTGATTAAAACGACATTTTTATCTCTAACTAAAAGCAAAAACTTTTTATACAGTTCGAAAGATCTCTAAAAAATTACCCTTTTTCAAATTTGCAGCTATTTTCAACTCTAAATATCTAACTAGATATCACGCCTTGAAAAAGTAAACAACCAAACAATATACACAGAAGCGACTTGATTCATTCCTTGATTCTTTGAACAAAAATCCCGGAACATAATCTTTTGCGTCGATCGATTAGATGACGTCATACTCCTTATGCATGACAAGCAATGCAAGAACAGTTTTATTTAATAATAACGTTCTAATTAACTGAAAAATTTTGATAGATTTTGGGCAAATTTATTCAGAATGTGTAAAATTTTTTTTGCACAATACTTAAACACCTATTTGTAGGAATGCTTTTTTAGAAATTGGCAACACGAGAACGTATATGGTTGTTGTTTTTGGAAGTCGCGTTTTTTTTTCTTTTTCAGTGCTCTCAACGGAGTGTTTTTAAATGTTAACGGCCTGACATTTGTGAAATCGTATTTTAAAAGAGTTTGAGTGTTTTAGATTGCTTTGGTGTTTTAGATTGCTTGGCTCTAAAGTAAAAGTTCCTAGTTTTAATGTTTTCTTTTTATATCTACTTATTTTCCTTTAACTTGTCTTTAGCACGTTTTCAAGCTTTTTTTTTTTAAATCCTTTTGAAATTTACCAGCCAGACTAATAAAAAGAAACAAAAATGAATTTTTAAAAGTTTTGTTATGATGAGTCAATTCGGAACATTCTTTCAAATTTTCTTTTCCCTCCTCCAATAAACATTAAAAAGATTCCCCTACAAATAACGCTCCAAAACCCTTTAGAAGGCAAAACGGGGACACGACATGACAAATGCCTCCTGAAAGGAGGTCACACAGAATCAGGAATGATGTACAAGACAAATCAAATCACCCAAATGTTACATGCCCGTCAGCGACAGCATAAATCTGTGTTCGATTTCGTTCGAAAATTAAGTTAAGTCGGCAGGATTTCTGGCTTTTATAATGATGTTCTAAATTTAATTTTAATCCGTGACCAGGAACACTCTTTTTCTATGTTCAATATTAATATGTTGCTCCCAGTTTAATCCAGATGTGTCAAGCGGGATGTTTCTAGTTAATATGTTTGCTAGGAGGATTTTAATAAATTAGCTCTAATAGGAAAGGATTAATTTTGAACGAGGGTGCTTATTAGTTTAGAATACATTTCCATATTTGTGTATATCAAAATGTCATTCGTTTCTTTAAAAAAGTAAATTTATTAACTAAGAATTGTGAAATTGATAAAAGTTACCTATGTATGTGTAGATATACAACATGTGAAAATAAAAATTCAAAAAATTTTCATTACAAAAAAAATAATATATAACTTTTGATTTTATACTCAAATTTATATCACGTGAGTTTTGTCGGCTAAAAAAAAAAGAAAAGAAAAAGAAAATCTAAACCCTTTATGTCTCAACTTATAAACTATATTTCATGACATAACTATTATTTCATGAAAAAAAAGGTTGAGATTTTTAAGATACATTTTATGGTATCAAAAATGTAATATTATATTACTTATAAAATTACTACTTTTTCCATTTTGCTAAATTAAATATGGTAAGTTATACATCCCATTGGACTCGTATTGCAGATTTAAATACTACTGAGCGAATTCACTGATGGGACTTTAAAGTAACAAAACTGGGGATGGGGCTTTAAAGTAAAGTAATTAACTTCTATTGTAGGTTGAGAGCTGAAGCGTTATTTTATTCAAAAATTATTTCCAAATGTTTAAAAAAATTCTAAAATTCTAAAAAATTAAAAAAATTACGACGTAATATATATATATATCAGAAGAAGGACGTGGAATGAGAAATTTTTTTATAAGCATTTCTTTCTTTTTCTTCGTTTTCTACAATGCAAAAATGTTGTATGTGGAGTTAGGGATTCCACGTGGCGATTTAAGGGCTATTTTTGGAATTTCACAGCGGCATTTATCTGTATTGACGAAAATATTGAAATTCTCCTTGCTTAGTCTTAAGTCACAATAAATATTTCTGCGACAAACAAACTCTGACAGTTTGGTATTTTCTCTCGTAGGTTAGAATTTGAGATAGCAGGCAATCTCTTATCTTATTGAAGGCAGTGTATTGTCTCTCGCACATTCCAGGATCACGCAACAGGTCCAAATATCCAAAGATTCGTAGGCTGAAAGAATCCAGAATGCAAGAAGAAAACTGGATGATAACTGTATTTCAAGTAAACAAAGCGTGGGATGTGGGATTGTTTTTTGATTTATTTTCTATTTTTAAATGTTTATATTTTCTAATAACGTTGAGAAGCGTTTTTTTTCCCCCGTTTGGACCGGCACTTGCCAGCCATTTTATTAATTATGGGAGCACCTATCACGGCGCTTGCGTTATCCCACTAGAATCGAATTTTGAACCCTTCCAGACATGCATCTGGACTGATATTCTCAGAGGTGTCGTTTGAGCTTGGAGGACACTGGAACCATGCCAGACCTTACGTGCACTAGAGATGAGTTCGGGCTCATTTTTTAAGGCCCGAGCCCGAGGACTTTTAATTCGAGCCCGCTCGAGCCCGAGCCCACAATTTCGGTGAACAGATAAATAAATTATTTAATTAACATGATAGAATATCATAAATGTTGCCGTTTGTACACGGTGAAGATCTTTCCAAATGTGTTTGCCAGATTATACAAAGGTGGTGGTCGTGGGGGGGGGGGAGATTAAAATCTTGAAAGTCGCACAAGGTTTGCAATTTTTGATAATTGATCGCCAAGTTTGTTGCCAAAAAATAACCGAACCAAGCTTGGCGATATCTTCCGAATTTGGCGAGAAACTGAAAAAAAAATATAGTTAAAATATGCCTGGCAAAGATTGTAAAATAGTGTTAGTAGGCGATTTTAATTCAAAATATGTCTTTTGAGGAACGAGAATGACAAACACGGCGCACTCATGGATTATGATGAACATTCCAAATAGTATTTAAACCGGTGACTACAGTTGGAATATGCTTGGCGGAAATTGTCAAACAGCTTTAGCAGGCGATTTTAAGATAGATTTCGATTCCAAAGATGTGCTTTATGGAACAAGAGAGAAAAATACGGTTCGCTCATGAATAGTGGTACACTTTCCAACTTATTCGGATAAGAAAGAAAATAGGGAAGACGCGTGGATTATGATACGCTTTTAATGCATCGCTTTTTATACATCAGTATTTAAAATCTGAAAGAGTATTAGATTTTCTTACTTTTTAAAATTTTTTTAGGGGGGGTGGGGGGTGTGTGTGTGATACAATATCAAAATCATATCTAGAAAAGAGAAATTTTTCTTATATTTACAAAAAGAAAAGAAAACGTTTTAAATAAAGAGATTTTCGAGAAAGAGTTGCTGGGGGCACGTGCCTCCCAGTGCAGACCCGGATGAATGCAATGCGCCTATGAAGGCAAAGTTACACGTTTCTTCCAGCCAACATCTTTTTCCTTTATTGAATGCGAAATAAAATCAGGGGATCGGAATTGGCATAAATCCTTAAAATATTTCTTTATTTCCTTTTCCCGTGGCCTTTCCAATTTTGCCCGCAGAAAAGAATCCACACCATTTCCTCGGGTAAATAGATTCGGAGATATCGATTTCATAGAGACGAGAGTATCGTAATCGCAAATCTCGTTCTTGTTCAGCATAGAGGAGATTGCAAAAGACGCCTTCTTGAATGTCGGTGCGAGGTAAGGTGTGTGTGGGCGAGCCCCCCCCCCCCCTGCCCGGGCGTGCATCTTTATTATTTTATTTTATTTATTAGTACCAGAGAGCTATTAATTTCAGATATCTCCAACATGTCGACAATTCTGCGATACCCTTATCTTTCGATTTCCAAAATATATATTTTTAAACAAATGTTTCATATTCAAAAACTAATTCTATTTTTTGAGTTATGAAAAACATGTTCTTAAGTTTCATAAGACAGTCTTTCAATTACGAAATTCGTATAAATTTAGTAGTTATGGATAAGAAACTGAAATATGAGCACCGTGGTTGCTCTATTTATGGGGTCTGACTCTTTTGACAGCGTAAAATTTCAGGTCTCTGTAATCATATATATATATCATTAAATTTCTACTTTTAACATCAAAATATCATTTTTGCTTAAAAAGAAAGTGAAGAACGGATTGCACAACTATAATCATTGCTGTAACCTTTTAAGACAGGATATGTTTTCAAGTTGAATTTTATTTCTTGGGAATTTTAATTAAATTAAAGGTATTATTTCTGCCGGAAAGAAATATCTAAAATTAATTTTTCCAAATAAAATTTGCTGTTGCTTGTTTTCAGCAGTTGTATTTTACCGATTAAAAAGTAATAAAAACGTAAATTTCTAATCCGCATGATTGTACGAGTTCGGTCTTAAAGGGTTAAGGAAAAGAATGGGGACTATGATACAATTTTCAGGATAATGAAACAGGGAGGGCCCACACATGGATTATGTGATATTTTCTAACAGATTGAAACTTGAAGGACAAATAGATCAGACGCATGGATCATAATACGCTTATATAGCACTTAATATAGGACAATATACAGCACTAAATATAGCCCATAATACATAGAACTGTAGTTCGTATCTGTGGTTTTTTATTAAGGCAAAGCTAAACGAAGGCAATCTCCCTAAGGAAAGATACCTTAAGCGAAGATTTTTTAGGAAATTCTAAAGCGTATTCACGTTACACCTGGAATCATCCCCCCCCCCCGAAAAAAAAAAAGATGCGCAGAAAGTATCCCAGAACCCAGGACCTTAACACTTTAGCCATCGACTTAAGTTCTGTGTGTTATCCACTTACTGATACGCTTAACTTGGTCTTTGATCGTCCCAGGGTCGGACTAAGAGCAAAATGGCTATGTCTGCAAGAATGAGTTTCGACACCCTGCCACACAGTAAATAGTCTAGAAAACCCTTCAAAATTTTTATGGGTACTTTATAACTGAAAACTGTCACTTTTAATACCTCAAGTTGGAATTTTAAAGTGATTAAAAACCGAAAATTTAAATTGATAAGTAATAATAAAAAGTAAATACCGGGTGATCGAAAAGTCAGGACAAACTCTAAAAACTCATTAAAAAAGAGCAAATAATGATAGAAAAGTTTACACAAATAAGTTTAGGGTATGATGGGATTTATTTTAATGACAAGAAAGTTTGTAGTTCCAAATGTTGCCGATAGGTGGCGCTGACATGCACAATGGGAACCAAATTTCCAATTTACAAAAATCCGAAATCTCTGTAATGCTTTCTATCTCTGTAATGCTTGCAATTTTTTATCATTATTTGTTCTTTTTTAATGAATTTTTAAACTTTGGCGCACCCAGGATGCATCAAAAGCTAGTGAAAAGTTCAAAAATTCACTAGCTTTTGATGCATCCTGGGTGCGCGAAAGTTTAAAAATTCATTAAAAAAGAACAAATAATGATACAAAATTGCAATCTGCATAGAAAGCATTACAGAGATTTCGATTTTTTTTAAATTGGGAATTTGGTTCCCATTGTGCATGTTAGTGCCACCTACCGGTAACATTTGGAACTACAAACTTTCTTGTCATTAAAAAAAAAAAAATCCCATCATACCCTAAACCTATTTGTGCAAACAGCAATTTTCTATCATTATATGCTCTTTTTTAATAAATTTTTTAAGGTTCGCCCTGACTTTTGGATCACCCAGTATTAAAAGGAGGAATTCAGTACCTTTTCATTATTTTTATATTTTATGTTTTTTTTTTTTTTTTAATTTTTAATACCACTACCAAATGATTCATTTCTTCATTTTTCAATAGAATTTTTTAAACTTCAGCAGGTTGGTGTAGTACTTGTGTACAGTACTTGTGTAAAAATCAATCTTTCAAACTCTTCTATCTCAGTTTATTCTTGTGTCCGGTAGAAAATAACAGGCACATTTTATTTATTTATTTTTTTTTTTAATTACAACGAAAGTTTCATTCGATTTAATATTCATAAAAAATAGATTACGGCTTGAATACACTAATAAAATGGGTAAACATATGATGGTGATCTTGACTCACTTTCTAACAACTGCCTAGTTCTATCATAAGAAAGTAAGCTGGGTGCTTGGAGCCAGTCTCTTTACTGTACTTTCAAGCAAAATTTTATTTGTTGGACGAAAATTTATCACATATTCAAATTGCTGATTTGCATACGAAAGTAAAAAACTACATAAAAATTGAAATTTTTACAGTGCTTAGAAAAGAAAATAAATCTCATTTCGGTGCCCCCCTCAAAATCACGACTATACCCCACACAGCATCCCGCCAAGGCATTTCCAACTGCGCCAAGCTGTCAAAAAGCGCAACCCTGAAATCCCCCCCCCCCCATTCCTTCAAATTGACCAAAATGCTGTTCGCACAAAGAACATATTGCTGGGGTGTCACCTCCTTCGGGGAATATAGTGGGTGACCGTACAGATGGTGCTAGAAAGACACCCACCGGAGATATACAACAAAGCCTGCGCGCAGATTTGTGACTTTGTATGTGTTAGTCCTTCAATGAATAGTAGAATAAATACTTGTATTTTTATCGCTTTCTCTTTAAACTGTTATAGTTCCTGTAAAGCCCAGTTTGCCAGACAGTTTTAAAGTTAAAAATAATGTTATAGATAGAGAAGTAATAATAAGTATTTTAATAAGTATTTTTCTAATACTTATTTTGCTTACAATAAGCTTTCATTAGTATTCTAATTCCAAGTAAATTAAATGCAGCATTTAAAGCAAAATTCACACTATTATGTATAATAAATTGTTATTAAATAAATTTTCCGAATTTGACAAATTCATTATTTTTTAAAAATCTGTCTTATCCCCCCCTCTTAAAACGTGAATATGACTTTTTAATATGAAACACTTTCAAAGAAAGTAAAAAACAACACCAATGCTATTTATTATTTATTAAACCAGAAATCCAGGTTGCGACCGCCGACCTAACCGTTTGGAGTTTTCCGTTGTTTCCTCCAAAACTTAAGAGTAAATACGGGTTAGGACCCCTTAGAAAGACCCCTCCCCCACGGAGGGCACCCCACCCATTGTAGGTTAATCGCACAAAACAACAACAATCAAACCTGAAATAGTACATTTAGAGCATCAGTCAAAATAAACACATTTAAGGATCATTACCTACAAAATATATTTCATAGTGTGAAAGGGAAACGTGGAGCATATAATTTTAAGATCTTAAAAATAATTTATATTATTTACTAGTACAACAGAAATACGACATTTTTACACAGAGATCATGAATGATTATCAAAACTTTTACATAGGCAATCCCCCTCCCCCCGAATATTGTGTGGAAGATTTTATTTTGCATTAGAACTAAAGACAAGATTTTCAAAAAAATAAAAATAATAAAGTATATTGATTGTAATCTAACACAAACGTAATTAATATAAAGCATTAGTAGATTTAAAAAGCACATCCATGCAAGGGATCACATAATAAGAGAAAAACCTTTATAAACTGAATTATAATGTTCCCTTTTATCTGAATCTTCAATGAATAAGTGTTACATTATCATGCAAAATTAATACTTAATTTTTAAAGCTTTTCGGGTGATCAACATAAAAATTATCTTTTTTTTCTACTCTTATAACTTTTTCTTCTGATTTACATATTTCAGAGACCAGACGTACAATTTATGTTATTTTATTGTTAAAGCATCTATTGATTTTAAACCAAAATTTGTCTTTTCGACTTTTGAACTTTGGAATTTATACATATTAATTTTTTGTCATCAAAGAGACAGTTTCTAACTATTATAATTATGAAATTTAAATTGGATTCAAGCGAAAAAAAATGTAATTTAATGAAAGGTAGTCGATTTGATGAAGCAAGTTGAACAAGCATTACTACAAGGTTTTAAACAAAAGTATTTTTTCAAATACTTTTCTATATCCAAGAGTATTTAAAAAAAAAACTGTCCAATTAATTGAATTTCTCAATCACTATTTATAAATTAATTAATAAAAGGAATATATTAATTTTAAGACTTTTATCTTTCGATTTAATTTAATTTAAAATTCTATCCACAAGAAATGAAGCTAATTGTTAGAAATAATTTAGTACTTTAAGATAAGTACTTTACTTATAAGTACCTTAAGATAAGTACTTAAGATTAGTACTTTAAGTAATTTAAGAAATATTTACAAAAATGACTGTTTACAAAAAGTGGTTGTAATCCGTACATGTTAGCAACTGTGATGCAGCATTTCTATGTAATGTTTAACTATTTCTTTCTTTGACATCATGTAACTATATTCGTTTATTTCAGATTACTTAATACGAAATTTGTGTTTGGAAATGGTAAGATATTTAAAGCTTTCAGCATAAACCAATCATAACGTGTTCTTTTTTTTAAGGGGGGGGGTTATTGCAAGGGGCCTAATTTTTTTCTCCTGCCCAGGGCCCACAGTTGTCTTGATTGGGCTTTGCCCCTGGGTCCAGGGCCCGGTCCTTGAGGGGGTCCCAAGTCCAGCCCTACGCAGTTTCAATTTTTAATGACCATAACTAATACAAACTAGAAAAAATCTTTTAAATAAATTTTTTATCCAACGAAATTTTAGAAGACAGCTAGTTGTAACTTAAAATAAAAAATTAAGGTGAACCGTTTATAAAAAAGTTTAGTAAAATTGTCATTGTGTGAATTGTGTGAGTATTACATCTCCATCATTTCTGTCTGCCAGGATAGCCGAGAGAGAGAAATAGGAGGGACGATTGCCCCTGGGTACGGGCTTAGGGGGCCCGTAATTGGATGGAAATATTATCATGTATAAGGTTTTGTTTAAGAAAAGTCAAACGTAACCATTAGTATTAATCCCCAAGCTTAGCTTTTTTAGTATGAAACAGAATACATTTATACTCAACTTTTGTCATTTTGCCGTTTTTAAGCAACATAATTTTATAAAAACTTTATTTTAGATATGAAATAGTCACCATAATTATTCCCTATATTTGCAGGTTAAATTATGTTCTAAATTGACTACGGGTGAGAAATAACAGTGCAATATTAATGCAGCACACGGCTCGAAAAAAAAAGGGGGGGTGGGATGGCCCGTATCTGATCTTGGGTACAGGACCTGTAATCGAATGTGTGTGTGGGGGGTGGGGGGCTATGGACTCCTAAGGTCCGGGCACAAGGGTAACTGCCCCCCCTCTTGGCGGCCCTGTATGGTACGATGCACGAATGCTATCCACTTAAATCGACTACTTGTAGATTATTTATTTATTCATTTATTGCCTGACAGCTTGGCTGACATTTCTGGCCTGCTTTATAATCATTAATGTCAACCTCAGACCACACAATTTGTGAACATCACCGGAAACGGTGTATTTCCGGACCCGCATCTCCCTCCCTACTACCGACATGACATACTCAGGGAGAGGGCACAAGGCCCTTCAGATTTAGCCTGCACATTCAGTTCAGCCTTGTAGTTTATAGGAGGTAGTGACTGCAATAATTTCGCATTTATTTTGCATTAAATTTATCACAAAAATAATAAAATAAAGAAATAGTTTATTTATTTACATAACTATCACAATTTAATAAATTCAGCATTAAACTTGACATTTACTGAATTTGTTTACATACGCCAAGGACCAGAACTGATGATGTTACACCAAAGAGAATCAATTTCGAATGACGGGAAATTTTTAATATTGAGTACCATCTTGCATCTATCAGAGAACTAAACAAATATACGGCCCCGCATTTCTAACGAGCGAATTTGCTATGTTTATGGAGTATATATTCGATCTTCTGCCCAAATCTTAAGCACAGGAGTCAAATTGATGTTAAACGAGTAAAATCACAAAAGCTAAATTAGAGAAATCTAATATTAGTAAAACTCATCTAAATAATACAGTAATTTTGCGTGTGTGTGTGTGTGCGTGTGAACGGGGGGGGCACGAAATATACATATGAACTTAATATTCATCAAAACTATGGTGTTACCTAGGTTTAATTTAGAATAACGGGAGTCCTAGGCTTACTAATTTTTAGGAGATTCTATATAATTGAACCATCGAAAAAATATTTGTTCTAGCTTAAAATATTATAAGTAGTATTTGAGTCTTATAAATTATGTAGTATTTGAGTCTTATGACATTTTGGGCACATCCCTTTTCACCCGGAGTGTCATGTGACCATCTTAGTCTGAGATAGCCAGAGTCAGATGACCACACTCCCTAGGTCACATGACTCCTCGAGTGTAAAAGAGCTGCACCAACATGTCAGCACCACAGCCTGTATATCTCGCCAGCCGCGAATCCCCGTATCTGTGTTCGAAAGCTACACGGTTTTAGTCGAACGCAGGTTCTGCCGGTGAGCCTATTTTAGGGATATTCACGATTCCTTATCGGGTCCAAAAAACATTTGAGAAAGTTCGAGTAGTTTATTTTGTTGAAACCACTACGAGATATACGGGATAATTAAACTTTCGCTTTAAACAGGATCTGAGACGGGTGAATGACTCGTAACCAAATTTAGTTTATAAACTGTATATGAAATGCTCTCAAGGTATTTTGAAAAACAGAAACAGTTCAAATCATGTCCACTAGGTGGCGCTTTGCATGAATAAACAACAAATATAACAATGAAAATGCCTAATTCGAAATGTACAAACACAAACAACACACATTTAACAGTGTTTCGGCACTTAACTAATTTAGGACACTCTTTGAGCCAATTCACCATCCAAAGCGCCACCTAGTGAACATTTTTGAACTGAACTTTTAAAAAACCTTACGCGAGTGATTCTTGTGTACAATTCTAATGCTAAATTTGGGCGCAATTGGTTAACCTGTTTCAGGTGCAGAATGCTGTTCACTTGGGAAATTTCTATAACCCCCCCCCCTGTATATTAACCCTTTGAGGCGCAACCCTTTCCCAATGCTGAAAAAAGGCAGCCGTTGCCATCGCTCGACTTAACTACAGCAAGATGGCGGACGATCGAAACGTTCATCGCGTGGCACAGATCTAGAGACCTTTTTTTGACGACAGCTGGCTGTGCCAGCTGGCGTTTCGATCGTCCGCCATCTTGCTAGTAGTTAAGTCGAGCGATGGCAACGGCTGCCCTTTTTTCAGCATTAGGCAATCTATCCAGCCGTTCTCGCATTCTTCCATTTTTCAGCAGGTGTCAGTGTTGTTAAAAATAATCTTTTTACGGGAAATGACGTGCTAAAAAGTAAAGGATTCTCGTGGAGCTATGTCACCCGGAACTATCTTTATAGAAATCAAATATATTCTTCGTGACTGGCGACAGTCAAAACGTCAGAGTTTGGTGTCCACAGAGCAGGAACACTGGGCGTTAAAGGGTTAAAGGTGTATGTCGAAGAAAAAAAATTTGTTCATCGAGGTCTTGGTTACACAAACTAAAATAAGCTAATGAGAACAGAAACTTGAAAAATTCAGGATGTTTCTTTATATGTTGCACTACATACAGTAATAAACGAAAAATATAAAACGAAAAATTTTATGAAACTTCCAGTAAAAATTCATGAACATCGATTTGCGCAGCAAAATTGTTCAAAGAGCGACACGTTCTGCACATTTAATTACTTAAATCCTCCTTGGTTCAGCAGAATAAAATAATTGACTTATTTTAATCTCACTAAACATGCCAAATTGTGTAATCTCGAGAAACTAATGGCGAATTTAATTTCATGTATGACTTCAATTTTTTGGAGTTCATGAATATCACGCTATTTTTAATTTAGGGCACCACGTTTTTGACTGCCGTAAGATTGGAAACCCGGGTAATTCACTTAGTTCATACAGTTAGTTTTCTGATGAAGCAATATTGAACTTACAACGATATTGAATTTTTTTTTTCTTTTACACAGAACTGTTTTGGATGAAAGTAATCCTATGTTTAAAAAAAAAATAGATTCCAGAAAAAAATCATTTTGCTAATTTTCAAAAATATAGACTTTTTAAATTTGTATACGAATCCCCGTACAAAAAACAAACAAACAAACAAACAAAAAAATTCCTCAGTTAGTAGAATGTTTCTCATACACCAATCTCGTGATGGACAAAATTTCAGCCTTTCATTATAGAACGCCTCAGAGATACATTTAAACAAAGATGATCGGGGGCTATACATGATTTTGAATGTAAACGTCAATTTCTAGAGTGGAAAAATATTATTTTCTTTTTGTAATTTTTGTACGACCCCTTCAAATGCGATCATTCGGCGTCATTTTTTTTTCTCTTTCGATAGCCATTAAAAAGTGGTTTAGGTCAGCGATATTTATCTTCTCACCTCTGACACTTTTTTAGAATATAATTTTCAAATTTTGTACATCACCTCATTAATGTATAGGTCGCATATTTTTACTGGGAATTTTTTTTGCGGGGGTCGTATATAAATTTGATAAGTGCAACCTTTTGAAAATTATCAAGGATTTTTTTTTTTTTTTTTAGTGGCGTAATCTTTTTCTACCTTATTTTGAACATTTTTTTCGATTTAAATTGCCCACTTATCTCTAATATATAAAGAATTAAAGCGTTTTAACACATTTTTGGATACCCTATACCGGGTGATTCAAAATAGATGTTAAGGCGATTATTTTTTAAACCGTAAGTGATCGAAACACACTTCCAATTAGGAAAGTTCGTCCAATTAAGAGCAACTTTCAGATATGGCATTTTTTTTACTGGGGTCTGTATACATATTAAAATGCGAAACTTAATTTTTATACGGTCCCTCCTTTCCTACCCTTTATCCTTAAAAGAATGTTGCTCTTTGCCTAAGAAAATTAATAAAACAAATCCCGTGTCTTTAAGTGAAATAGTTTGCGAGAAAATTAATTTTGAAAATGATGACTTACGCCACTTTACCTGCTGTGTTGGCATCCGTTTTCAGGCGAAAAAATCTTTACTTTAGGGGACCAACTATGAGTTGATAAAAGATAAATAAAGATCCCATTGCTGGGGAAAGCAATTAAATGCGTGAAATTAACAGGTACAGTTTTATCTAAAATGATCGGTACTGCTTTATGAAATTAGCGATAATGTAGTCTTTTAGGGGGGGGGGCATCCACTGATTAATTCACTCTTCTAGAGAAGGAATTTGAAAGTGTAAAAAAGAATGGCAAAATAATGGTGTAGGTTATTATGGTATGGTAACTTTCACTAGAAACTGCCAAACATGCTTTGCAGGAAAATTCTAGCTAAAGTAGGATTTGAGGAGTCAACTATGTCTATCGGGTGACTATTAACATATATGAACGTCAGTTGAAAAGTAATTACATTTTTCTCACTTTGGAGACATCCCCTTATTGCTTGGCGACAAATGCCAAAATTTTCAAACTGATATGTCTCGGAACCCAGCCGGCCACGATACATCGAATTAACGTCGCCGTCGACGTAGTTTCGACGTAATCATCGACGTTAAAAATCCTTGGATATGTCCACCTGTTTGCTCGTCGAGCGCTGAACTTCTCGACGCGTATCACCCGTGAGGGATGACCGTGAGAGATAACAATCTCGCTTAACTACGGCGCAAGAATGAAAAGGGGTGACCACCAGGAAGAGAAAATCCCCGATATGGGTCGAACACTCGTCGCTTTAACGGCAAAGAGAGACAGATTCTCGGAATCCGTTTATAAAATTCAGCTCATAGTGGTTGATTTTACGTTATACGTTGTCGAATTGCTTCAAAAGGACAGAGAAAACCGGCTTATATTCGTCTAATAGAAGTCGTTCCTTAAAGACTTCGCAGAATTTGTCGAATTCTGACCATTTATTTATAAACGTAGTAATAATACGTAGTAATTATAAACGTAGTAATTATAAACGTAGTAATTATGCCTCAATTCCAGACATTTAGAGAATGGGCACATACCATTTACATACGTCGTGAAGGAATGGAAATTCAATCTGTTCTGATCTTGTGCACTTTTGCCGTTTAAAAGGAAACACTTTATTTTTCTATAAAATACATTTTACTATTAGTTTTGTTAGCTAATGAAAAATAATTTTTAATCCAATATGCAGAAATAACAAGTTTTAAATTAACTTCTGATCGTTTTGATAAAGTTACAAAATATACATTCATAAAAATTTGAACACAGAGAAAATATATAAAAGAAAAAATATAATCTTGATTTTTTGAATTTAACTGATCAGTAACTTGCATTAATAGCTTATGGCTCTAATTTACATTTTAAAGGATTTACTTTTTTCCCCTGGTACATTTTATGAATTGTTTTAACTGTATTAGGTACTAGCTGAAATACCCGTCCTCGACGGGTTAGTGAATGAAAATTTCCAAAAAGCAAGAACTTTCATCAGCATTGTAGGAGTACACAGAATGGATGTAGCATGTTGCCAAAGTAAAGAAAGCGAAGTTATAATTTTCATGTATTGTTCAAATATTACAGGTTACAGAGTAACTACGTAATATCATTTCATTCGATTTAGTCGTAATTATGTGATGCGCGAACGAATATTTACGCATATTGAAATAATTTTCGCAAAATCTCAAAATTTAATCAACATTTTTGAAAAATTTGAAGCCTAGAATTTAAGTTGAGTGACAACCTATCATGCCACCCAAATTCGTTTCATTCCCTGCAGTCTTTATTTCGTGATGCTGGAACAAATTTTCAGCATTTTAAAAGGATTTTCGAAAAATCTCAAAAGGTAAGCAAAATATTTTTAAAATTCAACGCCTATAAATTAAGATTAGCAACTACCTATCATATCACTCAATTTCGTATCATTCGTATTAGTCGTTATTACGTGATGTTTGAAGAAATATAAACGTATTTTGAGAGAATTTTCACAAAATCTCAAAATCTAATAAAAATGTTTAAAAAATTGGACTCCTATAGTTTATGTTGAGCAACCATCTATCGTGTGACCAAATTTCATATCATTCGCTTTAGTCGTTATTATGTAATACGGGAACAAAGATTCACTCAGTTTTAAACGATTTTCACAAAATCTCGAAATCTGATGGATTTTTTTTAATTAGATGCTTATAGTTTAAGTTGAGTGACCACCTATCATTTCACCAAATATCATTTTTTCACCTTTGCAGTTATTACGTGATGTGCGAACACAAATTTACGCAGTTTGAAATGATTTTCGCAAAATTTCAAAATCTAATCAAGATTTTTTTTTTTAATTCGACGCCTATGTTTTAAGTTGAGTGACCACCAATCATGACACCCAATTTCATATCATTCGCTTCAGTCGTTTTTACGTGATGCTTGAACACAAATTTATGCAGTTTGAAAAGATTTTCGCAAAATCTCAAAATCCAATAAGGATTTTTTAAAAATTGGACGCCTATGTTTTAAGTTGAGTGACCACCTATCATGACACGCAATTTCATATCATTCGCTTCAGTCGTTTTTGCGTGATGCTTGAACACAAATTTACGCAGTTTGAAACGATTTTCGCAAAATCTGAAAAATCTAATCAAGATTTTTTAAACATTCGACGCCTATGCTTTAAGTTGAGTGACCACCTATCATGACACCCAATTTCATATCATTCGCTTCAGTCGTTTTTACGTGATGCTTAAACGAAAAAAGCGTCACGGACAGAATGACAGAACGACAGAATGACAGAATGACAGACAGACAAACTGTTTTTTGAGGGTCGCATCGGATTCCCGGGTGCTTGAAACGGATAGAAATCTCAAAATTTTAGAATTGCAAGAAATGTACAGACAAAAGTCTAATTTTATTTATATAGATATTCAATAAAAACGGGGGGGGGGGAACGCTGTTTAATTCAAAGTCATGAACAATCTAAATATTTTCATATATTGGAAAAAAATGGTGAAAAAGTAACTTAAAAAATTAAATAAATATTAGTAAATTTAGTTAACTAATTCAATTTAAAATGCAATTTTACTAACAGTAAATATAATTTACTTATTTTATATATAAAAAGTTACTTTTTCACCAGTATATGAAAATATTTAGATTTTTTATAACAGTACATTAAATAATTTTTTATTAAAAATACCCAATACAGTCAAAATGATTAATAAAATATACCAGGGAAAAGTGGAAACCCTTTTGACATGTAAAATAGCGACATATGCTGTTTATGCGAGTTACTTATGAGATCAATTCAAAATCAAGATTATATTTTTAACTTTAATATATTTTTTGTATATGTTCAAACTTTTATCAATATATATTTTATAACTTTATCTAGGCGATTAGAAGTTATTTAAAACTTGTTATTACTGAACATTAAATTCAAAATTGCTTTTCATTAGCTAAAACCAGTAGTAAAATGTTTTATATTTAAAAATATAAAGTGTTTCCTTTTTTAAAACGGCATGTGCGCAAGATAAGAACTGCTTGAATTTCCATGCATTCACGATGTATGTAAATAGTATGTGACTCACACATTCTCTAATTATCTAGAATTGAGGTATAATTAGTACGTTTATAAATTGTCAGAATTCGACGAAATCGTCAAGAAACGACCTATTGGACGAATAAGCCTGATTTTTTAATTACATTTTCCCTGTAATAAAATAAGAACAAGTTTTCTATCTATAAATTTTAGTCCCCCCCTTCGTCCCACGAGAAAAATCTTTTCTACTTCATTACACAAACAGTTTTTTGTTTATCTCTCTTAATTCTTTGATTTGTTAGATTTTACTACTCCAAACAGGTTTAAATTACATACTAGATGCATACATATTAGTATACAATTTAAAAAGAAAAAAAATTACCTTTGCATAAAAAGCTTTAACCTATTTCATTGTAAGTTAAGCCATAATGCAATAATGGTTGACTTTTGTTATAGTAAGCTCACATTAAGTAAAACAGTGCTTATTATGAGAAAAAAATATTTTATATGCTTAAGGTAAGCAGTTGATTTTATGGTAATTGTACTTGTATATTTCACTCTATAATAAAAAATAACAAGACTTATAATTAGGGATTAAAAAGAAAATGATTAAAAGAAACAAAGTACATAAGTATTAGTTAAGTAATTATTTAACTCCTCTCTAACATTTTGACGGCCGGAATTAAAATTAGTAGTTACCCCGACAAATTTTAACAACACCGGCCAACACAATTTAAAGAGAGCCAGACAAACTTATTAATATATGTCAAGCTAACCATAATTCGTGTTAGCATTAAACATGAAAGTATTCCAAGGGATTCTTGAAAAATATCCACTTTTATAGTTTAAAGTATCGAAAATGTACTCTTCTGTGCAGAGCAGCAGAGCTCAGCCATTGACTACGCGATGAAAATGGAGCTTTGGATGTGGTCTTGCATCAAAATACTGCGAAGCAAACCACGACCGAATACACAGACAAAAAGAAGGGGGGAAAAAGGAATCTGTGACGTGACGACAGCGTCCGCAAAGTTCTGAGAAATCGGGTGGGGTGGACAGGTCATAGTTCGTGTGAAAGGACCGGGTAACATGTGTCTCCTCTGCACTGTTTCTTCGACGCTCAACTGACGATTAACTAAGCTGAAAAAATTTCTCGATGCTCCATCTGTTTCTTCTTGGCTGGCTGGGGGGTCTCTCAGACCGCCGAAGCCATGAGCGGAAAATCGGCGCTCTATTGACGGAACATAGACCTCATGAGAATGACCAACATAGTTGTCGAAGATCAGCCGCCTCCCTGACCAACATACAACGGATTTGTTTAACGTCTACAACACAATGTATGTTTGATCTCTTTTAAACGCTATTTTTTGCTGCAATTTTTCCTCGACCTATTCGATCGACATTTCGACATCGGGAATACGTAATTTATACGTATGTGCGCTTGCTGGGAAACTATTCCACGTAGAGACACGGGATTTGTTTTATATAATATTCTTAGGCAAAGAGCAACATTCTTCTAAATAGAAAGGGTAGGAAAGGAGGGATCGCATAAAAATTAAATTTCGTATTTTAATATCTATACAACCCCCAGTAAAAAAAACTGCCATATCTGAAAACTACTCTTAATTGGACGAACTTTTCTAATTGGAAGTGTGTTTCGATCACTTACGCTTTAAAAAATAATCGCCTTAACATGTATTTTGAATCACCCAGTATACAGTACATACATTTTGTTATTATATATATAGTATGTATACACACACGCACAAGTACACAAATGGGTTTCCGCACGGAAATGAGGTCTTCCATACAATGATAGGAATGAAGGTCATACGTCGGAAGAAGAAAAACTTATTTATTGGTTTATTATTATCACTATTATTATTTCTATATCCGACTTCTGCAAATAGAAAAAGGTGACGGTCATGTTTACCTCGCTGATCGGCTATTTAGAGGCTATCCAAATATTAGAGAGCCTTATGCTCCCAGGCGTGGGCAAGGGAACTCAAGCTTGGAAAGATTTGAGGGGGGGGGAGTGGTAACTATTTTGAAAGAGAGACCATGAGGTGTCCGAAATAATTGAGGAGCAAAATGGTTTACTCCTTTTTTTTTCTAGTGGAAAAGGGTGGTGAGTTTAACGTTTTTGTAAGACATGAATTATATTATAAAAAAAAACACACTCAAAATGCAGGTGTTAAATGATAAAAAAAAAAAAACTTTGTGAAAAAAAACACACATAAAAAGTTACTTATAAGATGTTACGATCGTTTCGACCAAAAAATTCTTTTGGTCGAAACGATCGTAACTTTTTCAGTTCCTCAGCTCTGTGAGTCGAAAGGCTTGTCTGACGAAGACCGAAAGAATTTTTTTGGTCGAAACGATCGTAACTTCTTATAGTTAACTTTTTATGTGTGAGTTTTTTTTTTTTTTTCACAAAGTTCTTATTTATTTTATGAATTATATTATTTGAATTCCCCCCCCCCACTACACGAAAGAATTTAGTGCGGTATGATGGGGTGAAATGGGTAGGCATTTCTCTTTTATAAATAAATAAATAAATAAATATAGTTCTTATTTAGCCAATATTTTTAAGTAATCGTTGGCAGCATTTATACTCATAAAAGAGTTTATTAATTGCATCTGGATGCATAATATTAGCTTTCATCTGCTTACTGAATCCATATTCTTGTCTTGTGTCTTCAAGAAACTGATGCATTCCTGACAATTTGGGAAGTTTTGTTATTACTTTCAATCTAGAAAAGATCTGAACAGTTTATTACCAGAAAAAATACTTTTTTTTTCTGGTAGAACCAAAAATATAGAAAATATTTTTCACCAAAAATATTATTGGTTCACCAAAAATATAGAAAATATTTTTCTTTCTATTTTTGTTTTAGTGGAGTGGGGGTAAAATGGGTATACAGATAAGCTTAGCTAATATTATGTCTCCAAATCCTCCTAATAAACTTTTTTATAAGTATAAATGTTGCCTACTACGGAAATCCAAATTAACAGTTCCATGACGTCAAATGGAGCAAGAATATGTCACGCAATAGCTAGATTAAAAAATAACAATAATGGATACACAAAATTGCAAGATCGCTCGGATTTTTTCACAGCTTTAAGATGTCGAATTTACAATACTTGGCGCATTTATCGCCCATCTAAGATATGTCACCATGCATTGGGCTAAAGCGCATTTTAGCCATCTGCTGTTTCAACATTGGCTTTTACGATGACACCCAAAATGTGTAGCAACCCTAACCTAAGTAAATTGAATGACAAATACTCTTAAAACAGAGAATCACGATTTTCGTTGAAATGAGTCCAGAAATAGAAATCTGGGTAGTTACAGCCAATTGTCTACACAAGGGATCTAGGCCGGAGAGGGATTTCCCTCCGTGGGAGACTTTCTGAGGGGGTCCTAACCCGTATTTACTCAAAGTTTCGGAGAAAACCAAGGAAAACTCGGAACAAATAGGCCGGCGGACGCGACCTGGTTTCGATACCTTACTATTCTTTATACTCAGAGCAGTGTTGACTAAATTGAAATGAGTCCAGAAATTTAATCAACACTTCACAGACTATAAAGAACAGTAAGGTAAAGGCATCTAGTATTTTAAATTTGAATTATTTGTTAGTCTTGATAGGAAATAAAAAAATATATAAATTGTATTAATTTAATTTTTTTTACCCATTTTACCTTATTTTAAATATAAATTGTATTAATTTTTTTTTACCTATTTTACCTTATTTTATGGGAAAATAAAGCTTTTAATAATGTTTAATATTTTTGCATTTAAAACTTATATAAAATGTTTCAGCTGTGAAGGGAATGAATGTATTTCAAAAAGTAACACAAAATAGTTGCTCGTATAACACTATCAGCAATAGGAAACAGACAATCAATTAAGGAATGCGATCTTAGGCGCATGATAGGCTTTCCATTTTTGAGGAAGCCGCGTTCAAATATAAGATGACTGTCGTCGGACCATTATCTAATTGTATGGTAGAATGGTGCTATCTAATTGTGCTTGAAATGGATGAATGTCTAACACTGCCATTGACCGTAAAGTGTTGGAATCTTTTTTAGTTTTCCTGTAGAAGAATTATAAATGATAAAGACACTATTTTCGATGGAGAGGTTCATTTTGTAATACTTAACAATATGTCATGTTTTATTCGTTTGAAATAACTTCAAGCAAAAATTCAAATTAACAGTTTAATGACGTCAAATGGAGCACGCATATGTCACGCAGTAGCTAGATTAGAAAATAACAATAATGGATACACACAAATGCAAGATCTTTCGGACTTTTTCACAGCTTTAAAATATCGAATTTACAATACTTGGCTGTGCGGCACAGCCAGCTGTCGTCAAAAAAGGGGTCTGTAGATCTGTGGCACGCGATGAACGTTTCGATCGTCCGCCATCTTGCTGGTAGTTAAGTCGAGCGATGGCAACGGCTACCCTTTTTTTCAGCATTGGGAAAGGGTTGCGCCTCCAAGGGTTAATATACTGAAAATGTCCAAATAAATATTTGCGTTCGTTTGCGAACTCTGATATAAATATTCTCCTAAATAGTAAAGCGTTTAGATCATCACACGATAGGCAACGCAGTCCGCAGTTTATTTATAGTTTTTCAAACAGATAATGCGCTTATGCAGATGCATGTTTACGTCCCTTGTCGCGATATTCAAAGGATAATCTCCTTTGATGCCACCGATATGGAAAGGAAAGGCAGCTTCATAATTAGTCCTTTGTATTCCCCGCTAAACAGGCATTCTATTCAAATCATTTGTGGCTTAATAAACAGAAATATTTTTGATCTTTGAGGCAAAGAATGCATATATTTCCGACAAAGTTTAAGATGCGCTTTTGGATTTCGGTTTCTCGTATCTGCTTACACGTACAAATACTCTGGTATCCAAAAATAAAGAGGAAAAATCACAAAGATAGCCATAACGCGTTCAAAAACAAGGCAATCCGTATTGGAATATGTTGTTTAATAAATGGTCTGAGTCAATCTGCAATATGGAAATTAGTTGAGTTGCAAAACGTAACAAATAGCCGCGAGTGAAGATCTTGCAATACACTCGTATTCCGAAGCAATGCCTTGTATAAGAAGCTTATGTGAATTTTCAACCTTCAAAGGCGACACGGAACTGCTAAGTATTGTAACTAATACAAAAATCAATGTAGAAAATCGCATTGCAAGTGCACCGTTGATGGGGAGGGAGCAATGGCGTAGACAGAAATTTTTCATGGGGGGGGGGTTACGACTACTGCAACTCACATATATGTATACGTGTGTGTGATAAGGGAGTAAAGAATATACATTTTGTATGATCAAAAAATTCCTCATGGGGGGTTGTGACCCCCCTAACCCCCCGTGACTACGCCACTAGGGGGGTGGGGACTGTTTTTGATTATTTCAAAAAATAATTTGTCTATTTTTCTGAAATTGCGCTTTGGAGAAATTGTCATTTGTTTGATTAAATACTATTATCTTTTTTTTTTTTAAATATATTTTCCCTGATTTAAAAATGTAAGCGAAATTTAATCTTTCTTACTCTATTTTTTAAAAATTTGTAAGTGGATCCCTCTACGGAACGAAAACTTGACTTGACGGTTAATGAACGGTTGGTAACTTTTCGAGATTTTTCGTTTAGTTCCATGCCAAAAAAAAGAAGTTCCCGAAACTGAATCCAGTCTGGTAATATCTTCTAAATTTGGCGAGAAATTAACAAAAACTAATATTTTACAATGGGGATAATTTTTCACTGTGGTGAAATAATTTGAAGTCGGTTTTCTTTTTAAAAATAAAAATCATACTTGTAATGTTTATCGTCGCCAAACCTTCAAGGCGACATTAACCCATTTGTGCCTGGATATTTTTGCGACTTTCTTCGATTTTTACTGATAATAGAAATAATAGATATATTTCTGATGTCAACTTCTTGAACAAGGGATGATTTCTTTTAAAATCATTATACATAAAAATCGAAATATCAACATCCTACTTGGTCATGTTAAAATATTTTGTAGAGTTGAGGCTCAATACTCATGAATAAAGGCTAGGAAAAATAAATGACGTTTTCGACTAATAGCGAAAATGCCGTCCCAAAAAAGGGACACTAGGCATAAATGGGTTAAGTTTCATTTCCTTGAACAAAGATTTAAATTTTGTACCCCCACCCTTTCTTTCTCTTCAAAAATCTGTCAATTTTCATTTTCCAAGATGCCTAATTACAAAATCCACCGAAAAAATCTAATAAAAAATCACGGCCTTTAAATATTAAGTAGTTCATAATCCTCACTAAGAATCTTCTTCCGTGCATGAGGTCTTCAAAAGATGTTCGGGAAAGACCTTGAAATTTTAAGCCTTGAAGCTTTTCTCTGCGAGGTATTAGCAGTAAATACTTTTAAAAGATGAAGGTCTGAAGAAATGACGGAAGAGACATAGACTGAGAATTAAAGCCGTTTTTTTTCTAGATTGAAAGAAGTTAAAGAATTAAAAGAAGAAAAAATGCTTCTTAATATTCATTTCTGGGGGATAAAATGCTGAACTTCAAGGCCAGCAGTTGATAGTTAAAGATTGGAGAAAGTATTTAATTCATAAAACGTCTGCAAAATATGGTCTAAATATTTTTGTTGCAGTTGAAAACCGTCGGATTAATTTTAACATTTTAATACTGAATATTTTTGGAACTTTTCTTTTTTTATTTGTATATTTTTGTTTGATACACGAAGTTAAACCATTAGGAAGCTACACTTCCCTGAGAATGTTACATAACGCCATTTGCGCATACAGACGACGCAACACTTCACTCTCTAACTGCTGGTACAGCCATAGAAGAGAAGATAATATCTACAAAACGTTTATTTGCAATAACGATGACACTCAAACAAACGTTATTTACATTTATTTAATGCTGCGAGAAATTTTAACACAGTTTTGAATTCCCGTTAAACTCTTAGAGATATCTCAAATTCATAATATTAAACTCAGTTGTGTAAAGGTGGTCAGGGGATTTATTATCTGCGAAAGAAAGTTCAAAAATTGAACACCAGAGGCAAGGACGCATTTAAAGGGGGGGAGGAGGTCAGGAGTTCGAACTTCCTCCCGCACGAAATTTTGATTTTCGTTTCTAAAATGATAACGATATATAGTGTCCTTTTGAGAAAAATATTGCCTTTTTTACCGTTTGGACCCCCTCCGAAAAATTTTTGAACCCCCCCTCCAAAATGTTCTTCATGGGGGGGAGGGGGACTCCTGACCTCTCCTCCCTCCCTTAAATATGTCCTTGCCCCTGATGCTCAATTTTGGAAAACAATTATCCTGAAAACACGGAATTTTGGCCAAAAAAATTAATAATAGAATTATTAAACATCTAAAAAACCCTGAAAATGATTATTAGGTATTTCTGTTAGTCACATTTTAAAGCAAAAATTTTGAGGATATCTTTTTTTTTCTTCTTCTGAGCCGCAGAAAAGAAAATGTGAAAAGAACGTAAAAAAAGTTTTGACCCTTTTCCCCCGTTTGGGTACGAATTCTAAAGAATCCTGAAAATGATTTTTAGGTATTTCAGTCAGTTACAATTTAAAGCACGAATTTTGTTTCTATCTCTTTTTACTTCTGAGATATAAAAAGAAATTTGAAATGAACGTTTTAGCCCCTTTCGGCCTCTTACCCCCGTTCGGGTGCGAATTCTAAAAAACCCTGAAAGTGAGTTTTAGGTATTTCCGTTAGCTACATTTTCAAGCAAGAATTTTGCGGCATCTCTCTTTTCCTTCTGTGATACGTAGTAAAATGTGAAAAGAACGTTTCACCCCCTTACCCCGCGTTTGAGTGAAAATTCTAAGAGAACCTTGAAAATAATTTTTAGGTATTTCTGTTAGTTACATTTTAAAGCAAGAATTTTACGGTTGTCTGTTTTAGCCTCTGAGATAAAGATAAAGGGGAAAAGAACGTTAAAGAACGTTTTAGTCCCTTACCCCCGTTTGAGTGGGAATTCTAAAAAACCCTGAAAGTTATTTTTAGGTAGTTCAGCTAGTCACATTTTAAAACAAGAATTTTGCTCCTATTTTTTTTTACTTCTGAGATATAAAAGGAAATGTGAAAAGTACGTTAAAGAACGATTTGGCCCCTTACTCCCGTTCGGCCTCACCATGGCACAGTGGTTATGCCACTGAAAATGGTAGCTGGCCGAAGTGTGAAGATCGCGGGTTCGGGTCCCATCGTGCGACTGTCGATCTAACGGTCTGGAGTTTTGGTAGGTTTTCTCCAGATGTAACGTAAATACGCGTTAGAACCCCTTAGAAAGTCCTCCTACCAAGGCACCCCCCAAGGGCGATCTCCCAAGGCATCCCGCCCTTGGCAGATCGCCTTAGTGTGGCGTTGCCATAATCACACATAACCACAACCAACCTTACCCCCGTTCGGGTTGGAATTCTAAAAACCCTGAAAACGAATTTTAGGTATTTAATTTAGTTACATTTTAAAGCAATAATTTTGCTCCTAGTTTTACTTCTGAGATATAAAAGAAAATGTGAAAAGAACGTTAAAGAACATTTTGGCCCCTTATCCCCGTGTGGGTGCGAATTCTAAAAACTTTGAAATTTAGGAATTTTCGTTAGTTACATTTTGAAGCAAAAATTTTGCGGCACCTGTTTTATCTTTTGAGATACGAAGTAAAATGTGAAAAGAAAGTTTTGGCCCCTTAACCCCGCTTGGATGAAAATTCTAAAAAACCCTGAAAATGGCTTTTAGGTATTTCTATTAGTTACATTTTAAAGCAAGAGTTTTACGGCTATCTCTTTTTTCCTCTCAGATATGAAGGGATGAAAAGAACGTTAAAGAACGCTTTGGCCTCCTTATCCCTGTTTGGTTGCAAATTTCAAAAAAGCCTGAAATTGATTTTTAGATTGATATTTGTATTAGTTACATATTAAAGGAAGAATTTAACGGCTGTCTCTTTTCCCCCTGAGATATGAAGGAAAACGTGAAAAGAACGTTTTCGGTCACCACCCCTATCTGGGTTCGAATTTTTAAAAATCGTTTCTTAAATGACGCCTTGGGCACGAAAGCTACAAGCTCCTAAAATTTTATGTCAATATCTCCGGTAGATTTGGCTGTGCGATGATCGTATGTCAGTCAGTCAGTCAGGACATCTTCCTTTATATATAGAGATTGGCTATGAAGTGAACTAAAATATTTTTTCTCAAATAAATATTTGCTTTTATTTTAAGATTTTTTGTTTGAAACAGGCCGTCAATTAAAAAAAATAAAAAAATATGAGTATTTAGTCACGTAATTGGCCATATTTTATTTCCCTGTTAAAATTTCTCTCAGTTTTTTCGTCATTTCAAACATCGCTATCATATATAACTCACTGTGAAAAAAAATTAAGATTCATCCAGTGCAATCGTGTGTATACAGTGTTAGCCGTTTTCATAAATTTTTGTCAAAATTTAGTATAAAAACCCCAAATTTCTCAAAATGTATGGCAATTATAAATGATTTTTCGGGCAATTTTGTTTTACTATTCTAGAATTAACCTGAAAATTATTTTAAAAATCTAAATTGCAACTTAAAACAAAAAAAAAAAAAAAAATTGTCCCGAACGTAAGGCGGATACCTTAACAAAACAACATTGAGTATGTCGATTACAATTCTTGGTTTAATAATTTATCGATCTCTTTTTCTGTATATTATATATGTATATGTATAGGGGAGAGCGGCCCAAAACGGGTAGGTCACCCAAAGCGGGTAGGCATTCATATGCTGCCGCATAGTGCGCATGCGCTAATATCGACATGTGTCGTGAGTACCCGAACCCTCAAGAGTTTCATCCAGTCCCAACCACCGGAGTAGCAACATAATGAGACACAAAATAAAATAATTGGGGAATTCGTTGAAAAAAACTGAAGGTATGTAATTCTTGACTAGTCGAAAACCAGCTTATTATTTTTATTGCCAATATTACTACATATTATTTTGATGCTATCTACCTATAAAAAACCATGATGTTTCTGGGTTTTTTAATTATTTTATTTGAGGTTATTATTCTTCAAGTAAAAATGTGCTTTCGGGCAAAGCGGGTATCTGCCGGGTAGATACCCACTTAGCCCTGATGCATTTTAATTCTAATTTTTCTGCATTTTGTTATAGATGGTTAATAAATATAAGTTGAGACTGATTTAAAATTAGTATAAAATTTAAATTAGTGAAGTATAACCTAAAAAGTTATTTTTTTATAACAAATAATAGTCTAAAATTATTTTTTATTTTTTATTTTATTGACAAATATATCAAATGAGATTTTAAATTTTAATGAGATAATTATAACTTAAAAAGTTATTTTTTTTATAATGACAGTTAACTCGTCTAATGATTCAGTCATTTTTTATTTTTTCATTTTATTAATAGACATACCAAATGAGATTTTGAATATTAATGACATAAGTATAACTTGACAGGTTATTTTTTTTCAAATTAACAGTTAACAAATCGAATAATTTAATCATTTATACCTTTATATTTAATTAAAAAATATAAATGCATAAAATTTTGCAACAAATCAAAATAAGTAAATGTGATAATCATTTATATCACTGAGACCTTTAATAAAGCTGATAAAATACGTCAAAAATAGTTCCATGAAGGTTTTTTTAATGATAATTATAAGTTCAATTAAAGTTTCAATAGTAATCCTTAAGGAAATTAATATGTACTCAGATTTGTAAAGTATATTGCACTTACCCGCTTTGCCCGAACGGCTTACTCGCTTTAGGCCCCCTTGTAGGGCAAAGTGGGTTTTTTAAGCATTTTTAATTTTTGATAATAAACAATTATTTAAATAAAATAACGCAATAATTCATTTTTTGTTTTGAAGTTTAAGATCCCTCCTAAGAAATAAATCAATCATGTTGATGATAAAAGCCCAATAACGACTATTTTTGGATATTTATTGTTAACCTACACGCTTTAAGCCACTCTACCCTATATACCACAGTAAAATCTCGTTGTAACGAGTTTAAAGGGACAGCAGATCGAATTAATATGATTTTAAAAGGCCTTAAAGTGAAATGTATTGTTAGTAAATTAGCATTATTGATTTTCTTTTAATATAATTATTGCATTCGTTGATCTCAAATACTATTAGTTAAAGTGGAGTTCGTTGTAATGAGGTTTCACTGAATTACGAAAAAAAGTTTATTAAAACAATAGTCCTAATATCGAAGGACTCACGATGACAGCGCATTCAATTTTTGTGAACACTCTTTTATGTTCAACTATATCCATTAACCCTTAGAGGCGTAACCCTTTCCCAATGCTGAAAAAAGGGCAGCCGTTGCCATCGCTCGACTTAACGACCAGCAAGATGGCGGACGATCGAAACGTTCGTCGCTTGCCACAGATCTAGAGCGCACAGCCAGCTGCCGTCAAAAAAGGGTCTCTAGATCTGCAGCACGCGATGAACGTTTCGATCGTCCGCCATCTTGCTGGTCGTTAAGTCGAGCGATGGCAACGGCTGCCCTTTTTTTCAGCATTGGGCAATCTATCCAGCTGTTCTCGCGTTTTTCCATTTTTCAGCAGAGGTCAGTGCTGTTAAAAAGAATCGTGACCATTTTTTTACCTGAAATGACGTGCTAAAAAGTAAAGGATTCTCGTGGAGCTCTGTCACCCGCAACTATTTTTTATATAAATCGAATCTATTCTTCGTGACTGGCAACAGTCAAAGCAACTCTTACAGGGCTCCCAGTGTTCCCAGAGCGGGAGCACTGCGCTTTAAAGGGTTAACAAGTAAAAATTTGTATTTATTTTGTATGAAAGGACTGTAAGAGAAATTTCAGTTATTTCAAGATAATTTCAATGCTCCAAGTATTAATAAACAAGGAAAGAGAACGAGAACTCAATTTTTCTTTCTTTTTATAATCAACGTATTTCTCGAAAATCCTTTCCCTTAACCATCATTATCACATACTTCAAATTAAATGAACTGAAATCAAATATCTCAAACACCCGTAAAGGCTTTCGACAATAATCCAAAATTAAAGATATAGATCTTTTTAAAAAAATTTCTCCTAAGAAACCGATTTAATTCCATTCGCTTTTATGGAACTCGAAGGTCGGTTAAGTAACGGTATTCTATTTTATACTTTTCCTTTTTGAACAGATCACTTTAATGAAGGCTTTTGAATCGGTGTATAATCGATGTCGTCTCCAGCATTTCTATAGATGGGGATCCAATAATAAATGTTCGGATCCCTTACGCAACAGGCGTAAGAAGTATAGGATGTTTTGAAAAAGTATGTATCAGTTTGTGATTCTCCTTCTGTTATATAAAACGAAATTGAGTTCAGAAAGTGACACGCAAGAGCGCTTTTTAAACACATCACTTTTAATGAGGGCTTGGCTTGGCAATCGAAGCACAATATCGACTTCAGCATTGCAGTTTTGTAATTTCCCCTTACGCAACAGGAGAGGAAGAGAGGATTATTTGAAAATTTTATAAAAAGTTCATGATGCTTTTTTTTTTATTTAATCTTTGAAATATTACATAAGCACAAACCGAGTGTACCCGCGCTTCACACGAGGAAAAACTCGTGAACGTTCATGTGATTTAATAAGATACTCTTGTATAAAATGAAACAGTACAGTCCTTTTCGGCTTGAGGTTCCCAACCTTTGCACAAGACGAATTAAGTTGTACAAGCCAGCGTTAATAAAAGCACAAATTCTTCCTAGGTCACGCAGAAGTTGTAATGAAACATGGAAAAATTATCGGCTGTTACTTCGTGATGCGACAACGCTGTTTTTTTATTTTTTTATTTTTTTAAAATATCGACGTTTTATTCATCGATGAATTGAAACCAATCTTTGTTCGACATCGATGTTTTTTCACATAGTCGATTCTATACTTTATCAGTATGTATGGAATATACTTAAACACGTTTTGTAAAGTTTACAAACATCAATGTTTTGAAAACATTGATCCCGCAGCCGCCCAGGCGGTGTAGTGGCCAGCGCGCCCTACTACCATCCTTTGGGCCCGGGTTAGACTCCCGGCTTTGGGTGTGGATATAAAATTGTCAATTGTACTTTCATATAAATAAATATGATTGCGTACTTATGAACAACTGAGATGACAGCCATAAAAGTGCTATAGATCCCGAAAAAACTGTGTCTTTCAAACTCAATTGATCCCTCATCCGTAGTTCACAAAAAGTGGTTAAGTATAAGGGTTGCCCAAGTAAAAAGGAGGCTACAATTATATGTGAATAAATTTTAATAACAATATTATAAGAACAGTTGAACTACATATAATTACCATGGACACTGTAACACTGATCCCAGCGCGTAGGGAAGGGTGCGGATGGCTTCAGTGTAGAAACTCGTTAGGTTGCTGAAGGATCCAGTTTTCCCCGGTGTCTTGCACTTTCTTGTCACAGGTGAATCTCTGACCTTTAATGGCCTTATCACACTAAAGGGAAAATCCGAGCAACTTCGCGCTGGACCCACTTTTCCGACGGACTTGAAGGCGTGGTTATCTTTAAGGGTTGCAAAAGTAAACAAACTCTCTCCGATGCCAAATAGTCATCGCATCGCTGATTTGGCGTGCAGGTTCTTATTTTACTTATCGAACGTTGGTATATTTACATCGGATGGGCAGCAATCTCTAATTCCAAAGTCCACTTGAACGCGGCCATAATTTTATTTACACGTGATTCTGACATCGAGCCAAGCATCGAACATAGTAGTAGTCACCATTGCTCAAAATTGCTTATGGCGACGTCAAGTACTCCGATTGGCCGAAATTTCGTCCGACTCGGATTTTTTCCTTCGGAAAGGAAGAAGTTGGACGGATTTTTCTCAGTGTGACAGCCCTATAAGAGTTTTTTTTTTAAGGGGTCGAAGGTAAGCGAGTCCCATGGGGACATATCAGGGCTGTAAGGAGGATGTGGCAGGACTCCCCATCGAAATGTTTTAAGGAGCTGGAGGGTCTTGTTGACCACATGTGGCCTAGCGTTGCCTGCAGAAGCACTATCCCTTTCGAGAGCTTGCCTCTACGCTTGCTGTTGATGGCTTGTTTGAGCTTCACCAACGAGTTGCAGTACACCTCTGCATTAACATGTCGCACCTTGTTGTAGTCACTTGATGCGCAGACGTCCTTTGTCGTCAAAAAAGGAAACTGAGCATCGCTTTTCCGGCTTTCAGGGCAGAATCGGCTTTTTTTTGAACGAGGGGCAGCTGGGATGCCCCCCCCCTCCCACTCCATGCTCATCCGTTTGGCAAGTCCTTGATGTTTACGCGTCCGGTCTCGTAACGCTGACACCACCGGAATATGATCCACAGTGCGAAACACTGTGCCACCGCTTTCATCCAACAATAAATTTGGGGAGCATGCTCCCCTTCTGCGCGAAGAAATTGAATAACTGCCCTTTGTGCTTGTGATTTGGAGGAATCCGTCGCCATCGTGCCACCAACTGCGGAAACTCTCCTGAAATGAGGATATTGATGCGAAGCCGTCAAGTGCGCATGCGTAACATGGAATACAACAACGTAATCTATCAGCAAACACATAGCGATTAGACAACGAACTACAGCTGAAGTCTCCTTTTCATTTGGGCATAACTCAGCGTTTCTCAATCTGTGGGGCGCAGAGCTTTTGCAGGGGGGGGGGCACGAGAAAAACCAAAGAGCAAGTAGTGATGCATGTTTTTTAAAAAATTCATCTTATTTATTCTCATTTTTACTCAAAAATATATCCATTTTCGTTTAAAATGTTCATTCAAACTTTACTGATAGCATTATTTTGTAGAAAATTCGACTCAATGTTCATTGTTAAACATTAAAAAACTGAATGTATGCTTAAAAATGTGAGGAGGGGGGGGCGCCACCGTAAGTTAGCCTTTGTTGGGGGTGTCGCGACCTTAAAAAGGTTGAGAACCACTGACATACCTTATATATTCCGTACATGCTGATAAAGCACAAAATATAGAATCGACTATATGAAAAAACATGGATGTCGAACAAACATCAGTTTCAATATATGGATTGATAAAACATCGATATTTTAAAAAAAAAAGGCAACCGTGTTTTGAAAATATCGATGTGGCATCCCTATTCTTTATTTCAATAAAGTCTTTTTTCTGAAGAGTGGTTAAATGCGTTGTTTAAAAGTGACGATGTTTTGAAATATTTTCTTCTCGTTGAAACAAAGTTATTAGCCCCTTAACGTGCAGTGTTCCCGCTCTGGGAACACCGAACTCTGATGTTTTGACTGTTGCCAGTCACGAAGAATAGATTTGATTTCTATAAAAAAATAGTTGCGGGTGACATAGCTCCACGAGAATCCTTTACTTTTTAGCACGTCATTTCCCGTCAAAAAATGGTCACGATCATTTTTAAAAAGCACTGACATCTGCTGAAAAATGGAAGAATGCGAGAACAGCTGGATAGATTGCCCAATGCCAAAAAAAGGGCAGTCGTTGCCATCGCTCGACTTAACTACTCTGTCGCACAGCCAGCTGTCGTCAAAAAAGGGTCTCTAGATCTGTGGCACGCGATGAACGTTTCGATCGTCCGCCATCTTGCTGGTCGTTAAGTCGAGCGAGGGCAACGGCTGCAATTTTTTCAGCATTGGGAAAGGGTTGCGTCTCAAAGGGTTAAAGTCGAGTGGGTAAGACACTGTAATAGCTGAAGTGCGAAGGTCCAGGGTTCAGGCCTACCACACGGCTGTCGATCTAACAGTCTGGTGTTTTGGGTTGTTATCTATAAATGTAAAATAGGCACGCTTTTTCACGTCAGAGCCTTCGCTCATCAGATCTTTCACGTCTCGACACGTCTCGATTTCTGTATGTGGGGACAGCTGAAGGCTCTGACGTATGAGTCTCCCATTAACCCTTTGAGGCACAACCCTTTCCCAATGCTGAAAAAAAGGGCAGCCGTTGCCATCGCTTTAAGAATTCGCTTCGAGAATCCTTTACTTTTTAGCACGTCATTTCCCGTCAAAAAATTGTCACGATTATTTTTGAAATTTCGTCACTCTCTATGTTTGACATCTTCTAAATGGAAATGGTCCAGGCTTGATGGCTGTTGGGAAGAGAGCAATTCTGCAAGATGATCTGCATCCACAGCCATTAATGTTTGACTACACCAGGGCCTAATTACATTCTAAATTACTACATTAATTACTTCATTTATTGTTGTAATAAGTAACGTTGTAATGTAGTACGTAACGTTGTAATGTTGAAATAAGTAACGTTGTAATGAGTAAGTTTTCCTTACTTATATAATTATATGCAGTCTAATACTGGTTACAATTGTGGTTGTGATCTGTGTGACGCACATGGACGTCACTGAGATATTAGTGTGGCTTCCACGTACATTTGCCGGTACAAACAAAAACTTTATTTTAGTTAGTTTCAATATTACTTTTTAGAAAACTAGCTTGGGTGAACTAACTCAACTAACCGGCGTTTATGTTACTGCAGCCAGAAACGGGACATCATAAATTAAAACTTTCGTGAGATTGATAAACTGTGACACAAAATTTACATCATATGAAGGTAGATTCGCAATTTGAACCATTCTAAATATCTCCTCGAGATGACACAGTTTGATATTTGTAACGAGATTAAGGCAAATAAACTATTTCCTTCTACTGAACCATGGAAAATTATTAATTTTCCATGGTTCAGTAGCAGGAAATAGTTTGGAAAGATTTAAATTGAGCGTTTCACGTGACACGTTAATCGATTTAATTTTTAGGCAGGAGCATGAACTTTAACTGTTTTTTAGTTATGTAATCGCAGCACGAGATTATGCATTTTAAAAATAGAAATGGTGGATTGCACTGAATTAGACTATAGGAGACAATACTCTCCGTGGCTGCTTACTGGGATTTATGTTCTCCAAACTACCTTTCAAATATGTACACATTGGAAATTAAGTGATCTGCAGCAAACCTTGCGGTTAAAGAGTAAAACATTCTAAAAAGAGTAAAACTCAGATTTTACAATTTCCACACCTAGCATGCGAACGAGGTTATGAACGCGAAAGCGAAATTTCAATTATTTTTTTTTTCAATTTGCAACTGAACAGTTTTCGTGGTTGCTTTAGCAACAAACATGGAAAAAATGGAAAAAAAAAACTTCTATCTTGAGATGCTTAAAAAAATTGAGTTTATATTTGTCACAAGTATGCCTTACAACTACAACAGCGACTTACAACTAACTAAATAATAATTAATCTTACGTCAATGTATCCTGAAGTATTTTCAACAGTAAAGACTGCATGAATGCTTTCTTTTTCTATTTTTAACTGCGATAAAATTGAGTCTTTGAAGCATGAACAAGAAAACATGCGTATGACACTTGACATTTAAAATAACAAGTAAAGAAGTCCTTTACAGAAAAGGAAAGCTAAATGAACTTTTAGCAAATTCAAATTAAACAACATTTTTTACCGCGCCATGGTAACAGCTTAGGATTTTCGAGTAATTTTAAGAACATTCTTTTGATGTATAAATACGCTTCTTCATTTGCATTTCGTAACGGATTGAAATCTGCTTTAGATCCGATATATTTTTGATTAAAGATGTAACAATTTGATTTTTTTTTCATTTAATTGTACTTTATATTGGAAAAGCACTAAAAAAAATGGCTTACGTATTTGTTTATCGCTTGCATCGATTTGATGTATTTGCATAGTTTTAATGTACCTTATTCTATTTTTAATAAATATGAACAAAGGTATTTATAAAAAAAAGCATTATGTTTAATTTTTAGATGATTAAACTAAGATGATTAAGATTAATAATTAAGACGATTAAAAATGTTTAAACTATATTTCTGGCTAAAACAATTTAGCTTTTGAATACACATTTTAAAAAATCAATGCTAATGGAATAAAATTATTACAAACACTACATATTATGAATAATATTTACTATAATAAAGTGTATATAACTATAATAAAGAGTACTATAGTGTTACTATAGAGAGTGTTATTATAATAAAAAGTAAAAAAAGTGAGATAATATCCATATTAATTTTGCAAATTAAAGTATTACATTAATCAAGACATTATTAGTAATATAAACCTCAAGATTAATATATAGTTAGACTTTTTAAATTTATATACGACCCCCCATACAAAGAAATTCCCAATCAGTAAAATGTCCCCCCCCCCCATGCACAAATGAGATGATGTACGAAATTTGAAAATTATGTCCTAAAAATTGTCAAAGATATGAAAGATAAATTTATGCTGATTAAACCACTTTTCAATGGTTCACAATGGAAAGGAAAAAAGTCACGTCGATTGATCGCGTTTCAGGGGTCTTGCAAAAATTACGAAAGAAAATACTTTTTTTACTCTTTAACAACAAACGTTTACATTCAAATTCATGAATAGTCCCATGCCACCTTTGTTACAGGCCATCTCTGAGACGTTTTATGATGAAAGGCTGAAAATTTGTACGTCACCTCAGTGTATGGGCGACGTTTTACTAATTGGGAAATTTTCTGCACGGGGTCGTATACAAATTTAAAAATAGTAACTTTTTGAAAATTAACGACGGGAATTTTTTTCCTTAACGGAGCCTTTTTTCCTACTTTATTTTAACTATTCTTTTCGATTTATAACACCCACTTATCTCTAACAGGTAAAGAATTAAAGTGTTAAAGCGTTTTACCACCTGTTTGAAACACCCTGTATGTGTATATATAAAGTGGCCGCGCAGCCACAGCTGTGTCAGAAAACGTCTTTAGCGCTGTGACGCCAGACGGACGACTCGATCGACCGTCGTGTTGTTGGTAGTTAAACGAATCGATGGCAACGGCTGCACTTTTTCAGCATTGGGACCATTTGCGACTAGCTGCGAAAGCGCTGAAATAAGGTGGTGCCAGGGCGCAACGAGCGCGCGTCAAAGGGTTAAAACTGTCAAGCGTTCGACTTCTATTCTGAGACAGAAAAAAAAAAAAGAGCGTGTGTACCAGAGAACACGTGTCAGAAGTCAGAAGTGAAACATCTTTGACGAGATTGATTAAAATCTGTTCGATTGTCAAATAAGTAGTCAGAGATAAAAATTAAAGACTAAAATTAACAGTAACATTTGAAAACAGATCAAAAGTGAGATGTTGTAGGTAGTCAAAGGATTGAGGCATACTATTGAAAAGATTTAAAAAAAAATTAATGTAAAAATATTTTACAAGTTCGTTTGGTCAATTTTTCAGTATTAAAATCAAATTTAAAAATAGTAAGTAAAATAATAAATGTACTAAGCGCACTAAGTCATTAGACAAACATAAAAATCATTTAATATACATGGACTTTAAATTTTAAATTACAATGAGGATGTATACAAAAGGAATATATAAATATTACTTACTTGGATATCGGGTTTTGTGAGTAATAGTTTGTTAATAACAATAAATATAAATCAGTTTCAAAATACTGGAGATTTTGATCAAAATATAACATTGAATAATTGACTTTACCAACTGCAAGTCAGCGCTCCAGCATTTTCGTCTCCGAGTGCACAATCTGTTGTTACATTCAGCGCGTGCGTACACTTTCTTAAGAACGAATGTAGCACAAAGAGGAGAAAGAAAACTCTCTGCAGCAATAGAGTATAGCATGCTTACTATTTTTGTCTCTTTCTCTCTGGCGATCTATCCGGTAGCTCTCTCCGTCTGTTAAAATCCAAAATCGTCCCAGCCTCATCGCGACGCTATTGCCGTGACGCGACCTTGAAATTTCACTCTCAACGACCTTGAAATTTCACGCGCCTAAAGAAGTTTCACTTTAAAAAAAAAAACAGTTGGCGAATTAAAAAGCAAACAAACTCGCCTCTCTTAACAGAGCATCGTGTTGTTTTAGCAATATCTGTACGAAATTTGAATATTTGTGACTGTTTACAAAATGTTTACGTACAGCCCCACGTCTGCTAAAAGAATGGAGCACTTGGACCAGGCCCGGACTGGCTCTTTTGGGGGCACTCGGATAGAGATTGAAAAGGGGCCCCCTTACTTAGAAAATTTAGAGGGAATAGAATATTAGGAGAGACAATATTTGAACTGTAGCGGCACGAGATCACCTCCGCGCACACAACACCCGGCAATTGAAGGCCGGTCGAAGGGGTACTTTTTGGCCGAGCCTCATTCTACCACCCATAAGTCCCTGGGTTTAAACCCAGCTCTCACCACATTGATGTTCCGGACTACGAACACGCATTCTCCTTCTCGCCAATAGCGACAGATGGCGCCAGCACCGCCCTCTTCCATCTGTCGCTCGGCTCATTCAAAGTCCGCAACGAGCGGCAGCGACCTCACCAAAGTCCGCAACGAGCGGCAGCAACCTCACAAATGTCCACAACGAGTGGTAGCGTTCCATAACGCTTGGCACATCGTTCGTCAGCCTCCGACTGACTTTCTAGGGGGGGGGGGAGGGTTTGATTCTTCGGAAAGGCCCTCGCACCACGGGGTGTATGCGGGGTCTTTAACTATATGCCACTATGTAAAGGCGTAAGGTTACTGGAAAATAAATAATCAAATTACTTTGGTACATATTACTGTGATATATATGAAATTACTTTGATACATTTTACTCTGATACATACCCCAGACAGCACATCAAACTTGCAGCAAGCTTGATTAATCAAGTCAATAAGCTTGAACTAAGCTTGAAAATTCCAATCGTGTAAGCTTGATGCAAGCTTGAATCAAGTGTTCTAGTTTACACTTGCCCAGCTTGCATTAAGCTTGACATTTCAAGCTTGAATCATGCTTGACATTTCAAGCTTAATTTCAAGCTTAAAAGATTTTCGAAAAAAAATTTTTTTTTTAAATACACGGGGGGCCCGCTGGCTAACGCGCCCCACATAACTTATTTTTCCGCGCATTTTCCCCCTTTACGCTGAAATTTCAATTTAATTTAATCTATTTCCATCGAGTGTTCGTCGCTGGGATAGAACCCGGGCCCTTTGGCTTCGTAGTCGAGCACGCTATCCATTCCGCCACCGTAGCCTTGTGCAGCTATGACTAAAGTTTGAAGTGACTTACCACGCTGTTTTCTCGCCAAATTGATAAGTGGGCGATGTGTTATTTGTTTCTTTTATTTTTCCATGGGATGCATCAGAATTAAAATAATGCATCAAAATAAATTAAATTAAAATAAAAATTAAAATAGAAAAACACGTTTTAAAACTTTCAGTACCGCAACACTCATGGAGCAATACTGCTAGCCAAAATCGAGACAAACGACTAATTTTGAAATCAATTTCGTAGTATAATTGTATTTTATTTTGAAGAATTTCCATATTTGGAAATATAGAATGGGTTTACTTAACACAAATTTTGTGTTAAGTAATCTGAAATGAAAGAAACAGATAGTTAAACGTTACTTTGAAATGCTATATCACAGTTGCTAACATGTATGGAATACAAACACTTTAGTCATTTTCGTAAATATTTCTTAAAATAACAAATAATTGAAAAATTTTGCTATTTTTTTAAAGCTAAAAATTCTCTTTACAAATGTGGTTATTTTCCTACATATTGGTATGCTATATCGATATAGAGCATTTCGAAGAATTAAAAATAAGTTAAAATTAATTTATACAAATGTAAATTTGAATTATTTTCATTGTTCATACTTTATAATTAAAAAAATTATTTAATTTCTGAATTTTTTTTTTATCCTTTTTAATTTTATTTTAAAATTACAAAAGTGTAAGATATAAGATTTTTGGGCCCTAAAATCTGTAGGCCCTGGGCAGTTGCCCCGTTTGCCCTGCGGGTAATACGGCACTGGTAATATAAAATTAAACACATCTTTTACGAACTTTCAGCAAATTTGAGGACGCTAGACAATTAATGTCCATTCTCTTTCACAGATGGCGCCATCAACGCTCCTTTAAAAAGGAAAAATCACGCGAGTATCAATTTTCAAGCTTAAATCAAGCTGTATTTAAGCTTGACAATTCAACTTGACTCTTGCAAGCTTGCTGCCAGCTTAGAATGAGTTGAACTGTCAAGCTTGCATTAATGTGTCAAATTCAAAGAAATGTCAAACTTGATTTAAGCTTATATGCTGTCTGGGATTGATGATCCGGACTACGAACACGCATTCTCCTTCTCGCCAATAGCGACAGATGGCGCCAGCACCGCCCTCTTCCATCTCTAGCTCGGCTCATTCAAAGTCCGCAACGAGCGGCAGCGACCTTTACCAAAGTCCGCAACGAGCGGCAGCAACCTCACAAATGTCCACAACGAGTGGCAGCGTTCCATAACGCTTGGCACATCGTTCGTCAGCCTGCGACTGACTTTCTAGGGGGGGGGGGGGCTTTGATTCTTCGGAAAGGCCCTCGCACCACGGGGTGTATGTGGGGTCTTTAACTATATGCCACTATGTAAAGGCGTAAGGCTACTAGAAAATAAATAATCAAATTACTTTGGTACATATTACTGTGATATATTATATTTGAAATTACTTTGATACATTTTACTCTGATACATACAGGGTGGTTATAATTAAACTTACCCTATGAACAGTACTCTATAGCTAAAACGGGAGAACGGATTGTAACGAAAATTGGTATCCTGGCTATACATGATATGCGCTCAAGGAATTTCGAATAAATAAATAAATAAGTTAAAAAAATATCCACTAGGTGACGTTTTGTATAGAAAACGGCAAATTTAATGATGGAAATGGCTCCTTCGAAATTTACAAGCAATTTTAACATTTATTCAACAATTTTTGGGCATTTATTCTCTAATTTCGGTCATATTTGAACTGATTTCGCTTTTCGCCATGCATCTAGACCCATCTAGTGGTCATTGTTTTAACTAAACGGCTGCAGAATTCTGTTTGTAAAAAAATGTCAGTTAATAAAGAATAAAAAATTAAAAAAGATTGATGATACAGTATTACTGATGAATACGAAATATGTAATTTTAACATAACAATGTCAGTTACGAGCTTTCTTTTCTCCTTCCTGCTGAATGGCTGCTGACGACGTGACATCCCAAGCATTCATTAAAATGTTTTTAATTTATCTTTACTGCACGTTTTTACTCCATTAATGAGTAAGACTGCCTTAGAATGTATTTGTGAAGTATATTTTAGCGAATATAATATCATACATAGGCGTTTTTAAACTGCTTCAATTATTCGCGGATTTTCGGTATTCGAAGGAGGAGAAGGATCGTAACCCCCGCGAATAGCGGGGGGGGGGGGGGGGGGAGAATTGTAATAATTTGCTACAGGCCGTTTTGAAAATCAATAAAATACCAATTCATTATTTTGATTAAATTAGTTTCACGAGTAATTAAGTCTATTTTTCGAGTTTAAACTAGTGAATATTCTGAAAATTCATTATTAATCTGACAAATTTTCTCAAAATTCATCATTATTCTGAAAATTCTGTCATGGTCGATTCGACGAAAGTAAGGTAAATGATGATTAAATCGGACACAAACTATCTTGGTTGCTTTTCGGTAAACATCTTTTTACTTCCTTGTACGTAGTATAAGGAAGTAATGTGATCCCGAAAAATTTTGGGGGCCAAATTTCGACGAAAAAACCTATTTTTACTACCTCTAAATTTAATTTTAAGAATTTTTTCGATGCATCTCATCGTAAGCTAGCATGCACGATCATATAAACGCGTCTGCAACTCATTTTGACCAGCATCTGTTGTGGCCAGGTTTTCGATGCCGTCTGTACGTTAAGGTGACCAGATTTTTGTAGTCAGAATCGGGGACATGTCCCTGACTCTGACAACAAAAGTGGGGACATTTATAATTAATGCAATAATTAACAGTAATTTAATTGAAAGACAATGCAATAATTAAAAATTGTCCCCAGTTCCATTTTTACATTCTGGGGACAATTTGAAAAACGTCCTGAAAATGGGGACTGTCCCCGGAAAATGGGGACTTTTGGTCACCTTACTGTACGTACGTACGTACGTACGTATGTATGTAACTCGCATATCTCAAAAACTACTGGTCGTAAAATGTTGAGATTTGATATTTAGGATTTTTCTATGATCTAGTTATGCACCTCCCCTTTTGGTCGCAATCGAATGGACAGTTTATGTACAGGACCGCCCAAAAGATTCGAAATACATTACGCTCTATGGGCCGAAATTCATTAAACTCGCATATATCAAAAACTATTAGGCGCAGAATGTCGAAACTTCATATTTTGGATAGCTGTAACATCTAGTTGTGCACCTCCGCTTTTGGTTCCATTCGACTGGATAGTTTATCTACAGGACCTCCTAAAAGATTCGAAATACATTACGCTCTATGGAGCGAAATTCATTGAACTCGTATATCTCAAAAACTATTGGTCGTAGAATGTTGAAACTTTATATTTAGGATTGCTGTAACATCTATTTGTGCATCTCCCCTTTCGGTTCTATTCGACTGGATAGTTTATCTACAGGACCGCCCAAAAGATTCGAAATACATTACGCTCTATGGGCTGAAATTCATTAAACTCGCATGTCTCAAAAACTATTAGGCGTAGAATGTTGAAACTTTATATTTAGGATTGTTGTAACATCTACTTGCGCCGCTCCCCTTTCGGTTCGATTCGACTGCATATTTTATCTACAGAGCGGCTCAAAAGATTCTAAATGCATTACGCTCTATGGGCCGAAATTCATTAAAGCGTATTTTAGTGGTATTGGGCTATTTCAAACGACTGAGATGTGATATATGCTGTTAAGAGTTACAAAATGAATTTCTCCATTAAAAAAGTGTCTTTATCATTTATAGTTCTGCTACAGGAACACTCAAAAGATTTCCAATACATTACGGTCAATGGCAATTTTAGGGGCATTTATCCATTTCAAGCACAATACCGTCCTACCACATAAGTTAGGTAATGGTCCGACCACGGTCACGTGCCTCCCTCAAGAACTACGCCAAATGTTGCCAAGCTTGGCGACTTTTGGCGTACTTGTGTGCGTATTTAACTCTCAAATCTCAAAAACTAATATGAAATTTCATATATAAGATTGTTGTAACATCTAATTGTGCATCTCGATTTTTGCTTCCAATCTACTGGAGAGTTTATTTAGAGGACCACCGAAAAGAATTTCATTACTTTAATGTCTATGGACATCTTCAATATAATACAACTGTAGACAGACATTGTTTGGTCCATGCCCAAAATCTCGATCGTCTGTCGTCGACCTTGGCGATTTTTGCCAAAATATCGCCACATTTGGCGATAGTCAGTCATTTGGTCCATGCCCAAAGTATCACCATTTGTCACCGTTCTTGGCGAGTTTTGGCGAAAGATCACGAAATTTGGCGATAATCTGTCATTGTTTGGTCCATGCTGAAAATCTCGCCATATATCGTCGACATTCACGAGTTTCGCCAAAATATCGCCAAATTTGGCGCCAAAAATTATTTCGTATTTTGTATAGCTCTAAAACTTTAACCCGTAGAATTTTGAACTTTTGTATTTATAACTATTGTAATATCTAACTGTTTTCAATATCTTCTTCGACAGTAATTGACTGGGAATTTATTTACAGGGTGAGACAAATGACTTTAAATGCATTGAGGTGTATGCAAGCATTCAATTCATTGAAAGTCTGTGGTCAATGACTACTTTGGCTATCCCCAAAATCTCGCAAACTATCTCAAGCTCGTCGGCTTTGGGTGAAATATTGACAAATAAAGTGTCAGCAGGAAATCTTCAAACTGAACTCAGCTTGGCGATATCGAAATATTTGGCTAGAAATCGCTAAACCTTACTATTACTGATATTTTATCTCTTTCAAACAAATAAGTTTAGATGAAGTGCGCCGAAAATATTTTTGATTTAAAAGACGTGCAAGGAAGTCATGTGTTGTACACATCAGATTTTTTTTACAGAAATTGGTAAAAAATTTTACAAGTTCACTTTTCAAAACGTAAATGCTAAGAATATTACTGTGAAAGGCTTGTAATGTTTAAGTGGTGAGTGAAAACATGCTTTTAGAGTATACGTGAATCTCTGGAAGTATCCCTTAGCACCATCTTTTTCAAAGATTCAGAAAGTTTTATATAAAAAATATATTTAAAAATGTAATTTAAATTTAATAAAAAGTAATTTTATTTCATGATTGTGTTATAAAAAAATATTTATTTCATTAGGTTTAGAACTCGATTTACTTATGAAAAGGAAAAGCTTGCTTAAATTATTTCAAAAAGTAGTCAATAGATGGCAGCACTAAAGCTATTAAACTATTTCCTGATTTTTAAATTTTAAGATTTGCGTTGGTTACAAGACATCTCATTTTTATGGAGTTACAGCTTTTCAATCAATTTTTTTTTGTAAATCTGGCTGGGGGGAACAAAAAAGAGAACAGGAGCAAAGACAACACCGAAAAATCCTTTTACGAATAATTTCATCGCAGTTTTAGTTTTGTGCCGTATAGTTTAACGTGGCTTTTGAATTCCATTGATGATGTCGGGAAAATTCGAAAATTTGTAAAGCAATACTTTACTGATTGTGCAGAATAGTGGCGTAGATTGCAGGAAGAAAGAGTTTTTGTGAAATTCTAAGAGACAAAGAAAATTTCCTCAAATAAAAAACGGAGTTTGCTAAATCGAATTTTATTTTACGTTAGAAATATTGCACTTATTTGAACTTTGATGATGTGACCTTCTTGTCTGTGTGGATAGGAAGCTTTCCACAGTTGAAGTAGAGTGGACTTTTTATACACTCAAATCAGTTTTCCTGTGGTACTTTTTTTTTAATGTGTGTAAATTTTATAAAGTTCAAAATAAGCTGTTTCGAATGCTCTTTTTAAGAAAGATCGATTTATTTTGTAAATTCAAACGGTATGTTTTAGATAATAAAGCAAAAAAAAATTTCCAGTACAGTTATATTTTTTCTGGATGTGTTCTGGCACGGCAGTGAAAACTAGAAATTTTGCACATTGTGAAAATAACTACTTTTATATTCGTTTAGACATCTGTAGTGGCGCCCTCTATGCACAAAGTACAGAAATAGATTAACAAATTCTCTCTCTGGTGCTGATTAGGTGAGCCTCCCCACCTCCTCCTCTCGCTCTCTTTTTCTTTTTCCCAGCTGATGAAGGATGAACATTTTTACTGGAAACAAGTGTAATGAAAATATAATTTTCATTACACTTCACACTTTCAATATTCATTTCAGAATTTATATAAGCGTTTTTTAAAAGCATTTTTATTATTTCAAAGAAACAAATTGTTTCCGTTGTTGCTATCTAAACTGGACGTGCTGCTCAATTCGCGAAGGTTAAATGCATTGCTTAAAGGGAAACGATAAAAAGAAATGTATTTGTATATATATATATATGAGTGCGTGTGCGTATGTGTGTGTGTGCATAGGAAGCTGAGTAATTAGAGGATCCATTTCTTTGCTTAAGATAAAGTAAAGCAGAGAGTGGGTTAGAAACGTGCACTAAAGTATGGTCGGAAGTGTTGTATTAAATTAGCTGAGAACGACCGGAAACAGATGTGTATATGCAGATATCGCGTTGTTTCCCAAAAGAAAAGAGAAAAAAAAACATAAAACAGTTATAACTTTTATAATTATTGGCCTCACCATGGCCTAGCATATAAGACACTGAACATGGTAGACAGATGAAGTAGGAAGGTCCCACGTTCTGCCACACCGAACAACTTTTCATCTAATGCCTTGTTTGCACTCAGCCCCATTCCGCGGCAATGAGCAGGAGAAATGGATGTTACAGGAATATAAACACCTCACTCGCACTGCTCATGCCATAACCTTTCTTGCTGACCTTCCTGCCATCGGCACTCCCTCCTGAAGGGAATTTGAAGGCAGTGAGGAAGGAAGTACAGGAGAAAAATATAGCAGGAGAAAGCAAGTACAGGAGAAAAATATAGCAGGAGAAGGCAAGTACAGGAGAATGCATTTCCTGGAAGAAAAAACAGCAACGAGAAGAGAAATGAGAATGGATGAATGTCAATGGGGTTTTATGGTTTAGAGTTTTGATCTGTTTTCTCCAGACGTAACGTGAATAAGCGTTAGAACCCTTTAAAAAGTTCTCTTCTCAAACCACCTGTTATGCAGTTATTGCTTAAGGCATTTTAAATTATTAAACTGTGTTGGGACGAATGAATTCAGGTTCGATACGCTTAGTTGCAATATAAGAAGAAGACATTAGAATAGTTAAAGCTGTTTTATTTAAAAGAAACTATTGAAGCATAAACTTATTCCAACGGCTGGTAGTGGCTCAGCGAAATAAAAATACATCCTATAAGACCAGTGAAAATAAGGTGGAATGAAATAAAAATTAGAAATAAACAATTAAGAATAATGCATACGGGAAAAAGCGAATATACAGATTTAAAAGCAGAAGTGATAGAAAAATGAGAACAGGAAAATAATTTTGAATACATGATCTCGGATAGATTAAATTTACAATTCACAAAGAAAATGATAATTAAAATTAGATATGTGATCTACATCACAGCACCTTCCCTAGGCAGCTACCCCTCGTGTGTAGTTTTGCATTAAACACAATACACACTCATCCAGTTATGGAGACTTCCCTCCTGAGACCTGCTAGAGCAGAGGTTCCCAAACTGGGTGCCGTGGCACCCTAGGGTGCCACGAGCGTATGTCAGGGGTACCGTAGAGATAACCAAGAAAAGTGTTTTGGTGGAGTATAATCCAATAATTTCCTCTGAACCGGTATCCCCAAGAAAGTGAGCCAAGCCGATCACTAAGTGGGCTCAAACAAAACTATTTCAGTCAAGTTCAAGACTGTCCTGTAGCCTCTCTTTTATAGGAACTCCCTGAAATGGGGGTATTGTCAAAATTCTATATCCCTTTCTCAAGAGAGTGCTTTCTTGATAGTTAGCCCTATAAACAAAGAAACAAAAAATAACGTAAAATGCATCCAAACTGCTTCATTCTAACCTTCATATTCATATTGCTTGAAGGAAATCTGCCGCGAAATGTTTTTAACCTGACAAGGGTGCCGCGAAATGCTTTTAGCCCGACTAGGGTTCCACGGGTAAAAAAAGTTTGGGAACCCCTGTGCTAGAGTGTTTCTTCCGAGTACAGGACTTTGGATGCTCCACCGGAACACAGCGTTGAGTTTGCACAGACAGCTGAGCGCCCTCAAGACCCACAGAAATGTTGGCAATAAATCTTTGGCCGAAAATGTTGCTATTCATCTGGCAAACCCTGCTTACTGGGTTATGCAAGCGTAAAGCACTTGACCCCAGTGGGGCATTCAAAGGCATAGAAAAAAAAAAAAAAAAGGACCTAGATCTGAAAAAATCATTTGCCATGATTATTACCACCATTCTCGCTCTTTGAAACAATTCAGAATTCGCCACGGAGTTAGATGCTTCGGCTAGATGTGTCTCTGAATAATTTCTTTATTAAAATTTTATCGATACAGTTTTAATATCGATTCTCTCAATATTTCTCTGGAACGATTAAATTGCATTACTTCTCTTCATGTATTTTTTGGGATTTTGATTTTGATTATTAATTAATTAATGAATCAATCATCAAAAAATATTAATGTCATAAATGCAATTATTATTACTGTATTAGCCATAATCAAATCATCAATCGAAAATATCAGAATGTGCGATAACATTCTAATATTTTCGTTCTAAATGAGGTTAGCAGTTGGGTTTTATGTACGACTAAAAAATTAAAATCTACAACTTTTCAGTTAAATTGTTTTAGTATCTGCTTTCCCCCCCCCATAACTTAAAATGCCTTTCTTGATATTTTTAAATATTGTATTGTAATAGTGTACAATGTAATATTTAAAAGTCAAATATTGTACAACAAAAATGCAAACCTATACGAGGGGTATCTGCTGCCTATGGTGGTTCCTTGAGTGGGGGGACATTTTATGGGGTTCTAATGCACGTTACATCTAGAAAAAACCGCAAAAATTACAGACCGTTAGATCGACAACTATAGCTTCTGTCGGGCTATAGCTTCTGTCGGTATCAGTAGGCTACAATACTGGGCATTCCGCAGCCTTGATTACAGTTTATAATGTAGTTTAGTGGTTAAATTCATTCGACTATTGTAAAAAGTATCAGATTTAGAAATTCTAACATGATTAAAACAATTGTCTTCAATGCGCCCTACACACAGTATAAATAATGTACAACATTTACGAAAATAAATAAATAAATAAACATAACGAACATTTTAACTCCCGCCTTGACTATCCAACAAATTTTCGAAATAAATAGCCAAGAAAACACAATAATCGCTTTTCCATTTATGCACTTAACAAATTGATTCCAGGTTAGGGAACTGTATAATCAGCGATGTTATAATCTACAAATGTACGTCTGAGCTATAATTTAAGCTCCATTATTCAAATACGTGGGCGGAATGTTTGCATACATCCTTTTGTTTTATTTTTTAAACATTCTTCGACATTTCCTGTATTTTAATAACCGTGAAAAAAGAAAATAATAACAGAAAAAAAAAACCCCAAAACAATAAAATGTTGTATCCATATAACTCTTTTTTTCGTTTTCACAGGAAGGCGTGAGACACACCAACCACTCTTAGATAATCGGACAGAAGCTATAGGAATTTGTCTGTCTGTTCGCCAGGGTCAGGATTGACGTCAGAATTACGTCATTGGAAGCGGATGACCCTGAGCGGGCCGCGGCCACCCTTGTTCCACAGAGCTCTCTTAACTCCCTTCTACCTGTAATGGGCCTCAAATCCCACAGGATCTCGCTTCAAATCGTGCGAAGTTTGGAATACGAAATGAACAACCTTTTTGTTTTATTATTTTTCCACCCCGGATATCTCAGTATGACACAGAGCATCGTGCCAGATACTGACGCGTGCCAAATAAACACAGTTTTATAGTTTTAACTCTTTGAAGGGAAACCGTTTTCAAATTGGTATAGAACAGTGTTTCTTAAATTGTGGATCACGGGACCTGCCACAGAGGTCGCCGAATATTTTAGTAAATTTAATATATATATTTTTTTAAACTTATAATTACGAAATTTTCGTTTTTTACAATATTTTTGTCTTTAATGACCGTAAAATCGAAGTTTAGATCAAATGTAAAGAATATTGAAGACGCGCTTTGTCCTGCGGTGCCGATTATTTTGCAAAGTTTTGATAATATGGTTAATCAAAATTAAAAGGTACACCCTTCTCATTGATACTTAACCCTTTAACGCGCAGTGTTCCCGCTCTGGGAACACCAAACTCTGACGTTTTGACTGTTGCCAGTCACGAAGAATAGATCTGATTTCTATAAAATAGTTGCGGGTGATAGAGCTCCACGAGAATCCTTTACTTTTTCGCACGTCATTTCTCGTCAAAAAATGGTCACGATTCATTTTAACAGCACGGGCATCTGCTGAAAAATGGACGAATGCAAGAACAGCTGGATAGATTGCCCAATGCTGAAAAAAGGACAGCCGTTGCCATCGCTCGACTTGACTACCAGCAAGATGGCGGACGATCGAAACGTTTCATTGCGTGCCAAAGATCTAGAGACCCCTTTTTTGACGACAGCTGGCTGTGCCGCACAGCCATCGTTGGGGACAGGCCCGGATTAGCTCTTTTGGGGCTAATCCTTCGGAGAGAGGGATTGTAGAGATTGATAAAGGTACCCCTTATCAGGGAATTCAGAAGGAATAGAATATTAGGATATGTTTTATTTGGAAACTAATCTTAGTGCCTAAAAACAACATATAACTATTTTTAAGCAGTAGGTATGGGGGTCCATACCTACAGCTTAAAATGTTACTATGGGTACAAATTTACTACAGCTGAAAAACATAGTAGCCCCCTGTTTGTATGGGGGTCCCTTCGCACTGAGGGTTCTCCGCTATGCCACTGTGTAAAGGCGTAAAATTACAGGGAAATAAATAGTCAAATTACTCTGATATACATCAAATTACTCTAATTACAAAGCAGTATATCCTTTTCTCCGGGCCCCCTTCAGCAAGGGAACCCTCGGCAATCGCTGACCATCTGACCTGGCCAGTCAGGGCCTGGTTGGTGCCTATTTAACCATTTTTTTTTCAACTAGCAGTGAAGGCGCTGGAATTAGCTGATTTCACGCCGCTACCATCTCTCATTGAGGCTGTTCCTTTAGCATATCATGCAACTTCTAAACAGCTTTTTAAAGAATTCAACTGCTCAAGACTAAAAAAACATTAGAATGTCTCTTTATACAAGCTACACTATGAACTATATTACAAAGAATGAGGCCATAGGTGTTACGAAGAACTCAAAAAAAAAATGCTAAACATCCGGAATTTTGCAATATTTTCCTGAACAGCTAAGCACCTCAGATAATTTTTGAGCTTATGAATTTCTTCCGAGAGTTGCAAGAGGAATGTAGGTTGAACAATATTAGTTATGTGCAGTTAGAGAAGAAGCATTATTAACTTTTTCGTGTATTCAAAATCATGCATTTGTTTTTAAAGCTGTTCAAAAGTCTGATGATGTCTGTACTGTATTTCCAAAGAAACAACCTTAAATTGTTAAAGTTTATAGGTTAGGATGGATGCTGTAGAGGAAAAAGTTCCGCATAGCAACTTCAAAACTGTCTCGTGTCATCTCCAAGAAAGATAAATCATACCAAGTGCTTCGATAACAAAACACTCACTGCAATGAACTGGCTAGTCTATTGACAGGGTCACCAGAAAGACTTCCAATACATTAATGTCTTCATGGCCGGCCATCTTCAAATCATTAAAAGTATATGATCAAACACTGTTTGATCCAATCCCAAAAGCCTAACCAGTGGCTGAGCGCATAGCGCTCTCATTTGGGAGGCGGAAGGTGCCTGATACAAAGTTCAAAACCAAGTCGCGTCCGTCGACCTAGCCGTTCGGAGTTTTCCATGGTTTTCTTTGAACATTAAATACGGGTTTGCGTAAATACCCCTCGGAAAGACTCCCTTGGAGGGCATCTTCTCCCCTCAGCCTAGATCCCTAGTGCAGATAACCGATCGTAATTTCACAAACAAATAAACAAGCCAATCTTAAAATCCCGCCATCTGTCACGAAGCCTGTGTCGACTTTTGACGAAATATTGCTCAATTTGAATCCAAAGAAAAGTTATCAAAGCCGGAATCCAGCTTGATGATACCTCTTATAAATCGCCAAACCTTAGCACATTATTGTGTCTCAGTTTCAAATTAAATAAATTTGAATGAAGTGCACCAAAATTGCATGTAATTTAATAGAGGTACAAGGAAGTCACGTGGTGCCATCATCAAATTCGCACACCAGATCGTTTAAAAGGCAGTTCTTCGAAGTTAAACTGTCCTAACTAATCACTCCCTAAAAGTTAATTAAATATTCAGATTTCCTGTGGATGTTGCTAAAATAATACGACGGTGACATGAATTAAGACGACTTTTCTATATTTGGCAACTATGGCTGGTTTTGTTTAGTCTTAGACAGAACACGGATGTTTGACAGTTTTGAGTGTAGTAACGTTTTACTTTTACATCGCTATTCTGTACGGCTACACTAAAAACAAACGGAAAAATTTGTAGAATCCGCAAGATAATTTTCTCTTTGAAATACTTCCCTTGCCCATAGTGTGCGCAAAGTACTTTTTCTGCCAGTCACACAAAAAAATGTGGTTAAATGGTCCCAACGCTGAAAAAGTGCAGCCGTTGCCATCGATCCATTTAACTACCAACAACATGGCGGACGATCGAATAGCCCACCTGGCACCACAGAGCTAAAGAAGTTTTCCTGACACAGCTGGGCTGTGCGCGCAGCTCTGTGTCGCCCGGTGGGCTAATTCGATCGTCCACCATGCTGTTGGTATTTAAATGGATCTATGGCAACGGTTGCACTTTTTCAGCGTTGGGCAATCTATCCAGTTGGTCTGACCTGAAAATGCTTGCGCTTCAAAGGGATAAATCCTTCTGTACCCAAAGGTGGAGGTTTGTGCGGATTTGTGTTTTAGGGGGCTCTAAAAAGAACCGCGATTCGTTTAAGCGACGTTAAACTTTCACTTTTGCAGAACGTGCTAATTTCCCAACGGCACTCACTAAACGCATGCACTTTAATTCGCATCTCGTCAATTATTGCATCTAAAATTAGATCCTAAGTGAATGGGGGTGGGGGTGGGGGGGTATACTGGGTATTTAAATCGCATGACGCAGGTACATTTAAACTTTCGCAGAGCGGCCTTGACTTTACCAGCTTGAAATTTGTCCATGAAATCGAGAGATACGTTTAGATTTGGGTTAGGGGTTTTATTCAACTTCTGCGATTTTTGGTTGATCTCATGGGAGTTGCTACACCATTGTATGTACTGTATAGGGTAGTTATAATTAAACATTCGGCTTCAAATAGATTTTTGCAGCTGAAACTTATAAACAGATTGCGACCAAGTGTGGATATGGTACTGCACAAGAGATGCGGTCAAAGAAGATTTAAAAAAAGTTTAGTCCAAAAAAAAAATGTCCAATGGGTGACGCTTTGCATGGTGAATACAGCTCAAAAGATGACACAAAGTAATTAGAAAACGCCCATAAACTATTCAATAAACGATGAATGCGCCAGAAATGGAGTTTAGATTTGAGTGACGCCTCAAGGGTGTTCTACTTGAAGAGTGATCGTCCTCACAGTACTTTTGAACAGCTTATACCCTGCCTAGTGTCCCTTTTTTGGGACGGCATTTTCGCTATCAGTCGAAAACGTTATTTATATTTCCTAGCCTTTATTCACGAGTATTGAACCTCAACTCCAAGAAATATTTTAACATAACCCAGTAGGATGTTCCCTACTATCAATTTTGCTCGGGCTACCACCGGCCACGTAGCCAGCCGATGATGGCCCGGGCAAAATTGCTAGTAAGGTTGACATTTCAATTTTTATACATAATGATTTTAACCCATTCATGCCTAGCGTCCCTTTTTTGGGACGGCATTTTCGCTATCAGTCGAAAACGTTATTTATTTTTCCTAGTCTTTATTCGCGAATATTGAACCTCAATTCCACAAAATATTTTAATATGGCCAAGTAGGATGTTGACATTTCAATTTCTATACATAATAATTTTAAATGAAATCATCCCTTGTTCGAAAAGTTGACATCAGAAATTCATCAATTACTGCTGGTGTTAGCAAAAATCGAAGAAAGTCGCAAAAATATCCAGGCACGAATGGGTTAAAAGAAATCATCCCTTGTTCAAGAAGCTGACATAAGAAGTTTATCTGTTATTGCTGGTAGTAGCAAAAACGGGGCCATCGTGATTCTACCGGGCCTGCTTGTGCACTCTGATGAGTCATCCAAAGAGGCCTACGGATGATCACTTATTGGTTCCAGCACTTAGATACGTCATCCAACGGCCGTATCTAACCAATGAGGTAACGTCCGTAGGCCTCTTTCGGAGTGCACAAGCAGGCCCGGTAGAATCACGATGGTCCCGGCAAAAATCAGTAAAGAAGTCGCAAAATATCTGGCCACAAACAAACTGGGTTAAAAACAAACCAATGATGTTAAACACGCGAATAAAGGAATAATGTTTTTTCACTCAATGCACTGTGGACTTATACCAACAGTAAAGCTGTATTCTAATGCTTTCCGACAGTTAAAAAAAAAAAAAAATTGAATCATTTGTGTTGCAAAATTAGGCTCTGCAAATGACAATGACGTTATGTTTGAAGTGACGGTCATCAGGCTTTTAAGGACCGATTGCGATTTCAGTTCATTTTAAACCGTTTTTCAGATAGCATAGTTTATTTTTTTTTAAATTATGCATGCCGTCTGCATGAAGCATTGATATAAGAGAGGCTGTTTACACAAAACGAAATCGTTTGAATTCGAAAAATTTCCACTCCTTTCCCGAACAGCATGAAATTCGATTTGGGTATATAATAAAAATTGAATATGTTTATTAAGTTATTTATTTTATGTGGTCGAAGATGAAGTACATTGGGTGTAGACACATTTTAGTCAAATGTTTTTTCTAACGCCCGTTGTAATTGCCTCCACAGCGGGCTTTGACTTCTAGTATCAGACAGTGTTAATGGGGCCACTGAATTCACACGTTTTGCAAGTTCCTGTTACATCTAATGTCAAGAATCTATAGAAGGATAACTTTTGAGACTACAGGAAAATACAACCAATGGATATAATTAAAATACAATTAAATGGCAAGTAAAATGAGTAAGATATGGAATGTATGACGTTATTTTCTCCAAGAAGAGTTTATGACACATTTGTCTTTGTGAGCGATGCAAGTCTCGGTTCCTAATCCGCACGCTTGGCCCCCTTCTACATATCGCGTATGGGTGCGAATTTAATCTTCATCGTTATACCTGGAAGCCTGAGATTGACGTCAGAGATCAGGTGTATAAATACGCGAACTGGAGTTCACATAAGGAAGCTGAGTGTGCTCAGCGCATACTAAATATCACGAGAGGCGGATAATAGAAGATAATTTGGGCGATAAAGTATGTCTGAACACATAAAACGCCCCAAAGTAGTTTTTTTACATGTCTTTTTTTTAATGCTTGTCTGACTTCAGAAGATGGCTTACGGACTTTTTCTTTTTTTTTTTTTTTATTCAGTTAGATATTTAGGTGAAAATGAGTTGCGTTATTTTATCTTTCAGCTGTCTGTTACTCGGCTTCTAAGAAAATATGGGGAATATAAGTACAGTATATATAAGTTTGGAAATCAAAACTTAGAGATGGATTTACCTTCGATTTTCACCAAGCGCTTATTAATAAATTAAATCCAAATCGGTCTAAATAAATTCCCGCTTAAACTATTACTTTATTGAAATTTAAAAAGAGGTCATGCTTTCTATAATGGCGTTTTCAGTTAATTTTCCTCTGAGACAAAATATTCTATATGGCCTGCTTGATGTTATTTGTCTGATTTAGCTGGAATCCCGAAAACCGACCCCTGTTTACACATATTCTTGAGGTGTTTAAAAAAAAGCATGTCACATGTTTTGAAAAATCATGTGGAATGTGTGTGTTTATGTGTTGTTTTATAGCAAAACTACGCAAGGGCTATCCGCTAAGGATGGGGACATGCGACTTAAATAGTTTATAAATAACAAATTACAATGCTCTGTGGGGATTAGCGGAACATTGGCTTTGCTCTAATCACTGCCGAAAAAGTCACAAGATATTCGAATATCCTGCAGATATTGCTAAAATAATACAGTAAGCAGTAGACTGCTACTTTTCTTTGAAGTGAAAACTTCTTTAGGCACGTTGGTCACTTTTGGGATGGGGGAAAAAGCACTGAATTCGCGTGGCCATCATGCTCAAATACGTTTGGGGAAAAAGCGGATTGTGATGTCATAGCTACAATGTCTCTTGCCAACTGAGATTTCTTTCTCCTTTCCTTGAAGTTTAGTGCTGAGACCTGTTATCATACGTAAGAACTTCAAGTTCCTTTTTAACTGCGTGCTTCTAGCTACCGTGACTGGTATCGAACTGTGGATCCAAGGCGTGGTAGGCGAGTGTTCTAACCACCAGACGGTTTCCGCTCTGGGTCAAGTGATTGTTGTTTTGATTTCGATTGGGAACTTTTATGCATCTAATAAATAAAATAGACTTTGCTTGTACACGGTATTATCATTAGATTTTGAGATTTTGCGAAAATTGTTTCAGAGTGTAAATTTTTATTCGCACATCACGTAATAACGACTAGAACGAAAGAAATGAAGTTATGTGTGTTACATGATAGGTGATCACTCAATTTTAGCTATAGGCGTCGGATTAAAAAATTTATTTGATTAGCTTTTGAGATTTTTATAATCGTTTCAAACTGCGTAATTTTTTTTTTTTTAAGTATGCATAAAACTGCACATGATTTGCGCAACAAATGTATACTTTCAAAATATTTTAAAATATCTACTTTTTAGGTACAAATTGTGTACAATCTGTATGTTTTTGCAAAAAAAGTATAGAACTTTTATAATTTTGGAGCTTGCTTTTTAATAATTACATATCTTCTTATCAACATTTTATTTTTTGTATAACTTTAAAGCTGCATGAAGAAATTACCATAAAATCAACTTTACATTATTTGGTCATTTCCAAGACGCTTGGAGAGTTTACTTTTCCTAAATAAACCCACAAAAGAGCGAAAGATTCGGTACACGTCTTTTGTTATCTGTAAGCGTTTTTTTGGGGGGGAGGGGGGGGATCTATTTTTTAAGAAAAACAAAGGTAGGTAATTTGACTAATGTCTTTAAGTTTTTACGACCGATTTGACCATGCCAGAAAAAGTTTAATAGTGAAATTACCGCGCGTTAGATACAGGCATTTTTAGATTTAGGATAACGGGAGAAAACTTATTGCCTCCAAACGGTTGCCATACTAGCGGCATGCGCATGCGCAGAATGCCAGGGTAACTTAAACTATAATGGTGTTTCAATTATTTCAGAACAATCTGAATTTTAACCCTTTATAGGGCCGTTGTAAGATAATTTACTACCTATGGTCTATTCAATACAGAAATCAATTATCATTAGTGAATTTTCTGATTTTTGTTCAGTTATATTAGATGTAAATTTTTTCCATACACCTAGATACTAAATTATATTTGGTTTATGAATTCTTAGTTCATTCGTAATTTTAAAGAAAGCTCGAATAATGACTCGAAAATGGAGCATAAGAATCATCGCTTTTAATTATATATTCTTGCGTTTAATTCCGTGTACAAGCAGCAGGTTGTTTTCCGACTTTGATTTTGTGAATAATTAATGCATTCTCGTGCAAAATTTCCATGTTTGTTTAATACTTGTTTCTCCAACGTTTCACGTGTGATATTACAGTAGAGGGAAAATATATCAATTAATCTTAAAAAGTGGGCCAGAAAAATCCCAAGTACTTTCGACTCTCTGCACATAAATTCGCCATGTAAAGGGTTAACCCTTTAACGCGCAGTGTTCCCACTCTGGGAACACCCAACTCTGACGATTTGACTGTTGCCAGTCACGAAGAATAGATTGGATTTCTATAAAAATAGTTGCGGGTGACAGAGCTCCACGACAATCCTTTACTCTTTAGCACGTCATTTCCCGTTAAAAAAATTGTCACGATTCTTTTTAACAGCACTGACATCTGCTGAAAAATGGAAGAACGCGAGAACAGCTGGATAGATTGCCCAATGCTGAAAAAAGGGCAACTGTTGCCATCGCTCGACTTAACTACCAGCAAGAGGGCGGACGATCGAAACGTTCATCGCGTGCCACAGATCTAGAGACCCTTTTTTGACGACAACTGGCTGTGCGGCACAGCCAGTTGTGGAAAAAACGCGCTTGGAAACACGGACTGATATCGATGCGCCATTTATGATCGGATGGGAGAAAAAAAAAAAAAAGCGTTACCAGCATCAGCTGTTCAAACTTCCTTTACTCCAGGTAATTTCGAGGTAAATGTTGACACTGAGCTCAACGAAAACGGTTCGGAAAGACATAATTTACGACAATACAGTGACTCATTGCGGGTGTTTTGTTCTTAACGTTAATACCATCATATGGTGCCCTTATTTCCCCGTATTGCAGAATAGCGGAAAAGTTTAGTTAATGCAACTAAATTAGAAATAAAATGTCGAACTGACTGAAGCCCCGCAATTTAATTCAAAACGAAATTGCAGAAAAAATATTTTTAAAGAATCTTAAGCAAATAAAAGTTTACGTGAAAATATTTAGCTCTGTTAGACACTATTTACTGTCGAATAGTAGCAGCTAAAGCTACGCCCTGAACGAAATATTTATAATAATAAAGAAGGATTAGAAAAAAAGAAAAGAATATAAGAAATATAAAGAAAAAAAAAAAAAAAACGGTACAAAACGGGAAAAGCTTTGCTGTTGTGGCTAATTCTGAAAGAAAAAAAAAATCTAATTTACTATAAATCAGTAACCTGTTTCAAAAAGTAAAATAATCCGAAAAACGAGGGGAAAAAACTTGATTTAAAAAAAATTTAAAAGAAGCAGAAATTTATAGAAAATTATTAGAATTGTACGCTACAGTCCAGTATTTAATAACTTCGTCTATGGTATCTCCTAGCACAAATATTTATTTAAAAAATTAAGAATATCAATGAACAACTGTCACATTTTTACGAATGCAGCTAAATTAAAATTATAACATCAAGCTGACTACAAATCTGAAATTTGTAGAAAGTTTCAACTGAAAATTACCGAAAATATTGTTAAAGAAAACTTCATTTTTTTTCTCCTCAAATTTTAAACAAATAAAAATTTACTCGAAATTACTAACTATTACAACCATGCGCATCAATTGAAACTCCTATACAAATGTCCATATGCTTTTTATTGTTCTAATTAGTAAATTGCGGGAATATTTTTATATTAATCTAAACTACACTTTGTGTAAATAAATCACTAAGAATAATAAAAAATAAGAAAAAATTTATATTCATTGAAAGTATGTGAAAAAAAAATTATTTTCTGGGTGAGTTTTTCAGATTTCTTGTAAAATTAAAGCTTTTTCTAAATTCGTTAAAATAAAGAAATTTTGTAAGAGGAATACAGTATTTTATTTCAGCAGAAACTTCATGTTCACGCATACACACTCTTTCAATAAAGTATTCGAACATGAGTCGAATTTCCTGTCAGTTTCATATTTAACCCTTTGAGGCGCAACCCTTTCCCAATGCTGAAAAAAAGGGCAGCCGTTGCCATCGCTCGACTTATCTACCAACAAGATGGCGGACGATCGAAACGTTTATCCGCCATCTTGCTGGTAGTTAATTCGAGCGATGGCAACGGCTTCCCTTTTTTCAGCATTGGACAATCTATCCAGCTCTTTTCGCTTTCTTCCATTTTTCAGCAGATGTCAGTGCTGTTAAAAAGAATCGTGACCATTTCTTTTACGGGAAAGGACGTGCTAAAAAGTAAAGGATTCTCGTGGAGCTCTGTCACCCGCCACTATTTTTATAGAAATCCAATCTATTCTTCGTGACTGGCAACAGTCAAAACGTCAGAGTTGGGTGTTCCCAGAGCGGGAACACTGCGCGTTAAAGGATTAAACAATTGATCTTCATAAAAGTGATTCATGTCATATATAGCAATATTTTCTCATATTTCTTTCTAATTTAGTGTTTTCCCGAAAACTAATTAATTATTCAGAAACCTGATATAGTCAAACCTCGTTAGTAAGCCATCTGGATAAGACGTCGCTCCGCATATTGCATCATCTTTCAGAACTCCTGACCTTTTTAATAAGGTTTTTCACACTTTTTACTCCGCTTATGGCGTTGCTGTTTTTTCAATCACTCCTCTTAAGACGTCATTTTTAAGAGTACAATATACAAACTCATTCTCATTTCTTTGTCAAGGTTTTATCTACCAAATGGACTCAAATTATTGTTGAGCACATTTCTTAGCATTTTTATTGAGACAAAAATTGTTGCCTTATCAACAAATTTTACGAATTCAACCAGGACTATTTTTCGTTTAGACTTCCGTACGATGGCAGATTAAGTATGATAGACTGTAAAGTTTAATTAAAGGTAAAACGTAACGTCTTTATTTATTATTTTTTGATTTGTCAATCATTTTATTAATTTAAATTATAGTGTAAATTAATTATAGGCGCACTTGTAATATAAACATTTAGAATTTCGTTTAGCATTTAATATAAACACCGCTTAAGGAGCCATTTTTAAGTGGCCACGAAAGTGATGTACTAACGAGGTTTTACTGGATAGGAAATATGGTTGTTACTCGAATTTTTTTTGAGTGGGTGTATATGCTACCATGGGCGCCGGCAGCATAGAGAAAGGGGGGTTGGGCAACCCCCCCGTGTATTTTTGTATGCAGATTTTTTCTTTGCTTTTTTGTTCTTTCCAACATGGTAACCATACGTTGAACCATACGTTAGTCTTTGCCCCCCCCTGAGTAGACTTTGCCCCCTCCCCCTGGGAAATATTCTGTCGGCGCCCATGTATGCTAGAAACGTATAAAGTAAAGCAAGTGAAGTTTATTGTAACAACTGAAGTCTTTAGATACAACTGGAGAAACATACATAGTTAAAAAAGAAAACTAGAAAAAACAGCGAATCGTTCGTAAATAATGCAAGGGTAGTAAAATCAGGAAAGTAACTTCAGGTGCAGCCAATACCTACATGATTTAAGACTTTTTATTGCTTCTGAAGCAAACCATTCTTTACAGAAACTTCAACGGCAGTCGAAGTAACTCAGTAATAATAATAACAATAAACTCAGTAATAGATAATAGTAATAAATAATAGTAATAAACTCTGGTACATTTTGAAATCAATTATCAATCAACCATTGTCACGTTATAAAATATCGTCGTTGTCAAACCAATATCTGCTATGGGCAGAAAGTTTTCATTATTACCAGTTTTTATTAACCCTTATTATTTGATAATATTATGGCTGATTCATATGGCATATTTTTTTTTAGTGATCACATTTCACTAGCTCGTTTAGAGTCACATAGAAGTCTTTTTACACGAAAATTTGGTTAGTAAACTAGTCATAATGGTCAAAATGTCGAAATCTCCACAAAGTGCACATAGCAGATATCGGTTTGACAAAGAAGATATAATTATCGCTTTTTTTGTTACGAACAACAGATCGTTACTTAATAAAGATTGTCACATCATTTATTAAAAAAGTCTTTTATTCCTCCTCCCATCCCCTCGAAAAATAAAATAAAAACAAAATAATCAGTATTTTAATAACGTCTGTTATTGATTCCCATTGGAGTCGCAATTGTTTTAAGCGGAAACAACCATCAGAGGAAATTTAATTGAGTGCATAGGTTCTTGAACCCCAGCATTTTCTTCAACGGATAATTTATCTTAATCGTTAACGTGACGTAAATGAAACGCTTAATGAACGTAGTACTAGAAACAGTTTAAACATGTGCGAGTGCAAAAATGAACTGTTGGAAAGATTATAAATATGAATTTGATACTCCTTCTCTAAAATACTGATTATTTTAGTTGTTTAATTTTAAATTTTATTTCTTTTCGGGCGAGGGGAGGATGAATAAAAGATTTTTTTCAATAAATGATGTGACAATCTTATTCTATTTGACGGCATAGGATGAACAAAATTTAACAAGCACACTGATTTAGCACTAAATTCAATAATGAGCACAAGATATCTCTTGAAAATTAAATATATTCGATTAACTTTTTTTCAGTGTTAGAGTTTATGCAAAGTTATGCAGATGTCTCTTGAGACCGAGTAATTACTTAAAGTTTTTTTTTTTTTTTTTAATGAGGTATTTGTTTTCCTGATAAAATCAGCCTATTGGATTAATAAGAAATTTAATTTAATAAGCATTAAATTTAATAAGAGGGACAAAAGTTCTTCCAGCAATTGCCTCACCATGGCACAGCGGTTTTGTCCCCTGGGAAAGGTAGACGGCGGAAGTGTGAAGGTCCATGGTTCGGGTCCCATTGCTCGGCTGACGGTGTGGAGTTTAGGTAGGTTTTCTCTAGATGTAACGTGTATATGCGTTAGAACCCCTTAGAAAGTCCACCTACCAAGGCACCCCCCCCATCCGTGGCAAATCGCCCTAGCTTAGCGTTGCCATAATCACACAAACATCTTTCAGCAATTAGAGATCTTCATTGCATTTTTGTTTGAGTGTTTGTTCTCACTGAGTAACTATTTGAGAGTAGTTTTATTTTTTTTATTATTCGAGTCACTATATAGTATCCCCCGTTATATCGCTCCTTGATATACCGCTCATTCGGATATAGCGTGCTTTTTCTTTTTCTCTTTTTCTACTCTTTTCTTTCTTAACTTTACGTAAAAAAGTGCATATACATTGAATTTGAAAAATGCAACTCCAATTACATAAGTGAGTTGAAATTAATTAATTTTTGTCCGCTGATCTTTGCTGAAAAGTACGTTATTGGAGAAAAATCAAAACAATGACTTAGGATAGATTCTTCAGCAGGAAATGAAATGTGTTAATTGTACGTAAATATAAAAAGGTAAATTAAACTTCTATGTTTATTGTTTAAGTGATTATCTTAGCACAATACTTATACTATTGGTCTTTATTATTTTTAAGTGTATGTTTTTATAAAAGTAAAATTTCATCATATCGCCCCCCCCTCCCCTTCCCATCGCATACATCGCGCCAGCAAGCGCGATATAACGAGGGGATACTACTATGAACTATTAAGAACATCGATGAAGAAAATGAGCTGTTTAATCCATTTTAAAAATAATAATATGTTAAATTTTATTCATGTCTTAAGTTTAGTAATTGGTTAGGAATTTTCATGCAGTGTTTCTTCTCTCTTATTAATACTCACATCATTAGAGGTTCGTTAGCGGATTAACACGTTATGTAAATCCTTACTCAATGCTGAACTTGAATGACGAGCATTCTGCGATCCCTCAAGTACAATGTGTGTTCAAGTACACCAAACTCTGACGTTTTGACTGTTTCCAGTCACGAAGAATAGATTTGATTTCTATAAAAATAGTTGCGGCTGACCTAGCTCCACGAGAATCCTTTACTTTTTAGCACGCCGTTTCCCGTAAAAAAATTGGTCACGCTTATTTTTAACAGCACTGACATCTGCTGAAAAATTGAAGAATGCGAGAACAGCTGGATAGATTGCCCAATGCTGAAAAAAGGGCAGCCGTTGTCATCGCTCGACTTAACTACCAGCAAGATGGCGGACGATCGAAACGTTCATAGCGTGCCACAGATCTAGAGACCCTTTTTTGACGCAGCTGGCTGTGCCGCACAACCAGCTGTCGTCGAAAAAGGGTCTCTAGATCTGTGGCACGCGATGAACGTTTCGATCGTCCGCCATCTTGCTGGTAGTTAAGTCGAGCGATGCCTAAGGCTGCCCTTTTTCCAACATTGGGAAAGGGTTGCGCCTCAAAGGGTTAAGGGAGAATGCCGCATACCCTAATAGCACATTTAGTTAAAAAGACGTTTAAAACACGTTTTTTAACGTCAAAAACCGTGTTTCCAACGTAATTGGAACGTTTTTTCAACTAGTTGTGCTACTAGGGTATAATGCTTTTAACCATCTTAACGCACTGAGTGACTGAGCCTTAAACCTGAGTAACCTGACTGGAGATGGCCTGTTTGGATTCCATCAATAAAACATTTTTTTCCGAGTGACAAGTGCCGAACAAGAATATCAATCTTATGTATCATGGCTAGTGTTCTGAAGAAACTTTATTATTCAAAGATGTTTTTTAAAATTTGCTGATACTTATGCTTTGGCCGTAATTACCCCAACCTACCCTGTATTATGTGACTAGAAATAAAATGCCCGTTAAAAGGTAAAACTGACGACGACGGAGCGATGTGTAAGAATTCAACTTTAAAGCCGTGAACCATTCAAAATGGCGGATCCAAGGGGTCGACAATGGGCTGATTGCACCCTTCTTGAGGGCATTTACTTCTAAACCCATGCTTTATCTGTTCGTTTCATTAGTAAAATGCCACAACGGAGAAGATCATCCTTCCTTTGTCCAATGTTGCTTCAAAGAATGGTTTTTTGAACACTCCCCTGGAACTCAGTTACGCAGCTTCAGGAATGCGAAAGAACAACGCTGGGCCCCAGCAGAACCATTCTGGGAAGCAACATCAGTGAAAGAAGGAGAGCCTTCTCCGTTGCGTCTTTTTAAAGGTGATAACTAACAGGTTAAACAAAGGTTCAAGATTAAAAAGAAAGATCGACCCTTTTCTGACAGTATGCTACGCTTTACTGACTTGCTCTCTCTTGAAAATTTTTTGGTTCCGCCACTGCCAAAATTGTTACGCAGCACACTCTTGTACTCCATGGGGTTAATACTTTGTGTTAGCTTCTTTACTTTCTTTTTTATCAGTGAAGTGCTATTTCGTTCACTTGGGCGATCGTAATCTGCTTGCGCACTCCGAAAGAGGCCTACGGACGTTTACGTTTCCTCATTGGTTAGATTCGGCCGTTAGATGACGTATCTAAGTGCTAGAACCAATAAGTGAGCATCCGTAGGCCTCTTTGGATGAGTCATCGGAGCGCACAAGCAGGCCTGGTAGAATCACGATGGCCCCGAAATGACCACGACAAAACGATGTCAAAAGATGCAGCTTCAAAAAATTATCATTCATTAAAAAAGATATAATCAAAAATTTTAAAGTAATGAAATAAATAATATCCAAGAAAAGAATTTAGTAGGCTGATTAAAAAACTTTTTGCAATTAGTTGAATGTTTTGCTGATAGGTAGAGCTCTGAAACAGTGAATCATTTTGAAACTCTTCTTTATGTTTAATAAATGGTGCGACCTGCGTGGCATCCATAGCAACAATCCAATGTCTGCAAAAAAATACACGTGAAAAGATTAATTTGTATTTCTTTTGTCTTGCAGCACAAAAAATCGTAGTTTTATTTGTTCCCTTGGTAATTTCTACTGTTTAAAATTTTGAAAGAAAAAAAAAAAAGATGTAGAGTTTACTCAACCGGCATCCTGACCGGTTCCTTATGCTTGGCGTAGCTCACATATGGGCGACCGCCGGCCCACCACGGCTTTTGATCCGGCCAGCGGAAGATATCAAAACCCTGTATACAACCAATATAAACCATTCAAAATCCCATATAAATTCCAATTATACGGCCCACGACTTCGCTAACATTCTGAAGTTCGGCCCGGCGACTTCGCTAACATCTTGAAGTTTGACCCGCAACTTTTCAAAGATTGCCCATACCTGTAAGCTAATGGGAGGGGGGGTTCTGATACCTCGAACTGTTCAGGTTGGTAGCCTACTCCTCGGAAAACTAAAACTTGGGGAAAAAAATCAGGAATCCGGAAGTGAAGCAAAAAAAAAGAGTATTAGTAAGCACTCACCTCTTTCTGCTTCACGAACTGCGAGTAGTTGGGCACGTCTTTGGAGCATCCGGCGCTCCTCGTCCTCCTGAGCAGCTTCCTCAGCTTGCTGGTCGCGGTCTTGCTGGGCGTGCCTTTGCTGTCCTCGCTCTTGACGCTGCTCTGCGAGTCCTTGCGGGACTTCCTCTGCTTCGGCGATGATCGGGACGGGAGGGACTCGGAGTCCGAGTCCAGGGCCGAGAGGAGGTCCGTCGACAGGGACAGGGGCATGACCACCTTCTTCGACGCGTTCTTCTCCGGAGTGGACTTGGGGGTGCAGGAGGTGGTCGTGATGACGGGGGTCGAGGGCGGCAGCCTGTCGCTGCCGAACTCGAACGCCACCCCGCTGCTCCCGTAGGAAGGAGTGTTGCCCGCCGAGCTGGACGCCCACGAGGGGCTGCTCTCCTCGCCCCCGCTCTCCAGGGTGTCGGGGGCCGGGTAGAGGTGGTGCTGAGCCGGCGGCATCCGCTTACCCAGGTTGGGACTGGAGACCAGTCCCAGAGCGATGCTCGAATCGCTCTGGTTGCGCATGTACCGCTCCATGGCGCTCAGCGTCCATTTCGGGCTGTGCTGGTTGTTGTTCTCCGTCTCTTCAGGTAGAACTCCCTGTTTTGGAAGGAGAATAAGAAAGGTATTCAGAATCACTTCGGGCACAAGGATGCACAAAAGCATTTTCCGACACAGTGCACATATCTAGAGCATTTAGAACATTTTAGAGCATTTAGAACATTAGAGCATTTACAATATTTGAAGCATTTAAAGCATTCGAGCAAAATAGAACATTTAAAGCATTAGCGCACACACGTAGAGATAATTTCACTGATCGAGTTGCCTAGAGATATTTTCACATATCGAGTACTTTGCGCAGATTGCGCAAAGTACAGAGCAACTACAGCATTTTAGAGCTGTAAGACCATTTATAACATTTAAAGCATTTAGAACATTCGAACAAATTAGAACATTAGAGCACACACATAGAGATAATTTCACATATCGATTTGCCCATTCCGCGCAAAGTACAGAGCTGCTAGAGCATTTTAGAGCTGTAAGGCCACTTATAACATTTAAAATCATCCATACATAGAATTGCACGTACAGCATAACCATCTACGCAGATTCTGCCACTGTATTTCTAGTATATTGAACCCTGGAAAACGGTTTTAAAGAACAGAGAAGCGGTTTTAAAAAACCATAAATTAAAATGATCTTTAAACACTTCAAAACATAATACAGGTATACCGCTGGAAAATTGAACATGTTACTTAACAAATTATAATTATTACAATCGCGGAACAACTTAACAGCGTTTCTTGATATTAAAAACAGTAAAAAAGCTCGTGTTAATAACAAATTAAAATTAGCTATTTTGTATAAACATATTTTTTAACTTTCCTGTCTTTCTGTCGACTGATTTGTAGCTCAAGAAGGATGGATACTCTGTATCTCCCGAAAAATACACACAGCCTTTATTTCTGGGTTACGTGTGTTCATACAAAGCATTTTTTCTTAGTTTAACCTTTTTTTATTTTAACGATCATATTTCTCTCAATTAAATACATTAACGAGATGTTTGTACACATGTAACTCAGACATCCAAACTCAGGTGGTAGCCATGTTCGTGAAAATCCTCTATACTCCCTAAAACGAAACGATTCACCCTTTAACGCGCAGTGCTCCTGCTCTGGGATCACCCAACTCTGACGTTTTGAGTGCTGCCAGTCACGAAGAATAGATTTGATTTCTATAAAAATAGTTGCGGGTGACATAGCTCCACGAATATCCTTTAGTTCACGTCATTTCCCATAAAAAATTGTCACGATTCTTTTTAACAGCACTGACCTCTGCTGAAAAATGGAAGAATGCGAGAACGGCTGGATAGATGGCTTAATGCTGAAAAAGAGCAGCCGTTGCCATCGCTCGACTCAACGACCAGCAAGATGGCGGACGATCGAAACGTTCATCGCGTGCCAGTGATCTAGAGACCCCTTTTTTGACGACAGCTGGCTGTGCCCGCGCACAGCCAGCTGTCGAAATAATGAAATCTGATGAAGAGAGATAAAAAGATGATGAGATAATGAAATCTGATGACACATTCTTAAGAGAGAAGCCGGAGTGAAAATTTGATCCGTCACTTTTAAGTAGGTGTTAAGTGCCGGAGATGAATGGGGGTATTGTATTCTGCCTTCCGCGCAGCTGTTATCCCTTCTTAGAGAGAGCCGGGCAAGTGCAGCTAAGTTTACTATCCGCACGCGATGAACGGAAGAAAAATTAAGAGGGCTCTTCGAAAAAATTATATGATTTTGGTACAAATAAACTAATTATGTCTTGGATTTGAACAGTTTTAGCATGTTTCTTCACGAGCTCTATCATACACGGTGATAAAAGGATAAAAATGTACCGGCTATGAAACTTCCAAAATAAATATATAAAATAAATTATAAATAGAAAATTTTGCAAAATGTGTCGCCATTTGAAATATTTTCTTGTGCAGTTGTATGTACAAAAATGTGTTCTTAAAGTTTAATTAAAGACATCTTTTTGCATTTAATTCTTGTGTGTAGTGAGTCTTACAAACAGGGTTTTTAAAAACCCAACCCGGGTGGGTTTTATTGGGTATTTTTGGGTTTTATTGGGTTCTTTTGGGTTTTATTAAGATTTTTTTATAGTATAACCCTTTTTGGATTTAAATTTTATGGTCATTTATTTCAAAACAGAATAATTTTAGTGTAAAAGAAAACTTCCATTACAAAATAATAATTATTTAATTAATTAAAATATAAAAATAACTTCAATGCAGTACTATCTTTTTCTGCTGACGTTTATAAAGGGCTCCTAATTTTTTTTTATGACCACAGTTAAAAGTATATTATTGTTCACTTACAAAAAATGTTGTTTTTGGCTGTTTTCTATTACTTTTTAAATTTATGAACTTTTAAATTTTTTTAACCTTTATGTTTTTTAAGTCATAGTTATACGTTCTAGTTAGAATATAAGTCAGTAAACCCTTTGCAGGCCAACTTACTGCAGAACTACTCTTTATTTAATAATTTTCTTTATAGTTATTCATTTTTGCTTTGAATGTATATTTCTTTTTACTTTAAAAAATCTAGAATTAATATGTCTGACATTAAATCCCACATAAACAATGTATAATGAATCAGTTTTATATTTCTCAGTACTAAAGTAATGCAGCAACTAATAGAATACAGGATGGTTTCCCGAACCTGAATTCATTCTTGAGATGCATGCTTGTAAGCTGTAAGAGAGAGACATGTCCCATTATTCCCTTATCTGGGAAAGGATTTTTTGCCCTTGTCACTATATTGATAATTACATATTTTATTCATATTTAATAACTTACTTATTAAAGAGATACTAAGTTATCCCTGCCTGCATTCTACACCTGTTCATTTTAAAACAAATATTGCAGATAGAATTGACTCAAGGTATTATTTTTAAAAAGGTTATTATTCTTTATGTTGAAGTTGGAAAAATAATTATAAAAAATTAAACTGGTATATTTATATTTATCTAATATAATGCATTAAGTTATGTAGGTAATATTATATGTATTTAATGTCAAATAACAAATTATTTAAATGAAAGGAAGGAAATATTTTGATAATCTTCTATATAAATAAAATTAGACTTTTGTCTGTACATTTCTTGGAATTCAAAAATTTTGCGATTTCTATCCGTTTCAAGTACCCGGGAATCCGATGCGACCCTCAAAAAAAAGTTTGTCTGTCTGTCATTCTGTCATTCTGTCCGTGACGCTTTTTTTGTTTAAGCATCACGTAAAAACGACTGAAGCGAATGATATGAAATTGGGTGTCATGATAGGTGGTCACTCAACTTAAAACATAGGCGTCGAATTTTTAAAAAATCTTGATTAGATTTTCAGATTTTGCGAAAATCGTTTCAAACTGCGTAAATTTGTGTTCAAGCATCACGCAAAAACGACTGAAGCGAATGATATGAAATTGGGTGTCATGATAGGTGTTCACTCAACTTAAAACATAGGCGTCCAATTTTTAAAAAATCTTGATTGGATTTTGAGATTTTGCGAAAATCCTTTCAAACTGCGTAAATTTGTGTTCAAGCATCACGTAAAAACGACTGAAGCGAATTATATGAAATTGGGTGTCATGATAGGTGGCCACTCAACTTAAAACATAGGCGTCCAATTTTTAAAAAATCCTGATGTGATTTTGAGATTTTGCGAAAATCCTTTCAAACTGCATAAATTTGTGTTCAAGCATCACGTAAAAACGACTGAAGCGAATGATATGAAATTGGGTGTCGTGATATGTGGTCACTCAACTTAAAACATAGGCGTCGAATTAAAAAAAAATCTTGATTAGATTTTGAAATTCTGCGAAAATCATTTCAAACTGCGTAAATTTGTGTTCGCACTGCAAAGGTGAAAAAATGATATTTGGTGAAATGATAGGTGGTCACTCACCTTAAACTATAAGCATCTAATTAAAAAAAATCCATCAGATTTCGAGATTTTGTGAAAATCGTTTAAAACTGAGTGAATTTTTGTTCCCGTATTACGTAATAACGACTAAAGCGAATGATATGAAATTTGGTCAGACGATAGATGGTTGCTCAACATAAACTATAGGAGTCCAATTTTTTAAACATTTTTATTAGATTTTGAGATTTTGTGAAAATTCTCTCAAAATACGTTTATAATTCTTCAAACATCACGTAATAACGACTAATACGAATGATACGAAATTGAGTGATATGATAGGTAGTTGCTAATCTTAATTTATAGGCGTTGAATTTTAAAAATATTTTGCTTACATTTTGAGATTTTTCGAAAATCGTTTCAAAATGCTGAAAATTTGTTCCAGCATCACGAAATAAAGACTGCAGGGAATGAAACGAATTTGGGTGACATGATAGGTTGTCACTCAACTTAAATTCTAGGCTTCAAATTTTTCAAAAATGTTGATTAAATTTTGAGATTTTGCGAAAATTATTTCAATATGCGTAAATATTCGTTCGCGCATCACATAATTACTACTAATGCGAATGAAATGATATTACTTAGTGACTCTCTAACCTGTAATATTTTAACAATACATGAAAATTATAACTTCGCTTTCTTTACTTTGGCAACATACTACATCCATTCTGTGTACTCCTACAATGCTGACGAAAGTTCTTGCTTTTTGGAAATTTTCATTCACTAACCCGTCGAGGACGGGTACTTCAGCTAGTCTATATAAATAAAATTAGACTTTTGTCTGTACATTTCTTGGAATTCAAAAATTTTGCGATTTCTATCCGTTTCAAGCACCCGGGAATCCGATGCGACCCTCAAAAAAAGGTTGTCTGTCTGTCATTCTGTCATTCTGTCATTCTGTCCGTGACGCTTTTTTTGTTTAAGCATCACGTAAAAACGGCTGAAGCGAAGGATATGAAATTGGGTGTCATGATAGGTGGTCACTCAACTTAAAACATAGGCGTCGAATTTTTAAAAAATATTGATTAGATTTTCAGATTTTGCGAAAATCGTTCCAAACTGCGTTAATTTGTGTTCAAGCATCACGTAAAAACGACTGAAGCGAATGATATGAAATTGGGTGTTATGATAGGTAGTCACTCAACTTAAAACATAGGCGTCGAATTTTAAAAAAAATCTTGATTAGATTTTCAGATTTTGCGAAAATCGTTTCAAACTGCGTAAATTTGTGTTCAAGCATCACGTAAAAACGACTGAAGCGAATGATATGAATTTGGGTGTCATGATAGGTGGTCACTCAACTTAAAACATAGGCGTTGAATTTTTAAAAAATCTTGATTGTATTTTGAGATTTTGCGAAAATCCTTTCAAACTGCGTAAATTTGTGTTCAAGCATCACGTAAAAACGACTGAAGCGAATGATATGAAATTTTGTTTCATGATAGGTAGTCACTCAACTTAAAACATAGGCGTCGAATTTTTAAAAAATCTTGATTGTATTTTGAAATTTTGCGAAAATCATTTCAAACTGCGTAAATTTGTGTTCGCACATCACGTAATAACTGCAAAGGTGAAAAAATGATATTTGGTGAAATGATAGGTGGTCACTCACCTTAAACTATGAGCATCTAATTAAAAAAAATCCATCAGATTTCGAGATTTTGTGAAAATCGTTTAAAACTGAGTGAATCTTTGTTCCCGTATTACGTAATAACGACTAAAACGAATGATACGAAATTTGGTCACACGATAGATCGTTGCTCAACATAAACTATAGGAGTCCAATTTTTTAAACCTTTTTATTAGATTTTGAGATTTTATGAAAATTCTCTCAAAATACGTTTATATTTCTTCAAACATCACGTAATAACGACTAATACGAATGATACGAAATTGAGTGATATGATAGGTAGTTGCTAATCTTAATTTATAGGCGTTGAATTTTAAAAATATTTTGCTTACATTTTGAGATTTTTCGAAAATCGTTTTAAAATGCTGAAAATTTGTTCCAGCATCACGAAATAAAGACTGCAGGGAATGAAACGAATTTGGGTGACATGATAGGTTGTCAATCAACTTAAATTCTAGGCTTCAAATTTTTCAAAAATGTTGATTAAATTTTGAGATTTTGCGAAAATTATTTCAATATGCGTAAATATTCGTTCGCGCATCACATAATTACGACTAAAGCGAATGAAATGATATTACTTAGTTACTCTCTAACCTGTAATATTTTAACAATACATGAAAATTATAACTTCGCTTTCTTTACTTTGGCAACATACTACATCCATTCTGTGTACTCCTGCAATGCTGACGAAAGTTCTTGCTTTTTGGAAATTTTCATTCACTAACCCGTCGAGGACGGGTACTTCAGCTAGTTTTTAATAAAACCCCAAAAAACCCATTTCTGCCTGGGTTTTATTGGGTTTTTTTAAGTGGGTTTTTAAAAAAAAACCCCACCCGGGTTTTTTTGGGTTTGTGGGCGGGTCCGAAATCCGAAACCCTGCTTACAAAGAATGATTCTGGATTTTTTCGTGCTTGGCCCAATTAGTTCACTTTAATTTGTGAGACCGTGGGGTAGATTTTGTTTCATTGAAAGGGGAATTCAAGATTTCATCACGTAAAAAAACATATTGTTGAACTTTAATATTTCAGCCGATGTTTATTCAACGAAAACATTTATTTTTTCCATTAAATTCTGGACTATATCAAGGAAAAATGACCTCTGCAGCAGACCTGAATGTGGAAATCGCTTGGGGTGAAGTTCGTACTGTTTGGTAGAAGGTCCAGACTCTCACAGGGAAATGACCTGGACCACCCACCATACGGTCTCGATCTCGCTCCGAGTGATTTCCGTTTTTTCATTTCGTTCTGAAGAAATTCGTGAAAGGAGATCTATTTTCGTGCATCAAAGAAGGCAGAAAAAAAAGCCACGAAGTAGTGCGAACAGCTTAACAACTATTAAAATCGTCTTGCAAGTATTGAGCAATTCTAACGTTATAGAAATTCACTAAGTATTTTATTTTCTTCATAGATTGAGTTTTTAGAATGTCTTAATAAACGGAAATTCAATATTTTGGGATGAATCTCTTAAAATTAAAAGAATAATCAACATTGTCATTAATTTTTACTTTACATTTAAAAAAGTTTATTTTCTATCCATTATCGTAATTATTTTCAAAATGCAGATTAAACGCTCTTTCATACCTAAATAAACTTAAGTTTAGCGCTAGCTATAGTCAAAATTAGAAATTAAAACATAGCACTAAAGAAAATCAACTAACAAATTAAATAACAAATTTGAAATGCGTAGTTGTTTTTCACAAACTCTTTTTAAGAAACAAACGACCATTTTTAAGTTTCCAATAAGACAACATAAAATTAAATAACGTAATATAATTTGAATATTTCTGTTAAGAAAACTTTTAAAACTTTGCAATGTATCATAAACATAACAAAGAAATTTTACATTGGTAGAAAATGTGTCTTATAGGCTTTACTTGATCCAGGCAACTTCTAATTTAAGCATTCAGAAAGAATATGAATAAGACTGCGATATAAAAATAAGTTTTAACTTAATCTAATTAATTATCAGAGAAATATCTATGCATTTTGGAAATTTCTAAATCACTTAATGCACATTTTGAATTCGAATGACGTAAGTACTCCATCGAAATGCAATTAAATCACATACTGGAAAATATTTCTAACTTGACTACTAATTTGATTTTAACAAACAACATTTCTAATTCATAATAAATGTTTTATCGCTCGGTACTGGGATTAAATAATTTAAAACTGTGGAGCAATAAATATAATTCTAAATTACAAACATAATTGAAAGACATTCAGCAGCGGCAAATTATATTGAAAACACTTTGTTACGTTTCTTAGAAGCAATGTTATGCAAATTATCCTGTAAAAAAACTTTTGGACGAAATTAGTGAATAGACTTACTGACAATATAAGTATTGTTTACAGATAAATACTAGATTATGCGTTTACCCAATGAACTGAAGCACACAGAAGAAATGTTTAGCTATATAATTTAATTACTCGAATAATTAGTAAACTGGATATAATTTTTCCTCAAGGTCTAAATTTTGCTTAAATGATCTTAGTTGATGTTGAGCCATATAAATTTTTTTACTGACCTCCAGATTTCACTCCAATACATTATCTTTTGGTAATTAAAAAGCATAAAGTAGATTCTACGAAATGTATGTATGTTATTCCTATATACTGAACTATGTACCCTATTGTAGATCATGAATTAGTAGTTCCTATTACAGGAACACCCAAAAGTATTCCAATGAATTGCATTCTATGGGTAATCAAAGCATTCTTTAATGCGTATTTTAGAGATATTTTCTATTTAAAACACTAGGGGCCAAGGCTCCCAGACTCGCTACGCTCGCTTTTCGTATGAGGCATTCGGCCCCTATAAGGCTTTTCGTAAAAAAGACATAATTTCAACAGACAAAACCCGAAGATTGGATCAGATAGAATGTTACTGAGCTACACATTGCTTGTTTCTTGCATGTTCATTGGTACATAAAAATTTAAACTTCACACTACAGTAGACCCCCTCCCCCTCATAACACGGAAGATATTTTGTTATGGGAATCCGTGTTGTACGGGTCCTGAGCTATACTCCACCTGGAGTGCGGACTCCGCTTATAATCGCTGGAAAAATATTTGCACTCCTCAGAAACACAATGATATTTATTGTTACCATTCAAATTTATATTAATTAGGAGCTAAAGCGTAATAAAATCAGAACATCTGTTTCAGCTGTATTTTTAATAATGTAAAACCTATTGGACACCTTGCGAATTTGCCACCCATGGCGATTTTTCATTATTTGGCGACTTGCGTACATGTAAAGTTAATAAAAGCTACGGAACAGATAGGATAGCTTGCCACCAATGGCGACTTTTCTTTATTTGGCGATTGACACATGCTCACAACCTATAATTACTGTTCATTTAAGGTTACCGGAAAACCGTTATCCATATTTTCATTTACATAATCGTTTGCAGATTGGCGTACTTAGCACCACGAATTACACCATCTCGTCACGCTAGCAAATATCCAAAGTGTACTGTAACTGCTATAATGGCATAGTTAACGCCGCCAAATATTTCTACTGGTAGCCAATAATCCAGCTGGACGAGAACCGGCTTTAAAATAATCTGCATTTTAATTATTTTTCATTTTCAAGATATTAGTTATTCTGTTTTGGAAAAACTAATAATCGCTCATTCTAAACTCCTGTTGTCTAAGTGAACTTACTATTTGAAAATTGTCAACATTGTGTAACACATTTTGAGTTACTCATTTCATAGAGTTTTTATTTTGGCGTAAAATAGGCGTAATTCTAACTCATGTTTGTCAATTTCACGCGATTCTAGATACTTGGAAACGCTTTGTTGCAAAGGAATCAATGACTTTATGCCAAATCTGGCAACCATTCTGTTTATTTTTTTAGTTTTTTATTAATATCTTCTAAAATAATTCGATTTTCGAATTTTAAGTCAGCTTAGCAGGTTCCTCGGAATTTTTCGAATCTGTGGGCACCTTAGTCGAAATTCAAATCCCCACGGTTTAGGAGAAGATAGGCGAACAAGCTTTTGACAGCGGCGACGACAGCGGCCCTTACTTTTTTTTAGAATAGAGAGGAACAACTAATATATGTTATTAAGTATCACATAACAATACTGTAACATGTTGTCTCTGTGTCGAAAATAGCATGTGCATCACTTACAGTTCTTCTACAGGAGCATTCAAAAGAATTCCAATACAAGAAGATCTATGACAGTTTACAGACGTGCATAATTTAAAACTTGATACAATAAGTATATAAACGTTTATAACAGTTACCCAGCAGTTAAAAGATGGAAATAAGTTCTTTTACAGGGTGTCACAAAATTGCACTGCCGTAAACGAAACCCGAGGTTATCTGGTTAACCCATTTTGGACTGATGCTGTATCTGTGCAACACAAAGTAAAATAAATTTAAAAATTCAATTTTAAAATTACCTGTTCATTGGCACTCGTTTAAAACACGATTTCGTGATTTAAGAAATGTCAAATTGTCCTTTAATTTAATATTATATGCATATTTGCATCATTAACATATGTACATGCTCGTTTTGTTAGTAATTAAAAAATCTTTAGCGAACATTCGGACTCCAACTTTGGGAATAGCAAAATAATTTTCTTTGAAAACGCATGTCTAAAAAGATGTTTAGTATGTAAAGTTTCATTTTGATTGATGCTTTTTATGAAACGAAAAATATTTTTAAGTAAACAGATCAAGGTAGAATATATAAATAATAAATATTTTATGTTCATTATTTAAACAAACATAATGTTTTTGAAAACCCTTTTAAAATATTATATTTATTTAATGGTGAATCTTAAATGTCATTATCTATGTCTTAAATGTCATAAGATTTTGAAGAATGGAAAATGCATGCTGTCCTTAATGGTTTAACCCTTTCCCAATGCTGAAAAAAGGGCGGCGCAGCTGGCTGTGCCAGTGCGTCAAAAAAGGGTCTCTAGATCTGTGGCACGCGATGAACGTTTCGATCGTCCGCCATCTTGCTGGTCGTTAAGTCGAGCGATGGCAATGGCTGCCCTTTTTTTCAGCATTGGGCCATCTATCCAGCTGTTCTCGCATTCTTCCCTTTTTCAGTAGATGTCAGTGCTGTTAAAAATAATCGTGACTATTTTTATACGGGAAAGGACGTTCTAAAAAGTAAAGGATTCTCGTGGAGCTATGCCACCCGCAACTATATTTATAGAAATCCAATCTATTCTTCGTGACTGGCAACAGTCAAAACGTCAGAGTTTGGTGTTCCCAGAGCGGGAACACTGCGCGTTAAAGGGTTAATGCACACAATATGATTTTAATATCGAAATTTAACAACGTTGTTGGGATTTTTTTTTCTTTACATAGGACCGTTATGGAGGAACGTAATTTGACGTTGAAACCGAAATTAAAAACAAGAATAAAAAAAATGCAACTATACCAGGCGTCCGAATGCTTGAGTGATCTTGGCAATGAACGTTACTCCCGTCATTATTCGCTTTTATTTAAGGCGGCATTATTAAAAACGAGCCGGCTGGCAAAAAACACACGCAAACGATATATTAAAACTCGAAAGAGAGAAAAGAAATATTCATTTTCACGGGCGGAGCAGAGGAGGCGAGTCGCTATTGGTCGGAAACGGCGGCTCTGACGTCAGTCGGATGCTAACTAATGAAAACTGACCCCCAAGAGGTAAGATAGTTTTTCGGGCACGAGATAAATTCTTTTTTTTTTTTTAACGTAAAGGTGTGTGTCGGTATTTTAACGGAATAAAGTTTTCTTAACTGTTAAATTTTAGGAGTTATTAAATATTATCAGCGTCAGATTTTCCAATATTCACACCACTCGAGAACTCTAGATTTTTGCTGCCCGATACCAGACTAGCCGTTTCAGTTGAGAATATAGATCTTTTTTTTTTTTTCTTTGAGTGTCTAGTTTAAACAGGAAATCTCACATTTTTTAGAGAACGTAATTATTAAAAAGTTCTTTCAAATTGTACGCTTCGTTGACCTAAACAAAATGTACAATAAAGCAAATGCCTCGCTAAAGTAATGTGACTTTTGCGGTGGGGGGATAAAGCTACTAACCCCTCTTCTGAATCCGCCAATGAACTCTTTGTGACCCCTTATATTAATAGCTTTGTTCCTTTTTCATGTTGTTTGCACAAATCTGTATACGGTTATATCATCAATAACCGTTAAAATTAATTAAGAACTTTGTAAAATGTAGCACATTAACCCTTTGAGGCCCAACCCTTTCCCAATGCTGAAAAAAGGGCAGCCGTTGCCATCGCTCGACTTAACTACCAGCAAGATGGCAGACGATCGAAGCGTTCATCGCGTGCCCCAGATCTAGAGATCCTTTTTTGGGGTGCTGGCTGTGTCGTCTAAAAAGGGTCTCTAGATCTGTGGCGATGAACGTTTCGATCGTCCGCCATCTTGCTGGTCGTTAAGTCGAGCGATGGCAACGGCTGCCCTTTTTTCAGCATTGGGCAATCTATCGCAGCTGTTCTCGCGTTCTTCCACAGTACATGTCAGTGCTGTTAAAAAGAATCGTGACCATTTTTTGACGAAAAATGACGTGCTAAAAAGTAAAGGATTCTCGTGGAGCTCTGTCACCCGCAACTATTTTTATAGAAATCAAGTCTATTCTTCGTGACTGGCAACAGTCAAAACGTCAGAGTTTGGTGTTCTCAGAGCGGGAACACTGCGGGTTAAAGGGTTAACACAAAAGCCACATTGAAGCGTGGTTTCGTGACTGAGTGGTTAAGACTACTTGAAACTCGGCTGAAATGTGAAGGCTCAGAGTTCTGACCTACCGCGCGGTTGTCGGTCAAACGGTGTGAAGAGCTTGGGCTTTTTTATCCAGATGTAACGTGAATATGCGTTAGAACACTTTAAAAAGTTCTCTCCCTGAGACACCCCCCCCCCCCTCCCTTTCTAGGCAGATATAGCGCTCGTGTAGTTTTGCCTTAATCAATAACCCAACCTAATCTGTACTTAGCTTAAATGTGACTTACTTGGTGCAGTAATTGGGGCCAGCCCCAGAAGTGTGTTCTTCACTAATGAGGGGACAAATTTTGACAGTTTCGTTCAGGCAAAATTTTTCAAACTCTACATCAAGAAATCATTTGCCATTTAAAAGATTTTTGTTTCAGATATTGTTACTGTTCATTTTTACCTGATTTCAGAATTTTGGTGTGTCATGGTATTCTATTTTAATAAAACAGATTTCGAAGTAACGGGTACGTTTTAAATTATGAATAAACAGCTAGAAAAATTACTGGGGAAAGTGGCTTCTCGATTAATATTAAAACTTTTATAAAATTAATATAGTTAAGTCATACGACCGACAAAAACTGTATAAGATGTCGTCTGAAAAATTTTAAATACTTACGCTCTGTGATTATAAAAAAAAAATAATTATATAGGTACATATAGATTTAACCAATTTCAACTGTCATTATTCCTTCGGGTCCAACTACAAAATAGGTCACGAGCCGTCACTGGACTGCAGGTTTGATGTTTTGCTGCTCAAAATGTGATACAAAAAGTGTGCGTTTAGAATTATGTGCATTTTCTTGGTGTATTAGAAGTGTTTCATCATGCTATCTGATTTATATATTTGCATTTAACTGTTTAACCCTTTAACGCGCAGTGTTCCCGCTCTGGGAACACCAAACTCTGACGTTTTGAACGAAGAATAGATCGGATTTCTATCAAAATAGTTGCGGGTGAGATAGCTCCACGTGAATCCTTTACTTTTGAGCGCGTCCTTTCCCGTAAAAAAAAGGTCACGATTATGTTTAACAGCACTGACATTTGCTGAAAAATGGAAGAATGCGAGAACACCTGGACAGGTTGCTCAATGCTGAAAAAAAGGGCAGCCGTTGCCATCGCTCGACTTAACGACCAGCAAGATGGCGGACGATCGAAACGTTCACCGCGTGCCACAGATCTAGAGACCCGTTTTTGAAGACAGTTGGCTGTGCGCGCACAGCCAGCTGCGTCCACCATCTTGCTGGTAGTTAAGTCGAGCCATGGCAACGGCTGCCCTTTTTTTCAGCATTGGGAAAGGGTTGCGCCTGAAAGGGTTAAAGAGTGGACTCCACGTACAAAATTGAGGGTCAGGTAATGAACATCAATAGGTGTCAGAATCACGTAGGAACGATACACATATAGATAAGATTTTACACGTGCAACTGCTATTTATGGTCATGTGCCTGAGCCCCCTTTTCTCAAGTATAATTTAAGAAACTTCATTCACGTTCTCATTGGGCGTCAACTATTATTTTCAAGCTAAACTGGTTTTATCATTAACGGCAAATTCACGCTCAAAATATTAATCGCTCCATAAAAATACATATGTACTACGCACCCCTGCCTACCCATCATAAATTATGCATGTGACACAGAAACTAAACAGCTGTAAAATATACGTTTCACGCTAAGGGTAGGCAATTTTTCTCCTCTTCTGAATACTTGGGCATATAAATTAATATCGATATTCCTATCTATCAAACATGCATGACGTAAAAATCCGTTCCCAAATTGCAATGCTGCTGCTTCGCTACACCTATGCCATTCGCGAACAAGAATTAAAAAGTTATCGCCAAATCTCAAAATCTATTATAAATGGTGAAAAGAAATCAACGCTTATACTTTAATTTGGACAAGAACCAAACAGGATACCGAATTTCTTTTCATTCAATTGAGCAGCACGAATTTGCGAAGTGATGCTGTTTCCGTAGGGGAAGAAGATTTACGATTACGTACACTTTTGGGGAACAGAATTCTTCTAATTTAAGAAGAACTACAAATGAGAGACCTCATCTGCATTGGTACACCCAGAAATATGATTTCATTATGAAAAAAGTGGAACCACGAACAGATTTTACGTGCCCAGCTCCCTTTAACCCTTTGAGGCGCAACCCTTTCCCAATGCTGAAAAAAGGGCAGTCGTTGCCATCGCTCGACTTAACTACCAGCTAGATGGCGGACGATCGAAACGGTCATCGCGTGCCACAGATCGAGAGACCCTCTTTTGACGACAGCTGGCTGTGCCGCACAGCCAGCTGTCGTCAAAAGAGGGTCTCTCGATCTGTGGCACGCGATGACCGTTTCGATCGTCCGCCATCTAGCTGGTAGTTAAGTCGAGCGATGGCAACGACTGCCCGTTTTTCAGCATTGGGCAATGTATCCAGCTGTTCTCGCATTCTTCCATTTTTCAGCAGATGTCAGTGCTGCTAAAAATAATCGTGGCCATTTTTTTACGGGATACGACGTGTTAAAAAGTAAAGGATTGTCGTGGATCTATGTCACCCGCAACTATATTTATAGAAATCATATTTATTCTTCGTGACTGGCAACAGTCAAAACGTCAGAGTTTGGTGTTCCCAGAGCGGGAACACTGATCGTTAAAGGGTTAAATTAACCTTCCCGTTCTCATTATTGAAACTACGCAGCAGTGAAGTTTCCTCTTCAGTGACGAGGGAATCGTCGTGGGGAAACTCCAGGAAAGATGCGTATAGCTCTAAACGATGCATTTGGTGGCGGAAGCTGTCCTGTCTTCGCATCCAAGCGACTTTTAGCAAAAATTCAACAGAGAGTAAAGTGTTCATTTTTTGGAGCCAAGCCGCAACGTTTTGTCCCACGAGAAACTTTCGAAGAATCAAGCTAGAAAACAATACTGTGGTCACTGAAGGGAAAACTTCACTGCTGCGTATAGTTTCAATAATGAGAGCGGGAAGGTTAATGCTGTGTTCAAGACTGTGTTCAACACTCTAAGACGCCCTGCCTGAACTTGTTGTCGAGCTAAGATAACTTTCAATTTTTGATCTTTTTTCCGAGACTTTCGAAACAATACGATGGGGACCCTATCGACGTAACTACATTTTTATTTCAACACGTGACCTTTAAGCAATCAACTGTATCATTGACTTGCATTTCTTTGCAATCCCTTATTCTGATTTGTTGTAAAGTATATTTGTTAAGTTGTAAGATGTAAAGTATATATGATTTGTTGTAAAGCACGCGACTGAAATAACCGCGCGTCTAGCGTTGCCAGGCGTCCGGATAATGCCGGACATAGTTAGGCTTTTTGATTTCGTGTCCTGCCAAACTGAACGGTGTGCAGCTTTTGTTAGGCTTTTTACTGAACTGATTTGGCGTTCGATGTTATTTATATTTCATTAGAATTTAACAAGATTCAGGGTAATAATCAATAAAGCTTGATTTTACATACAATTTTTTTGTCGTACCCATTAATACTGAGACAAAATCCTCAATATTGTAGGCTGTCCGGCCTTTTTACCCAGATGTCCGGCCAAACTGGCAGGTCAGTCCGGCTATTTGGTTTGGCGACCTGGCAACCCTTACGCGCGTCGATGTCGTCCATTGCATTTTCAAAGTTTAAGCATATTCGTTCCATATTTAGAAACACTGTCTGTCGCAGAATAGGTAAAACTTCTCTCTTTTAAGAACGAAAACAGATTTTTAAGCTTGAGTGTGATCAAGGGAAATTCCTGCCAAGCACCATTCCTTATATCAACCGCTGGTATAATTTTTAGTTACTAAATGTTTAGTTACTAATGTTTAGTTAATAACTTGAGTTAAGTAAGTTAAGTGTCCAGACAACTTTTCCACAGGCGCTGTTCCAAATGATCACGCCTTCTGAGCATAATAAAACACGTAAATAACCGTTTTCGGAAACTCCTAAATTGAGATCTAGATATAAATTTAGAAGAAGAAAAAGAATAAAAATAAAGAATTGCCCAGCGCGTCTGAGCGCTTTTTAACTGTCTCGTTTAGCAACATCAGGTTTCGCTATTCTACGCTTAAAATCCCCCTTGAGTAAAGAAGTTCATTAAGCTAAAAGCATGGGCTCTTTTAATTCGGTTTACTTCTTGGGGAACGCTCGAGTGGTTCGCGCCGCCAGATGGCGCGCGGAATAAACGGATTCTACTTTCGCTAAGGATGCAAATAAAAGATCGTTTTCGGAAGTTTCCACTACGGACGGATGCAATCTTTTTATAGCCGCTTAAAACTAGTCATAAATTAGTAAATAAGTAAATAAAATGATGGATTTTTAAATCTGGAAGAAATCGTCTGGTTTTATTGAGGGGTGATAAAGAGTTAGGAACGAATCATGCGGTAAATTTGCAAAAGCGTTTTAATTTAAGAGAATGTTGCTTATATTTAATGTATTCTGCCTCCTCAGATGCTTGGGGTTTCTAATTAAGGCAAAGATACACGACGGCTATCTGCCTAAGGGGGAGTGGATGCCTTGGCGGATAACTTTTTAATGGGTTATAACGTGCATTCTTATTACACCTAGAAAAAATGGCCCTAAACTCCATACCATTAGATCGACAGCTGCGCGAGAGGTCGGAACCTTGTATCTGCACACTTATGCACTCGGCCATTGGTTGGCTGTGCCTCCTCGGAGTATTGTATAATGATTAGCGTACGACTCTGCACGATTATGAGCTTAGGTTTGACTCCTACCTAGGGCTCTGTTGTTACTTCACTCGTCTCTTCATATCGACAAACTCTGGCAGCTTACTATGAGCCCCCCCCCCAATAAAGAGGCACTTCGGGCCTTTGTAGAGGCGATGGCGTGTGTATAGCTGATATTCGCCATTAGTAAAAAACCCTGATATCTGCTTCTTTTTCTTCTCATAAAAAGGGATTCGTTAAGAGCGTACAAATTTCTGGGGCTTAAGCGGGTCTCCTGTTCCCTTTTATAGTCTTTCCTAGATTGGCATTCTTAAATTTAAACCACAATAATCTTTTAACTAGATGTTATTAACATCTAGATCCCTGAGTACTGACAGTATCCCTAACAGAACCGTGACATGCCTTATCGGTCGAATGTTTTGCCTTGGCAATATCATAAAGTGAGGTCACTCTCAAATCACAATCAGTGTCGCAACTAGAGTTTATGTCTCCTGGGTCCACCTTAATATTTGTGTCCCCCTAATCATGGTGCCCGGAGCAAGACTTAATTCTGGAACCCTTTTCTTTGGAATCATAACTGATTATGGCGCCCCCTTAACAGGACGCCCGGGGCATGTGCACCGTTTGCCTCCTCTCTAGTTGTGACCCTCGTCTCAAAGTGAGTTGATTTTCTGATGACATTGCGAGTATACAGACACACGATCTGCCTATGTGACATGGCAATGAAGGCGTCACTGCGACTTAAGCGTGACTTTACGTGTTATTAGAATGCTGTAATTGTAATATGCATTGAGATGTACCGCTATAGTAAGATTGAAATGGTAGCCAAAACTTCCAAGCTCTAGAAGTTTGAAAGTATATTCAATTCTGGGAGAGTTAAAAGCGACTCTTTTTAACCAAACTACTTCGGAAACTGTTGATATTCACTTTATCAATAAATCAAAAATTGTCTTGTGCATCAAAATGTTTATCAGAAGTAAATAATTTAAATGCTTTATTCCAAAGAAGAAAAAGAAGAAAAAAAAAAAAATAAACAGTTTGCATGACTCTGGACATGTAGAATATGATTCAAAAATTTTTCGATGTTTTGTTCGGCACCACGAAATCTTTACGCTCTGTATGTTTTTCATGCCAGAAACTTGAGCTTACTGATTTACAAACATAGAGTTTCACAAAAATTGAGTATCTTAGTCATCTAGTTTGTTTGAATACCAATACAGCAGACTATCTGCAAAGTAAAAGGTCGAAACAATATCGGTTGAGATTTTATAACATTTTTTAACCATGGAAATTTTTTTTGAAAACCGAGTTCTTGGCTGAATTTTTTGGACAGTCTAAGTGCTATATAATTTTTTCAGTAGCAGGGATTTTATAGAATTTTTCAGACAACTACTGTTCCAGAATTATTTGAATTATTAATTTCAAATGTATTTTATTTATTAACCACATTTCAAATAATCAAGGTTTTATAGAAATTTCGGGTATACCAAAATTTCACCGAATTATTCAAATAACAGAGTTCTTATAGACTTTTTCTAAAAATAGAGTTTTCATACAATTACGCCGATCGACCTTTCATTGAATTTTTCGGATGTTGGAGATTTCATGAAATTTTCTATTAAACTAGGTTTACAATGTATTTTAAGTAATCAAAAAGTTTCCACACACTAAAAGATTTTGACTGTTCACGGTCATAGAATCTTATAGAATTTATTTTTAGTTGCCATTTTAAGACAAAATGTTTGTGTGGAGGAAGGTGGTGGGGGCTTTAGATGAAAAAAGCATGGTGAATAAATCACTAAGTTTTTGAAGAGTGAGCCCCAAAATGAAACAGGACAATACGCTTTTGCTTATATCAATTTTCCAAATATGATCTAGTTATACGTTTTAGCAGTAGATGGCAGCACTGCAGCATTTGAGCAATAGGACACGGAGAGAATGGCAGGAATACACATAATTTAAAGTTTAAAATAGTGGATGTTTGTTTAAAATATTAGCTTTTCAATATTCAGCTGGTTTTTACCTTTCCAAAAAGAAAACAAACTCTATTTTATAAGATCAAAATGATTAAAAAGAAAAGAAAGTTAAAATACACTTGTTTCTTCCAACAGCATATTCGTATCTTCGTATCATTAGAAACGATATGTTATGAATTCCAAAAAATGCATTTTATTTCACATTAAAATTTATTTTTCGATCGAATAAGCTTTGATTTCCACCTCTTGTAATGGCCATGTATCTTAATCTGAACCCAGAATAAAATATAAAACAAGATCGCAGTTTTATGTAATATATTAATTTTTGGTTCATAACTTTTTAAAATGTTCTTTATAATAAATAATTTCATTAATTTCGCTGTACTAAAATATTAAAGTTTGAATTTCAAATTAATAGTTTCAATTTAAAATATTTACCTGGTGTTTAAATTGATTTAATCTAAGTTCTTAGATTGAATTAATTGATATTTAAAGAATAATAATTATTAAACCTTTCTCCTTTAATATAGAGAATTGTTTTGCAGTAAAAATTTCAAAATACCTCATAATTATCTATGTGAGGGGAGGGAAAGCGATATCTCTCGCATAAAATAATATTAAATCTGCAGAATAGTACACAATGCTTTTGATAGATGGCAGCATCATGAATTTCATTTTAGGGCCTGTAGTGAATTTCTTTTTGGGTCAAGTGATTATTAATTTATGCATCGAATTCATTCACAGGAAGCTAACATTTATAATTCCTTTTATTTAATATTTCTCACCATATAAAAAAATACCAGCGTTCTTTTATTTAAATTAAGATTGATTATATGGTTTAAAAGATTGGCCAGTGTTCATTCGAAAGGGAAATTTTTAAATTTGGAAAGAAAAAAAGAAAGAAAAAAAAGTGATAAAGAATATTTTAACAGAAATCAAACAAAATATCGAATTTTACTATATCTACAGCATTTTTTTTTTTTATTACTCAATTTTGTCAGCCAGTGAATAATTTGTCAGTTGAACTAAATATTTCGATTTTTACTAATTTAAAAATATCAAGAATTTAAAAAAATACAGGATGTCCCAAAAAGATGATAACGCGCTTTACTTCTTTATACATTAGAGGTAAGTGGGCAATGTAAATTGAAAAAGAATGTTCAAAATAAGTTAGAAAATAAAGACTACGTTAAGTAAAAATCCCTATTGTTAATTCTCAAAAAGTGACGTTTTTTAAAATTTGCATACGAGCTCTGTACCAAAAAATTCCCAGTTCGTAAAATATGCTTCATACACTCATGAAATGATGTTCAAAATTTCAATCTTTCATTATAAAACGTGTCAAATGTAACAAAACAAAGATGGCCAGGGTCAGGGGCTATAGATGAATTTGCATGCAAAAGTTTATTGTTAGAGTGCAAAAATTATTTTCTGTACTAGCTTCTGTAAGATCCCTGAAACGCGACCATACTACATGATTCTTTCCCCTTTGAGTGCGATTGAAAAGTGGTTTAAGTCAGCATATATTTATCTTCATGATATAATTTCTGACAATTTTTATGATATAATTCTAAAACTTTGTACATCACTTCATTAGTGTATGGGGCCCATTTTACTAGTTGATTTTATTTTATTTTTTTGCATGGGGTCGTCTAAAAATTTAAAATGGGCCATTTTTTTAAAATTAACTATAAGAAATATTTCTTAATGTAATCTTTTTCCATATCTTATTATGTTACATTTGACGATAACAACCCAAAACACCAGACTATTAGTTCGACAGCCGTGCGGTAGGCCTGAACCTTGGACTTTCGCTCTTTAGATATTTCAGTGTCTTACCTACTCGGCTTTTGGTCTTGAATCCTACGTGTTCACTAGAAAACTTTTTGCCCATACCTGATACGTCATCCTTTTGACATCCTTTAAGCTCTACCAGGAAGTAAATTACATATCCTTGACAAACGTCTCGGCGATCTGAGTTCAGTTTTGTAAACTTACGTTTGGTACCGAATTAGGAGGTTTTTCAGTAAAACTCCCATTTGTAGAAAGTTGGCTTGAAGTTGGACATATCAATTCATATACGATGACATATTCATTAGTCAAGCTGTAGAAAACAGAATTTTCGAAAAGCAGGAAATTTTGCGGAATATTGGGAATTTCGAATGTAAACAAAACTAGCCGTTTGAATATAGGCCTGATATATGAAATATAATCGTTACAGTAAATAAGTAGCATATAAACCAGTTTGATAGATTTTATAAAAATAGGAATGATTTTGAATGCATTCTGACAGTCAAGAGAATTTTGGTGATAGCTAGATAGATATGAGGAAGAGAAAACCTGTGTGATTAAAAATAAAATAAAAAAATGAGTGAATTTTAACACAATGAATGTAACTAAATTTAATCGCAAAAGGAGATAGCAAACGTTACAATATTTTGGTATTTCTTGATCAGAGCTTCCGTATGAAGATAGCCGATCAAAAATTCTATTGTGTCTAAAGTAATTAAAATGTATGCTAGGAGATCTTAAGGGTATTAAATTGCATTCTGTAAAAAGTTTTTTTCTAAAATTCTATTGTATTTAAAATAATTTAAATGCTTAGAATTATGTAATTTGATCTCTTCTATTAGGCTGTCAATTACATTCTGTTACTTTTCATTCATTGTTTTCATTACAGTGACAAGTCAGAAATTGTATTTTTTTTTTCATTTGTCAAGAGGTACTAAAAATTTGAATGCAATAAATTGAGATTAGAGTATTACTCCTGGTTTTGTTTACCCGTCTATATTTGTTTCATCAAGGTTTCGTTCCCAAAATGTTATTACAGTAAACAGATAGTGAAATCCACATTTTTGATTTCGATTTTTACTTATATTTTGGGGTATTATAAGCTGCAATAGTTATAGAAGTAGTTCTATTTGTTGATATTTTGTTTCATAATTTGTAAATTTAAGAAACGTGACAGCTTTTATTTTCTATGCTCAAATACATTATTCTTGTACTGGAAACAATAAAAATGACAAATTCAGAGATTTTTCAAAATTTCCTCTCCAAAAACCCGTGAATAATCGGGTTTTTTCCACCCTTTGAATCTCTATTCTTAAGTGTATATTGAACTTTTTTTTCTTTTCTTCATTATCACTCCTTCATTTATTATCATTTAATTTAATCCAAAACAATTACTGCGTATACTAACCTTATTTTCTTTTTTTTTCATTTAATTTAACTGTATAATTTTATTTTAATTACTTTTCAATCGCGTCTATTAATAAAAAAAAAAAAAAAAAAAACCTCGGCAAAATTATTTTAGCACCAGTACATAAGCCCTGTGGCATTATACTGCACCATAATGTATAACACAGTACAATCAAACTTTGCATATTGTTTGTTAGTTTACATTTTATTCCGTGCATGTAAATCGGTTAATTAGACCACGAATTGTGAATCCTTAATGCCTGCCGGACTCATTTTATTACAGGATTATGGATAAAAAATATGAATATTTCTAATGCTCATTGCCATACATATATATCTTTTTTTAAACATAATAGTATGATTAGCATGTAAAATTTCCTGAAAAATAATGTAAAAAAATTTATTCGTAGTCCCCGAGCGACACTCGGGATGAGCCAAGATGGTGCATTTCGCCTGCCGAGTTCAACGCGGGAAAGCCGTCAAAGGGTTAATATTCCCATGAATAAAAAGATTGCTTGCCAATTTCTCGACAAATATAGAAGATATCGACAAGTTGAGTTCAATTTTGGGAATGCTTTTTGACACCAAACTTGGCGATTGATTACCGAACGAGGTCAACCCTGGCGACTTTTGACATACCACCGCTACCAGTAACCCTTTAGGCAAGGATTGGAGAACATGCCCCCCCCCCCGCCCGATTTTCTGAAGGATATCACCAGAACGCCCTACCTAGCTAACATGAGACAGTTTGACCTAAGTTATCCCCTTCCCAATAAAAGAGGAACTAAGGAAATGAGTCCCCGTGTTAAAAAAGTTATCGGGGTACATGAATAAAGCACACACACGCATATATATATATATATATATATATTACATATACACACATATATATATATAGATATACATATACACATATATATAGATATACATACACATACATATGCATATACATATATATACATATACTTACACATACATACATATACGCATATATAAATAGATATACATACACACATACATATACATATGCATATACATACATATACATATGCACACAAATACATACATATACATAAATATACACATGTATACATATACAAATATATGCACATATACACACACTTGAACATACCACGTTACTTTTTTTGAAGTAGGTAAATATAAAATTGAAAAAAAAAAAAAAGACATGAATAGCTTTCTTCACCGCTCTGCATTGATTTTTAATTTGTATATAACAAACATAAATGTGCACACAGTGTTCAAAAACTCATGTTAATTACCTCTGAGAGTAATAAACTGTGGTTTATCCTTCTTTGCTGATTCTATTGGTCTAGCTGCAGGCTGTAATGTTGCTGAACTTTATGGGACAAACATTATAGACTGATATTAATAGTTGAAAACCCTTTTATAGGGTCTATTTTCAGCCCTCCATGAACCTAAACCTGATGTACAGGGCCCAAATAATGATTGTTCATACAGTTCAATGCATTGAAAGTCTTGTGGATGACCCTGCAAATGAACGTGGATTGCCATGCATCAAAAGAGAATTGCACAATTAGACGTTATATCTTTCTAATTATAAAATTTGTGCTTTTGACGGCTAATCTTTTTGAGCTATGCCAGGTACTTAAGTACAGAGATCACACTAATCAAAATGAATCATACATTACATACATGCATTTTCAAAAAGTGCTACAAAATCATGTTAGTTGCATTTAATGGCATTCAGTTTTCTTTGGCTTGTTGTTACGGCTCTCACATAAATCTTTTGACAAAGAAGATAGTCTTAACATATTATTAGGTTTGCTTCAATATTAAAAATCATTAATATAGCGTCCAATATATATATATATATATATATATAAATAATATATATAACATTACATACTCTCTCACAAAATCTCCTGACCCTCTACATTTATTTAAAAAAAAGGCAGAGGTAAAGTTATCTATATAATTAAAATTAGACTTTTGTCTGTACATTTCTTGGAATTCAAAAATTTTGCGATTTCTATCCGTTTCAAGCACTCTGGAATCCGATGCGACCCTCGAAAAAAAGTTTGTCTGTCTGTCATTCTGTCCTTCTGTCATTCTGTCATTCTGTCCGTGACGCTTTTTTTTGTTTAAGCATCACGTAAAAACGACTGAAGCGAATGATATGAAATTTGGTTTCATGATAGGTGGTCACTCAACTTAAAACATAGGCGTCGAATTTTTAAAAAATCTTGATTGAATTTTGAGATTTTGAGAAAATCCTTTCAAACTGCATAAATTTGTGTCCAAGCATCACGTAAAAACGACTGAAGCGAATGATATGAAATTAGGTGTCATGATAGGTGGTCACTCAACTTAAAACATAGGCGTCCAATTTTTAAAAAATCTTGATTGGATTTTGAGATTTTGCGAAAATCCTTTCAAACTGAGTAAATTTGCGTTCAAGCATCACGTAAAAACGACTGAAGCGAATGATATGAAATTGAGTGACATGATAGGTGGTCACTCAACTTAAAACATAGGCGTCGAATTAAAAAAAATCTTGATTAGATTTTGAAATTTTGCGAAAATCATTTCAAACTGCTTAAATTTGTGTTCGCACATCACGTAATAACTGCAAAGGTGAAAAAATGATATTTGGTGAGATGATAGGTGGTCACTCACTTTAAACTATAAGCATCTAATTAAAAAAAATTCATCAGATTTCGAGATTTTGTGAAAATCGTTTAAAACTGAGTGAATCTTTGTTCCCGTATTACGTAATAACGACTAAAGCGAATGATGTGAAATTTGGTCACACGATAGATGGTTGCTCAACATAAACTATAGGAGTCCAATTTTTAAACATTTTTATTAGATTTTGAGATTTTTTGAAAATTCTCTCAAAATACGTTTATATTTCTTCAAACATCACGTAATAACGACTAATACGAATGATACGAAATTGAGTGATAGGATAGGTAGTTGCTAATCTTAATTTATGGGCGTTGAATTTTAAAAATATTTTGCTTACATTTTGTGATTTTTCGAAAATCGTTTTAAAATGCTGAAAATTTGTTCCAGCATCACGAAATAAAGACTGCAGGGAATGAAACGAATTTGGGTGACATGATAGGTTGTCACTCAACTTAAATTCTAGGCTTCAAATTGTTCAAAAATGTTGATTAAATTTTAATATTTTGCGAAAATTATTTCAATATGCTTAAATATTCGTTCGCGCATCACATAATGACGACTAAAGCGAATGAAATGATATTACTTAGTGACACTCTAACCTGTAATATTTTAACAATACATGAAAATTATAACTTCGCTTTCTTTACTTTGGCAACATACTACATCCATTCTGTGTACTCCTACAATGCTGACGAAAGTTCTTGCTTTTTGGAAATTTTCATTCACTAACCCGTCGAGGACGGGTACTTCAGCTAGTAAAAAATAAAACGGTTTCAATTAATGGAACATCTAATGAAAGATTACACGTCTGACTCTTTTATATGACTGACTATAAGTAATTGAATTGAATCAATGCCCCGATACTTATTATATTTTTTCTACAGAATATTTTTTAATGTCCATATATATTGTTAAAATTTTGCATAGCTGAATTTTCCAACATATGGCTTTGACTTATTAAATAGTTACCTTATGTGCCCTACTATCAATTTTGCTAGGGACATCATCGGCTGGCTACGTGGCCAGTGGTAGACCGTGCAAAATTGCTAGTAGGGTGGTCATTAATTTCTTAAATCGGTGAGTGGGAATAAATTGATTAGAATATGAAGCTACATACTTTCGTTACCTCCTGCATTTAAACTGTTATGTCATTAGAATTAAAGGTAAATGCCTTTTTAAAGACTTATGTAGAACATGATGATAATAAGATAAAAGTCAAACTTAAATAGAATAAACGGAAGGAGTAAACCCCGAATGAAGCACATTTGCCCACTCTGTTTCCGCATAACAGTCTGACTTAAATTATGTTTTAACTAGCTGGAGCCCGTCAAATTTGACGGTCACTTTATTGACTGTAATATTCAAAAATAAATGGGAACGATAAAGAATGTCACCAAGGTCTTGAACAAAACTAACAGGTAAAATCAAAGAACATGACTTGTGACAGAAAGTAAACAAAAGGTTTCACGCCAGTTCTTAGCAACTGTACAATGATGATGAAATGATAGAAATCTTTAAAATTTGTTTTTAACTATCTTTAATATATCTTAACTTTTTATATCTTAACTTTCTATTAAGTAAAAAAAAAAAAGAGGAGTAGATATTAAATGACGAATGAGCAAATACAGTTACAAATTCTAATTGAGCATTTCGTCGAAGACGATATTTTGGGTAAAGTTATCGACCACGAAACGTCCAGGTGAATTCTCTTGCATGATCTTGACTGCCACAGCATTCTTTGATCTAACCAATGAAAGAGTGACATACAACATTCCATGAAAAAATACGGACGCAGAAAGGTAAACGCCAAAAGTATGAAGCGAAAATAGTGAAAAATTTCGGAATTCTGCAAGAGACAAAAAAATCTAATCCGCCAAATGGCGATTGCGCGCTCCCTGCTTTATTTGCCTTTTCTCAAGATACCCTCCATTGTAAAGATCCAGTATCAGACAGAAAGCTGAAAAATTAAAGAAATAAAAGATACATTGCTAATTAAAGAAGGAGTTTAAAACTGCCGTCAATGTCGTTAACAAACCACGATGTATTTGTATGGAGAAAAGTTTGAAAAAAATTTGAAACACTTTCATATTTTAAATACTCACTTAAGTGATGTATATTAAAAGCGTATCATAATCCATGCGCCGTCCCTATTTTTCTTCCTTGTTTCATTACATTGAAAAGTGTATCATTATTCATGGCCGTGCCGTATTTTTCTTCCTTGTTCCACAAAACACTTCTTTGGAATCGAAATCTATAGCTGCTAAAACTGTTTCACAATCTTCGCCAAGCATATTCCAACTATACTTCACCATTTTAAATACTGTTCGGAATGAGCATCATAATCCATGAGTGTGCTATATTTGTCTTTCTCGTTTCATAAAACACATCTTTGGAATTAATATACGTGTTAATATCTATATTAAATTTGCCTACTAAAGTTATTTTACAACCATCGCCAGGCATGGTTCGGTTTTTAACTTTTTTAGCACCAGAGTGCTATTAATTTCAACCTTGCTTTTTGTGTAGACACGATTTTGGTACAATTTTCGAGTCGAGTCACTTTTCAAATGGGTTTGCCAGATAACGAGGAAGGGGGGGGGGTGGCGCTAATAAAATGTTGAAAGTCGCACAAGGTTTGCAATTTTTGATAAATGATCGCTAAACTGTGTGCCAAAATGCGACAATTTATTATAAATATGTATCGAATATAGTTAGAAAACGCCTGGCGAACATTGTAAAATAGTTTTAGTAGGCGATTTCAGTATAGATTTCAATTCCGAAGATGTGTTCTATGGATGAGAGATGACAAATACGGTACATTCATAGATTATGATACACTTTCTAAATGGTATTATAAAGGTGAAGTACAGTTTGACTATGCCTGGTGAAAATTGTTAAACAGTTTTGGTACGCGATTTAGAATGGATTTCAATTTCAAAGAAGTGTTTTGTGGAACAAGAAAGGAAAACACAGCACATTTGGCATATGCTTGGCGACGTTGGAGGATAGTTGGAATATGCTTAGCGAAGATTGTAAAACACAGTTTCAACATGCGATTTTAAGATACATTTCGATTCCAAAGATGTGTTTTATGGAACAAGAAAGAGTTGGTTCCTATTTTAACGCCCCCACTCTCGCCAACTTAAAAAATCGCCGCACTTTGGCGAGCTTCGCAGTCATGGGTCTCTAGGAGTTATGCACGTTTCAACGCTCCCAAAAGAACTAGATGAAAACTAAAGTGAACAAATTAGCGATAAACGCACCAGTTAAGGAATTTGAAGACACTTAATTACTAAAACTACATTAATTGGCAACCCAAAATAAATAAAAATGTACCGGTATGCTGTACTTACAGGTTGTTCCAAATCGCCATTTTAATTCTAAATTACGATTGCGACATAAATACAAAAAATCGTCGTAGTAGCTCCATATGTTTAATGATCGCCACCTTAGCGAGAGTCGGGGCATTTCAGTAGGAATCAACCCACGAAAGACAAACACGGCACACTCATGGATTGTGATGCACATTCGAAGCAATATTTAAAACGGTGAAGTATAGTTGTAATATACTTGGCGAAGATTGTAAAATAGTTTTAGTAGGCGATTTTAGGATAGATTTTGATTCCAAAGATGGGTTTTATAAAAGAAGGAAGAAACATACTACTCACTCATGAATAATGATACCCTTTCCAACCTTGGAATAAGGAAGAAAATAGGGACGACGCATAAATTATGATACGCTTTTAATCTATAGCACTTAGGCGCGCATTTAAAATCTGAAAGGGTTTCAGATTTTTCTAATTTTCTTTTTTTCCCCGTAAACTTGGCGATCAATTATAAAAAATCGCAAACCTTGTCAGACTTATTCTCCCCCACCCCTTCCCCACCGCGTTATGAGGCAAACACATTTAAAAAGATTTCCACCGTGACAGTTCATTTCTGCATTGCAGAGACATTGCCAAATAGAGTTCAGTCTTGGAGACTTATTTTTTTATGACAAACTTGGCGATAACTCGCCAAAAATGGTAATATTTCGGCTTAGAAATAACATTGTGGTTTATTAAAACTCAATGTTGGCCGCTAAAAACGCCTTCTTTATTTTGACGCTTTATCGCTTATCTGTTAATCTGGAACGTGTTTTTACTGTATCCACTAACTTAGAGAACGGCTAAGTGTAAGAGAATTTTTAAAGTGTCTAAAAAGGGCCTTAGCCTGTAGATGTGTGATCAAAAGAGAAAAATAGAAAAAGTCGATCAGTTCTTTTTTTTTTTTACTTAATAGATAGTTAAGATATAAAATGTTAAGATATATTAAAGATAGTTAAAAACAAATTTTAAAGATTTCAATCATTTCTTCGTCATTGTACAATTGCTAAGAACTGGCGTGAAACCTTTTGTTTACTTTCTGTCACAAGTCATGCTCCGTCCGCGTAGCTCTTTGATTTTTCCTGTTAATTTTGTTCAAGACCTTGGAGACATTTTTGATCGTTCCCATTTATTTTTGAATATTACAGTCAATAAAGTGACCGTCGAATTCGACGGGTTCCAGCTAGTCTATATATTATTTTGAAACATGTTTCTCTTTCGGCAACTTAATTGAGAGAACGGCTGGGAGTAAAAACTCGGTGTCTGAAGAAAGGTTGAGGTATCTGAAGAAAGGTCCCGGCCCGTAGATGTGCCATCAGAAGAGAAAATCAGAAAAAGTTGAACTTTTTGACAGAAAAGGTTTAAGTGTGGAAGTTGAACAGAAAATGTTTAGGTGTGGCGGAACGGCAAAGGTGCAAATTTTCGCCATAGAAATAACATTGTGGTTTATTAACCCAATTGTTGGCAGACGATTGATATGCGTAAGCTCCGTAAGGTTTGATTTATTTGGAAAAATATTTGTTAGAAATTGCATCCGTTTGTAAATCTTGTGTGGCAAATGTGGCAACAGTGTGTAGTGATAATAAATGTGTTGTTCTAAATTCTGATTAGAATAAGAGCAAGTACGATTTTAAAAAAAGAAATGAAAACCGACTTCGAATTACTTCACCATAAAGAAAAATTAATCGCATTCTAAATTAAAAGGCTTTGGCCAAATTCTCACGAAGTATTTTGACGACAGACGATATTTTGACGACAGCTGGCTGTGCCGGGCACAGCCAGCTGTCGTCAAAAAAGGGTCTCTAAAAAAGGATCTGTGGCACGCGATGAACGTTTCGATCGTCCGCCATCTTGCTGGTAGTTAAGTCGAGCGATGGCAACGCCTGCCCTTTTTTCAGCATTGGGCAATCTATCCAGCTGCTCTCGCGTTCCATCTTTCGGTAGATGTCAGTGCTGTTCAAAATAATCGTGGCAATTTTTTTAAAACGGGAAATGACGTGCTAAAAAGTAACGGATTCTCGTGCAGCTATGCCATCCTCAACTATTCTTATAGAAATCAAATCTATTCTCCGTGACTGGCAACATTCAAAACGTCAGAGTTGGGTGTACCCAGTGTGGGAATACTGCGCGTTAAAGGGTTAACTCTTTGACGTGCGGTGGTTTCGTTGCAAAACCACCTTATTTCAACCCTTTTACTGCTGGTCGCAAAGCTGAAAAAGTGCAGCGAGCTGTGACGGAAAACTTCCTTAACTCTGTGGCGCTGGGTGGGCGATTCGATCTACTGCCATGTTGTTGGTATAGTTAAATGGATCGGTGACAACGGCTGCACTTTTCCAGCTTTGGACAGCCTATCCAGTTGGTCTTCTATATTGATGTGAAAATTCTTGCGCTTGAAAGAGTTATAGATTTTCCCAGAAATTAATTCATCCGGTATTTAAAGCAAAAATAGCTTGAGGCATGTATGCATGTATTCCCTAATTAGAAACACGATAATCGAATCTTGAATTAAATGCATCACTAGATACGAGACTATGTGATCTCAAATATTCATGGATAGGAAACGTTTTAAGAAAACAACAGGCAACGCTCAACTCCCTCTCGGTGTTTCCATTTAATCTGACATGTGTCCTCCTGAAGCAACTTTAAAAGTTTGAAATCAATGCGAGTTCTAACGTTTTCTTGAATAGTTGATAGGATAAGATTGTTTCTTTCCGCTTCGAGTTTGTTATCTTTTACGCTTTTCAATCAAAAGCTATTTTTAGTAGGAAGATCTCTTCAAGTCTATTCTAAGCTTTGTCTTTTTTCTGTTAAACGTTGCACGAAAGAAGAAAAAGAAAAATCCAAATGCATTATTATGAATGGTATATTCTTCCGGGTATTTTTCATAAAGTATGTCGCGGTTTTGAAAAATTTCCGGTTTTTCTTTTTTTTTTTTTTTTGTTCAGTGAGATGTTTGGAATTTGAGTGAAGTATTGCGGTCATTGGATCCGTTCATTGAAATTTCAAATTTGAAAGTTACAAAAACATAAAATCAAGATGGCGAACTTTATCACACAGCTTTCTTTTCCTATTATATTAGACGCAATAAATCAGATATATTCTCTTGCCATTTTTATTATTTGTACAATGAAGTAAAGTTACAAAAATTAAAAGAATTTCTTTTGTCTTTATTTTTATTTAGATGTTTTATAAATTTATTCATTATATAGAGTTTAGTGAGGTAAAATGGATTGCGAGAAAACAATCTTTTTTAAGTAATCTTACAAGCACTTTTCTATTCATAGAATGTTTTCTGTTAGTAATGCTAAACATGCAACATTTTTGGGTAATTCTCCATGAAATGCTTTTATTTCCTTTACACCTGAAATGATTTCATATAACTGTATCAATTTTAAATGCAAAAAATTGAACTTCATTAAGAGCTATTTTTCTTATAGTATTGTTAAGTAAATTTTTATCATTAATTTTAAATACATTTAAAACAGTAACAGTTCTAAAATTGTTGTAAAATACCAAAATATTTCATAAATCAATTAGATAGTTTAGGGTTCAAAACTATTTCCTGCAAAGGAAAATATTTCTAGGTAAGTAAATTCATATTGAAAAGTATGTTTCTTATGTACTTTAGTCAATGAAATGTTTTACTTTTTATTACGTAGTCAAAATGTTTTAAATTTATGGTCATAACAAATCTAATTTTAAAAAAAGTGTGGGTAATTATTTTTTACATTTATTTAAAAGCATAGTGGGAAGAGTTATGCTCAATAGAAATAACCTTGAAACCTTTTGAGAAATAACTAGAAATATTTTATTTAACTTTTATTCTAATTTAAAAATATATTATAAAATGTGGAAAATCTTTGAGATTACTTCCTTTTTAAATTTCAGATACTATCGAGGACTATCATTAGAGACAGGAAGTACATTTTGAAAAATTCAGAAAATATACCAAAACATGAATTGCTTTATAGCACGTATTTTACATTTTACCCACATTTCCCACATACAACTGTATCTCTTTCTCTCAATCTCCCTCACTCTCTCTCTCTCTCTCTCTCTCTCTCCCACTCTCTCTTTCTATCTATCTTTCTCTCTCTCTCTCTCTTTCTCTTTTTTGAACATCACCAGGTCCTTAAGATAATGAACCTCTTTTTAGAGACTTCAGCTGTTCATCAGAACCCACTTTTACTTTCTTCTACTGTTCTATTGTTTTGAATAAGGTAATTTTTACCCCTTCAAATTATAATTAGACGTTCTTTAAAAGTCAAATATTATGTACTTAAAACATTTATTTTTCTATTGTGGAAAGGGATGAAAATTCACAGTGCTGAAAAGCATACAAAGTGGCCGTAATTACTCCTCCTAATCCCGACAACCGGCTGTGCGGGCACAGCCAGCTGCCGTCAAAAAAGGGTCTCTAGATCTGTGGCACGCGATGAACGTTTCGATCGTCCGCCATCTTGCTGGTAGTTAAGTCGAGCGATGGCAATGGCTGCCCTTTTTTCAGCATTGGGCAAACCATCCATCTGTTCTCGCATTCTTCCATTTTTCCACAGATGTCAGTGCAGGTAAAAATAATCGTGACCATTTTTTGACGGGAGATGACGTGCTAAAAAGTAAAGGATTCTCGTGGAGCTATGTCACCCGAAACTATTTTTATAGAAATCCAATCTAGTCTTCGTGACTGGCAACAGTCAAAACGTCAGAGTTGGGTGTTCCCAGAGCGGGAACACTGTGCGTTAAAGGGTTAATAGGCAAACATTATCAAGCGAAAGGTGTCTATTTAGTACATTCAAACTGATATCATGTGGTTGAACTTGATCGATATCGGTGCGACCAATTTATAATATGCGTGTGTGGAAGGGAAAAGATACAGAGATACAGTCGTGTGGGCGTCACAGTGATCGATGTATGTGATTTGACTCGCAGTCACATTCGTCATCAGCAAGTGTTGCCAGGTAACTTTTCGCTTGAGACTTTGATGTGACGTCACTGTAACTACTCTCATGAAGTTGACGAAACTATACGTGTGGAACCACCTGTGGAATGATATATGGGCACCGTGCCATGCTCATTGGTGACTCTTCTAAGACGATTTGTGATTTCAAAAAGAGACTTGCCCGAGGATGTGAAAGCAAAGTCACATTGTGACCACGGTTGTACTACTTAACCCATTTATGCCTAGTGTCCCTTTTTTGGGACGGCATTTTCGCTATTAGTCGAAAACGTTATTTATTTTTCCTAGCCTGTATTCATGAGTATTGAGCCTCAACTCTACAAAATATTTTAACATGACCCAGTAGGATGTTGATATTTCGATTTTTATGCATAATGATTTTAAAAGAAATCATCCCTTGTTCAAGAAATTGACATCAGAAATATATCTATTATTTCTGTTATCAGTAAAAATCGAAGAAAGTCGCAAAAATATCCAGGCACAAATGGGTTAAAGAGCGCAAATAAATGTTTACATTCTTATTGAAATGTAACTACATTTAATGCAACTCAAGAGATATACACATATAATAAATAAACAAACACACGAATAAAATACATCCGTTTTCTTTCTGTTTATTTTATACATGTATAGTTGTTTGGCGTAAACTTAAATGACATATCTACATGCGTACATTCTACTGTTGAAGCCTTTCTACTATTGATTTCAAAACACTAAACCTTAAACATTTTTCTCAGGAGAAATTTAATTTTACAGGACACAGTTAAAGCAACACTGATTTTCATCAAGCAAAATAAAAAAAAATACGCTTTCAGAGAAGAAAAACATCAAACTGCGCCCTTTTTTCGCTGTGTGAAACTTATCGTTAAAACTTTACAAGCTGTAAAACAATAAAGTTACACTTTCCCCTATGTTCAATACTTAATTAAACTCTGTTAATTTGAAACTGAAAACCAATGCCGCTTTTTAAGCGGAGATTAACGTTACTTACTTAGCATGAGAAAAGAAAATATAAGACTTTCCTTTTTTTTTTTTAAGGTAAGGATTTGGAGTTTTATGGTCGATTTGTTATTTACGAGAGACAGTATAATGGGGGCGTTGAACCGTTTTCTGTATAATTGGTAGAAAAGAACGCTAAAAGTAGTTTAGTTTTCTGGAACGTAAAGTTCCGTGTAATATGTTCCAAGAAAGTCTAGCCGGTATTCGATACAGAAGACGAGCTTTTGGTTTTGGTAAGCAAGGAAAGAAAAAAGACTGAAGCCAAATAAGTCTCTGATTTCAAACTCAACTTGATGGTTTGTAATAATAGATTTCCGTAGTGATATTTATAAAGGACAGGAACTTCTCCTGTGCTTTATAAATATCAATAACTAAGAAATTGTCGAAAACCAATCCAATACAGATATAATATTTACTAAAAAAATAAAAATGAAACATTCATTTGCCAGTTCTAGCTAAATAAATGCTGAATTAAAGCCTTGGTCACATTTGACGAGTACGCTGTGTTATGCACTTAACCCTTTGAGGCGCAACCCTTTCCCAATGATGAAAAAAGGGCAGCCGTTGCCATCGCTCGACTTAACGACCAGCAAGATGGCGGACGATCGAAACGTTCATCGCGTGCCAGTGATCTAGAGACCCCTTTTTTGACGACAGCTGGCTGTGCCCGCGCACAGCCAGCTGTCGTCAAAAAAGGGGTCTCTAGATCTCATCAGGGGAAGTCATCATATATAGTCATCATATATAGTCATCATATATAATCAACCCTTTCTCCCAATGCTGCAAAAAGGGCAGCCGTTGCCATCGCTCGACTTAACTACCAGCAAGATGGCGGACGATCGAAACATTCATCGCGTGCCACAGATCTAGAGACCCTTTATTTGACGCAGCTGGCTGTGCCGGCACATCCAGCTGTCGTCAGACAGCAAAATTATACTTACCTAATTTAAATTTTATTCTTATTTTAAACCAGTCACAACTTATAATGGCTTATTCTTGACATAAATCACAAAAATAATATCCTCTTCCTGAGTAATTAGTACAAGTTTCATGAGCCCACTCTTGACAGTCTTCACATTGGATCACATCTACTTTAGGTGGGTCTTCATACAATCCACCACAAACAAGACAAAAATATGCTTTCTCATTTTTTTTCTTCGATACTCTTTGCTTTCTAGCTTAAGCGGGTACCTACCTGGCAGATACCCGCTTTGCCCGAAAGCACATTTTTACTTGAAGAATAATAACCTCAAATAAAAAAACCCAGAATCATCATGGTATTTTATAGGTAGATAGCATCAAAATAATGTAGTAATATTGACAATAAAAATAATAAGCTGGTTTTCGACTAGTCAAGCATTACATACCTTCTGTTTTTTAACGAATTCCCGAATTATTTTATTTTGTGTCTCATTACGCCATGTTGCTACACCGGTGGACCGTTGGGACTGGATGAAACTCGGGAGGGTTCGGGTACTCACGGCACATGTCTATATTAGCTCATGCGCACTATGCGGCAGCATTCGAAGGCCTACCCGCTTTAGGCCACTCTCCCCCCTATATATATATATATATATATATATATATATATATATATATATATATATATATATATATTTATGCATAACTAATAAGTAAAACACAATATATACTGCAAATAAGACATACCTCGCATTAAACATATATAACAGACAGAAGCTAGAATAGAATGCACATATGGAAAAATAAGTAAGAAGCTGAGCCAAATAAAGTACAATAATCAATGTGAAAATAGAATGGAACGGAAATTATAACCACTGTCACCTCTTCAGGTACCACAAACAGTGGATTATAATTAAAAACAAACAAAATAGTAGGGTTTCGGTTGTGTGGGTATATCAAACGAGATATTCACTCCACACGTTCTGGGCTCTACCCTACTATAAAGAAGGAAAAAAAGAGAACAAAATGATATCTAATTAATAGAAATAGCACTGAAAAATTGATATACCAATCCGGAGTTGTGGAAAGCACATGGTTGACCAGTAAAACGTGTTGCCAGAGTTAAAAATGTAATAAGTGATAACTGGTGTTGCCGCAAAATAAAAGCGTAAAAGTGGAAAGAATGTAAAAGTGTTGCCAAATACTAAAGGGTAATATTATTGTATTTTATTAGCATCCAGGTATATTAATTAAATTAAAGATATACAGAATAATAATAAATTTAAAATTATTGAATAAAATAGATAGTATAGCCAATTAATATAATATCGTTTTTAAAATTATAATGATTATTAATAATGACTAAGTATGAATAAAAAGGTTGTTTATAACAGAGGATTAATTATTAAAAAAAATGTTTTTGTATTATAAAATATAAGTAGGACAGAATAATCACAATATAGGAACCCCCATTTATTATTTATATTCATTATATATATATATATATATATATATATATGCATGTATATGACCGAATCACTTACTTATTAATTTATTTTTGTATTGTAATGATTAGTTCGTGCAAAAATACTTAATCTCCTATATCCCTAGTCTCCTAAGTCCCCTAATCCTCCGCGATCCTAAATAAAACAATTCTTTGAAATGAATTAGAAATAAAGGAATCGATTATTCATTTATTAAAAGTTGAATAAATATTCAATGAATAAACTCAACGGCGATTTAATTCTTTGAATTAATAAATACAATAAATTAAAACTCTAAAACTCAAACCTCTAAAAATATCACGAGTGCTGGTAGTAAAAAAACGTACTTTAATAAATTCTCTTCTATTTTAAGCCGCAGTTAATTATAGTAAAAATAGCTCTCAGTGAATTAAACACGCACAATGAAAACAAATTGCACATATTTAAACCTTTCCGAACGTGCTCCAAATGAAATTAGCGCCCTGACCTCTGACCTTCTTATTCTTTCTGTCTGTCTACCTTTCTACCTACAGACCTCGTTCCGCCCTGTTACTAAAAATGGCCGCCTTCCCCATTGATCCCCTCCTTGCTCGATGCCACATGCGGTAACACATGTTTCTAAAAATAGAATTTCTCCGTTCACCCCCGCATTCCGGCGTACGTCGTGTTTTGATATCGCCTCTCCTCTCCGACTCCTACTACTGACTTAACTCCTCCAAGATCTCCAAGAGTACGTCGGGTTACGGTTACGTGCAGTTGGTTTACGTTTCTTTTGGACGCAAGGTTCTCCTCTCGTCTCGAAAAATCAAACCAAGAGGAGGATTTGGAAGAAAGTTTTCAGCGATCCAGACAAGGAAAGGGAAAAGAAATTATCGTGCTGTCCAGCTTTGTGGAAAGGGAAATAATAGAAAATCCACAATTGGATTTTCTATTATTTTACTGGTCGTTTAACCCTTTGAGGCACAACCCTTTCCCAATGCTGAAAAAAGCGCAGCCGTTGCCATCGCTCGACTTAACTACCAGCAAGTTGGGGGGCGATCATAACGTTCATCGCGTGCCACAGATCTAGAGACCCCTTTCTTGCCCGGCACAGCCAGCTGCGTCAGAAAAGGGTCTCTAGATCTGTGGCACGCGATGAACGTTTCGATCGTCCGCCATCTTGCTGGTAGTTAAGTCGAGCGATGGCAACGTCTGCCCTTTTTTCAGCATTGGGCAATCTATCCAGATGTTCTCGCATTCTTTCATTTTTCAGCAGATGTCAGTGCTGTTAAAAAGAATCGTGACAATTTTTTTACGGGAAATGACGTGCTAAAAAGTAAAGGATTCTCGTGGAGCTATCTCACTCGCAACTATTTTTATAGAAATCAAATCTATTCTTCGTGACTGGCAACAGTCAAAACGTCAGAGTTTGGTGTTCCTAGAGCGGGAACACTGCGCGTTAAAGGGTTAAAACGAATAATTCAGAAATGAAAAAAAAGAAACTTTAGTCTATGGTTTGATAAAATATTGAAAGAAGATTGCTTTTCCTGCAAATATGGTTGCTAAATTTTTTATTTATTTATTTATTTTTTCTTTAAAAACTAGGCTTAAACTATGGTTTTTCCTCCAAATTTTTTGTTATGGCTTTATACGGTTTCCTTAAAACATTTTTAAGTTTCAATTTTATTATTATTTTTTTACATTACAGAATGTTTCGAGATGCGTGAAGGGTTTTATTGGGTGAATAAAAACGGATATATATATATATATTTTCTTTTCAAAATTAAGTAATTACAACACTCACAGTTTTGCAGTAAGTAATAAAAAGTGTTATCATAGATATGAAGTATGTAGATGCAAAACTCACATTCTGCACTTAGAAAATTAGTTCTTAGAAAAATGCAAGAAATTAATAAACATGATATATTGGCACTTAGTTATATATTTGTTATAGCACTTATTTGCACATAGTCCTAAAAGTGTAATACTTATGGTAAAGCTAGAATTCAAATTTAAATATGGAAAATGTTTTTGCATCTACAATTCATATATTTATTATATTTACTTTAGATTTACTTTAGATACATACTTTAGATAAATTTACTTTAGATAGTTTTCAATTTTTTTTAAACGGTTATTTTTTATGTCAGAGTATACTTACATTTTGACAATTTACATTGAAAGTAAAAAAAAAAATGCAAGTAAAATTTATAACCAGTTCCCACCCCTCTACACATAAGTAGTTTCTAACTTCTTATGTGTATTCAAACAAAAATTTATTCTTCTAATTATATCTTTCATATGATAACAGATTAGGTAAGTAGGCGGTAATAAGACGGTAAGCATTTTAACGACTTTATCAACTTTTTTTCTTAGAGACCTGTGAAATATTATTCGTAAGCAAAATTTACTTTTTATTTATTCCAATATCAGAAATGAATGAGATTAACATTTAACTAAACACACAGACAGTATTTCCCTTTTTTATTCTTTAAATATTGATCCCAGACACATATGCAATAATGTTACATAAAATGACGCAGAATTTTATGATACTGATTAAAAATTTCTGAAGATTATATCTAAATAAATACAAAATTTAATTTTTCATGACCTCTGTACAAAAAAATTCCCAATTAGTAAAATTTGCTTTATTACTTAATTAAAGTTAACGAATTTGCTGTGGTGTTATAAAATACAAACGCGAAAAGTATTCCGTATTTAAGCAATCATTTGTGCAAAACCTCTAAAACGTGATCATCCGATGCGATTTCCTTTCGAGAGCTACTGAAAAATAATTTGAGTCAGCATACATTTATTTTTATATCCCCCACGCTTTTTAGAATTAAATACTCAAATTTTCTACATCACTTTATTAATGTATGGGGGAACATTTTACTAACAGGGAATATTTTGTACAGGGACCGTATGGAATTTTAATTTAGCATTAATTTAGATTCAATTTCATGAGAGTTTTAATCGATACAATAAATTCTGTTACCTCTTTTTTACATAATTTTGCAATCTATTGTATAAGTCTACATATATATAATAACACAATTTTATTACGATCTGTGAATTTCTCATTAAATAAACACGCATTCCTATTAGAACATGTCAAATTAAAAAAGTTTATAGAACTAAAAAGTTTATGTCGTGAAGTCTAGGAAAAAATTTGTTTTATCCAACTCTCGGGCAAATTCTATCAAATTAAGGATATTTATTACCAAAAAGAGCCAAAATATGCTCATGACAAATTTTGTTTTAAATATATTGTAGTCATAATGTTATTTTTATAAAATATTTTCATCCTATACTATTTAAATTTAAAATGAACATTACTAAAATTCATGTTTTTTTGTATTTTTAATAGATTTATTTAAATTTTATTAATAAGAGACAGCTTATCTATAAATATGTCTTTCTTCTGTCTTTCATCAAACACTTTAAACAAAATTTTCTCATATTATATCTTACGTTTTGAAATACAGTACTTCCTTTTTCAAAGGGATATATATTTCTATAATACGCGTGCTTTAAGTCTCTGTTTTAAAAATTTCACAGATCTGTTTAAAAAAAATTACCAAATTAAAATATGAGACAGACTGCATAAACAAAGCTATACAATTGTTATAAAAATTTCCGTAGGATTGACTAAAATAAAGATGATATTTATAATTCAATTTTCAAAAATTTACAGAAATAATCCTATTAATTCATTACTTTAAAACTAAGCTAAATGAACAAGCAATAATATTTAACGAACAAAATAATTCCTGAGGGAAAACACAAATAATTTTCAATCTAATTACGCACGGAATATTTTTTCTTTGAAACCATTCGTCTAAATTAAATTTAGACATAGCGAGCTTTGTAAATGAAATATTAAACGTTTTACACTTCATAAATCATTTATTTTAAAGCTGTTTTTATATTTTCTGTGTTTAAAATAAATGCGTCTTTCTAAATTAATCAAAATACAGTTTTGAGTTAAAATAAGAATGGATTATTTCTAGTACATGTTGCTTCTGCTTGAGAAAATTTTTTATTTAAGTAATGGTGTGGTGTTGGATTAATATATGCAAGAATAGATATCATGTTTATTTATATACAATATTACAATTGTAAATATGTGTATAAATTCTGTATATTCACAAAAAACAGATAAGAGCTTCCAAATGAAATATGTATAACTTAACTGAATTTGTTATTCATATGCGTATATATGTGTGTGCGTGTTAATTAAATTTGTTATTGGTATACTTGTAACTTAAGAAATATTATTGAAACCCCGTGGGAGCGGTATAAAAATAAATGAATACTGAATCAGAAGGCGCCTGCTAAATACATTGCAGAAGTTAAAAGCCAAAGTAATATAAGAAACAATGAAAATAGCAATGAGGATAGAGATGGGACTTCGAAAATGGCAAAGAGTATTAAATTTAGAATAGGGAAAGGAAAAACAAAAGTAATTATAAATATGTAATGAAATGTATCTCACCGCGTGTTCTTTATATACCGTGTTCGCTATAACAGGATTTGATTGTATAAATAATCACGAGGAAAGATGCTCTTTACCAAACGCGTGAGCAGTCATACACAATAATTTCCCCAACAATTCTTATGGAATAAGAAGACTTGCTTAAATGCAAGTCCTGTGTATGTTAAAAAAAAAGATATTCAGTGAAACAACCTAGAAAATTCTTAGCCCGGAAATAAATTATGGCAACACGTAGTTTGACATTTTTATGTTCTTTCCAACTTAATGATTCGGCATGGTGATAATGTTGAAAGATTTATGTACGGCCTGTGTATATTTTATTTGATCATCTTCAGAAGAACATAATCCTAGCAACCAGGAAGTGAAACTTTTTGGACCACTACTAAACACGCTCAGCTACGTAAAGCTTTTTCTAAGTGCATACAAAGAAAAAAAAAAGGGGGGGGGATCTCAGTTTGAGTTCCATTTTCAAACAACGTAATCGTAAAACACGGAAGATTACCGTAAAATAAACATTATTGAAACTGTCTACGCCAACATTCCCTTGCATTTATGAAGACTGGAGTTTTACATCCGCATCCCATTCGCTTCAGGAAATGACGACATAAATATCATAGAATTGCCTTCAGTGTATTGAAAGTGAGGCACCAATGTAACAGGCGAAGCACACTAGTTCTTTTGGCGCAGTTTTGCCTCTATTTATGTAAGCCGTATTCGTAAGTCTTTAAACGTTGTAAAATGTTTTAAAAGTCGGAGTTTTTTTTTTTTACTATAAAGAGGTGTGATTCAAAGCATTTGTTATGACAGAAATCTCTTGAGTATGGTAAAGAGGAGAACAAGCAGTCGATAAAATGATATTATTATCTAGTTTGAACTGCGAAAATAAATTTACTAAAATGATAAAATATCTATTTGACCATAAACTGCATGTTAGGCTCATTTTCAAAAGTAGTTTATTAATTGAAGAGCTTTCAATTAAGTTGTTTGGATAAAGCGTTGAATGTGTTTGTGATGCATGAAATAACACAACTATGTACTTAAAGTTATCGGGAATTCTCTCTCTATCTCTTTTTTATATAAAATATAGTTTATTTAATATACTTCAATTTCTAAATATTTCAGAGACATAGAAACAAAACTTGCGGCGACGAAAAACCATTAGTGGAATTGAAATTGATTTTTTTCCTGCTGGTAAATATTGACATAACTTGATGGTATGAGTCTGAACTGTGAGTTTAAAGAAGATCTGGTTTCTGCAAAAAAGTACAAATTTAAATATTTAGTTTATGTAAGATAAATATGTATATTAACTTTGGTTATTGGAAACTATTGCATCTTAAGCTCCATGAAAATATATGGCTATAGTTAATACTTGCCTAATATTACTGGAGCAGTAAAATTGAATTGATTTTAATTAATTCTACTTCATGATCAGATACTCTAAACAAATTCTAATACTCCTCAGATATCGAAACCTTCATATGCCAGTTAAATGAAGCCTAGTAATGCAGGTGTGCATCCCAGTAATGGGGCCAGTCAGCACACTGTGCTAAAACACGTCTATTCTCCTCGGGTCTTCAAAAATAGTCGGTGATTAGCTCTCATTTGCCCTACCCAGTTGTTAGTTAAATCGATTGTTTTATCAAACTTCTGGCCGGTTCCAAAAACCAATCATAACAGCTCGTTACAGCTCCTCCGTAAGGTCCCTCCTCAAGGCGGGGCAGAGTTAATAACTTTGCTTTACAACCAATATAAGGAGAACACATCCTCAAGCTTGCTTGGGAACTAAATGTTTGGGGCTTCGAGTCAGGCTGAAATCCTGACCGGGGCATGTACTTTCTCACCCTAGAGCCCGTGGTCGCAAAGTCGTGGATAGGCATGCCTTGGCCCCACCCAGACAGCACAGCAAATTGCATCAAACTTGCAGTAAGCTTGATTTATCAAGTCAATAAACTTGAATTAAGGCTGTAAATTTCAAGCGTGAAATCTTAATGCAAGCTTGAATCAAGTGTTCAAGTTTACACTTGCCCAACTTGCATTAAGCTTGACATAGCAAGCTTAATTCGAACTTACTACACTCTAAAAAAAATTCCTAAATACATGGAGAGCCGGACAGCGAACTCGCCTCATACATTTTATTTTTCCACGCATTTTCCTCCTCTACGCTGAAAGCTCAATTTATTTTAATCTGTTTCCATCTAACGTCCGCGACTGTCGTTATTATTTTAACACCTTAGGTCCGATCTCAGGACTTAAGGTGTGTGAAGCCAGCGTCCTAACCACAATCCAATCTGACTCAAGGTGACATGACTAAAGTTTGAAGTGACTGTTATGGTTGTCACGCCGTTTTTTGACGAGATTGATCAGTATTGCTCGATCCCGATATGCATCTTTTATTTTTCCATGGGATGAATCAAAACTAAAATAATGTTATGTGTAATTTATAGACTCTACTAATAGGGAAATAAGCATGATATAAACTTAAAAGCAGCACACATTTTAAAACTTTCAATATCGTAACACTCGTATTGGGCAATATTGGCCAAAATCGAGACAAACGACAGATTTTTAAATCAATTTTGTAGTATATTTGTATTTTATTTTGAAGAATTTCAATATTTGGAAATATAGAATCTTTCCAGCAAACACCTACAGGTTCTCTGAACGTCTATTAACGTTCAGAAGACGTCTTCTGAACGTTAATAGACGTTCAGAGAACCTGTGTGTGTTTGCTGAGCTCTTTTTTTAATTCTATGGTCAAGTACATTTATGACTAATGATGATATATTTGTTATGTGGATGTGGCTTTCGAAATCAAGCAGTCATCAAGTTGTATTCAAGCTTGACAGTTCATATGACTTAAATTCGGCGGGAAAATATTTGCTGAATCATTTTTTTGTAATCTCCAAGCTTGCTGCAAGCTTAAAATGAATTGAGCTGTCAACCTTGTATTAATACGTGAAATTCAAAGAAATGTCAAGCTTTATTTAAGCTTATGTGCTGTCTGGGCACTTGGGCTGTTGCGCCAATCTTCTAGTTTATACTGTTATGGTATATCAATTATGTTTACAACCCCATTTCGAGAAAGTTAAATTTGAGCGTCAAAAACTCAACTGGAGTCGGTACTTCAGAAATATTTTTCTTTCTTTCTAAGAATAATATTTTTTGAAGAAACTTATTGTTTAAGGAAACCAATCAGGATATTCGACACTTCTCATTTGAATGATTGTATGAAAATAACCGTTTGTTATCGCCATGGAATCAGGGATTAAGGGAGAATAAACAGTTGATAAAATGATATTATTATCCAGTTTGAACTGCTAAAATGAATTTACTAAAATACTATGGCTATGGAATCTAGTAAACGACCATTTGAGACGCTTAGTACATATTAGAAACAAGCACATAAATATTAACATTATATTTTCGTCAACACCTACTCAATTTCAAAACACTTTCATTATTTAAGACATCACACTCTGAATCTGGATAGCCCATCAGCAAATAATATTCTCATCCCCTCTCAAAAACACCTAAACTCGCTTTTTATTCGCCTGCCTCCAAATAAAGACGCCAGAATATGAAATTGCGTGAAAACAAAATCCAAAATGCAATATTCACATCAACACGTGGCTGACATATCGCTCGATGAGTGGTGAAACTTTCAGTACCTGCAGCCCCGGGGGCAGATTTATTGCACTTTAATATCTGCCACTCTCTTTACCTCTCAGAAGTGACTGCGTCTGGAAACAATATCCGTTATGTGATCTTATGGCGAGGATCAGTGTGTTAGGAGGGGCAATGTACCTTCTGGAACTGGTGACCTTCAAACTTGGCGAGAGAGGGAGCTAATGAAATTCCACGCAGTACGTTGTCACGCCAAAACCTTTTAATAGTCAACAATTAGAGAGATAGCGAGTGGAAGAAGTGCCGCTGATATTAAGGTACTTTTTGAAACAGAAAAAGAAATTTGGAAGGAATGGAACAGAGAAAATGTGCATTTCACTTTAAAACTTTCGTTGCTGTGGATTGCTAAGATTTTCAAGAGATTTCATTTAGAGAGAAGACTTTTATAGTTATTGTATTTATTTCAGGTGACTTGGAGCGTCTCATTTATCCATTTAAGCCGACTTAACAGATTTATAGTGGGAAAATCTTTCCATTCTGTTTGATCGCGGTTTCTTTGTCATGCGCATTAGATTCTACGGATGATATTTATTTATTTGTTTATATGTCTCAGAATTTTAAACTGCTTTGGGGAAAAATGTCAGATAGATTGAGTTTTATTCTTGAAGTAAGGTGGAACTCGTTTTGTGAAGACTCGTTCATAAAAGTGGCAGAATTTAAATTTTAAATAAAACAACTACGGTGGTATATCAGTTTAGCTTTTGGTTTATTTTGAAGCTTGGACAATAAAAGGTTGGATTTGGATTGGAAGTCTGATTTGGAACGAGATATTGTTCAAATTTACAAAGCTCAGTCGTTTGCTTCAATTTTAGATTCCTATACCCAAAGCCATTGTGGGTGGGTGACATGTCTATGACAGGAAAAAAAAAAACCAGAAAAACCTTAAAATGTCGCCAAAAATTCGGATTTTTAAAGGATTTCAAACGTCTAAGACGGGTGTTAATTTATTTTCAATTATATTGCTTTTTAATTTTCAAGAATTATGAGCTTTGAAAGCAAGGTATTGGAGGGAATTTTGGTGACCCCATAAAAACTTTTGCTGAAAAGAGATGCAGAAAAATATTGTGTAGCAAGTTCCTATACCTCATTCTCATACATTGCAGTCTGTTATACTATGCAGTCACTAAACAGCTGACTGTGCCGCACAGACAGATGTCGTCAAGAAAAGGGTCTCTAGATCTGTGGCACGCGATGAACGTTTCGATCGTCCGCAATCTTGCTGGTAGTTAAGTCGAGCGATGGCAACGGCTGCCTTTTTTTCAGCATTGGAAAAGGGTTGCGCCTCAAGGGGTTAAACTTCCGCGAACATTCACGAGCTTACGTATTATTACAATGACTTCGTTATATTATCTAATGACTTTTAATCGAAAAAAGTGCGGGAGCATTATTGGCAGCCGTAAGCTCTTTGCTATATATAATTACAGATAAATCGAATAAACTGCAATTCGAGCGGACTGTGATATTTTAAGCCGCTCAAAAGGATAATAACCCTGCATCAGATAATCTCTTCACGCGGACGCTAATTGCTACTTTCAAAGCTGCAAAATAAGTACGCCTCTGAAAAGACACGCAACGGAAAACTTGTCACGATTAAATTCTGTTATCAAATTAAACAGAACCCCTCCTTTGTCTGATATTACAACGCGTAACTGCTCTTAATTACGGTATCAGCGTGCTTGTGATAGACATCACCATTCACTAAGCGCAGTGCATTCATCTCTGACACGGACTCTGATAAAATAATGAGTGAACAGCTAAAGTAAATGTAATAATTAATTCGAGTATATTTTATATGTTTATATGTTTTACCCTCTCAACCGCGATGGAGCGCTAAGTTCTGTTCACTGGCCTCCAGATTTCCCCTGGAATACATCCACATTTTTAACCCTTTGTCGCTCTGTGGTTGCGCCGTGAAACCATCTTTTTGCAGAGCAGTCATCTCTGACACGGACTCTGATAAAATAATGAGTGAACAGCTAACGTTAATTAATTCGAGTATATTTTATATGTTTTATCCTCTCTACCGCGATAGGGCGCTAAGTTCTGTTCACTGACTTCCAGATTTCTCCTGAAATACATACACATTTTTAACCCTTTGTCGTTCTGTGGTTGCACCGTGAAACCATCTTTTTGCACAGCAGTCATCTCTGACACGGACTCTGATAAAATAATGAGTGAACAGCTAACGTTAATGTAATAATTAATTCGAGTATATTTTATATATTTTATCCACTCTACCTCGATGGGGCGCTAAGTTCTGTTCACTGACTTCCAGATTTCCCCTGAAATACATCCACATTTTTAACCCTTTGACGCTCTGTGGTTGCGTCGTGAAACCATCTTTTTGCAGAGCTTTTCCTGATGGTTGCAAAAAAAGATGATTAAATGGACATACACTAAAGAAGTTTTCGGACACAGCTATTCGCACAGCCAGCTGTGTCCGTAAACTTCTTTAGCTTTGTGGCGCCAGATGGGCGATTCGATCGACCACCATGTTGTTTGCAGTTAAATGGATCGATAGCAACGCCTGCACTTGTTCAGCATTGGACAGTCTATCTAGTTGGTCTTCCATGTTGATGTGAAATTGCTTGCTTTTCAAAGGTTTAATAGGTAGAAAATGCTTATCATAGATCATCTTTCAATTTTGAAATTAGCTGACAAATAATAGTTCAGTCAACTCCTTGGACCCGGTTATAGTGGACCATCAAATTTCGTCCACTATATCCGAAGTTCACAAAAACCGAACTGCCCCCATGGTGAACAGAGAAGCTGTATGTGAATCGGGACTAATGGCTTGCTTTCACTATAGCCGAAAGTTTACTATATCCGAAGTTGACTGTATTTAGACGTATTTTCTTTTTTTTTTACCTACTTTTATCCAAATTTATTTGTCATATTGCATTTCAAATTGCTTGAATTCTGCAGGAAATTGGAGAAATTTCCCCCAAAGCAGGTCACTCTTTCTGATTTTAAATTTTCAACCTTGCTTTCACATTTTCATTATCATCATTACAAAGACACAAATTTTAATATTGCCTTCTGTGCCGATCGTTGCCTCTTTACAACGATGGGAATAAACAGCATAAACTAGGGGCAGTGGAAAGGGGATTAAACTTGATATATTCATGGAACTTTGTTTATCGTATGCGATTTATTTAAAAAAATGCTGAAACTGTAGTGCTTAGATACTGAAAATGACTGAAGACATTTTGAAGGAAAAATGAAATAGTACTTTAAATTAATTTTCTTTTCTCTTAGCATATTTGGAAATTAATAAAATAAAGATACTTTTTAAGGCAGCAAGAAACTTTACTCAAAATTAGAAATTTATAAAAAAAATTTCACTCTGAAATACTTCACCTTTAAAATAAAAAAGAAACGTAATCTATCTCTTATATAAATATGAAAGTTTGTTTGTCTGTTTGTTCGTTCGTCCAGGAACTCCTCCAGCACCGTTCGACCGGACGGCTTGAAATTATGCACATACTTGTAAAACGATATAGAATAGTCCGTAGGCTGCTTTAAAATTCTGGAAATCCACCCGTTCCCTATTTTTTTTTTACGATTTTTCGCAATTATCAGGGTAGAAAGTTACTCAAATGTCCGAATTCAGCACATTCGTGAGCATAGTTAACATAGATTTATTTATTTATTCCTTTCAATAATTCAAGTGAGAACGTAATTTTGATGTTACGATTGTAAAAATGCATTAAAAATCCTAATGAGGTTAACAAGTTTTGACAAAAAATTACACCAAGAGCGAAATAATGAACTTCCATCCAGATTATCAGATGCTGTAGAAAATAAAATAACGCGTTTTTTTTTTCTTTATCTTCTTTCACTAATTCATGTTAGATATCGCAACTGAGAATGCGATAACCTCATTTTTAAACTCATGATGTCATTTTGACGACATGAGTTTAAAAATGAGTTAGAAATCTAATTACATTAAAAGGCTTTGACGCAAAAATTACTATTATAAAAATTCAAAGTATTTTGTTTAATGCACGTGTTACCCTTAGCGATTTTTCAGCAACCATAATAAAGAAAAGAAACTTGCATTTTTTAAAATCGTGGGAAATGCAAATGTCGGCACAAGATGCAAAATACTGATTAGCATAATTCATAGTATTTGCTATCGGTTTGACGATGGTCGTTGTATGTATTTCCAAAAATCGTGCAAAATGTCGCCAAGTTTGGACGACTTTTGGAGGTATACTATCTATATTAGATATACTTTTTTTTGTTAAATTTTAGTAACTTAACAAGCTCTTGCACAAAAGTTACATCATTAGCAGAATAGATCCGGAAAATATTTGAAATACTGATTAGCTAGGAATAACCCCAATATCTCTCAAATTAACTTTAATAAAGTTCTGTAGCAAGCGAGAGTTTTTCAACGCCGTTTATTTCAATATTACTCTGTTTGAAAACTAAGGCGCGAAATGACTAAATTCGACTACCCTGATCAGAACGTGACGTCATAGATTAAATGTTGCCTGAAATTCTTAAACTCTGCAGCATAATTTAATACCCTGTTCGCAATTTCAGCGATTCCAAATAGTTCCCCGAGATTACACAGTTTCATGTTTTCACGAGTTTGAACCATGGCGGATTTAAATAATATTTAAATTGGTACAGCTTGGGTGTTTTCCACCACTGCGAGATGAAATATTTTGCTGTGCTAAATACGCCAATCAGACAAGAATTATGCTTAAAAATGTATGGAGATCTGTTTTAATAGCAATGCATAAATTCCACAGAATCACCAAAAAATAGAAAGGCATCATTGGTTTAAAATATCTAATCTGTTTCTTTAAATTGAGCATTAAAGACGGAAAGACGAAGATAGATAACATAAGTAATAGATAGTATTCTCATTTTTTTTTTCTCTGGTTGTAATAGTAGATTTGTTTGGATAATATGGATTAAAGCACAGTATACCACGTTAACGACTATTTCGTGAAATTAAAAGTGTTATATTCATTATTTTTCAACGATCGTCTTATAACTAACTAAACCATAACCCTACGTTGCGTAATTTATCCCGCGATAGTTTCAACAAAAGGACTACTTGAACTCTTTGACATTTTGTTTTCGCATAGATAGTTACGATTATATTTTAGTGAAATATTCGTTTCCCACCGTGCGAAGGACGGGCACGCAGCTGATGCTGTATAAAAGTTTCACGGCTTTAGATAATCAATTATAATTTTATCTCCTTAATTATTTTTTCTTACACATACTGCATTCCAGATTAATTCATTGCCACTTGTATTGTAGATATGCGGAAAAAAATCAACAATTTAAAGATAGCTTTTTTTTTGTTTGTTTGTGACAATGAACTTGAAACATCGGAATAAAAGGTTTTATTGCCAATAATATAATTTTAGGTTAGCTGAATTTAAAATAAAAAGCAAAATGATATACTATTTGTTTAAAAATATTAACTAACGCTCAGATTCAAACTAAAAATATCCTCATTTAAAAAAAAAAAGAAAACTTCGAATTTTGACTGCGTTATTTTAGGATTTATTAGTTGATATCAAATTGCTAATTTAAAATACATGTATATTTAAGAGTTCTGCAGTGTAAATAAAAATATATCTGATGTAATTTGTTAGTTAATTTGGGGGAAGTCGAAAGTTTGTTGCTGGTACTTTTATGTGTCGACAAATATCAATACTGACCCACTAGTATAAGGAGGTTTGTCCCGACTATACGTGGACTGTGAATTTATCGTAAATCATCGCCTTTAATCGTCTTTATTTTTCGATCGCGTGAACATTTAACTTGATGTGTGAAACCTTTATAATATTTCGTTGTTGTTTTTCTTCGGAATAAAATTTAATTCAGTATAATAATCATATAACTATTCACAATTTATTTTTGTGCCGTATGTAAAGGATACGCTAAGAAAAGTCTCAAGTGTGATTGGAGTCGGTTCATTTTATGCAAGAAATGGTTGCACGGCGATAGCAATGGTGATCATTTGCGCCAAATGAAATGTTGTGCAGGTTAACATTGAAACTTGTACTCATATTAGTTTTATCATAGTAGTTAAAAAAAAATTCATTCTACTTATAGATTTTTTCTGAATAGTTATTCTGAATTTCCAGGTAATACTGCATGCTTGTCTTATATTTTTTTATTGACTGCGGTGTTGCATCTTACCCCATAGCTATTGGCATCTTTAGCAGTATATATGGGAGAACACGTCACAAGTATGCGAATTTATTTAACATTAAATTTTTGAGTCGTGTATATGCTCGGGAAGGGATTAATAAGTATATTTAACTAAATAAAGATTGAAGAGGACGGTATATATTTTCATTTTATTTTAATTTTCAATTTTGGTTTAACTAAGCAAAGCATTCTACTATATGGCAACTTCCCCCGAGCTACCTTATACCTAAAACTCGATTTAAAATAATTTCTAGATTGGTTTCTATCAACCAGATGAATTTAGGAAAAACGCCACTAATTTAAGGAAATTTTGGAATTTCTGAACAAAATTATCACTAAAAAGTTTGACATTCTAAATACACAAATATTTATGTCGTGCCTTAAAAATAATAGTTCTTAATACACAACTACTTATTTTTACCATCAACTATTATACTTGATTGATTACTGTTATTTAACTTTCTATTAAATTATTTTGAACATATATTTCGCATAACAAATCAAATATATCAGCCCATGTTTTGTTTTGAATGGAGAATAAATAGTTAGAATTATAAGATCTTTAAACATCTAGTAATTTGTTTCCCATAAAAATACCTATAGCCATTAAATTCAGCTAAATGCTCAAAAGATGGGCTAATTTATTATATATTTGTTTTAAAAACTGAAAAAAAGCTATTTCGCAACAAAATTCGATTAATTTTAACAAAAGTTAAGTTAATTATTAAGTTAATTATAACAAAATCGAATTGATTCAACAAGAATGTTTTGTCGATTAAGCATACATTATCGCATTTTAAATTCACAATAAATGCTTCTTAAGTTACTTTGTGAAACTGAAAATATTCTTTTTACCTAAATACTCGTATAACAAAAAACCAATTTTAACTTTATATAAATATGTATATATATATAACTTTATATAAATATGTTATATATATCTATATATATATATACATATATATATAATTCCATTCAAAACTGCTTTGAGAGTCGTGTAAGCAATTCCATTATCAGAGATTTTTTCCAGCTTACCTCAGCACAAAGAACACAAAGGAGTTCAGAGGACACTTGCTTTAATTATTTCCTCTCGACCTTGAGAGCGACACGAAATAATTTGCGACTTCCCGGAAATGGTGATTATGTTGCAATTTTCTTTCTTTCGAAGATTTAAAACGAAATTCCTTTATTTAGACACTCATTATCAATTGTGTCTCAAAAGTAAGAAGCTCGAAAATTTCATAAATCTTTTTTTTTAAATTAAATTCACGACTTTTGTATAGGAATTCAAGCTTGCGAATGTAAGGATAAGAAAATATGTTTTATTGAAATGCATTATTTAAGCTTAAGGAAAAGTGGAGACGGTTTTTAGTTCTTTTAAATACCAGAGACAATGATGTACAGCATGATTATAAAAGAGTATCCTGATGAATGAACCTTTAGTGTCCTATCTGGTCAATCGATCGAAAAGAAATTTGAAATATTGGCGTTTGAAGATATGAAATCGAGACTGGGATTATTCAAAACAATAGAGCTCTCACAGTTACGGCTGCAGCGGAAAAAAATGGTGAAGTTTTCCAATGGCAACACCCCCTTTTTTCTGGAAAATTTCATCAAACCATTGAAAAACCATAAGTGGCACTGGAACGATACATGCATGACGAAAATTGTCGGCGTAAAACATTTACAAAAAAGATCGTCAAGAAGGACCCAAGACAGCACAGAGAGAAGGTGCATTGACACAATTTGCATAATTCATAGGAATAGACACTAGAAGTGTTAAACTAACAGTAGGGTACTTGAAAAATTCTAGTTCCTATAAAAAACAGTTTCTCTCTCCCCTCTTGTGCTATCATTGGTCTTATCACAGTGCTTTACACCTCCCTAGTAGCGTAATTAGTCCAAAAGACGTTAAAAACACGTTTTTTAACGACAAAATGCGTGTTTACAACGTACTTTGAACGTTTTTTGAACTATTTGTGCTACTAGGGGGTTGTGCACTTCTTTGTATTGGACATAACCGGAAATTTCATGGTAATAAAGTTCGTTGGTACACACCGCGTTCTCGATTGGTATCGATTGAGTAGATATTTATGCCAAAATATCGCATAAACACATTTTAAACTTACCCTAATTTACTTTATTTACGGTCTAATTCAAATTTAGAGACATATTTAATTCTATATTTTGCACGTCGAATCTAGCAAGTTGCCCTAAATGGAGCAGTGTGAAGCATATTGTAAATCTTTCGCACAATCCCCCCTTGCCCCTCAGACATAGACAACATATAGTACTTATTTTAATGAAAATTTCTATGTATCTGGAATCGAAAATAGAATTCAGTAAATGATGCAGAGAAACTCCAGAGACGATTTAGAGATTGAACCATTAGCCCTTTGACGCTCGGTTGTAATACGTGTGTTAGTAAGTTTGTAATGCGCTACTTGAGTACTTCCTTGATATGTTGGTTTTTATTCACGTGAGAGATTCCATCTTCGACGTTTGGTCATCAATCTCAGCTCAAAGTTTAGCATAAAACACTCTTATTTCGTACTTTCACTTCTAGACGCAAAAAATATGGTTAAATGGTCCCAATGCTGAAAAAGGGCAATCGTTGCCATCTATCCATTTAAAATTATTCAGCTCTGTGGCCACAGATGTGCGATTTGTTGTTAGTTGACTGGATAGATGACAAAGGCTGCACTTTTTCAGAGTTGGGCAGTCTATCCAGTTGGTTTTATACATTGATGTGCAATTGCTTTTGCTTCAAAGGATTAACAGCCCAGGATTCTTTCAAGGAAGCTCCGTGCATATTTTAGTACGTAATTTTGCAGCTCGTAAAATGAGATGTCAGCCAGAGGGAGGAATTTGGAAAAAAGATGATTTAACCTTCGAGTGTTTTGAATAATTCTGAATACTGCTACTAAGAAAGCTTCTCGGAAATATGCTAGGATTAAAATTTAAGCATACTAATGCTAATGATCAGAATATGGGAGCCCTCAAGTTAAGCTCTGAATTTCTGGAAATTCAACATGCAATCACTGTCGCTTCATAAATTGACTAGATTGAGTAGATTTCCCTCGTACGAAGCTGTGCTGCTTCAGAGTTGTTGAACTTTCGTTCTTTACTTTCATGCGATATTTCAGACAAAAGTTATAAGCGGATTTCCTTTAGTCAAAACAATAAGACTTCAATCCCAAGGAAGTTATTTAAACCATCCAATCAAGTGGGTGTAAGTTTCAAGAATGGCCAACTTTTACCAAACAAAAGTAATTTAAAAGATGATGAACAACAATATCATACAGAGGCTGATTGTGCATTCTCATTTTAATCTAATGCGGTGAAAAAGTTTGAATAAAGAAAGAATTTTCTATGCATTTAAAAACCACAGGGGCGTGGGGAGGAATGCAAAATTGAGACGTATTTAACAATGGGAAAAAGGTACACTCTTGCTATCCTCCCATCTTCCCCCCCACCCCTTTTATTACTGCGTGATTAAAATAACTCATAAAATGCCTGCCGTGCCGTGCCTTACTGCGGTGATTAAAATAACTCATAAAATGAATTAAATAAAAGGAAAAGCACATTTTGCCGTACTTTTATGTTTTTATGTTCGTTTTACCATAATTTAAAAAAAAAATGCCTCAAAACTGTATTGATTAGCCTATTATTCAGGATTGCAATTTCAACATACAAACCAGTTATTCGTTTTATTAGCGTACTTTATATGCACTCCTTACTTGTACTCGAGGCATACAGTAGAACCGTGATGTTTCAGTCGATGGAGCATTGCTTCTAAATAGATGAGAAAAATTCTCCGCTTTTTCAACAGGCCTAATTACATAATTTAACAAGTGCTTCCATTTTTTTTTCATTTGTAAGAGTCGAAAATTTAAGAAAAACTGCTGCCAGTAATTTTAAGCTGATGAATAATTAAGTAAAATAAAAACTAATGGATAACAATCTGTATCTAATAAACAACGCTTTCATTAATCTTTTCTATATTTTTCTTTTCCTTCTGTTTATTTTTTTTTACATATTTTAAATATATTTAAACATTTTAAGCTGTATTTTCAGCAACCAAATCAAAATTAACATTTTAGAGGAGAAATGAAGAAAAAGAAAAGAGATTCACAAAATGTGTACTCATAAATTAAATCAGTCACTGATTTTTAAAATTTGAAGACGCCTCGCCTTGCCTGTAAAACTCCTTTTTCTGCATTAAGAGCTATAATGCAGTGAAATGCAAATAGCTTTCTCTTCCGAATGAAGTTAGTCTCGTCAAAAAGAAGAATTTTGCTTTTTGTACTGCCTTTTAAATATTGACCAGAAGCAGAAGTTTATATACAATAAATGTGGGTCTCAATTAACAAGAGTATTATTTAAACAATTGGTGTTGTACTTGATGTAATTAAACTCATTCCCTTGAAGATGCTTCGTGATCTCCCCTTGCTTGCAAAACTCCTTTTTTGCATTAAGAGCTATAATGCAGTGAAATGAAAACAGATTTTTCTTCCGAGTGTAGTCAAACTCGTCAAAAGCAAGAATTTTGATCTTTGTACAGAATTTTAAATGTTGGCTAGATACATGCAAATCTCAATTAGCAAAAGTATTATTTTAACCAGTTACTGTTGTCTTTCATGTAATTAAACTCATTCCCCTGAATCTGCTTCGTAATCTTCCCTTGCCTGTAAAACTCCTTTTTCTGCATTAACATCTATAATGCAGCGAAATGCAAACAGATTTCTCTTCGGAATGAAGGCGTACTCGTCAAAAACAAGAATTTTGCTCTTTGTATAGCCTTTTAAATGTTGGCCAAATCCAGGCGTTTATAGATGCTAAATGCAAATCTCAATTAGCAAGCGAATTATTTTAATCAGTTACTGCTGTAATTGGTGTAATTATATTCATTCCCTTGAAGATGCTTCGGGATCTTTTCCTGCCTGTAAAACACATGTTTCTGTACAAAGAGCTTTAATGCAGTGAAATGCAAACAGATTTCCCTTCCGAATGAAATGAAACTCGTCGAAAACAAGAATTTTGCTCTTTGTTCTTTGCTCTTTGCTTTTGTTGTCTCTTTGGCCTTTTAAATGTTGGCCAGATCCAGACGTTTATAGACATTAAATGCAAGTCTCAATTACCAAGCGAATTATTTTAATCAGTTACTGCTGTAATTGGTGTAATTATACTCTTCCCCTTGAAGATGCTTCGTGATCTTCTCTTGCCTGTAAAACACATGTTTCTGCACAAAGAGCTTTAATGCATTGAAATGCAAACAGATTTCTCTTCTTAATGAAAAGAAAGTCGAAAACAAGAATTTTGCTTTTTGGACTGTTTTTAAATGTTAGCCAGATCCATAAGTTTATATAAAAATTAGGTTTTAGTCTTAATTAATAACAGCATTGCTTCAACCATTTACTGAACTTGAAGAAATTAACGCTTTGTGATGCTTTGTGATTTTCAATTGCCTGTAAAACTTCTTTTTCAGCATAAAGAGTTACGATGCACTGAATTGTAAAAAAAGAGTATTGATCTTCAATTGTTATCTCTCTATTTTTTTGACTTCTATGTTAAACAGGAATTTTGATTTTATGTTGAACTTTAATCAGACTTATATGTATCTATAAACTCGTCTGCTTTGATTCCTAGTAGAAAACAGAAATTTTATTTTCATTAATTCAACTCGATTTCACTTTATAGTCATTTCTATTGAATTTATTTTAGGAAATGGATCTTATTCTTGCCTAGTAAATAACTTCTCTAGCATAAAAATCTTTGAATACTTTGAAACACAAATTCGTGTAATTTTTTACAATCAATACAAAATGATTTCTTTTACCAACCTTAACGAAAACAACGCGAAGTTAAAAATTCTAATTTTTTTTTTTGTGAAATGCAGAAAGTATTTAGAAATCCGTGTAACCCCCTAAAAAAAAAGCACTGCCTTTCAGTATGTATTCAAAGTTTGCTTCGATATTCTAACGATATTGATAAACAATTTTTTAAGCTATTTGTTATAAAAAGCAACTTGTTTAATCTTTAAACTTGCCAGTTCACGTTAAATGACTGAAAAAAAAATTCTTGCATATTTTTACTTATTTAAACAGAGAAGGATGGTGCACAGAAAAAAAGATGTGATAGTTGAGTGACTTTTTCCACTTTCAAAAAAGCTTCTGAGCTTGAAGATATTCCAAGAATTTCAAGATTTTCGGAGGTGAGAAGAGAGACACACATTTGAAAACATTTTTTGAAAATGAATTCTTTTTTTTGCAAATCTAAATGCAACATAAAAACGCATATATATATATATATATATATATATATATATATATATATATAAATATATATATATATATATATATATATGCGTTTTACATATATTTTTTTTTACAGTTGGTCTAATTTCTACGATTTTCTTTCAATTATTGGAAAAGATATAGCTTAGAGACAGTCTCATTTAATAAAATTTCAATTTAATAAATCATTACGTAGAGGGTTGCCAGTATCGGTGGTTGTAGTAGTATGTCGAAATTGTCAAGGTTGAGCAAATTTGGCAATTTATCACAGAGTTTGTCAACAAAAATATTAATTTCCCAAAACTGAACCCGGCGCTGTGATATCTTCTATAATCGGCGAGTAACTGCCGAAGATTACTTTTATTCAATGGGAATACTAATTAGTGTGCTTTTAAGCGACTTTTTCTTACGCATGTTTAGCGAAATTTTTTTTTACCACCCAGACCAATTTCGTTTTCCTTTTTTCATTGGAAAGATGGTACTTTAGAGGTAGCCTCCTATTAATTTGGTCATGTTCTGATGATACGATTACTGATATATTAATGGAACTCTTCAATTCTTATGAGCAAATAAACGTTACTTGAGCGATTCCTGGAGGGTATTGGGTTATATGAATTACCGTGATGATTTTATGGTGAAGAAATATGAAGTCGGTGTTCTTTTTGTTTCGAAAAACAACCCTGAATTTTAAAATGTAAGAGAAATTTACAAATATATACTAATTTTCTAAATAATTTGATTTAGCCATGCATTATTGACAGGTTATCATAAGAAGTAATCCACTACTTTCATACAAGAAAATTAGTACTATAATCGAAGTTGTGAAAATGCTTTTTCATTACACGAAGAGTATAGAAGTAACGGAGGTATGCAATTGTGTAGCTCTCTTCATAGAAATCCGTCTAAATTCCCATTGTATACGAGAAAAAAGAACGTCGTTAGTTAGCACATCTAAACTATAATAAAAAATGCATCATTAATATACTGTGGTTCCATTACAATTAAAAAAAAATATTTCTCGATTAAAACTTAAGCTTGCATTTTTAAAATTTATTCTGATTAATGATAATTAGCTTAAGATTTTAAATTTAGTTACTTTTCTTCTGTACATAATAAATTCATTTTAAAGAACTTAATTGGATGCAACAAAACTTTGAGGAGTTCTGGCAATCGTTTTTCATCTGGTCTTTATAAAATTTCTTTGACGCACTTCAAATCCTTAATCTATATTCAGACGTCATGTATAACAGATTGACGTCATTAACAATTGAAAGGAGACTTTCTTAAATAACGAGCGCACATTGTTCATACATATAATCCAATATCATGCTAAATAAAAAATTATCCAAAATGGTACAGAAATGTGTGTAAAGGTTGATACTTCGATAAATGTGCTCAACATTTTAAAGAAATGTTAATTTAATGATTCATTGTCTTTTCATTTAATCCTCAATTAAGTGATTTTAGTGCTTCATTGCATTTTTCGATTTATTCCCCAATAAAGGAAATCAGAAAAAATTTAATAGAACTCTTCATCGTTTCTACAGCGTTCCTACAATAATCTTTCTAATTTAAGTGAACTCACTGATTGAAAATGTTAAATAGCAATTCAATCAAGAAAAAAAAAAAACCTTTAACCCTTGATGCGCATTTTGTATTTGAAGTTAAATATCTGCTTTTGTGTTGAATGTCTCTCATATATGATTTAAGAATTTAATCAATATTCAACATTGATTTGAATTCCGATAAATTATGATTCGAAAATTTAAACGGTTCATATTCAAACATACCAACAATTTTTTTAAATTATCGTCTAATTGTCGTACTATATAAGCTCATGTGGTTGTTTAACGTTGCATCTCAAGAAGAAACAACAACACGGTAAAAAAATTGTACATCAACATTATTTATCTGATTTTTTTTTTTAAACTGGCCTATCACACAGCCATCGATAAGATCCAGACGTTTATAGACATTAAATGCAAGTCTCAATTAGCAAGAGAATTATTTTAATCAGTTACTGCTGTAATTAATGTAATTTAAACTCATTCCCTTGAAGATGCTTCGTAATCTTCCCTTGCCTGTAAAACTCCTTTTTCTGCACAAATAGCTTTAATACAGTGAAATGCAAACAGATTTCCCTTTCTAACGAAATGAAACTTGTCGAAAACAAGAGTTTTCTCTTTGCACTGTTTTTTAAATGTTGGCCAGATCCATAAGTTTATAGAAAAATTAGATTTTTGTCTTAATTAACAACAGCATAGCTTCAACCAATTACTGAACTTGAAGCAATTAATGCTTTCCCCTTGAAGATGCTTTGCGAATTTCAATTGCCTGTAAAACTCCTTTTTCAGCATAAAGAGTTACGATGCAGTGAAATATAAGAAAATGACTATTGATCTTCAATTGTTATCTCACTATTTTTTTGACTTCTATGTTAAACACGAATTTCGATTTTATGTTGCACTTTAATCAGACTTATATGTATCTATAAACTCGTCTACTTAGTGGAAAGCAGTAATTTTATTTTCATTAATTCAATTCGATTTCACTTTATAGTCATATCTACTGAATTTATTTTATGAAATGGAGCTTATTCTTCTCTAGTAAATTAGTTCTCTAGCATAAAAATATTTGAATTCTTTGAAAAACAAATTCATGTAATTTTTTACAATCAATACAAAATGATTTCTTTTACCAAACTGAACAAAAACAACATCAAATTAAGAATTCTAATTTTTTTTTTTTTTTTGTGAAATGCCGAAAGTATTTAGAAATCCGTGTAACCCCCTAAAAAAAAAGCATTGCGTTTCAGTATGTATTCAAAGTTTGCTTCGATATTCTAAAGATATTGATAAACAATTTTTTAAGCTATTTGTTATAAAAAACAACTTGTTTAATCTTAAAACTTGCCAGTTCACGTTAAATGACTGAAAGAAAAATTGTTGCATATTTTTACTTATTTAAACAGAGAGCGATGATGCACAGAAAAAAATGTCATAGTTGAGTGGCTTTTTCCACTTTCAAAAAAGCTTCTGAGCTTGAAGATATTCCAGGAATTTGAAGATTTTCGAAGGTGAGAAGAGAGACGTTTTTGAAAATGTATTCTTTTCTTTGCTAACTTAGATGCAACATAAAAATGCATATATATAAATATATATATAAATATATAAATAAATAAATATATATATATATATGTGTGTGTGTGTGTGTTTGTGGACCGATGGTGATGATATATATATATATATATATATATATTACAGTTGTTCTAATTTCTACGATTTTCTTTCAATTATTGAAAAAGGTATAGCTTAGATGTAGTCTCATTTAATTTAATCATATTTAAATCATTACTTCCAGGGTTGCCAGTATCGGTGGTTGTAGTAGTATGTCAAAATTGTCAAGGTTGACCAATTTTCGCAATTTATCACCAAGTTTGTCAACAAAAATTAGTTTCCAAAACTGAACCGTGATATCTCCTATAATCGACGAGTTATTGATAAAGATTACTGTTATTCAATGGGAATATTAATTAGTGTGTTTTCAAAAGATTTTTTCTTATGCATGTTTCGCGAAAATTTTTTCACCACCTAGACCAGTGAATTTTAAAATATAAGAAATATTTATACAAATATTTACTAGTTTTCTAAATAATTTAATTTAGCCCAGCATTATTAACAGGTTTTCTTAAAAAATAATCCACTACATTCATACAAGAAAATTAATACTAGAATAAAGTTGTTGAAAATGCTTTTTGTTTGCATGAAGGGAATAGAAGTAACGGAGGGATGCTATGGTGTAGCTCTCTTCATAGAAATCCGTCTGAAATTATATTATATGTGAAAAAGAGCACGTGCTTAGTTAGCGCATCTTTAATATAATAAAATATGCATAATTAATATTCTGTGGTTCCATTATAATGTTTAAAATATTACTCGATTAAAACTTAAGCTCGCATTAAAAAAATTTATTCTGGTTAATGACAATTAGTTTAAAATTTTAAATTTAAGTTACTTTTCTTCTGTAAACAATAAATTCATTTTAAAGAACTTAGTTGGATGCAACAATGCTTCAACAAAAGGAGTTCTGGCAATCCTTTTTTATCTGAACTTTATAAAATTTCTTTGACGTAGTTCAAATCCTTAATCTAAATTCAGACGTCATATATAACATATTGACGTCATTAACAATTGAAAGGATATTTTCCTAAATAACAAGCGCACTTTGTCTATACATATAATCCACCATCATGTTATATATAAAATTATCTATTATGGCTCAGGAATGTGTGTAAAGGTTGATGCTTCACTAAATGTGCTCAACATTTTTAAAGAAATGTTAATTTAATGATTCATTGCCTTTTCATTTATTCCCCAATTAAGCAATTTTAGTGCTTCATTGCGTTTTTCGATTTGTTCCCAAATTAAGGAAATCAGAAAAATTTAATAGAACTCTTCATCGTTTCTACGGCGTTCCTACCATAATCTTTCTAATTTAAATGAACTCACTGATTGAAAATGTTAAATAGTAATTAATCAAAGAAAAAATACCTTTAGCCCTTGATGTGCATTTTTTAAGTTAAATACCTGCTTTTGTGCTCCATTTATCTCATATATGATTTCATCAATATTGAACATTGATTTGAATTTCGAAAAATTGTGATTCGAAAATTTAAACGGTTCATATTCAAACATATCAAATATATATTTTTTTTTAATTATCTGTCTAATTGCCGTACTATGTAAGCTCATGTGATTGTTTGATGTTGAATTTCAAGCAGAAATACTTGTACATCAACATTATTCATCTGATTTTTTTTTTTAAATGGCCTACCGCACAGATATCGAACCAGCGGTCAGAGGTTTTGGCTTTATTCTCGAGATATATACTGAATACGCGTTAGAACCAAACGTCGGACGATTACACAGCCATCTGTAATGAATTACAAGAATTTATTTGGATTAAGATTACAAGCACTGCCAATTTCTAGAACAATTATGATCAATTACCATTAAAATTGTAAAAAGGCAATATTCTCGAACTTAATGGAATAAAATATCCAAAAATTCTAAAGTGATGAATTTTTTTAATTATAAAGTAATTAGTTATGCATACTTTTTTATTTTTGTAGTACTTCTAAAATATATATTTTTTAGATGATTACATTTGATTATAGTCATTTTGAAGTCTAGTTAGAACCCGTTAAAAGTCCTCCGCCCAAGACAGGCACTCCTCGTGCAGATTTTACTAACACAAGTAATCACAACAACAATATCTGAATTTTTAAGTAATCTTAAGCCATAGAAAAATTTGTTTTACATATTCTTATTTATAAAATACCCTTTGAAATAAATACTTAATCTAAACATTTTATTAAAAAATAATTTCAGAGAAAACTATATTTAATAAAAAATCTAAATTTTTATATTCAAACATTTGACAATATAGTTTTCTGAAATAAAAATAACTGCACAAATAGACTAATGTTTATACGCTGAACAATTAATATTCATATTATAAAGCAATATTCAGCAATAAATCTTGATGTAACAGATTTCTCTTTGCTATGCGAACATTTTTAATGGTTATTTTCAAGCACCAGAAGAGATTTAGTCCTAAAAATACATCAAACGTCATATATTCCATTAAGTAAGTAGATCATGGTCTAAAGAATGTTTTAATTTTGCCATAAATGAGCAGCAAATGGGAAAAGCATTTGCATTAGGGGAAGAGAACAAGAACGAAAAAACTTTCAAAGTAAAATATTTTTTGCTGAATATTTTGTTAGAATACAATAGTAGGGTTCACTTAAAATTGAGCAGTTAAAAAAGTCGAATGCATTAAAAGAAGGGCAATGTTATTTTTTTCTTAACAATACTTTTACTTTAGTACTTTTTTGTATGTTTACCCGTAAATTAATTTAAAAAGCATCTGTCACCTTTCAGCTATAATTTTTTTTGCCATTTTTTAACCGATGATAAAGCTTACGAGATGGATTTTTATTTTACGATAAAAAGTCCTGTCTAAGAACGATACTACATTTATAGTCAAAAACGTTTCGTAGTATTTTAGTAGTACAGAAAGTTAAGTGTTTCTCTGTGAATAAATTTCTATTTATTAAATTTATTTAAAGCTAGATAAAGAGAATAAAGACATTCTATTATATTAAAAAACCTTTTATTTAATGATGTTAAGCTTAAGTGTTGGAATGTTTGATATCAGTTAATACGTAACAGCATATAATTTTTTCAGGTATATTAAGTTTGATAATGCAATTGCAAATGAAATTTAGAATTTTGTTAGTTAGACTCTCATTCTACTACTTGGGTTTTACTAGTCACTCTTTCCATATAAGAGTATTAAAGGCGCATTAAGGTTTCAGGATATAAATCTTTTTATAAGGTTATAACTCTGTAAACGTCAATGGTTGACAGAACCAGATATCCCCACAACTGCTAGAGGGGGAAGAGTGAATAAAGCGTATGCGCTGCTCCTGGTCATTTGAAAGACCTGTGCAAAACAAATAAATGGAAAAAAAATAGTTGCACTGGTATTAAGCGAAGAGATTTTAAGCGCCGGTAAGTTAATGTTTTAGTTATTTTATTTTCCGTGTCAAAAAGCATTACAAAATATCTTCATTATTCGTTGGATGGTTGAATTTAGACAAGAGTAGTTTCTGCTAGTTTAGTAACTATAATCTTAGAAAGAGAAAAAACTAATTCAATAAATCTTTTTAAGTACGCAAAGATAAAATTTATCGAGTGTAGAAATTCAAATAAAAATTAATTCCTTGCAAAATTATACTTTCTACGCTGCAGAACCTGCTTATCAGGGGCCCATTTGGTTCCAGTCAGTGCTTGGGAAGGTGACAACCATTCTCGACTGAAACTGTATGGGACCGTGTACGCTTAACCCTTTGAGGCGCAACCCTTTCCCAATGCTGAAAAAAGGGCAGCCGTTGCCATCGCTCGACTTAACTACCAGCAAGATTGCGTACGATCGAAACGTTCATTGCGTGCCACAGATCTTTTTTTGACGGACTGCTGGCTGTACCGGATTTATTTTAAAGCATTAGGATTAGGACAAAAAGTTTTGCGCTTTTTAACACTTTCCAACAAGGTTGAAAAGTGTTTATGATTTCGGTTTATCTGTCTGTCCATCTGTCTGTCTGTCCGTCCGTCTGTCCGTGCTCTAACTCCCGTAAATATGCATCGATTTCGACCTAATTTACATATGTTATTCTTATCTACTGTACCATGTGCCCTATTGAAAATGGTATATGTAGCATTTATAGTTTTTCTACAGGAGCCCTCAAAATATTCCCAATACGTTGCGCTCTATGGGAAGTTATTCTTTCAAGCGTATCATCCTTACTATACAGTTGCCCTGTGATCCCTGAGTTCAAGATAAAACATTTTCCGCTATTACTGCAAAAAGATTACAAAGTTAACACAAAAAGCCTAATAACATCTACACCGTTTGTACGATCCGCTTGAAATTTTTCGTAATTATGTACAAAAATATAGAAAACAATCTGCGCTACTTAAATCATCCACCCGTTACCTCATTTTTAAGCGATTTTTCGCTCTTTTCAGCGCCATTTCATTTACGCGAGTCAATAAAGTTAATCATTTGCGTGACAAAATTAGCTGTTTCATATGAGAATGACTTCCTACTCACGCCACACTTAATCATGTCTTTCTAGATTTATAGGTTTACTAGCTGAAGTACCCGTTCTTCGCACGGGAATGAATGGACTTACGATTGATATTACGATTTGTGGCGATTACTATTTATTGTAATAAAGAGATATAGCTTTTATTTTTACTTTGAAAATTTAAAACATTTTATTCGGCAAAATCGCCACACATGGCAACCACGATCCTATTTCACACTTTTTTCACTACAGGGGTTACAGTTACGGAAAGCTTTTTGCGTGGAGAGCATCAAAAATCTCTTAAATTCCGGGAACGGGTGGATTTTCAAAGTTTTAAAGTGGACTACGATTTATTCTATATTATTTTACATATCTGTGCTAAATTTCAGGCCGATAGGTCCATTTTTGTGGATTTGTATACGAATCAAATCCACAAACAAACAAACAAACAAACAAACAGAATTTCATTTTTATTTATAAGATTTATTTATTTATACTCAGCGGATGTTCACAGTGAAATAAAATCGTTCGAATGGGAAAAGATTCCGCACTCTCCCATAAGAGCATGAAATTCGATTCTACTGTATATAATAAAAATTGAATATGAAATTAATTATTTCAGGTGGAAAGCGTAGACACGCTTTCGTCAAAAGTTTTTTTCTAGAGCCCGTTGCACTTGCCTTCCCAACGGGCTTTGACTTCTAGTTTTAGAGATATTCTGCTATTTGAAGGGAAACGAAATTGATATATGTTGTTAAGGATTACAAGATGAAACTTTCCATCGAAAATAGCGCCTGTAAAGTTAAATAGTTCTTCTACAAGAGCACTCAAAATATGTCCAATACAATACGGTCAATGTCAGTTTAGAGATAGGCATCTATTTAATGCGTATAATACTATAACCTACAACATAATTAGCTAATAATCCGACGAAGATCTAGTGGGTTGCTCAAATTGCACCAAAAGTCACCAATGTTGGCGACTTTTGTGATAAATTGCCAAATAGGGTACGAAAAATAGTATTTAAAAATGAACCGAGGTTGGCGATATTTTCATTATTTGGCGCTAAATCGAAAAATATCTAATGTGATAATATTAAGCTATGACGATTTCATTGGGAATTTTGAAAATTTGTTACTGGCACTGTAATTAACCGATTTAGTGTATCGTGTTCTGTTAAGGAATGGGTAAGGGCTATCTGCGTTGCGTAAGTGGAGTTTCTACGACCGACGAAAATCCGTTAATGTTTAAGAAACCTAAACAGGTTAACGGATTTACACGGAACAAAATTGCGAAAATTGATTTTTTAGCACTTGGAAAATGAATTTTAGAATGATAACCCTTAAAAGAACAAGTTTCGGGTTCTCCGTGTTCATCCGACACCGTTGTGTTATATAAATGAATATTTATATTTATAACTTATACCTACAAGTTTGAATGATTTCAGTTTGTTTGCCCATTCTATTATTCACACGTCCAGTGTTCTGTCATAAATATACACCGATATGTGGGAATTTTTTTTCTATCTACAGTACCATGTACCCTATTGAAAATAGTGTAAGTAGCATTTAAAGTTCTTTTACAGGAGAAAAAAAAAATCAAATACATCGCACTGTATGGGCAGTCATTCTTAAAAACGTATTTTAGAGATTTGGTTTTTTGAAAGAAAACAATGTTGGCATACATATGTTGTGATGTAAAACAATGTTGGCATATTAAGGCTCTCAAAGTCACGATCTCATTGAAAATAGTATCTGTATTATTAATAGTTCTTCTACAGGAACACTCAAAAGAATTCCAATACATTACAATCATTGGAATTTGAGAGACACTAATGCATTTCTAGCACGAGACAATGAGTATATATTTTTAAATGTTTCAGTTAAACGATGGATTTTTTAAAAATCTCTTTTACAAGGTCTCATAAAATTGCACATATAGTGATAATACAACGTTATCTTATCTTTGAAATCTCCCCAGATTTAAGGAAAATACATTGAAGTTTGGCGCAAAAATATTGATGTGTTGGAAAGGGTTTTATAACCAATGCGTTTGGATTGATTTATCTTTCTTGTTTGTCATGTAGATGGTAAAACGAAGGAAATCCAATGAGCTTAAAAGCGAGGCGATAGGTAGAAGCTATTGTAGAAACGCACCTAACCTGACAGCATAGCCAAAGGTAGAATGAAGTTTGAATCCGCAAAAAGATATAGTTCGCATATTTTTGCGGATTTTAAGACGATAGTTTTTATTTTGATTTGATCTCGGCCCTTGATCGGCTTTATTGTACTAAAAACGATATAAAAATGCATTAAAAATCTTTATTGGACTGTGCTTGGAAATATCATAACTGTTTTTTCTAATGGCAGATTCAGATCCTGGGTAAAATTATGAACAATTCGCATCGAAAATACAAGCTTACGAAATCACTGTGTGACGTCATACACACACGCGCTTCTCCTTACATGTTAGATTATATATCTTGCATCAAACTAAATGAGTCAGTTAAAGGCATTTTAGCGTGTAAGAGGATATGCTTTCTAATTACACCAGCTCCTACATGAAGTGAGTAATAACTGCTGTCACCCGCTCGCATCTTGTGGCCTGTTTACCAGAGTAAGACAATATCAAACAGCACGAAATATTAGTTTGATTCTACAATTGATAAAGTGCACGACAATCACGCCGGGGCACAGTTTCAAATAATAGCACGAAGAATTATGGGGAGGCACGAATTCGTCCTTGAGAATGTATGGAGTGTATGATGTCGTGAATTCCGATAAGCAATTAGCGTTTCTAGAAAGTAATTGCATGATGAAAGGGAGAAATTCAGATTGTAGTCAAGTGAAAGAATAAAGACAGATCCTGTGGAATTCAGAGATTTTAAAGCACTTTCTAAAATGATGCTGATGAATGAATAGTTCTGGTCACTCCGGTCGTTGCAAAGATGCAGCTAATTGGCAAAAATAATACAGTACACTCGCAAAAGTAATACAGTACATACGGAACGACTAGGTATTTCTAATAAAATATTTATTTTAATTTCTGTTTTTAGAACCTAAAGATAGTCAGTTCTTCTGTTTGCTGCTTTAAGATCTATGGATGTTAAGTACATTTTTTTTTCGGTAGAGCATTTCTTTACAGGATTCTCCTGTATTAATTTATGTTACTTTAAAACAGATGACGTTTTTGAAATGCTCTTTGAATAATGGTTTAACTGTAATGTATTAAAAGTAGTGTCATACTTTTTAATATGTTGGCTCATGCTTTTGAAAATATTTTGGTTTTTCTCAAATATGAGTTATATTAACGGATAACTTCTAAGCCATTTCACCTAAACAACGGGAATGTTTTAAATTCACAGTAATTTATGAAAATGTATACTCTCACTAACTGCGTAGTCCGGTCGCATTAGGTGTTAGGGCATAATTTACCGGGAAAAAATGTCAGCTGAAGTTAATCAGTGATGCACTGTTCTGTTTTGCTTAACATAATTGCATGTATTTTTCATTATATCTATGTTTTTTCCATTTATAACAGTATATATTTTGCTGTATAAAGCTGTTTACTTAAGCATTTTAAGTTCACTTTTAAACATTCCATTAAAAAAATAATTACTAATTATTGATTACAAATATTTAAAAAAAATTTCAAACAAAACTTTTACGTAAAGTTTTAAACAAAAACGGTATTAACAAGATAACACTTATTATTCAAAATTATGTGTACTGTGGAACCTGTCTATTCTGACCGTATTCGGGAAGAACAAAACTGGTCATCTTACGAAGGTGGTAAAGTGAAGTGGTCGTAATGTGAAAATGTACAAAAGTGTTCAATTTAGACAGGGGTTTCCTTACCGAAGTGTTTACGAAGGATCCACAGTATATTTAAATTTTACTACTGTGCTGATATCTCTTTCGTTTACGGTAAATTAGTGCCATCTATCGACACCTGCTTGAAAATCACGAGAACAATTTTTTTTGTGTGTGTGTGTCTGTGTGTACGTGTTTGTGCATGTGCGTTGGTGTCAAGGGTGTTCTCTGAAAAGCGATCGCCTTCTCAGGAGTACTTTTCAACAGCTTCATAAACAATGATGTTAAACACTCGAAAAAATTAATAATGCTTCTTCAATACAGTATGCGCTCAAAATTCATAAACAAAGAAATCGCCTTCGAAAATGGCTCATAGAGTTACTTTTTTGGGGAGCAATATTGCGAAATTCATATGCTTAGCACATTTTCCCGATCGTAAAACAGTAGAAATACAATTATCTGATCTCCAACTATCCGAATCGCTTTCAGAATTTTGGAAAAAAAATTAAGACAGAAATGGAAAGGGAAGAGACAAGCGAAGATGAGGATAACGTGCCACTTGAGAAATTCAGAAACATTCTTCTGAAAGTTCCGTGATGTTCAAAAGTCAGTGCTGAAGATGCAGTATAGATCTGTAGCACGCGATGAACGTTTCGATCGTCCGCCATCTTGCTGGTAGTTAAGTTGAGCGATGGCAACGGCTGCCCTTTTTTCAGCATTGGGCAATCTATTCAGCTGGTCTCGCATTCTGTGTCACTTTGTTGTAAAAGATTCTTCGTGATTGTCTTATCAACGCATTGCATAATTTCGTGAGTGGATTTACAACACACAGTGCTGTATTCCAAAGCTGCAGCACTTGTGCTGTATTATTTTACAAAAATATATGTGGTAAAATTACAGGTATTTCTTACAGTGTAGACGAAAGAGTCAAGAATCTCTAGTCCGTAGTATTCTAGCTAATCACAGCAGAATGACTGGTTTGCGTAGCGAGAAATTACCGTTCGATACACCCATGCACTAGAATTCCCTTTTTAAGGAGCGGACGCAACGATTTATAGATATCTTCAACTGGATACAAGCACTTATAGAGGAGAGATCTACAGATTGCATTAGTGCTTTCAGAAGTGTCCCTTACTATGATCTAGTATTTATGGGGAGTACATAATTCCAGTTTCATTCCAGTCATAAATTCCAGTTTCACCAATTATTTTCTAAATGTCTGGGCACATACATTTTTTTTTCAGTGTAAAATGTAATATGTTCTAATACTTAACGTAAGACATTTAAAAAATGTTTTTACAGCACTCACTATATTTTCAGCGGCTTTTGGAGAAATCTTCAATGTGCATTAGGTAGTTAATCAAGAGCATTCCTAATTAAATGGCCTGGTAGAAAGAGCGCATCCAAGTTCCATACACGCGAAACCCATAATTATAACTTAGCGAACAAAAATTGCAGCGTTATGCGAGAGCGTAAGCGAGCGTTATTCGAGATGCCAATCAGAAATCATTACCTTCTTCGGTGTGCCTTGGAGCTATTTAGAATAATAGCATAGAATCGTTCCAAAGCCAGGAAATGAAGGAGAGTGCCAATTATATGAGGATTATCCCCAACACGAATTATTTAAAGCTCATGAGAAGGAAATGAAATGGAAGGGAATGGTAAGTGCGGTTTTCGAAGGTAAAAATTCCAGCGGTTGTTTCACTTGTAATCCTACCATTGTTATAAATGGGGAAGTTTGTCAGTTTGTATGCTTGTGATTCTTTCACGCTGAAACTGGTGAACGGGTTTGGATGAAATTTGGAATGGAGATGGCTTAAATCCTGAATTAAGGATGTTCTTCGAGGAAATTATGTAAATGTTGAACAGATTTTTAAAGAATTTAATTGCGCTACACTGTTAATAAAAGTAGGTAAAATTTCACCATAAAATGCTGAATTAGCTGTAACCTTGCTGCGGAGAAACGTTGAACCAGGATTTGGTGTTTAACCCTTTGAGGCGCAATCCTTTCCCAATGCTGAAAAAAGGCCAGCTGTTGCCATCGCTCGACTTAACTACCAGCAAGACGGCGGACGATCGAAACGTTCATCAGCTGGCTGAGCGGCACAGCCAGCTTTCGTCAGAAAAGGGTTAAGAAATCGTACAATTTTTGTTGATGCCGCAGCATTAAGATTTGAGAACAGGTTGCGCATCTGTAACGTTTAATGATACTCTCAGTCGTCGATGGTCTCATTTTTTTTCCACGATCTTTTGCCAACTGCTGCTATGCCGACCATTGGATGCTTGATCAGATTCCTGATATTCACCTTACACTCGCGATATGGCTGAACTCGAAAATCTAAAACCTTGGAGATTCTATGCCCCATCTCTTATGCGCCAACTGTAACACCACGTTGAAGCTCCCTTTAGTCTTGGTAACATGCCACTGAATCAGCAAGCCTGATCTAACAACTTTGCTAAATACTTGAATTGGACAGGTGTTCTTAATACCGCATTACGTTACTCTGATTGGTTGCGTCCCGCTGTTATTTGCATACGCGCGAGTATTACAGTTTTTTAAAATTGTTTTTCTCTGATTAGAACACAAGCACAAAAAATTCGCATTAATTACACTCTGTCGATGGCAAATTAAAAGCGCACTTTAATTTACTGGAATCACTCGTCATGCTTAACCCTTTAAGGTGCAGTGTTCCCACTCTGGAAACACCAAACTCTGATGTTTTGACTGTTGCCAGTCACGAAGAATGGATTGGATTTCTATAAAAATAGTTGCGGGTGACATAGCTCCACGAGAATCCTTTACTTTTTAGCACGTCATTTCCCGTCAAAAAATTGTCACGATTATTTTTAATCACTGTGCGGCACAGACAGCTGTCGTCAAAAAAGGGCGTCTATATCTGTATCACGCGATGAACGTTTCGATCGTCCGCCATCTTGCTGATAGTTAAGTCAACCGATGGCAACGGCTTCCCTTTTTTCCAGCTTTGGGAAAGGGTTGCGCCTCAAAGGGTTAAGTATGTAGACAAATATCTGTTTTTAAGCGATTTATTATCGATGTATTCGGGAGTTTTTGCCTTTCTTGATTACTTATGATTCAACTTTATTAATTTACTATGACTCTTCTTGGACTCCCTGATGTAGCTACCAAGATGCCTTTCTTTCCACTCTCTATTTCTATTTACCCTGGAATATCTGCAAGCTTAATGAGCTGTCAATTTTCTCTAACGCAATATAAATTTATTTACCTTTTAGCTCCTGAAAATGCGAAACTAGTGTCTCATAATCATATATTTGCCTCGGCAAGTTTCAAGGACAGACCTTAATATCTGATTATGGAGATCATAAGATGAATGCCACAGATAACACACGAATCCCTTTATTAAGGAAAGGAATTTCTAGAATAACACTGTTCGTATTCGGCTTTTTCAGCTTCAGTAAACAAAGTTATTGAAACTAAACGGAAGTATGGAATGCCTGCAGTTATACGAAGCATAAATGAGTGCTTTCGCACTCATCCATAAATTAAGTGAAATCGAAAACAGTCTTGTTTAGTTATTTTGACTTCAGGAAAATAACGCTTGCGAAAATGAATAGTGTTCTTTTGATAAATTATAAAAAGATTAACCTTCGACACGTAATTTTGTATTGGCAAGTTCCCAGCAAACACACACAAGTTTTCTGAACGTCTATTAACGTTCAGAAGACGTTTTCTGAACGTTAGTAGACGTTCAGAGCACCTTTGTGTGTTTGCTGGGTTATTACCTTAATCTGATTATCATCAATTATTGAATTATCTACTCTTGAATAATTTAAGTAAATTATATAAACGAATCTCTTAACTGCTATTAAGAAACCTAATTTCAGTTTTTTTTTTCACTTGAATTTTTGATTAAGCTATAAGGTTATTGCGAAAAAAATTTGTTTCGCAACAAATTAACCAAGTTAAGGAGATGTTAAAAATTAATTTGTTTAAAGCAAATTAAGAAGAATTCTCAACAAATAGTGTTCTATGAAATATCTATGAAAGATGAAATAATTAAAACTTTGTAAAATAACACACACAGAAAGGTACTTAACCTCAGTACAATTCTGACATTAAGTACCTTTTTCTTTCTGCGTATTGTTTTACAAATTTTTTATTATTTCATCTTTTTAACAGCAGGCTTTAAATTATTTTTCATGCATGCAATTTTGTAGTTTTAATTGTTTCATCTATTGACAACTGATGTTAGCTTTGTATGTGTGTGCTATTCTACAAAACTTTAATTATTTCATCTTTTAACAACTGACGTTAAGCATTTTATGGGTCTTATATTAATAAGTTTGAATTATTTCAAAATTTATTTTTGGTTGTCTTAAATTACTGTTTTTAACATTTTGTTTTGCAATAAATTATTTTTATATTCATTGATTTGATGTAATTTGCAAAATATTTTTAAACTTATTAATAATTTTCATAAAAATGTGAGTTAAAAAGTTATTCTGATTAAGAACATAGCTTATGGAGGACTTTTCTCAGATAAACTGGATTTTATTCACAATCTGTTGAAAATAAACCCCAATCTATTGAGAATCAGTCATTCAACAAACAGATTGAATAACTTTCGTGAAGTCTTATTACAGTAGGAATTGCGAATTTTGAACAAAGGTCAAAAGCTGTTTATTGGCTGATGGGGCACAAAATTGAAATATTTAATGACAAATTCCATTTAAGGACAATCATACGAAACTCAATGCATATAAGTAAAGATCATTATACGTTAAGTACAAATATATTAATTTTTCAAATTTTATCTGGACATTAAACCACTTTTCTAATGTTATGAAACAGAAGTTTTCAAATTAAAGAATTATAACAAAAAGTTGATTCACATATAGTTGCTTTTCTTCATATATTCATCAGTTCTTTGAGTACTGATGAATATATCAAGAAAATGGGAGGGGATAGGATGAATTATAATATTAATCATATTGGATGGGGCTACGATGAATATTATCATTCATCGTAGCCACATCCGCTAGTGTCCTCGAAGCCTATTGAGAACTGAGTTAGGTATTTTTAGCTCATGCTGTTCAGTTTAATACAGCATCAACACGTGAAAAATAATTCAGAGATTTCTCTTCGAAATCTGTTGGGATGTATGAAATTGATATGTTTTACTAATTCAAACAGTTTAATTTGATCTTGAATTATTTTATTACCAGGAAATATGCTATAGTGCTAGAAATATCCTATGCTAATATTTATGCTTCACCAAAACTGGAACTCCGAAAACAGGACTGAACACTATAAAATATTCTTGTTGGAAGCTATATTTAATTTTTCTCGCACTTTAAATACCTCATACATCTTAACACAGTTTAATCGATAAGAAACACCTCTGTTTTATTGGAGTTAAAATTTTCGCTCCTCATGCATTTTTACTGTACAATTGGGGCTGTAATTGAACGATTGTTTGCTGTTTCAAAACTAGTCATGTTCTTTTTATGCTTTTTCTATGACTATTTTCACCAGCGATCAGAATAATTCCGGTTGGTAAAGCTACGTCTTTTCAAACATAGATGCATTAAGCGCAAAAGATGCCTGAACAACAATGAAAAAATATAAAGCCTTAACTACAATAATTAATACATGAAGTGACAAATCATTGATCAGCAAATGGCACTTGCTTGTTAAAGCTGTCACTGATTTTGCTTGGCGACACTATGATGAAGCGATGATCGAAGCTTCTGTTTATTTAGCTAACCAAGCTCGTAAAGTATGAATGTGGAAATCAAAAATTAAAATAATACTTAATATGTTTTTCCTAAAATATATTTTTAGCTAATTAATTGATTTAGCCAGGTTTCATCTCGATCTCATTGGTGATGTATCTAGTTTGCTTATCGATCGTATTTAGTGGCCACTATAACATGAAAGTGTATGGTGTTATAAATGGGATAGTGGGGTAAAATGGGTAGGTTTACTTTTCGATCAAAAATGTAAATGAATTGTTTCTGAATGATATATCTTTTTTAAGCTGGTTCCTGTCATTAGTTGGTAAGATTTATACTCATTAAAAAGTTTATTAATTGCATGTGGAAACATAATAATAGCTTTTATCTGCTTATAGAATCCATTTTCTTTTCTTTTGTCTCCAAAAATATTTCAAGAAACTAAAAAATTACTGAAAATTTTAGGAACTTTTTTATTATTTGCAATTTAGAAAATTGGTAAACTTGGTTTTCAGAAAAAAAGAATGGTTTAATATTTTTTTCTTTCTATTTATGTTTTAGTGTGGCGAGGTGAAATGGGTATCTAGGGATAGACGCGAGACTGCAAATTGGCGTCTGGCTTCTCTCCTAAAAGCTTTGCCTCGTATCGAAAATCCCTATATCATAATGTTAAAAATGACTGCCTCGGCTCGCAAAAAAGCTGCAAATCTCTGTCTCGTCTCGCGTCCATCCCCAATTTCATCCTACCTTACCCTGCAACAATACTTGTCAGTATATCGAACCTAAGTCTAATCGCCCAGTTCAAAAAATACTTTTAAAATTAAATAATTAAATAATGTAAACTATGATAGAAAATAAATAAAATTTGATAAAGTGTATTAATTGATTTTGGCTTTTTTTTTTAATCAATTACCTACTTTACCATACCATATAGGAAAAAATCAGCTATTGATAAAGGTTAATATTTTTGCAGGTGTTTGTGTGTAAAACTTAGTCACATAGCATCTTTTCATGTAAGAAGAGGATAAATGAGCTGCATAAAGTAACACAAAAAAGTTGCATATTTAACATAATTACGAACAGAAAATAGCCAATGAATAAAAAAGCGTCTGTTTTTAACCCATTTTAAGCCACCTTACCCTAACCAGCAAATTATTTACCAAAATGCATATAAAGGAAATGATGCAGATCTTTTATGCAAATACTCAATGAAAAAAAAACAGTACATATATTCAGATAGCCTATATTAGCAAATAAAAGCTGTCAAATATTATGTTCTTTATGCTTGCACTATAACATGATATTGAGTAAACTATATCCATTAAAATATGTGCTAAGCAAATGAAATAGAATTTATATAAAGTATTCAATATTTGTATTCAGATAACTTCTATTGTGAAAGAAATGTTGTCAAATATTGTGTTTTACCTTTGGATGCAGAGGAAAAACGAAGTAAAATAGGTCGCATTTGTCCGTCAGATATCTCATTTTAATTTCTATTTACTGTGCAAATTATATTTACAAATGAGGTGAAACAAAACTTGTTCGAAAACGTATTTCATTTGATTCAGAATTCATCCAAATATCAATACATTCAAAATGTTGTTAGACGTTAATAATTTTAGTAAATATTTAGACAACTTTTAATCTAGAAAAAGCGTTAAAATGAAAAATAAATAACATGAATGCTGTAACATCCAACATTTTTATTTCAATAGTATCTTTAATCAGCTCATATACTTAAGTTATAATGTATATAATATATAAAGTATAACAGAAAAAACTTATGCGAACGAGATCATAGATGAAGGAAAAAAAAATGATTTTTAATACTAAGAATATCAAAATATACTATCAATCACACATTTTTCCAGACACTTTAGTAATAAATGAATGCATTTATTTAAATATTATTGAACAGAATAAAACGAGGCGTTTTTATTGATTATGAAGAATTCTTTTCCTTCCTAGTTCATATATTATACTGCAATTTATCAAGAAATTCAGACATTATATTCATTTCTGGTTTTTTATGTGATTTTGAATTATCTTTTGTTTAGCGATATTCAATAAAATTAAAATATTTGTATGAGTTTAAATGTGTTTGAAGGAATAAAAAACATACAGGATATATATAGAATTATGTTTTATATAAGAGTATAAACATTTTAAAATGTTAAATAATGGTTTAAGGGCATATCTGTATAAGTAGAAATAATTGAACATATTAACGCATCAACTGAACGTATGCACATTGAAAATTCTCAGTATTTCTCTTTAGTATTCTTAAGCAATGAAAATGAGCTGAGACTCACAAACTGAAATTAAAATTAAGGTTTCTATAAAATGCTTGTTTAGTAGCAATTTTGTAAATGACAGGATATAATAAAATCGACAGAATAATTCAATTTAAAATCATTTTCTGGCTTTTTCTTTTAAATTATAACAATAAATAGATAAAAACATAATAGAGATATTAATAAAATACAAACTTTTGTCCATTTTGTCCAAGTTAAGTATGAAAGTCTTTTACAAAGTGCTTAAAATTATGTTGTGAGATTTTAACATTTTTTAATTGTAAAATAGTGAGTTAGCTTTTTACCCGATTTATAAAGAAAGATATTTTGTGTTTTATTTTTCATTTAATATTTATGAAATCTTAAATGATCATTAGTTTTTTTCACACAACAATTGATTTCTCGAAAAACCAACATATGAATATTTTTTTAATAAATAAATGAGAGTTTTTTCTTTTCAGAAAACATTTATTTTATTAGTTTTATAGAGTAAGAAGTATTGCCAGCTGTTTTGTGTACTTCTTTTAGCTCATTACAATCGTAAGTCATTGAGTTACAACAGATATAAATTTTGAGATAATACCCTAAAAATTCCTCTACAAACCATAATTTTTTAGCAGTAAGAGAAACTTTTTGAGCTTTTTTTTAAACACTGTAAATGACTCTTTAGTAAAAACTCAATCAGTCATATTATTTTGTAATCTATCTGAAAGGGCTATACGGATTAAAAGCCAATCGTTAGAAAATTTTAAAACTTTCTGGACGATATGGATATCTTTCTCAGGGGAAAAAAATAGTTCCAAGTCTCCCCACTAAAAGACGTGTTAATTAGAAAAGTCATGATAGAAAGGAAAATTTCTTTTACTTTTACCTAGAGGCTATTAAAAAAAACTATAATGTGTTCCGTTAAATCTTATGTGTATTGTGCTTGCTTCCGCAGCGTACCTTAATCCATTTGTGCCTGGATATTTTTGCGAATTTCTTGGATTTTTACTGATAACAGAAATAATAGATAAATTTCTGATGTCAACTTCTTGAACAAGGGATGATTTCTTTTAAAATCATTATGCATAAAATTCGAAATATCAACATACTACTTGGTCATGTTAAAATATTTTGTAGAGTTGAGGCTCAATACTCATGAATAAAGGCTAGGAAAAATAAATAACGTTTTCGACTAATAGCGAAAATGCCGTCCCAAAAAAGGGACACTAGGCATAAATGGGTTAATGCTTAGTTCATTAATAATGATATCTGGAACTATTTTGTTCTACTGAAACAATTTCCTCTCGTCTTCATTAAATGACCTAAAAAATTCAATTTTTATTACTGTTTTTTCCTGTATTTCCTGTATTAATTTCCTGTTGTAAGATTTTAAGCATGGGGACGCTATCAAGTGTCTGAAAAAATATACCCCTTATACAGCATTTGAGAAACATTTACTCCCCGGATTCAAAGAAATGAGCAGATTCTGGGAAAACATGTGTACTTTCAAGTTGTTGCATTTCTATAAATTTGAGCAAATTAGTAAAACTAGCAACAAATTAGTGAGGAAAATCTGGGGCAAAAATGTTGCCAGATGCTCCTTAGCAAAAATTGCTTAAGTCAATTAGAAAAATCTCTAAGTTTCGCTAAAGTTGCTAATATTTTAATCATGAATGCATTGCGCTATCTTCAGATGCAATTAAAAGTGGCTGAATTTAGTTAGAAAAGCTGCTAATTTCCTCAAAAGACAATGAACATTTTTATTAGGTGATGCGTTATATTAGCTACAAACTCAATGAAATGTCACTAAATTTCTTGACAAACCCCATTAACACAATGAAAAGGGAATAAGTCATTTGAGAGAGGACAATTACTTCCCCCTAAAGTCGATATATTTTTTTAATTATGGGACGTATTGTATTAACCCCAAATGCAAAAAGAAAAGTCTATAAAGCTAGCGGAAAACTCTCTAAATTGTCAAACACTGGCAAACATCTAAAGGATTAAAATCAATATTTTTATAACGAGAAAATAAAAATTTATGAAATATGAAAGAGAGTCAAACAAAAGAGAAAGGTTCGCTACTAAGTATTGAATGTGCATAAAAGTATATCCCTTTAGATAAATATAAAAAATGTATATAAATATGTATGTTCGATGGTTAAATCCCTAAAAAATATTTTTTTCTGCTAAAAGATACAAGATCCCGCGAATTTTACTTGTTTTCTTATCATTTTCAATATAAAGCACAAACCTTAAACCAAAACGTTTTGTTTACTTGCATTTGAGCTAGACTACATGGATAAAAGATTTCATGAAATTTTTCCCGTTTTTCGTCATCTTTCGGTATAAAGTACAAACCTTAAACCTCGACATTTGGTTTCCTTGCATTTGAGCTAGACTATTGTAGCACAACACGGACTCCTGCCTAATCCAGTCCGAGTAATTTAACGCGACTGAAAAGCGCCAACTGAAAATCCGGAGACTGCTATATAAACAGTTAAAAAGCTATAAATATGCAAAACCAGAATTTTGTATCCCGTTTTCGTCGAATCAGAAATAGTTATTTTCCATTGCTAATAGATAACCTTGCAATCCCTTTGCTGTGTACACTGATGCACTTTCATTATATAATATTTATTTCAAGGTTGAAAAATATGGCAACGACAGAATACTTGTTTTCTCCTTACAAACTGCCACTCACACGTGCCAGTAATGTTACAAATTATTTATTGCTGGTTTAGCGTTTAAATACTCGAGAGAAAACAGTGAAAGAAATATTCAAATTCAGATCGCTTTGGATCATTTTTGTTTGCTAAGCTCATGTATTTTTATAGTATTTAGATTTTTCGGTTGCGAAAGTATAATCGAAAAGGAATATACATAAAATAAACTGGAATATCACTTTTAAAAGGAAAATTTTATATTACAGATTTAGCTTCTTTTTGTTGAAAGATATAACTACATAAAAAGTTTTAAAAATTGAAATGGCAGATACTTAAATGAATTTAAATATCGGACAAAGTGTAACTACGACATTTTTGTTTTTTGCATATTGCGCAAAAATGGTTTAAACTCATGAAACAAAATGTACAGTAACTGAAAGTTCTTAATACAAAGCTATGAAAGTCACCAAAAATTTAATACTTTTTTAGAATAGATCTTAAAATGCGGTGAGAGATATTCTGTCATAGCATCATATAATAACGACAAAATGAAATGTTGCTGTGTTAAGCATCATTACTTGAAATGTGGAGATAAGTTGGTTCAAATTTCATTTTTTAAAGAGATTAGCATATTATGAATTTCAGATGTTTTCCAACGCATCGTACACACACTCAACAAATAAATAAATAAATAAATAAAAATATGAAATATTTTTATATTTTAAGTATGCACTAAAGTGCCAAATTTAAAAACGTATTACAATCCATGCGTCGGTCCTATTTGTCTTCCTTGTTCCCTTATGTCGGCAAGTGCATCATAAACATTGAGTGGTTCGTTTTGTCTTCTTTGTTATATAAAAGACTTCTTTGAATTGACATTTTTGGAGTTAAAATCACCTACTAAAACTGTTTTACAATCTTCGCCTAGAATTTTCTTATTATACTTTACTTTTATAAATACAGCTTGGAAAATGCATCCTAATCCATGGGTGTCAGCTTTTTTAATCTTTATTGTTCCATAAAACACTTTTTCAGAATCGAAATCACTAATTAAAACTGTTTTACAATCTTCGTCAGGCGTATTCTTATTATATTTCGTCTTTATCTAAATCGTTTACATTAATATAGAAAATACAGCCAAGTGGGTTTAGTTTCTGAGACTTACTCTCGGCAACAAACTTGGATATGAATTGCCTATTTTGCCAAAACTGACGACTTTTGACTTATTTAGATGCACATCTAGATTTGCGCTTAGTGATTGATCCACGTGAATAAATGCTCATATTCACTAACCTTTTTAAATAGACTCTGCAATGAAATTAAAAAGTATGTAAATCCCTAACTGTACGTGATTCTGCAATGCAATATTTGACCTTTAATACAAAAAGTACAAAAGACCCTTCTATACAAATACCCCAAAATACAAAAAGTTGCATTTTTTGAATTTCGACAATTAGAAAAAAGCTCGTCAATGACAGGCACTTTCAATAATCAATTAATAAACTCCCGTATAACACCGGTTCATTTAAGACGGATTCGTATAAATCGACAAAAAATTCTAACATTTGTAATACGTGAAAATGAAAAAAAAAATCCTTATACAGGTTGGTCAGTATAAAAGAAGACTCGATGGTTTTTCTTATTACCCTTGAATATGACAAATGCAGCAACTATCCTAACATTGAAGTATAAGTTTTTGATCCTTCTTTAAGTGTGGAGACAATTTCCAACGCGGTTACAATTTTATTTGTGAGGTAAAACAGAAATGGAGATTCACAGTGTTACTTAATCAGGTGATAATTTTATTTTTGAAAACCGTAATTTAATTAAAATTTTTAGATTATCATTTCTTACAGCAAATGTTGAAAATATTTGCCACCATTTTGAAAGAAAAGATGAAAATAATTGGGTTTTCTAAAGAAACCTGCAAAAATCGATTAATTAAAATAAATCGATTCCACTTCTGTTTTACCTCACAAATAAAGTTGTAACAGTCCGACAGCGCTGGAAATTGTCTCTCACACTTAAACAAGGTCCAAAATTTGTATTTCAGTGTTAGAGTACTTTCGACATCAGTCATACTTAACCCTTTAACACACAGTGTTCCCTCTCTGGGACCTATAAGCTCTGATGTTTTGACTGTTGCCAGTCACGAAGAATAGATTTGATTTCAATAAAAAAAGTTGCGGGTGACGTAGCTCCCCGAGAATCCTTTACTTTTTCGCACGTCATTTCCCGTAAAAAGATGGTCACGATTATTTTCAACAGCACGCACATCTGCTGAAAAATGGAAGAATGCGAGAACAGCTAGATAGATTGCCCAATGATGAAAAAAGGGTATCCGTAGCCATCGCTCGACTTAACTACCAGCAAGATGGCGGACGATCGAAACGTTCATCGCGTGCCACTGATCGAGTGACCCTTTTTTGACAACAGCTGGCTGTGCCGCACATCCAGCTGTCGTCAAAAATGGGGCGATCGTCCGCCATCTTGCTGGTAGTTAAGTCGAGCGATGGCAACGGCTGCCCTTTTTATCAGCATTGGGAAAGGGTTGCGCCTCAAAGGGTTAAGGGTTATAGGAAAAACCATCGGGCACTCTCTTAAATTTATCCCCCAGTATAACACGGTATAAGAATGAGACAGATGATTTTTGTTGACTGTTAACACACTGTGTACAATGTTGATGGTACGAGAAAAAAAAACACTCAAAATACTGGTGTTAAACGATAAAATAAATAAAAAATTCGTGAAGAAAACACAAATAAAATGTTACTTATAACACGATACGATCGTTTCGACCAAAATTTTTCGGTCTCCAGTTAAAGCCCTTCGTCTCACTGAACAGTACTCTGTTCAGTGAATTTTGGTCGAAACAATCGTATAGTGTTATAAGTAACATTTTACCTGTGTTTATTCACAAAGTTTTTATTTATTTTATTGTTGATGGTGTTCTTGCACTTGTATAAGTTAAGGGGATGGTGGACACCCACAAATCATCAAAATTGGCCCCCAAAAAATGTGTTTTTTCTTTTTAACATTCTAATATTCTACAGTTAAAGCTGAACCATGGAGAAAAAGCCGCGTATTTCTACGGCAATTTTTTAAAAAGATATTAGGGTTTGAAAAAATTAAAAGGGACAGTTAAATGTCCACAAAAATGCAAACAAATACGTAAATAAACACGTCAAAATTTTCATTGAACGTTTTACAAAATAAGCTAATATTCGAATGAAATTATTTTAAAAATATGTTTTGATAAGGTAAAATCATAAATAAAATTATTCAGAAGAGACGGTATTAAAGGTAAATGGAAAATTACACTTTAAACTGTATTTTCTCCAAATCAAGTTTTTTGTGATTTTCTTGCCTTCGAAATGCTCCATGCGACTTAATTTTGGTCGGAATTGTACAAAATTTACTACAAACATTCTTCTCATATATTACAATAAATCTGTGTATCCTTTTTAAATAGGGTCTAAATCTCGATTATGAAATTTCCTTTTTATTTACGAAAACTGAAAAATTTCGGGAAAGTTTGTTAAATATCCATGAAAATATTTCTAAAAAATTAATTACTCTGTCGAATCAAAAACCGATACACAGACTTTTTTTTAATGTATTTTTATCCGCTCTTATATTAAACGAGGAATGTTTGTGTGTGTGTATGTCAGAACGATCTCGAAAACTGCTCTAAGGATTCTTTTTAAATTTTGGTACCTGGGGGTTTTTTCGGCTCCTGAAACGATTGAGCTAGGTTAATTGATTGAAAAAACTCTAAAACGCTCAAAATTTTAAATTTTAAATTTTTAAACGGTAGCACCATCTATTGTGCGTTTGAAAAACACACTTGATGCAATCTTCCAAAAAGGGACGCTCAAATAAGTTTGGGGCGGATTAAAAAATACACGCCATCGATATATAATAGTAAAAATTAATTTCGCAAAGAAATAGAATATATGGAACTTGATATTCAGTACACAGACAAATAAATATTTTAGAAACTAGATATATTACACCATTCAGCTACATAAATTTGTTTAGAATTAAAAAGTTATTTTTATTTCAAAATATCGTCCTGGCAACCAGCGAAAGAAAAAGAGAAAAGAGTCTTCGTTGCCATCCCCGTAAGCACCTTGATGGAATATACGTAAATAATTTAATTATTCTTAATTCATAGTTATTAATACAAAACTATTCGTAAATCTTATGGGAAAAATTGCCTGAATTTATTACAATTATCCTTTTGTAACTAACGTAAAGCTAAATGTATTAGGTTGTAACGAAAGTTTTCCGCCACCCCAAACATCGTCAGGACACAGTTCGCGTTGCCGTATTTGCTCATATTTTGTGAAACGATTTTTGGCATTTGAAAGAAAGAGACTTACTTTATAACACTGTGCTATGAAATCTGTAAAAAAATATAGTTATCTTTAAGTACAAGGTGTCTCCAATGGAACTATCACTCTTGCGGATTATAACCATCATTTATTTCCAGTTCTGTTGCAAAAAGTCAGCTACAGAATATCAACGAATTATGCGTACAGCTTTAAGTACTATTGTTGTATCATGTGACACTGTGCAGGTTCGGTACACAGCACAAGGTTCAAACACAAGGACAAGTTCACAATTTCAAACACAACGACTGTGGCATTTAAGAAGCAGAGGGCTCTTATAGATGGGCTCTTATAGAGGGCTGGTCTATTGATGTTGATGAGGCCAGTCTGCGAGAACTTGTGCAAGAAGATCAGTTATTAACCACTCGACAGTTATCTAAGGAGTTGGAAGTTAGTTTTTCAAGCAGATTTGGCGGAAAACTTTCGTTACAACCTGATATTTTCGCGTATATACTAAAACAATAAAGATTTTTCATGTATTTTATTGATCCATATGATGCGAATTTCAAAAGTGCATAAAAGTTTCAGCTTAGAAGAATAATTTAAATGAAAATGACACCCTTTTCAGTCATTCACAGTAAGAAAAAAGATCCTGTGACGTAACATGAAAATTCCATTTTTACTTCCTTGTACGTAGTATAAGGAAGTAATGTGATCCCGAAAAATTTTGGGGGCCAAATTTCGACATAAAAACCGATTTTGACTACCTCTAAATTGAATTTTAAAAATTTTTTCGATGCATCTCATCGTAGGCTAGCATGCACGATCATATTAACGCGTCTGCAACTCATTTTGACCAGTGGCGAGTCTACTGTGGCCAGTTTTTCCATGCCGTCTGTACGTACGTACGTATGCGTGTACGTACGTACGTACGTACGTACGTATGTATGTAACTCGCATATCTCAAAAACTATTGGTCGTAGAATGTTGAGATTTGATATTTAGGATTGTTCTATGATCTAGTTGTGCACCTCCCCTTTTGGTGGCAATCGAATGGATAGTTTATGTACAGGACCGCCCCAAAGATTCGAAATACATTACGCTCTATGGGCCGAAATTCATTAAACTCGCCTAACTCAAAAGCTATTAGGCGTAGAATGTCGAAACTTCATATTTTGGATAGTTGTAACATCTAGTTGTGCACCTCCCCTTTTGGTTCCATTCGACTGGATAGTTTATCTGCAGGACTGCCCAAAACATTCGAAATACATTACACTCAATGGGCCGAAATTCATTAAACTGGCATATCTCAAAAACTGTTAGGCGTAGAATGTTGAAACTTTATATTTAAGATTGTTGTAACATCTAGTTGTGCACCTCCCCTTTCGGTTCCATTCGACTGAATAGTTTATCTACAGGACCGCCCAAAAGATTCGAAATACATTACGCTCTATGGGCCGAAATTCATCAAAGCGTTTTTTAGAGGTATTGGGCTATTTCAAACGACTCAGAAGTGATATATGCTGTAAAGAGTTAGAAAATGAATTTCTCTATTAAAAAAAGTGTCTTTATCATTTATAGTTCTGCTACAGGAACACTCAAAAGATTTCCAATACATTACGGTCAATAGCAATTTTAGGGGCATTCATCCATTTCAAGCACAATACCGTCCTACCACATAAGTTAGGTAATGGTCCGACCACGGTCACGTGCCTCCCTCAAGAACTATGCCAAAAGTCGCCAAGCTTGGCGACTTTTGGTGTACGTGTGTGCATATTTAACTCTCAAATCTCAAAAACTATTATAAAATTTCATATATAAGAATGTTGTAACATCTAGTTGTGCATCTCGATTTTTGGTTCCAATCTACTGGAGAGTTTATTTACAGGACCACCGAAAAGAATTTCAGTACCTTAATGTCTATGGACATCTTCATTATAACACAACTGTAGACAGTCATTGTTTGGTACATGCCCAAAATCTCGCCATCTGTCCTCGACCTTGGCGAGTTTTGGCGAAATATCGCCAAATTTGGCGATAGTCAGTCATTTCGTCCATGCCCAAAGTATCGCCATTTGTCATCGTTCTTGGCGAGTTTTGGAGAAATATCGCCAAATTTGGCGATAATCTGTCATTTTTTGGTTTATGCTTAAAATCTCGCCAAATGTCGTCGACATTGACGAGTTTCGCCGAAATATCGCCAAATTTGGCGCCAAAAATTATTTCCTATTTTGTATAACTCTAAAACTTTAACCCGTAGATTTTTTTAACTTTGTATTTAGAACTATTGTAATATCTAACTGTTTTCAATATCTTTTTTGACAGCAATCGACTGAGAATTTATTTACATGGTGAGCCAAATGACTTTGAATACATTGAGGTGTATAGATGCATTCAATTCATTGAAGGTCTGTGCTCACTGACTACTTTGGCTATCCCCAAAATCTCGCTGACTATCTCAAGTTTGTCGGCTTTTGGTGAAATATCGCCAAATAAAGTGTCAGAAGGAAATCTTTCAAATTGAACTCAGCTTGGCGATATCGAAATATTTGGCTAGAAATTGCTAAACCTTACTATTATTGATATTTTATCTCTTTCAAACAAATAAATTTAGAGGAAGTGCGTCGAAAATATTTTTGATCTAATGGACGTGCAAGGAAGTCATGTGTTGGACACATCAGATTTTTTTTTATAATAACGGCACTAGGTTGAATTCTATTTTAACTGCCTTATTCCGCCAAGTTGACGATAAATATTTAAATGTAGTTACCCTGACGACTTTTTTTTTTTTTTAATGGGTCAACCGTTTATAATGAAACGATGTTCGAAACTCCAATGAAAAAATGATACGATCGATTTCTAAATTGGGCTCGCAGCCGATATTCAAATTAATTTTGCAGATGATCAGCCATCAGTTTAGTTTTCATTCACTGCAGTTGATGATTTCAACTCATTTATTTTATCATCGTATGGACAACCTTTTAAAAGTTGCGGGCAGAACTTTACGATAGTGGCCTCCTGGGCCTGACTTCAGGATGTTAGCAAAATCGCGGGCCGTATAATTCGGATTTATATGGAAGTTTGAATGTTTTATATAGGTTTTATACAGGGTTTTGACTTGTTCTGAGGGCTGGTCCAAAAGCCATGGCTGGCCCATCGGCCCGCAGGCTGGGAGTTGTCCATATGTGGAAGCAGTAAATTGGGAGGCTGATATCTGGTTACTAAGATTTTTTCTAATAAATTTTCAATTCTTATTTAGACGTGGATTAGACTGTGTTGTTTTGTGTTGTGTACTATCATTAAACTAAAGGATAAAGCCCTTTGTGGAGACAATTACAGCGGTCGATAGAATGTCTACACTCATAATATTTAATATTTACCCACTTAAAATCAAATAACTTCATATTCAATTTTTATTATACATCGAAATTCGAATTGTATAATCTGCAGAAACATTGCGTATTCGAAACATTTCGTTTGGTATCAACATCCTCTCCTATATCCATGCTTAATGCATAGAAAACCGTTTTATTTTTGAAAAAAAGTTAAACTGAGTAGTAATTTAGAAAAGCTATCTTAAGCGAATTGGAATCGTAATTTTTCCTCCAAAGCCTGATAACCGTGACTTCAATGTACCGTCAATTTCAGTTGCAATAGATACTTCTGACACTCAAATGATTAGCTTTTTTTATTCTCTTAAATGAAATAGAGCTAAAAATACAAAAAAAAACTTAAAAATCAGGGAACGGGTGGATTATCAGATTTTTTTCTTTCTTTCTTTTTCTTTTTTTTTTCTTTTTTTACATAATTATGATAATTTCCAGCTGATCGCACCAACGAACCGTGTAAATTTTAAGTTATTAGACAATACATTTGTAATCTGTTTGGATGGTAAAAGTTTTATTTTGAGTGGTTGAACTGGAATTGTGACAGAGTCAGGGATCAGCGTAACTATATAGGAGCGATGTATTTTTGATTTATTCGAGGTTAGAAGTCCATTTTCTTCAGTCCATCCGTTTGTTCTATTATTGTCAACGTTTAAGTAGTTGTTAGGGTTATTATAAAAGAATATTTTTGATCTATTCTGTTTTTGATTTCATGATTTCGAAGTGTCCTTTTGTACTAATAATTTAAATTGCGTTACACTTTTTATTTTCTTAAGGGTGAGTTTATAAAATAAAATTATGTTTAAAGCATATTTATGTAAGATTATACTTTTATGGCATCTATATTTAATTATCTATAAGATTGAATTTACGTTTGTAGAATTTGTTTATGCAAGATGTATTTCCTTTTAATTAGAAAAAAAATAAGTATTTTTTGTTTGAATTGAAGCCCTATAGAGAAATTTACAATTTCAATCGTAAAGAATTATCATCATAGATGTATTATAAAGACGTAAATGCATGAAAGTGTAGCTCAAAAACGAGCTGTGGAAACATTTGATCACCGACAGCAGCACTTGGCCCAAATGTGTGAACGTGCAGTTCAAACACAAGCAGATGAAACAGATGATTAGTATTTGGAAGGAGAACGACATGGAACAGCTAGACGTCGACAAATACTTCGGGTAAACAGTCTAAGTATCTACAAAGCTGCCACAAATGTGGGTACTTATTATCATAGTTTAAAACTTTTTAACATGGATTGCATTCACCGTGGAGCTTTGCATTTTTCTGAAAAGTGAAAACAAAAATTAACCAAAACCATTTTGGGGGCTGTAAGATTGATGTAGGACATTCCGAATTTCCTAATGAATGGGTGTGGTTGTTTCTTCGATGTCACCCACATTTCAAAGAATTCGAAATTTGAAAGCATACTTTACAATGGCTTTGTTCACAGTATACGACGAGTGAAACTATTAACGATTTTGGTGTGTACTGCTACGTTGCGAACAGTGTATAACAGACTTGATGAATTTTTTTTATAAACTCATTCATATGACAGTTCAACCAACTCAAATTCTTGATGGTGAATTTGAACGTCCTCAATATGGACAGATATATTTCTGAAGTAATGAAGACGCTGTTAGTGAATGCATCGCCCAAGATCGTCGCTGATACCCTTGCCGATCTGCTACAGAAGGAAAGGAGGCACCTTACGTTAAACTACTTTTTGCTCAATTCTGATGGCACCGACCATCGAATATTTAGCATCTCTCTTCAAAACAAAGTATATGCCATTGTAACATTGAATGCCGACCACAGCTTACCTGATAATGTATGGGTGATCCGACAGCGATGAAAATCTTTGGCAACCATGAAGATTATTGATACGTGCCAAGGGGTGCATTTAGCTACAGTAATTCCATATTTATACTTTTAACACCTTAAGGTAGCGTCCAGCATTTAGTACATTCTAGGAGCATTGGCATGGCTCGGTAACCTGGTACTGCTATTATAAAACAAAATTACTAAAAAAAGTTAAAATTAAAACGCATGGAGCATTTTCTCGAAACTAAAAAATTAATTAATTTTTAATTAATTACTAATATTTTTAAAATTTATTTAATTTTTTTTCAGTTGTTTATAATGCTTTTAGTTTATGTATTAAAATACAAAATTTCATAATCGTATCTTATTAAATAAAAAAAAAAACTTTTTAATGTCCACCATCTCCTTAAGTGACTCGTACAGTACGAATTCATTTAACATGGGTCGTATCTATCGTATTATACGAGGAGGGATCACTGCACTTTTCAAAGTAAAGACTAATCCTCACAGAAATACTGTCACATAAATAAGCTTAAATCAATGATTCTGTTAATTAATTGAAAAAAAAAAAGAATATTGCTACGTATATTTCCGGATAAATATTATATTTAAATATATTTCTAAAATAATCATGAGATCAGCTTTTAAGTTTCATTTTTCTACTTCATTGTACTTAAAGGATAATTTACAATCAAATGTAAAACTTGATTCTGAATTATCTGTTTAAAGTGAATCATTGCATCTTAAGCAAACTTAAGAAATTGAAATTCTTAAAAGCAATCTATTTTTGGAATTGAACTATGAGATTTAAGGGTTCTTTGACATTATATTTAAAAAAAAAAGAGTTAATAAGAATCATAATTATTCTTTCCTCATTTAAATTGCATGTTTAATAGAAATACATCTTCTTAAGATAGGAGGATTTAATGCTTTTTTATACCTGACAGTACGCAAAAAAAGTGAAGATATTTTTACACTTTATAACCTAACTTTCCTTTCTTCTGAATTAAAAGATAAAATCTTCATTCATTTGATGCTCTCTAGTGTATATGCCGGACTTACATATTAAATTTATCATTATTAATTGGAAGTAATTGCTTTTGATTCAAATAGCGATAGATCAAAAGACTGGAAAGTGACTATAACAATTGGCAAATTCCAAATCAAGGACTTGCAATGTAAAAATATACTTTAAGTATACATTCTTTTTATAACAAATTTTGAAAATCGACACAATAAATTTTAAAATCTAAAAAACTTAAGTTTAGTGATGAAGTTTATAGAAAAATGAATTGCTCGGAAAAAATTATTATTTTTGAATTATTTTAACCTAATAAATAATATTGTTGTATCAACAAAATATTTTGTTTGTTCAGCAATGTATTTTGTTGATTCGATACTTTTCTATTAATGTATCAAAATTATTTAATGATTCAATTGAATTATTTAGTTCGAATAGTGACAAAAACTTTACTAGCTCAATGAAGATTTATTGCAAAATGTTTCATAACATATTTGCTTGAAAGGATTTATCTAACTTATTTATACCTCGAATGAATGTATTCAGCTTCATGGTTGATAGAACGTAAATCAGTGGTGTAAAACTATTTCATGAAATCTCGCTCTGTTTTAAAAGCACGTTTTATTTAACTCTGGAAATATTTAACACAGCATATTAAAGTGTAAGTGCATGCACTGAATAAATTACAGTCTCTCTGAAAAATTATTCGAGATGTTATTCAACAAACGTTTTCGCTCGGATCTACAACATTACAAAAAAAATGTGGTAGATATTCACTTCATGCATTGTAAAAATTTAAAAAAGAAAAACGGCCAATATTTTACGATATAATCTTACAGTTTTCATTTTCTAACAGAAAAAAAAGTACATATTTGACTAAAAATTTATGCTACGCCGTAAATTTTTTAATAAAAGCACGCTTGCTGTTTACAAACTAGATATCTCGCTGAAAATATTTTAATATTAAGATATATTTTCAAAGATTCATATTATTAAGCTGAAAGGTTTTGTTGACAAAATTTTGCTAGTAAAATTGAATGTAAATAAAACTAAAAATATTCTTCACAAAATGTTTTAGGAGGAATTTAGTTATCATTTTTGATAAGAAACAGACATGCTTTCGTTAAAAAAAATGCTTATTTAGAAATAAGTACATTTCAAATTACTCTATGCGCCTATATCTTTTCATATTAACAGTTAATTTTCTTAAAACTTATTGTAAATGTTTATTACTTGGAAACAATAAGAAAAACTTTATAATTACCCCACTTATACATGCAAAACGTGATTCAAAATAGATGTTGAAGCGATTATCTTTTAAACAGTAAATGATCGAAACATACTTTCAATTAGAAAAGTAAGTTAGATAAAGAGTAACTTTCAGATATGGCATTTTACTATTAGGTTCTGTATACATATTAAAATACAAACTTTAGTTTTTATACGGTCCCTCATTTGCTATCACTTATATTTAGAAAAATGTTGCTTTGTATCTAAGAAAATTAATTTTAAAAATCCCATGTCTCTAAGTGAAAGTAGAGATATAACGTTAAAAATGACGGATTACAACACTTTACTTTTCTCGCCAAAAAGTTTTAACTTAGGGGACACACTATGAGTTGATAAAAGTTAAATAATGATTACTTTGTTCGAAAATTGAAATTAAACGCATTCAAACGCGTGAAATTAAAAGATACAATTAATATGTATACAGCTCCTAATAAAAAAATTGCCATATCTGAAAGCTGCTCTTTATTTGAGGAACTTTTCTAATTGAAAGTAGGTTTGAATCACTTACGGTAGAAAAAATAACCGCTGTAACATCTATTTTGAATCAGCCATTATAAAAAAACATACATTATAGTATATTTTTAAATAAAGTTTTTTTCATAATTTCTTTTCGAATACCTGCCATGTAAGTAAAGTATTGCAATCATGAGTAAATTCGATTTTGAGATTTTGATGTATTTCCACGTTTTGAAGTCTTATGAATTCATTAATTTATGCTATTTTTACATTTGTGCTAGCGCGTGCGTGCATGTGTATCTCTGTGAAAGAACACTATAGCTCCTAAACGGTGTATTTGATTGAGGTCAAATTTAGTATTGATATTATAGACCACCCTCGTTCGTAACCCCCCCCCTCTCTCTCTCTCTCTCTATATATATATATATATATATATATATATATATATACAGTAAAACACTATGAATATTACTGCAAAAAGGACATGCCCCAAGTGGGAAATAAAGGAAAGAAACAGAACCAAACAAAATGATAAAAGATGAATGGAGTGGAAATTATAACCTCTGGGACCATCCTCATGAGCCATACCCAGAAAATTATAATTAAAGACAAAGATAATAGTAGGATTTCGGCTGTGCGGTATATCAAAAGAGATACTCACTCCACATTTTTGAGGCTCGATCTTACTACACTCATGTCCATAAATTAAGGATAATTCAGAATCACACAGAAATTGGTCTCTAAAATAAAAATTTCACCTGTGGAATGATCACACACATCTTGAAGAAGAATATGCAAATTACAGGAAACCACCAGATGGCGTGGATGGTACGTCACAATGACGAGAGTGTAAGAGAGGGGTATATAAGGAATGGTGGCAAAGAAGTAAAATTGTTCACAAGCGCTGTGAAAGACTTTCAGTGCAAAAACCGCATAGTTATGGCACAAAGGAGGCATTTGGATGATGTTTTACGTGGCAGAATTATCGGACGACTGGAATGTGGACGTACCCAGCTGGAAGTATCCGAGGAACTTGGAATCGCCCAGAGTGTCATCTCCAGGCTTTGGCAACGATTCCAAGATGATGGTAATGTGAGTAGACGTTACAGCACAGGTCGCCCCCGAGTTACAACGCCGAATGAGGACCGCTATTTGGCAGTTACTAACAAAAGAAACAGACGGAGTACAGCATCAGACCTGTCTCGTCAGCTCTCTTCAGCTACCGGTACGACAGTTTCAAGGCAGACCGTGTACAGATGCTTAGGGCACATTGGTCTATATGCTCGTAGGCCTGTCAGATGTGTTCCACTTACCGCAACTCACTGTCGCCTGCGATTAACCTGGAGTAGAGAGCATGCATTGTGGACACCGCAACAGTGGTCTTGTGTGATGTTTTCCACGAGTCCAGGTTTAGTTTGGAGTCTGATTCTCGCCGGACATTCATCTGGAGAGCGCCAGGTACCCGTTACCATCAAGAGAACACCATTGAAAGACACCGTTACGGTGGTGCAGGATGGCTCGTTTGGGGAGGAATTATTCTTGGTTCCAGAACTGACCTGCATGTTCAGAGTGCAACGATGACAGGCCACATCTATCGGGATGTCATTCTGGAACAACATGTACGTTTGTTTCGGGGCGCCATGAGTGCTGAATTTGTGTTTATGGATGACAACGCCCGTCCTCACCGTGCAAACATTGTAGACGAATGCCTTCAATCGGAGGATATCACCCGTATGCATTGGCCAGCATACTCACCGGACTTGAATCTAATAGAGCATGTGTGGGATATGCTTGGCCGACGAATTGCAGCCCGTCAACTTCCTCCCACCTGTCTACCGGAACTTCGGAGTGCATTGCTTGATGAGTGGTGTAATATTCCCCAAGATCAGATTGATCATTTGATACTCAGCATGCCTAGGCGTTGTCAGGCCTGTATTGCATCGTCCGGGAGACATACTCCGTATTAACCATCCTACTAACCATGTTATACTGTTCTTTGTAAATAGGTTCTTTTTTGAAATTTGGTCAAGGGAGTAAAACTTGCAATTTTTATTAATTATGTCAAACATATAGCATCTTTTTTGCTCTTTACTTTTTGTTTAATAAATAGACTTTACAAATAAGTAAAATTTGTTTTGCTTCTTTCTCTTTCTTTGCCTGAACTTCATTATCCTTAATTTATGGACATGAGTGTATTAAAAAAAGAAAACTAGGAAAGCAATAAGAAGTTAAAATAATATAAAAAGCACGGAAAAATCGACATACCATACAGGATTGGTAGCAAGCACATGGGAGGCAAGCATAAAGTGTTGCCAGAATGAAAAATTGTAGTAAGTGAAAACCGGTGTTGCCACAAAATAAAAGTGTAACAGAGGAAAGAAGAATATAAAGTGTTGCCAAAAACATTAGGGTAGTATTATTTAACATTATTAGTATCATGTATATTGATTAAATTAAAAAATGTATAGAATAATGATGGATTTAAAATTATTGAATAAAATATATAGTATAGGCAATTAAATAGCATTACATATTATTAGTAATAACAAAGTACAAATAATGTGTTTGTTTATATCAGAAAATTAAAGCACAGCCAGCTGTCGTCCAAAAAGGGTCTCTAGATCTGTGGCACGCGATGAACGTTTCGATCGCCCGCCATCTTGCTTGTAGTTAAGTCGAGCGATGGCAACGGCTGCCCTTTTGCAGCATTGGGAAAGGGTTGCGCCTCAAAGGGTTGAATGAAAAATTAGTATATGGCGTGTTTTATGAACTCTGTGTTTGATTAAAATATTGCTACTCAAGAAATACTCCACGCGATCACATACTTGATCAATATTTGGTGAAATGGTACCAATTTTTATTATTATTTTTAAATATATTAAATTAATGATATAAATATACGAATATGGGGAAAATATTCAAACAGCATTTTATAATTTTCGCACTTATTTTTTGATGAATTGTTCTCCGATTCAAATTTATTTAAACGCTTGGTAACGATCAAGTGTTCGAAAAATCGAGTGAAGTCACAAAAGATATTTTGTATTAGCATTTAATAACCGATTTTTTTAGTGTTCTTATGACTTATTTTTGATTTCAGATTAAAAAGAATGTGCAAATTTATAAATATTTGATCAATGGTTCTAAAGTTTTTTTTTAATTATTCATTTTTTTAAACTATATTTTATAGAAAATAAGAGCGGAAAACTTTTTACTTGAATCTTTGGATTTATAACAGAGTATACTAAACAATATGTCAACTCATTAAAATAGATAATTGATTAAATAAATGATTAAGTTAGCACAAATATTTTAGTCACACTCATAAGACACTTCAATTAGGTTGAAAAAAACTCAATCGTTAGGCTTATTGCTTTTCTTGTATTTATCAGCACATACTAATAAAAAAATCAATTGAAATATGCCAATATTAGTTTATCTCCTGTAGACATCTGCGTTCTATTTCAATATTAATTATGAATGATAAATGTAGAGGGCGTTACAACGAAACAAGTTGCAGTTGTTTCGTAAAAGTAATATTTGATTGAGGTATTAATATTTTGAGTAATATTTGATAACGGTGTATTTGATTAAGGTCAAATTTAGTATTGATATTATAGACCACCCTCATACGCCCGTATAGGTTTTGGTGTCTGTAGGACTTATATTTTTTTTTTGTACGGGAATGCAAAAAAGTAATGCAAAAAAGCAAAATGTAATGCTTGGCGTTAGTAAGCATTACATTTTACTTTTGTTTTGCCCAGCTGACCATTCTAAACAATAATTTATTTTCTAGAAACCGTGCAATTTATTTCTTATAATAAAAAATTAGGACACAGTTCTTAATTTCATGTTTTGCTAATCAAATTTTCGCGGTCATTGCCAACAGCAACTGAGAAAAAACTGCTGGAAGATATAAGTTTTTCACAAAAGATTAGATCAATGATCTTTATATATTGATAATAATATATATATAATTGAATGTAGCAGTTCTTTGTGCTCTTAAAAATTGAATAAAACTCCATGCAGAAATTTAGAGAAATGTTAGAGCGAAATAAAGCTTAAAGATTTTACTGCTGCACGAAACTTTAGAATTCTATAGCTATAGAATACCGCAGAAAAATCTAAATTAAGGTTATATAACATATTTTACGGGTTTTTAATCTTTGTACATTCCCAATTTTAAAATATTATTTTTAAAAAAGTGCGGCGTATCCTTTTCAACATTTGTTAGGTGTAGGAATTTCAGTGAAGCAAAGTCATTTGCGATTTTACATTTATGCTCCGTAGGGTTAAAATAACACTTTGGAGATCTTTCATTTGAAAATTTTACCGTCATTAAATGTTTACACTGATCTTATGCGCTTCAAGTTAAAGTTACAAGCGTTGGAATGGAAATATTCCAATTTCATACGAACGAGAAATGTTCAAAATATAGTTATAGTTACGTAATGATTGTTTGTTTTACCTTCTTTTTCATTTTAGAGGCTACAAAGTATGACGAAACAGTTCTCAACATTTTCAATTAATTTCGGACTTATGTTAGATAAGTTTAACAAATTTGCTCACATTAAAGTGAAAGGTGAAAAAGTTCATAACTGATGCAGCCTTATGTCGAAATGTCGCGAAGAAAATGGTGGCTAGACAACGCTGTCTAGATAATTACAAGTTCACGCAATTCGTTTAGTTCGTCAATACAGCTTTTTAAAATTAGTAAGTAACGTTTTATAGTTACTGTCTGACGCTGTTTCGTTGCAAAACACATCAAAAATCAGTATAGTAAAAAATGGCGGGTAAAGAAAGTCATCTGTCATGAAACATTAAACTATCACTAGTAGTTAGTTAACTTTAGACGACTGGAAAGAGGATTAAGGGAATACTTTTATAACTTTTGATAGTTACAGGGTAAAAGTTGCCTTTACAGTTTTTATTTCTCTAAAACCTTTGACCTTTTTTTTTTCCCTTAAGGAAAAATTTTCTGAATTCATTTTCTTCATCTGGAAAGTACAGGTTTCTTTTTTTCCCCTCCCGTCTCCCGTCTTTTATCTTTTTCTATGACTTTTTCTCTTTATTATAAAACGTTTATAAGACAGACAGAAGAAGCAAAAATGTCCTGAAATAAATGCCAAACCATTATAAAACAGAAGCGCAGGAGTATAAGGATTTTAGTTTTTAGTGAAAGCAGATTGTAATACGAAGAAAAATTAAAATGATTGTTAACTTAAATATCGCATATTCGTAGGGGGTAGCATTACTACTCAAAACCACAAAGTTACAGAGTTGTGGAAAGATCTGTTCTCTTCGACAGCCTAAATTAAAGGTATGGATATAATTTAGGCTTTGAACATTTTCTTAAGATAGACAATATTTCCATAAAAACTATTCCATTAGATGACGTTTTAAGGTTGCTTAATTTCTTCAGATTTTTTTTCTCGAGTAATAAATGCGACATACACTATTTACAATGTACAGTATTAATGAACAAACATCAATAACATATATGAATTTTGTTTCGTTTGAAATTGATGAATGTCTCAGGAATATAATTTGAATAATGACTGCCCATCGAACTTAATGAGTGGAATCTTTTTAGGTTCTCCTGTAAACAAACTATAAACGTACACAACCCATTTCCAATGGGATACATGGTGCAGTACATTTGAACAAATTCGTAAATTTCTTTGTAATCAATGAATATGTACCACAGTTAGAGCAGAGACGGACAGACAAACAAACCGATAACACCAATTGTCGAAGTATCTCAAAACTATGAAAAATTTGAACTCCTCTTGTTCGTGTAAAGTAACAGTCTCGACTAGCTATTTAATCTCAGGTTCTTGTAAATAGAGTAGGTTAGAGTAGGTTTGAACACCTATCCTGACATACGTTCACAATTGCGTTTATGTTTTTTAAAATAAAGTTTTAAATAAAAATGCTTAACCTATTTTTTAGATATAATTTAAATTAAGTATGCATGCTCACATCACATACATGTATAAAAAAGCCGTTCTTCACTTTAAATTCTTAAATATACGATAAACATACCATGAGGGAGTTGTCGGTGGTCGATCAAGAACTTTCCCTCGGCCGTTTTATGTATATGACGTATAGTGGGTTAAAGATCCATGAGTCACGCAGAAGTCTGTGACAAAAACAGAGAGACGACTTGAATTCTATAAAAGCTACGTTTTATTATAGGTGTCAGCAAAAACAGTTTTAAAGAAAACAAGTTCTATTTCATACAGTACATAGCTTCAATAAAAAGTAACACCCGGAACAGATCTAATCGTTTCGGCCACACGGCGTGCCGGAGTCCCATAATAAATGGAAAACAACCTCCTACAACGGACAGCTATGGAGAAGTCCACCAAAAATCTTCCTACGAAACGGCCTGCTTTTTACAGCTTGGCGAGTAAAAGATGATGCATTCATTAGTCACTGCCCACGTGACAACAACTGCCCGGTGGGCGTTACAAATACAAAAATTTTGAAACAAACGGATTAAATGCATATCGCCAAGTACCAGAAGTGGCCAGTGGCCAAGTACCAAGTGGCAGAAGTACCAGAATTCGGCGATCGTCATAACAAAAGCCTACAACCCCCGTGAGAAAGCAACGACGGACAACTGGGAGGCATCAAGAACTTACAAAGCATACACTAAAGCGAAATTAATTTAGAAGGGGGTCCCAGACACACCGTCGCTCAAAAGGAAGAACATTTTATCAAGCTGAAAAGCAAAGTGGAGAGAGAAATTAAAACTGAATACAGAATATTAGATTTTGAAAGATGAAACAAAAGAACATTATTTTAGACTCGAAAAATATGTGAACTTCGTCACATATATAATTTATACTCCAGTATCAAGCAACGTCTTTGTATCTATTGAGATTGCAACACTATAAATCGTTATCAAAATTTTTAACTCTTTGAAGCAAGTAAAACTCAGAAAAAAACGAGATAATTTTCATACTTACAGCATAGTCTAACTTTTTGACCAATAAGACAGTTGAGAATGTCGGGAAAACAAGCTTTGATACAAGACAAGCACACGTTTGCATTCACTTGCTCATGACAAGCTTTTAAAATTTTACAAAATTGAAAAAACAAGCTTTTAGAGCTATTTTCGCAATTTTTAGTATATTTATCTATCAGAAACTGCTAATAACCGCCTATCGGAGAGTCTCTCTATGTCAACTTTTAATTTACTGAGCTATAGTTAATTTCCAAAAAGTTACACTTTTAAAATTTGTATATGACCCTTGTACGAAAAAATTCCCAGTTTGTAAAATAAAGAGGTGATATATAAAATTTCAGATTTTCATCATAAAATCTCAATATATTTATCTGAGATATTTTTAAACATATACGTTCGGGGGTTATAACTGAATTTAAATAAAAGGTTTATTGATAGAGTGGAGAAAAGTTATTTTCTTTCGTAATTGCTGTATCACTCCTGAAATGTGATTATCCGACTTGATTTTTTTCCGTTCGAGAACCATTCAAAAGGGGTTTAAGTGAGCATATATTTATCTTCATCCCTCGGACACTTTTTAAAATATAATTCTCAAATTTTATATATATATATATTTATAATTTGAGAATTATATTTTCTATTATTATATCATATATATATATATTATATTCATTATATTATATCATACTATATTATATTATATATATATAACATTACAAATCAAAAACCCATGAAAATCCCATATTTCTAGAACTACGCAGTTTAATTTAGTTGGAACAATGAAATTCGCTTTCGAAAACTGCAATAACTACACGGTCCCTTGCAATTCCTTTGTAATTTGGTAGTCAGTCCCGGCAGCCAGCCACAAAGGCGTCTTAAAAGTCATAACAGTCCTTGGAAAACAGCTGCCCAGTTTCTGGAATCGGCCAATAATTGCAATGCTCTTCGATCATGTGACACGACCTCAAAAGTTGTTAAAAGGGCCTGCAGCAGGTCAGGAGCGAATCTTTCGCGTGACGGAACTGCCTAAGAAATATGTGTCCAGTCGTACAATAAAATCATGTAATCGTAGTTTGACTCCGACTCCTTACATCCACCGGCGCCGCCGGCCGGGGGGGTTCTAAGACGGAGTCCTTACCCTGTCGCGCCCGCCTTCTCCTGCTCAAACACGGACGGTGATCTTACGCCGGTAAATCCTACGACGTTCCTCGTTTTCAATACATATATATATATATATATATATATATATATATATATTATGTTCATTACATTACATTATACTATATATGTTATATTTATTATGTATGTATATATATGGCAGGAAAAAAATCCCAGAATAAATACATAAAAAATGGCTAGAATTATAGGCACTTTTTCAGCATTCGGTAACCCTATTTGCTGTATTTTTAACAAATTTTACAGAATTTTTTTATTTACAAATAAAACCTATTTTCGGTTATTTTCACAAAACTTAAGTAAAATTTACTGGACAGGTCTATAAAATTTAAAAATGTTTTCTTATGTAACTTTTTTTTTGACGTTGAAGCACGATTTTCCTAATAATTTCTCATTAAATATTCATTTTTAGTCCATTCAGATAGTTTCTCCATTGCGAATAACAACTGGTTGAAGTTTATAATTTAAAAAGTTAATTATAATGTATATTTTCCGGGTATTAAAGGAATCATGAAAAGTACGTAAAACCTCCAGTACCAAAAATTGCTGTGCCGCACAGCCAGCTGCATTACAAAAGGGGTCTCTAGATCTGTGGCACGCGATGGACGTTCCGATCGTCCACCATCTTGCTGGTCGTTAAGTCGAGCGATGGCAACGGCTGCCCTTTTTTCAGCATGGGGCAATCTATCCATCTGTTCTCGTATTCTTCCATTTTTCAGCAGATGTCAGTGCTGTTAAACAGAATCGTGACCATTTTTTGACGGGAAAGGACGTGCTAAAAAGTAAAGGATTCTCGTGGAGCTATGCCACCCGCAACTATTTTTATAGAAATCAATTCTATTCTTCGTGACTGGCAACAGTGAAAACGTCAGAGTTAGGTGTTCCCAGAGCGGGAACACTGCGTGTTAAAGGGTTAAGCATTGGGTTACTGATTATGTTGTGTTAAAATAATCCTAAACAAGGGGTATCTGCCAAGGGGAGGAGTGAGTGCCTTGAGCGATGGACTTATTAAAATGTTCTAAAGCGCATTCACGGTACATCTAAAAAGAAGAAACCGCTGAAAATTCCAGATCGTTAGATCGACAGCCGCGCGGTATGAGAGAACATTGGACCTTCACACTTTAGCCGCATGCCACGTTTAGTGTCTTATGCCCTCGGGCATAGTGAGGCCTGCAATGGTTTACTTTCGATTATAAATTACTGATGAAAGGGAATTGAAATGCAGGCAATTTCATTTTAATATGACCAGAAAAATGCTTTGAAACTAAAGAAATTTTGTAAGAAGTCTATTTTACCCGTTTAATTAAGCTAAATATGGAACTTCCAAGTAAATATCCATCCTTCTCTTAAAACGTTGTCTTACGTATATTGAATTGGAATGCAATTAATATCCACTTCGTCATTAAATTTCCAGCAAAAGTTATCTAGCTGTTCACAAAAAATTAATATACTTAATCAGGAATAATTTTAGAACTGATAATTAATTATCACTCACGTAGCTTTATATAGCTTTTAATTAACGACTTGTAACTTTTTTTTTTGCTTGAATATTTCCACTGCATTACAAAAGTACTTAAGCTGGCTTTTTTTCATTCAAAAATTTGCCGAGAGAGAGAAAAAAAAACTGTTTTATTTTTGCATTTTTGAGATACAGTCAGAGCGTTTTCAAATTAATTACGTACCAACAACCCTTTTATGGTTAAAATGAAACATGTTAAAAATATTTTGGATTGAAATCACCCATAACTATAAGTAGTTTTTTCTTTTTCTTTTAGTCAGAAAAAAGACACTTATTAGAATAAAATCGAGGAAGTCTATATATCTGTGTGGCTTTATGTTACACCATGTTCACAAGTACTAGAGAGTTCTTATGTGTGCACTGGAGTATGTTAAATTTTGTAAGTTGATTTCACAAAAAAGGCTGTTCTTGATTAAAGAAAAAATATATTATGTAATATACAATAAATACTCATATTTCTGGGGGGAAAAGTTACTTGTCTACAAATCCCTTTTTTTTTCGCTTGAATACGTTTTTCACGTGGATGTAAAGAAACAAAGAACATTTAACAAGGATCGAGGTGCTAAAAAATAAACTACTTCAATCATAATAAACATTTGTAACTGCTTTTTAATATATTTCATGTTTATTATGGAACAAAAAATATCTGACTTTTACAGACCACTCGCAGGTTGTTGGCCTGTTCACTAGTGCATATATATTCCTTTACATTCTATCATTTGATAGGTAGAAAAGGCATGGTAAAATTATCATTTATCTAGATAAAAATTAAATCAGTTTCAAGAAATAGAGCTATCAATACTTTTATTGTAAATTTCTAAACATAAGGGGGCTTTACACTATAAAACATCCAAACTATAAATATAAAAATATATTATAATAATAGAATTTCGAGAAAAAATGTAATTAGTTTTTACTTTTGAGTACACTAATTATTTTGTAGTTTAAGTTAATTTTTGAAATACAGCATCAGAAATCTCAAGAAAATTATTTTTTACCGGTAATTTTACCTTTTTCTAGTTAGTTTTTGAAATCCTTCAAATCTGTATTGGTCACAGGAGCACGTGTATGACCAATAAAAACAAATCGTCGAGAGTTCAATGCTTTCATGGATTAATCATTACCATTCCACTAGGTTATAATTGAAATTAAAAAAATTAATAATAATTTTTGGATTAATGTAGAGATCACTCTTTTGGTAAATCATTTAATAAGATAATTCTTAAAAACTACATTCTATAAGTATTTTTAAGTAAAAAAATATTTCTTTACGAGTTGTACGAACCGCTATCATGAAAAATAAATTTATATAAATTATGAAACACGAAAAAGAAGATAAATTTGATAGAAAAATCATGATTTAGGCAGTTTCACAGTGAAATTCTGTGAAATATAAATATTTCACAAAATATAAGAATTTATATAAATTATGTAACAGTAAAAAGAAGATATTAACAAATTTTTAATGACCATTAGTTTGATAAATGAATCATGATTCAAGCAGTTTCGCACTGAAATTCTGTGAAACATAAATATTTAATGAAGGCATTTCATGGGTGAAATGAATATGCTTACCATATTTCTACATTAAATGAGATATCTCGTCGAAATTGAATCTGACTTTCAAAGACTGCATGTGTAGGAAAAAACAAACAAACAAGCAAAACCACCTGAATAGTTGAATCGATATCTCCTTTAGATGTGACTCTTGTAGAAAAATTCATTAAAAACTCTTTTTTCAGAAACAATTTTATTATGTTGAGGTATGGATAAAGTCTATTGAAGAGACTTTCAATATTGACAAAGCTGTCGTCATATCAAGCAAACAAACAGCCAAGAAAGAAGTCATTTGTTTAGTTGAAGAAGCTTTTCATATCCTGAATATAAACATGCAAGGAATACATAAAAGTTGGCAGAAAGAAATTTCCTTTGATGTGGATAATTATATAAAACAGGAAATCGATTTTAAAATTTCGCATCGCATATAATAAGTCTTATTTTATCATTGGGTTAAATTGTTTTTTAATGTTTCCATCCTAACGTATGTGTTATTTTTATAACTTTAGATTTGCATTTGTCCAGTGATTGCCTAGCAAATTCATTAAGAAATGGAAAATTTACCATTAAATTAGAACAACAACTGAAAAAACATGATCTAAATATGAATATTAAGTCATTTGTGTTGTGAGGTTACAGATGTATTACGGACGATGCATCCACCATAGCGCCATGACTCCGCGAGTCAAATAACCTGAATGGTCGGTTTAACTCTAGGACGGAACGGAGAAACTGTATTAGACGTCACGGTAACCCTTGTATTTGGAAGGGTGAATACCATTTTCTGATCTAACTTTTGAAGTAACTTGCTCTGCTTAGAAAGTAAAAGAAATGCTGCTAAGATATTAATTCGTATAAAGGAAAGTTCCTTTAATTTAAATGTTTTTTTTATATGTGTATGTACAGAGTATTCACAAAACACCGATTAATTAAATTGCATTGAAACGTAAGTGGAAATGATTTATATCGATAAAATATATGGTTCAAGAAATTTCATTTGTCCTCATATTTTTTTTTTTCGAATTTCAACAGTAAAACTGTTCAACATAAGTGATTTAATAGTGTAGAAATTATAATTAAGTATTCCTATTATAATTAAGTAGTTAAAATTTATAGTTTAGTTATATTCTGACTATTCTTAAATACTGAGGGATTTTTATTGATTTTTATATACTGCTGAATTTGAAAAAAAAAAAAAAAAAACCTTCGAACTTAATATTTGTACATCAGTGTAATATGCTCAATGAAAAATAAGGCAGAATGAGAGATTTATTAAGACAACGAAGCAATCCAAATATAAGTTTGTGAGTCTGAAAAAATAATCTTTGCAATTTTACGAGTATTTACTTCCGAGCAGTCGAACTAGGATTATTGCTTAATTAAGCAGATGATGCGACCGAGATCATTTACTCGTTCTGTCAGAGTGCTCGTAAAAAGCGGCTTTTTCTGATAATTCAAATTTTATACCATAAACGAAAAAATTGTCTTAGTTTTCTCTTTAAATATGGGTTCTATTTAAATTCGGGATTGCAGTCAATAAGTACGAGTGCATATCACTGGCACTGATCATTGCATCTACAGTCAATACAGTTTTGTAATTGTATTTTAATTGCAATATACAATAAACAGGTTTTTTTTTTACTGTATTTTAGTTGCACTAACATTTAAAAAAACAAGCTCGTAAAAAGCGTCTTTTCTGTTAATTAAATATTTTTACCATAAACAAAAAAAAGTCTTAGTTTTCTCTTTAAATACGGGTTCTATTTAAATTCGGGATTGCAGTCAATAAGTACGAGTGCATTTTAGTGGCACTGATCAGTGCATCTACAGTCAATACAGTTTTGTTATTGTATTTTAATTGCAATATACAATAAGCAGTTTTTTTTACTGTATTTTAGTTGCACTAAGATTTAAAAGAACAAGCTCGTAAAAACAAGCTCAGCTTTTCTGTTAATTAAACATTTTTTTACCATAAACGAAAAAATTGTCTTTGTTTTCTCTTTAAATATGGGTTCTATTTAAACTCGGGATTGCAGTCAATAAGTACGAGTGCATTTTAGTGGCACTGATCAGTGCATCTACAGTCAACACAGTTATGTTATTGTATTTTAATTCCAATATACAACAAGCAGTTTTTTTTACTGTATTTTAGTTGCACTAAGATTTAAAAAAACAACAAAAAAAAAACTTATGTGTAAGAAACTTCTTAAATCTACTAACAATGTATCATATTCCGTTCATTAATGTAATAAAAAACATAAACCCTGAGAAAATCTATTTATGATAAAATAACTAATCACTTTGAGAAAGAGCTATAGTGAAGCTATTTTCTTGAGCTTTTCATCTGACCTTGGCCTGAATGTTTCAAATATTAAAAAAGAATTTCCTCCTCAGGCTCGCTGCGTAAATCATCTGCTTAATTAAGCAATAAAACTAGGACGAAAAAGCTCCCCCCACATATTTCGTCAAAAACTTGAAACACTTTTCTAAATTTAGTAAGAAAATAATGAGTTCAACGCTGGCATAATACTTATGCGCGACGCTGAAAGTGTTACAATTTTTGTTTCTTTGATTTAAAGGAATGTTTCATGACCATAGATCAACAAATACTGGGAAGTCAACATCTGCGTTAATATGAGTGTGATTTGTTTCATGCGATAGACAGGTTGTTAAAAATCTGCTTTCGTTGATATAAATTCCTAAGAATTTGGTTCGGTGAACACCAATTACTGTCAAAAATTATCATTTTAAGTTTTGAGCAAGCGAAATAAAATTTCGTTAAGTTGCTTTAATATTTCACATAGCAGATTCATACTGACATTGACTAATGTGTGGACGAAAATTAAGATTAACTGATGCATTGATTAAAATTAATATCAACTGATGTAACGACTCAAAATAACATCAACTGATGTCTTGACTCAGATTAACATTAACCCTTTAACGCACAGTGTTCCCGCTCTGGGAACACCCAACTCTGAAGCTTTTGACTGTGGCCAGTCACGAAGAATCGATTGGATTTCTATAAAAATAGTTGCGGGTGACAGAGCTCCACGAGAATCCTTTGCTTTTTAGCACGTCATTTCCCGTAAAAAAATGGTCACGATTATTTTTCACAGCACTGACATCTGCTGAAAAATGTTTTCGAGAACAGCTGGATAGATTTCCCAATGCTGAAAAAAGGGCAGCCGTTAAACGCACGCACAGCCAGCTGTCGTCAAAAAAGGGTCTCTCGATCTGTGGCACGCGATGAACGTTTCGATCGTCCGCCATCTTGCTGGTAGTTAAGTCGAGAGATGGCAACGGCTGCCCTTTTTTCAGCATTGTGCAATCTATCCAGCTGTTCTCGCCTTCTTTCATTTTTCAGCAGATGTCGGTGCTGTTAAAAATAATTGTGACCATTTTTTCACGGGAAATGACGTGCTAAAAAGTAAAGGATTCTTTTCGAGCTATGTCACCCGCAACTGTTTTTATAGAAATCAAATCTATTCTTCGTGACTGGCAACTGTCAAAACGTCAGAGTCTGGTGTTCCCAGAGCCGGAATACTGCGCGTTAAAGGGTTAATAATGCCAAAAGAACGACAACTGTTTCATGCTGGCTACATCAGTCAAATAGTCACGTGGTACATCCTTGCTACTGCGCTACATATGTATTGGCCTTAGGATGCACTGTCTACCGCAGGGGCGTAGCCAGGGGGGGGATATCGGGATATATCCCCCCATGAAATGTTTGGATTAGTGATGAAATGCCGTCTATTTATACAGATATAAGTTCATATCCCCCCTCGAAATATTTTCCAGACGCATATCCACACACCCCCGAAAAATTCTCCTGGCTACGCGCCTGGTCTACCGTATTAGATGTCCATGGCACCGAAGTATTTTCCCCCCCTCGCCAGTTCTAATGCGTGAGGTCTCTTTCGCCTGCATTTTATCAAGCTATCTTCCAGTTGAAAATTCGCTTGCCTCTCTTTAATGACCGTAGTGGCTGTTTCTGTAGGTTGCAAATTTTCTGAGTCTATTGTGTTAGGGTTATTTTGGACCAGACTTTAAAAATATCAGCTGGACCAAAATACCTCCATCGCAATAGACTTTGAAAATTTCAGAAAATTGGCAAACTAAAAAAAAAAAAAAAGCTATATCAGTTCTCAAAGAGAAATTTGTGTTCAAAAATTTGTGGAAGAAGTGGTGAACAACGTCATGCTAGTGCAAATGGATGAGGGGTGGTACAAGATAATTCAAAATGAGCTGAGATCAAGAAGACGAAAGCCATGTAAAAGGTCTGAAAAGGCTCACAACGGTGCGAGAAAATGGTGTTTTTTATATTTTACTGTTGATTTCATACTTTCACTTTTGTTCTCCATTACTGTAAATTACAGGGTTCTAAGATACAAATTATTGAAACTATATAAAATTTGTCTTTTTCTTCTTATTATTATTATACTATTATTCTTCTGCAAGGTTTTACAATTGCTAACAATGACAAATGTCTCATTCATCCTAAATACTACTTGGTTACATAAAACAAATATAGTCTAGTAAGCATTTGCCAATATTCTTACTAAATACCATAAATACTGCAAGAAGTTGTGTCTTTTCACTACGTAAGAGTGTATTAAACTATAAACAAAAACTTAATTTCTTAATTACTACTTAATGTAATCACTGAAAACTTACTTTGTTTCCCGAAAAACACAGTTTAAATTTTTTCTCTCCTTCTATGCTGGATACAGTTCCCAAACTACCTGTAATAAATGAGTCTTGCACTTCCATTTATCGCAGAAAATATCAACTACCCAATGATTGCAAAACATAAAACTTCTGCTGTTTTTCTATTCTTCCCGCGTTCCATTCAACTTCACTCTTTACCCTCCGGATATGCATTTTGTCTAGGTTCTTGAATGTTATCTAGATCATACAGTAACGAATCGCAGTTTCATTTCGTCTATTTTCAACTAATCCGTTTCTTCCCCGTAAAATAGGAGCTGAAAAGAAACGGACATAAATACGGACACTTATTTTGCCTAGATTCTTGGATGGCTTAGATCTTAATCATAAAGGGGCTACTCTTTTATTTCCCCAATTTAGTAGCAAAATGGTTATCTTATTAAGCCGCTATGTTAAGATCTATGATTCGTCCCTCTGGCTGGGTAAGTTTTTCATTCTATATGTTTTCCGATAAAACCAAGACCAAGCTTACTTGTTGAACTAACCACTGGGGTCCCGCATTTGGCTGATTATATGAACGGGGCATATCATTTGCCACCTAGAGCACATGGTCCAGAAGGCTTCATTGGAGATCATAAGTCTTGTCTTTTTAGCAATATTACATTGATAAATATTGCCTGAAGTAGACAGTATGGATTCAATACAATCGAAATCTTTATCTTAATATCAAAACAGTTACGCTGCAATTGCAAAGGTAGGCGGTATTTTAAATTGGAATTTATTGACGTACAAATGCTCATGTTCAGTATTTTTGGGGTAATATTTAAGGATTTTAGAATACGAAAGAATGCTTTTATACTGCTTTTTAGTTTGAAATACTTTGAATATTGCGTTGTTTTTTAGGAACGCATGCGGAGTTTGTTAGGTCAATGTAATGAATGAAAACAAAGTGCATTTTAAATTTGTAGAGCAATAATATATACATGATAATAAATTTTTATAAAATTAGAATGTGCAACGTATTGAATATAATGAAATATGGTCCTCGATTGCGCTAACTGCATGATGACTGATAAAGTTGCAATAACATGAAATAATGAGACGCAAATTTCATTAAATTAGATAGGACTACCCTATAATTTATTTATTGCTGGTGACCAGAAAAAAAAATCTTAACATCAGTCATCTTGAGACCTATGATCATATCTGGATTAAATTTTTATGTAAAAGTTCTGAGAAATATTTTGAAGGAAAAATGCAGAAAATACTGTCTGATATTGGAGAGACTGAAAAGAAATCCATGAGACGTTTGCTTTACAGGAATGTAAAACGCTTCACTTTCACATTCCCCAAAGAACAACAATGTCTGCATCCATCATAAAGCAACGTGGAGCTAAATCTTCCACTATCAGCTACTGGTGGGGGCAAAAACGAGGTATAGAGGACAATACAAGTTCATTTGCAAGATCTTTTCGAATATAATGTGTAGTTGGTTTTTGACACAACCAACCCAAACGCCTGAGACAACCCCCCCCCTCCCCAATGGGACTGGTTGTCTCACTCCAAGGTTGAATAAAAAAATGATGATTTTCAATATGAAAAGAATTCATCCTGTTTTTTTATGTTAACGTCAGTATACTGGGTGTCCCAAAAATGACCGACGATATGAAAAACCAATTAAGGAAAAATGGAAAGCAATAGAAATGTACGGTTTGCTGCATCCTGATTAGATAGCCAGGGAATTTATTTTTACCAATTTTTAAAATTATTTAAAAAGATCATCAACAGATGGCACTGCTGATAAGGAAAAACTATAAAACAATGTTTTTAAAATAACTACCATCTGCAGCAACAACGTGACGCAGTCTGAGGATAAATTTGCAAACGCTCGTGCAAACATATCAGTTGGGATGTTCTGATAAGAAGCAGAGACGTATTGTTCCATCTCATTTTAGTTTGTGAATTGTAACAATACGCATGGTCCTTCAAATACCCTCAACCCACAAAAAAACATAAAATTTGCATGGCATCAAAATTGTTGAATTGGGATGTCAGTCCATGCCACTTTGTGTATGCTTTTCCTAGTAAAGAGGAATGTACTGTTTGCCGGACCGTTTCTGACATTAAATTTCCTTTGAAAACTGTGCCTCGTTTAAACAAAACTGTGGTCCAGGAAACAAAATCAAAAACTATAAAAATAAGCCGTTCTAGCGAATAAACCACTTTCGAAGCACACGCTAGGATAGGATGTAGAAATAATACCTATCTGAAAGGACGGAATGCGTACAGATGAGCAGCGCCATCTATTGACGAGCTTTATTACTAATTTTGAAAATTGGTGAGAATAAATTCCCCGGTTTTCTAAGCAAAATGCAGTAAACCGCACATTTCTGTTGTTTTCCGTTCCTCTTTAATTGATTTTTCAAATCGTCGGTCATTTTTGGGACACCCAGTAAGAATGATCACTTTACAGCCTACAAATTTTATTTAAATAGCATTGTTACGAGTAGAGTAATTTATAAGCATACCCAAACTGAGAAAATCTACCCCATCCGCCTCTATTTAGGAAATAATCACATAAAGGATCCTAATCAGATCCTGTATGAGGACACATACACGGATGAGAATAAATTTTCTTGCTTCCATTTGACTAAAGAACGGATAAAGCAGTACTTTAAATATTTTAGGAAATAAAAATGAAAATCTGGTTCGTAGTTTGTTTGCTTGGTTTATAAATTCACTCTGTCTGACAGATCGGCTTGAAAATTGGAACGAATACTTAAAAAATTAAAAAAAAGAACTGTTAACTTCAAAAACCTCAAAATCAACCTTTTACTAATTTTTATTAATTTTTCGCAACTATCACCTCTAAAAAGTTTTCTTTATTTCTGAAACGTTTGGACATCATAACTGAGATTTGACGGATTTAAAAGCGAATTAGAAATTGTCGAATTATGGTTGCAGGATGTGACTTAAGTGATAGTTAAATGAATGGTTATTCCACGATTGACCCTGAACCTGGAACGTGAAAAACTGTTACACAAACGAAAACGTGCAGTCTGTCAGACTGATAGTTTTTAAAATTTGCTGTACAAAGTAACATGAGAGAAAATTCAAAATAAATTACTAAATAGTGAGATTTAACATTTTACTTTAATGGTAATGCATTAACATGACCAAATTTTTCATTTTACAGCAAAATGTTAGGCTCTGAAAATGTGAGACTTTGAAAATGTAAGACGTTAGTATGTAGCCACAGCAGTCTTAGTGACTGCTTGTTTACACTTAAGGGTTAAGGCAAGGTTTCACGTTGGCTATCTGTCTAGGGGAAGCGATGCCTTGAGTGGGAGAATTTTCAATGGGTTCTAACGCGCATTAACATTACATTCAGAGAAAACCATCCAAAATTACTAGATCGACAGTCACGCAGTGGGTCAGACCTTCACACTTCGGCTATCTACCAGTGTTCAGTTTCTTATCCACTTGGCCACTGGTCGATAGGACTTAAGATAGAACACGAGCTGAGGAAATTTTAAAAAATATACTTTTAATAGAAAACAATAGTTTTATTTTTCAACTTTTTAATATTGTGGTATTATATTTCGTTAAACTCACAATAAGAAAATGACATTTCATACATAAGTAACTGAATAAAGAAAAAATAACCAGACAATAGTTTTGAAAACACAGTTTCACATCATGATAGTATAAAAGTACCATTTGTCTGAACAAGAAAACAATATATTTCATGCTATTTTAAACGAAGAGGAAGTAATATAATAGCCCTTTAAATATATCTGAAAGCCTTCATTCTAACTTCGTGTAATAAGTTATGCTGTTTACTTTTGGGTTATACAAACACACTAAACAAAGCAAATGGACTATTTGTGTCATTTTAAGCATCCAAAAAAAAAAAAAAAAATGCAAACAAGGAAGATACGCTATCCCACTTACAAGCTGAACGAGCAACAAGGAAAAAATAGGACTGTCCAGAGAATTCACTTGCATTCCTTTTCAGAGCTGAATATTCCAGAGCGTATTTTTTTTCCCTAAATGTATTTTAGCAAAACATATGACCGACATTTCTGTGTTGCCTTCAACGAAACCTTGGCCCAGAAACATACTTTTCTGGGCGCCTGTCCTATTGCCTTGTTAGAATGCGAACGACTAGCCGTGTGTTTGTCCAGAAGCAGTGCACTGTAGTTTTTTCCCCTTCAGTTGATTTACCCAGTTAAAATATAGTGCGATTGGTGTATTGGGAATTCCTTCAGCTGCCTGACATGTAGTTAAGGTTGCTTTTAACTCATGGTAATTTATAGCAAACATAAAGATCCTTGTATAGAAAATGGGGGTAAATGTGTACTTATCGCAAATAATAAAAGTTCTGTTTAACACTGCTAGGGTGTTCGAATCTTTTTCAGTCAATATCAACATCATTTCGCTGATATACTGTACCATTGCGGGGGGTGGGAATTTTTCAAAAACGATACAGTAAATTTTATGACCCCAGTATATTTTCTGCTATAATTTAAACTTGGGACTTTATACAAATTTTAAATAGTGTATTCTTACAATTTTTTTTACCCCGCTGTAATCTGTCAATAGTTTTACTCTGCTTCTAGGACTAAGGATTTCGAAGATAAATGCCGATCAACTTATAACTGGATACGACGTATATGAAGACACTCTCTAAAGAAGAAAGTAGACAGAAACTTACAACGACTTTTTGACGACAGCTGGCTGTGCCCGGCACAGCCAGCTGTCGTCAAAAAAGGGTTTCTAGATCTGTGGCATGCGATGAACGTTTCGATCGTCCGCCATCTTGCTGGTCGTTAAGTCGAGCGATGGCAACGCCTGCCCTTTTTTCAGCATTGGGAAAGGGTTGTGCCTCAAAGGGTTAACTTATATTAAGCAGATTCATAAGGAACACAAGATGACAAATTCATAAGAGTTCTTATCAATGCCGGTGTTACTTGTAGTCAAGTGTGCAAGTATATGCAAGAAAGGGCGTTCCATGTACTTCCGTTATTTCATACAAGGATGTAAAAAAAGAAGTGACAAATAAGCTACAATGAGCTAAAACAAAGACTTGAGTTAAGGATTTACTACACGGGATAATTTTCAGCAATGTGGTTGCCGCAACCATTTGCGGCAACTCGTTCTGGCAAGCCGATAAGCTGGGATGAGCATGCAGGGTTGCATAGTAAGCAAACTCGACGCATTGATTACAATTTCTGTGATTGCTCACAAACGCCAGAGATTCGTGGAATTACTTGTGACGTAGAAATAGGAAACACTACGATTGCCTGGCATTTCAGTAACCAGCAACATTTTGCCTTTGAACGAAAATGTCGGAGTTGTCTGTTCCCTAGGTAACGGAGGGAAATTTCCAGGAAAGAGGTTGCCGCAACCATTTGCGGCAACCAAATTGCTGGAAATTATGTCCGTGTAGTAAGGTCCTGAAAGAAACGGCAACAACACTTTCATACAACATAATTTCATAATAACAGAATAATAATCTCCTGTCAAAAACATATTTCAAACAACAGAATAATCTCATTTCAGAAAATATGTGAACGGCACCACAGAGAACGATATATTACATTAATGTACATATCTTCTGCCCCCCCCCTCTGCATTGCATCCAGCGATTTATTACCGGTCGTTTCCTATGCATTCAGACACGTGTCACTACTGCATGTTGCACGTCTCCATCATCCTGAAAGAATAATGGGGAAAAAGACAAATGTGTTTATTAGAATAAAACACAAAAATACACTTTTAAAATCCCTTCTAAACTTAAGTTGGGCCTTAAAAGACAAGAACAGTCTCCATTAGATAATGGGAGGCCTTGTTTCACCTAGTTTAGAGGGATCGATAATCGTAAAGGTGGAAAGTTTTCGTAAACCCTGCATCCGACAGCTTTCAGCTGCCTAGACAGATATATCTTTTAAGAGCAGGAAAGTTGTGTGGGGATTTTCAAGCGTGCTAGCGGGTGTCTAGAAATATGCTGCTGATTGGGATTTTCATTCCCTTCGTAATGGTAATCCGCATCAGTTTAACTTGTAATTATTTTATAAGTATCAGAGCAATAGTGTGCTGACATATAAAGTTAAGCGAATCAATCTGTTATTCCAGTTTTAAAATGAGTAAATTTCAGTTTTTTAAATAAATATTTTCAGGGCTGGGAAATAAATGTGTTAAACCAGTGGATTCAAACTTTTTTGGCAGTAATATTGCACTTGGAACATCGCCACAAAGTATGCTCGTGTTAAATAATAATCTAGGTAAAATAAATAAAAAACTTTGTGAAAAAACACACATAAAATGTTACTTATACAACGTTACGATCGTTTCGACCAAAAAATTCTTTCGGTCTTCATTAGACAAAGCCCTTCGTCTCACTAAGCCGAGGGAACTGAAAAAGATAAACAAACAAGCATGTTGCCACATGAAACAAGACAAGGCGAACAAAACCACGGAGAAAGGAAAAAGGGGGATAGATAAAAAGAAAGAAAATAAGGACAAACAAAAATGCACAAATAAATAAAATAACAATATTAAAAAGCAAAAAGGAACACACAAACATGCACTAAAAAGAAATATAAAAGAAAACAGAACAAACAAAAGAACATAAAACAAAAATAACATAAAAACACACATTTTTTAATATAATTTATAAAAACAACATACAGGACAGCACATTAGATAATTTTTTTAATTAAATAAAAAGAATAAAATAATAAAAAACAAGAAGGAAATACAGAAACACACACATAAAAACCAAAACAAAAAAAATAAAAAAGGACAAACAAAATAATAGATTAAGAAGAAATAAAAAAGAGGAAGAAAAAGAAAAATGGTAGCAGAAAAGAAAGGGGAAGGTGAAAAGAACCTTACAACAGCAGCTTCCAAGCGGAATAAACGAAAGGAACGGTAAAACAATCGTTCACAAGACTTCTTCCGTTCCTTTTTTTAGTTCCTTTCGTTCATTCCTTTGGAAGCTGCTGTTGTAAGGTTCTTCCCTCTTTCCCCTTTCCATTAAAAATATTACCTAATGTGCTGTCCTGTATGTTGTTTTTATAAATTATAAAAAAATTTGTGTTTTTATGTTATTTTTATTTTATGTTCTGTTTTTTTGTGTATGTTTGTGTGTTATTTTATTTATTTATGTATTTTTGTTTGTCCTTCTTTTCTTTCCTTTTATCCCTTCTCCTTTTTTCTCCTCTCCGTGGTTCTGTTCGCTTTTTCTTGTTTCCATGTGGCAATATGTTTGTTTGTTTATCTTTTTCAGTTCCCACGGCTTAGTGAGAAGAATGGCTTTGTCTGATGAAGACCCAAAGAATTTTTTGGTCGAAACGATCGTAATGTCTTATAGGTAACATTTTATATATGTTTTTTCACGAAGTTTTTTATTTATTTTATCATTTAACACCAGTATTTTGAGTGTTTTTTACGTAATAAACTAAGTGTTATAAACGAAATCTAAATAATAAATGTATATGTTTCTGATGTACGTGATGTAGTCATTTTTGACGTTTAATGATATGCCGTATTTGCCGGTAAATTGATGAATGCATAAGACGCTGAACATTGAAGTGTGTTGATCCAGGGTTCTGAACTAGATTGCGGGTCTCGATCTAACGGTCTGCATATCGGGCCACTTTCTCTAGATATAATGTTAACACGCATTAGAGTCCCTTAGAAAGTCCTTCGCTCAAGACCCCCTCGCCCCCCCTTAGACATAAAGCCCTCTGGCAGATTTGTTTTCACCAACACATTATCAACAACAAATCTCACATTTCGAAATCCAGTGTTTTTTTAGTAAGTTTGTCAATAGAATTTTTGTCCTAAATTAAATTTATTTACATAAAATAAATCCTACTTGTGACCTTGACGTAATATTTTGCTTCCCCATATATGGAATTGGAGTCCAATGATTAATAACAACTTTCCTAAACTCACAATGTTGTTGTTGTTGTTATTGTGAACATGCATATCGGATTTGTGTGCTTGGCTCGAACTCACTTATAAATCCTCGTCAGATTGACAACGTAAGGGGTGGTACACTCCGTGGGAGTCTTTCTAAGGGGTACTAAACTCAGAAGCAGCTATTACACAGCGTTAATCTTGATATTTTAAAGAAAAATGGAATTTGGTTGCTTCTTTCGCCTAAGAAAATTTTCAAGCTCTAATATTTAAAAATTCCTTTTTAATTTGCCTGCCAACCTTTAAAATGTAAATATAGGACAACACCCCCCCTTTTTTTGAGTAAAGTTAAACCTCAATATTTTAGCGTTTAAAACATTGAGGTTTTGTTTAGAACTTGCAATTTTGTTTAGAACTTGGAATTAGAGGAATTTCAATATTATTAGGAGCCATTTTGAACTTATTTTGAGTTATTATTAGACATTTCATAGATAAAGCCTCGTATTTAATTTTAGTGTCTGCTTTTTCTCAGAATGAGGGATTTAGGATTTTACTTCATCGCAAAACATCCGAATTCAAAAAATAATTACTGTAATGTTATGGAATCATAGTATACTAATTACTCTAAAGGAGTTTATTTAAGTAATGAACCTGCATTATGAATATAGTTAAATTATTTTTCATTTTCAGTTATTGGAAATGATGAGCTGTCATATATTTTCATGATTTGTCTGAACGAAGGAATGTTAATTTTTGAAAATTTTTGTATAAGATCGTAAGAACTATGAGAGTGGTCCATTCCTTCAAATTGCATTCAAATGTGGGAAAAAGTCTAAAAAATAAAAATATCTTCATTTGAATTTGAGTTTTGATGTCTTACAAAAGAGCTATTCTATAGCCATTTTTAATGTATGTTTTGACCTTATAAAATTAATGTATTCGAAAATATACATATTTAAACATGCTATTGATAGTTTATAATTGTATTCTAGAATATTTTGCACATAAGCTGGCAATTTTTCAAATATAAGGAAAAATCCACTTCAAATTTAGGCAAAAAACCTAGATTCAATCTGAAACAGTGCATTGATTTCACTGTCAGTAATAATGTGTCCAAAAATCTTTTTGATTTGAACAAATACTTTTGCGGCATACACGCATTAAAAAAGAATTTTTCATATTTTAAAAGGATTCGCAAATCAAAATATATTAAACTAGAAAGCTTGAAACAATTCTTTTGAAAATAACAAACGATCGTACTTAAAAGCATATTTTAATTTACTTATGAGTAACTAAAAATTTTAATAAATTTACAGCGTACTTCATAACGCATAAAAATTTACAGAACAATATTAAGCTTAACCTTAAGTAACATCTTGCAATTAATGGAACCGCGAGAGGCCAAGAATGAAACATAAATTTTAATCTCTTGAGGCCGAGAGAGGAGCAGCTGCTCGGATTTAAATGCACGTTAATGGAATGGAACTGAAAACTAAGTTCGCCAATTCTGGATTTTAAAATAAATTTAATGGAAGAAGATAGAAATATTTAAAAGCTCTATGAAGATAAGAATCACAGTTAAGCTTTCGTTAGGTAGGAATTTCAGACCATCAAGGAAAACTGCTGCATTGTTTCTCGGATTTTTACTTTCCAAACACGTACCATGTCAGGAAAGTATTGCAATCGTGAAAAAATTCGACTGGTGTATTCGCTAGTTTTGAGGCCTTCTGAACTAATTTATGCTATTTTTACGGTGTTGTATGAATGACTGTGTATGCAAGCGCGTTAATGAATGCAAGGGAATACGATAGCTCCTAAACGGTTCATTCCATTGTGCTCAAATTTGGATATAAACTCATTTGCAATATGCTTAATTTTTCGATCTCTGTAGTTTTGTTCGGTCCGTTTTTGGATTTTTTGAGCTAAGTTCACAGAAGTGTTCAACAAAGGCACAAATGGTGTAAGCTGTAACTCTCTTAGCAACCGTGCAAATAGCGGCGCTAGTTTCTGTGTAGTCGATTTCCTATGATAACCTTAATAAAACCTTGAATATCTCAAAACTAGAAAACTGGACTTACACCACTTGGGCTTTAAAGACACACCATTTTTAGACCAGATGGCGACTACGCCCTGATGAGAAAAATAAATAATTAAAAGAATACTACATACGGAAAGAAGCGAAATACGAACAGAAAACCAAAGTGAGAAAAAATGAGTTAGAAAGCTTGATTTATTTTTAATAGAGATTAAATTAAGTAACAGAAAGTGAATGAGAACTAATATTCAATATGCGATCTACATCACATGTTTTAACAAAAGTGTAGATTAATTTACGTCGAGAGCCACAGCCACGAGTATCGGGACTGCCCCGTTAACCTTCCGGGGATAATCGTGAAGTTCCAGTCAGACTACAATAGCAACAGAGCAGCGGCAGGTCATATCCCAACGATTCCACGACTTAATGAAATCAAACGCGAGCTCAGCTCGGGTCTCAGTGCGGGGTCCCGACCAGCTGCCCATCCTGTCATGTTTATTTTAAATTTGTGCTTTGATTATTTTATTTAAAAATATAAGTATAAAAGTTTCATACTTATATTTTTAAATAAAATAATAATATAAGTATAATAAGTAAATATAAGTATAATGAGTTTAAAAAATATATATTGTACCATTTTGCATATAAATTTGTACTAATTAAAGCAAATTTTACTGAATATACATTGCTTAAATACGCAATACAATTGTTCGTAATACGTAAGGTCAAGGTATCGTACAAATATCTTGTTTAATATTGATAATTCATTTTTTAATAAGTATGAAGATATAAATATTTTTATGATTTTATTCACGCTTAAAAATTTTAGACTTAAGCATGTAAAACTTCATAAATATGAAAAATCATTTAAGATATATCCATTCTCCAGTAAATTTTTAAAAATAATTGAAGATCAATAGTGTTTTCAAATATTTTCGTTTATGAGACAATTTTAAAGATTGTTTCGAGAATATTTCCTATATAGTTATTTTTCAGGTTTTTATTTACGATATCTTATCCTAAGACTACCGCACAGTACTCCGGTAGAATTCAAAAAACACAATATGCAGTTATCTTGTGACTACACAATTCTGCCGTAAAACAGTTTCCACCCATTGAGAGTATTATAAAGGAAAAACTGGTTTTACAGGCAAAGTAATTTCACATGGTTCAAGTTCATTAAATGTTGATAGGTTTAGTTGACAAATTGATAAAGTAATTGATTTGTCAGAGAAGTTGAAATTTTCAAGTTTTTCTTATCAATAATTTTAAGTGGTATTGTATGAGAAAAAAATTTTTGCATGATGAAATTATTCTTGGAGAGTAAATCTAGTAAAATTTCTTAACATTTTAAATATGTTCTCTTTTGCTATAATTAATGACGAACAGCGATTATTTCTCTCTAATAGGGAAAATTATTTCCAATTAGCAACAATAATAAAAAAATATTTTTAAAATATTACTATTTAATGAAAATTTTGTATAAGATAATACTTTTAATTATAAGATAATAAGGCTCAGCTTTCTTTTAAGAATACATAAGGGTGTCCAGTGCTAACGCTGCCCAATGGCTGTTTTCTAAACTGTTAGTCAGAGACACATAGTTCCAGTTGCAAAAATGCTTTAAATTGCATAATCTATTATATCAGAAACAATGGAAGTCAATAAAGAAATTCCTATAAAAATTACGAAATTTAAATTTTATACGGTACCCCGGACCTATCAGTTATATTTAGAAAAATTTTCCTGATAAAATTTCACGCACAATAAAAAACAATTTCGTCCTTATATGACCGACATTCACCGAGTTTTAGCTGCTTAAAATTAGAGCACTTTTTGTGCTGCAAAATAGGGGTTGTATACAAAATTAATTTGAGAAAAAGTAATGTACTTGGTTTTGAGCCTTGTAATATAAGCAATTTCATCAACTATTTTACGATTGTAGATTTCAATAAAAAAGATTAACGTTTAACTATGTGTATTCCATACATTAACATTAAAATATAGCTTATGCTGAAAATAGAAATTTTTGAAGAGTTTTTTAAATGAACTAGTGTTAAATAACTTGAAATACAAAAACAAGATAATAAAACACTTCGTTAAACATTAAATTAGAAAATGAAACATTTGAAAGTACAAATATATGCACTTTAGAAATTTAAAATAATATTACAAATCGTAATATTTACTCAAAGTATAGCTTCCTTCGGCTGCAATGCAACTATGTAGAAAACTCTTCCTGTACTTTGAGCAGCATACTCGGTGTTACACATCTACATGCTACACATATGTACGATTTAGTAAGTCTGATCCCGGATAGATTTTTATAGAACCTGACTATGACCCTTTGCTTAAAGCTGAGTATTCTAAAATTAGTTTTACTTCTTTCTCCGCATTATGCCAGAAACTGAAATTATAACTTATAATTTAAAATTTAAATATTTATATGGTCCCGTAACGGTTTACCATAATGAGACATTTTTAAACGTTGAAAAGGGACTTAAGTCAAACTGTTTGCTGCTTCATAACTGTGAATTTTGGTCGTAGAAGGGCGTATTTGTTTTATTGTAAGTGAAATTGTGTAAGGAAATTTTTTCTAAGTATAACTGATAGGACCGGGGGACCGTACAAAATATATAATATTTCGTAATTTTTCCGTTATATTTCGTAATTTTTATAGGGATTGATTTATTGACTTCGATTGTTTCTCTGACTAAACTGTTTGCCAGAGACACATAGTTGCAATTGCAAAAATGCTTTAAATTGCATAATCTATTATATCAAAAACAACCGAAGTCAATATGAATAAATTCCTATAAAAATTACGAAATTTAAATTTTTATACAGTCCCCCGGTCCTATCAGTTAAATTTAGAAAAACGTTCCTTATAAAATTTGCTTTATGATAGTTTCACACTTTCTCTCTCTCTCTCTCTCTCTGTATATATATATATTACATTATCTCAGTATTAAATATAGATTTTTCGCGTAGCCCCATATAAGGCTAGTGTCAAAAATACATTTTTAAAAAACGGTTATTAAGACCTATGTACCAAATAATTAATAAATGTATCGAAGTATCGTTTTTAAGAACTTTTGAAAAAGTGGAAGTCCAAATAAATTTGATATGTTTACTCAAACAAAAATTATCAAAAAAGCATTCTAAAAGTATATTTGGTGCGTTATATATAGTATTTAGCATACTTCTTTTGTCAAATTTATGCAAAATTGTCCACAATAATATCATTTCGCATTATATGAACGACATTCCAGTATACATTTTCCACAAAGAGATAAAATTATAGTTACATATAAAATGATAAATAGTAAAATTATTTGAAAGTGCAAATATTTTTTTTTTTGAATGCGTTATAAAACACATTTTCATTTAACTTTAAGTTAAAGAATAAATAAAAAATTAAAATGACTAAGAATTTATATGACTTGAAAAAATTCTTTTGACTTTAAGTTAAAAGTCAAGTCTTATTTCAAATTTTTCCTCTAGAATAAACGAGATATTACATTCAAACTATTCTGAATTAAAACAAAGTCTGTCTGAATGATATCTGCTCCGTTTTAGTTTATATTTTCATTTCATTGTTTAAACCTTGCTCCTATTACAATACAGTAAATAACAGGATTATCTCGGAAATCAAAATAAGCGTCTTCGATAACTTTATTTTGCACATTAAGGAATATCGAAAATGAAAAATAAAAGAACAATTTTACTCTCATTTTGATTTTTATTTTAGTACAATAATGGCTTTTAAGAGTATTACTTTCAAACAAACTAAAATGTATTATATTCAAAGGGAAAAAAGAACTAAGCATTTTGCTTAATTACCTAAGTACCTGTATTGATTAAATAGGCTCTAATCTTATTTACCTGAACTCATTCTTAATAAAGATTATTTTTAGTTCTTATCTTGCTTATAAACTGTTTCTTTCTTAACACGATACCAAATTAAGATAACCTCTTTCAAACTATGTAATAAATTTTTAAAGGTTTTCAGAAGAAAAGTTAAATTAACTGGGAGATTTTGATTGATCCTGAAGAAATAAATTAAATAATTTGATTATATTGATTTAAGATTACTTTACGTTCTTATACACATAAAACATCTTGTGTTTTGGTTAACAAGGTAAACATAAATTTAAAAAAACATATATTAATTAACACATTTTATTGAATATGTTTTGTTTAAAAGTGCAAGGAAACTATACTTAACAACAATCATTTACTCGTGTAAATATCTTGATTAACATTGTTTGAGCAATATTTTCTGTGCGATATTTATAGATAATTAATACTCTGAGATTTCCCAATAAAGATAAAAGTGTAAGGGTGTTTACACTCCAAGTTAAGTTCTGACAGCGAGAAGGGTTAAGGGGTTTTATCCCTGCACTGATCCCCATGCTTAACTGTTTCCCTCTTGTCATGCTTAACTGTTTTGCAAATAGAAAACGAAGAGCTTCCTCTTCTGTCTGTTAGTGTCTTCTATGCATTGGTCTTTGTATGACTATCCTATGGAGATGTACGGTGGAAGGCGGTGATCGTAAGGAGACGATGGTAGGTATGTGGTATGTAGATCGTTGTCACATTTGGTATGAACAATCGTGAAGAGCATTGCGTCACTGTATTAAAAATAAAAAAAAGTGTCGACATCCATATTGCGTATTAAAGATATACGTCAGCGAAGTAAAGCACTGTAAAAAGAAAATTTCAGTTAAAGCAACACGACATTCATTTTTTTTTTTGAACGCCAGCAAACTAAATCCGATTTCACGAGAATGCTGGGAATCATCACAGATAGTGGTACATCAAAGGAGGTTCACAAAAGTAAAGAAGGAGTTGGTCAACTAATTTTTGACCCATAATGTTGTTACAGAAAGACATCTGTCTTCCTAGCGCTCGTCGTTTCATTTTTCTGTTTGAGGAGAGCACGCAGAAAACTGGAACACAAAGCACAAACTTTGCGAACAAAAATCAGTAAGTCGACTATAAATAATTGGCAGGACTCATCTCCATTTTAGTCATATCCCTTTATTTTTACACCATCTGAAGATCAACATTTTGAAACTTTACATTACACCCTCAAATAAAAAAGGAAAATTGGGGAAGCATTCTTCTAAAAATTATTATGGCGTGCATGGCATTTTGTGCCTACGTTCCGGTGGCGAAGGTTCCCCACTTAGAAGTGAGGACCTCGCCACACAAGTACCAACTCCGCAACTGCTAAAAAAATGACCGTTAGACCTACTGCTATAGAAAAAGGGAGCTCGATTTTTCTGGAACAATTTTAGCAGATGTTTTTCTAGCAATATGCTTCTTGCACTGCAGAGGAAAACCGCAAACACATCTGTTTCAGCGGAGCAGAGAAAACATATGCGAGCGAAGGGATGTTATGATTATTCTTTTAGCCGGCGTCAACTGTTATTTTATTTCAAAGCAGATGATAAGAGGGAAATGCTTTAGAAGTACGTTAATGCGCTGTAATTGAGAAGGCCAAGAGGAAAAATGAAAGCTTTAAAAGATAGTTATTATTAAAAACTTTTAAATTAGATTTAGAATAGATTATTAGTTTAAATTTAGACAATATTAATTAGGATTTGTATTAATAATTTTTCATTAAAAAATATGCACGTTGTGTCAACGTGACAATGACCTTCTATGTTTCAGCTTTTGTTCTTTTTCCCTTACTGAGAACTGGCCTTCAGCAAGTCATCCTTATGCAATTTTTCCTTCCAGGTTCAACTTTTCAATGAATAGGGTGCAGAAAAATATTCCTGACACATTTTAAGATATTTTTTTCCCAATGGGCATGACCTGGCCACAAGCCTTTTTGCCATACTAAGGTCCGAACAACTGGTCATTTTATTTCGGGGTAACTCAGTGGGCGTCCAGCGTTACCCTCTATGAAGGGACGCCGGCCCAAGCCCAAGCCGGAAATCGACCGGGGCCCAGGGCGTCATAGAATGGTTCTTAAACCATTACATAACCAAGATTTAATGTAAAATCAAGTAATTGACGTACGTGACTGTATATTGCAGTAAAATGTTTGTACCGCTGGAAAGTTTTGTTTAAGCAAATTAAAAGTAGCTCTAAAATTTAATCATGATGCGCTGTTCATCCTTCTGTTAAGTTTGCGGTATGCGTTTTTTTTTTTTTTTTTTTCTCTCCAAATTAGCTTTAATGTAGTTACCCATTAGTGTATAGGTTGGTAAATTGAAACCAAATTTGTCAGTTCTATTCAAAGAAAGTTTCTTACAAAGTATGATACTTATGAAAGGATAGACGATGAGCTGAACTAGGTAGATTACTGCAATATCTACTTGATTGCCCAGATTTAGCTCCTAATGGAGCTATGTGAAGAGCAAAACGTATGTTAACCAGTCACTTTTATAATGAGTGACAACAAATACATAGATTGATGTTGTTGTGTGTGATTATGGCAACGCTACCCTAGGGTGATCTGCCAAGAGGGATGCCTTGGTAGGAGGACTTTCTAAGGGGTTCTAACGCGTATTCACGTTACATCTGGAGAAAACCGACCAAAGCTCCAGACAGTTAGTTCGACAGCCACGCGATGGGACCCGAACCAGGGACCTTCACACTTCGGCCATCTACCATTTTCAGTGGCATAACCACTGTGCCAAAGGCACAGTGGCTGTGGTAAGGCATACATAGATTGAAGTCGGTTACTGTTTCCATGAGGTATGAAGGGCGCTTATGTTATAATAGTTTTCTGTACACACACACACACACACACACACACACACACAGTTTTTTAACAGCTTTCCTTTATATTGAAAATTTTTCTTGGTCTTTCAGATGAACTTAGCCATCTATCGTCAAAATTTAGAATTTTTCTCCCTTAAGTAAAAAATTTCATGCCAAGAGTAGTGCAAACCCCGCAATTTCATCTTATAATAAATAAAAAAAAATGAATTTTAATTCATATTGTTCCATACATGTTGTTCCATTCATGTTGTCATGTATGGTATTCTTTTGTGATGTACCACCGCGGTGCCATATAGCGGTTCACTTAAGAATACCATACAAACTTGTAAATCGTAGAGCCATGTATTCCAAAACGTTTAAACTTACTTGCATCAGTGCTGTAATACATTTAGGAAACGGCATTTTTGTACGGAAATATTTTATGATCTGTGTGTTTAGACATGATTTAATTATATCGTTTTAAAAATTAAAATGTAATTTATTTTAATCATTGATTAAAATTAATTGCTGGCCAGCCGTGGCCGAGTCTGTAAGGCACATATGGAACACGCTGAAGTATGAAGGCTCATCGTTCAGGCCTAGTGCGCGGCTGTCTATCAAGCAGTCTAAATTATTGGTTGTTTTCTCCAGATGTAACGTTAATACGCATTAGAGCCCCTTAAAAGTCCTCGAACGAAAGCATCCCCATCGTAAACAGATGTCCTTTGTGTAAGCTTGCCAAAACACAATAACACTAAAAAGCAAACATCAAAGTCACTTACATCCCGTGCCTTACCAAAGCAGATTTATTTATAAAAACATGGCCGACCTTTACAATGTAGCCAATTAACTTTAATGATAGTTAGTTTATAAACTTTTCTAGTGCAGACTGAGTTTACTTCAATAAACAAAAAAATTTCTTCATCTACTCTTAATTCAAGAGATCTTTTCTCATGCAAATGCACACACGTGCTGAAAATTACGTACCATTTCACTCGATGAATAAACAAGTACTATTGTTTACTACAAAGCGGAAACAAAGTTTGCGTGGGATGCACTAGTAAAATTTCACAACTGAATCTTAATTAGAATTCCGTCTAGAAAAGTATATTGACTAAATGACAGTTCGTTAAGTGGAATTAGAAAGTGTAGGTGTAAATAATAATTAAGATTCATTAGTTTTCAAGAAGCAGTGCACTCAGTACGTATGCAACATCGTGTATTTCAGTTAATCACTGTGAACGAAATCGCTGTTTAATTAATTTTAATAATTGAAGCGTCTAGTAAATAACACTTCCGTTTGCTTGTAAATAACATTTTATTTTCATGTACGCATATTTTGAAAGTGTTCGTTTAGATTTCCGATGTATGTTATGATCACTGGAAACTAACGTCGTCTTTATACATTAAATTCAAACAAATAAAAAAGGTTTTAATTACAAGCAAGCAGGGCCTAAACAGTGGATTACTATTTGTCACTTTTTAAGGCAAGTATTTAATAGATAACTTTTTTTTCCTTTTTTAAAAGGTACTCGAAAAAAGTACGCCTTCTTTGCAACAACGCCAAACAGTAGCCAGTAGTGCATAGCGTTCTCAATTCAGATACGGAAAGTACCTAGTTCAAATCCAGGTCGCTTCTCTCGACCTCCCTTTTGGAGTTTTCCGTAATTTTTTCCGAAACTTCGCGTAAATACGGGTGAGACTTAGAAAGACCCCCACGGGGGGCACCCTCCTCCCTTCGTCCTTGATTCCTCGTATAGATAATTGGCCGTAATTTCTCAAATCAAATCAAATTTTTGGAGGGCAAATTTATTAATATCCTTAAACTGATTATTAGGTATACGCGCGCGTTATATTTTAAAGCAATATTTTACACATATCATTCTTTTTTTCAGATACAGAACTAAGGATGTGAGAAAAAAAAAATTATATCTCTTCTCCCACATCCACTGATGGACAAGAAGGAATACTACTCGAATTAATCGATTATAAATGCATTCCAGATAATCGATTTTGAAAAATCCACTCAAACTCTCATCTCAAAGTATTCGAATTGCACATGGCATTCGAAATCTCGAACGCTATTCGAATAGGGAAATCGTGAATACTATTCGAATGGTGAAACCGCGAATATTCACTATACGAATTAATAGATTATTGAATCTCTTTGAGTGGTAGTAATCGATTATAGAAATTATTCCAGAGGCACATCACTACTTACACCCCATGGGTTAAAAATTTTAACAAATCCTTCCGAACAGACCGCCACGTTATAAACCTCACATGCTGCTTAATTTCGCATTATTAGTTTCTGTAGTTTCTGCTAAGCGAAATATTGACATAAGGAAAATTTGCAGTACTTTTAGGTCCCCCTAATTTTTTAAATAAAGATAATAATGTGAAAGTAAATGCCTTTTTAACACTTTTTACCAAGGCTGAATAGTGTTTATGATTTCGGTTTGTTTGTCTGTCCGCCCGCGCTTTAATTCCCGTAAATATGCATCGATTACTACGAAATTCATGTATGTTATTCTTATGTGATGTACCATGTACCCTATTGAAAGTTGTTTGAAGTCCCTATTGAAAGCATTTGTAGTTCTTCTACAGGAGGACTCAAAACATATCCAATACATTACGCTCTGCGGGCTGTCATCGTTTAAAGCGTATTTTAGAGATATTCGGCTATTTGAAATGAAACAAAATTAATAAATGTTACTGAGAATTACAAAATAAAGCTCTCCAACGAAAATAGCGTCTATATCATTAATAGTTTTTCTACAGGAACACTCAAAATAATTGCAATGTATTACAGTCAACGGCAGTTTAGAGACATACATCCATTCAAAGCACAGTACTATCCTACTAGGTAATTAGCTAGTGATCCGACGATAGTAAATATAATCCGACAGTTATCATCGGATGTTCCTCCCTCAAAAGTTGCCAATATTTGTTACTTTTGGGATAAATCGCCGTATATGGTGTGAAGAAAAATATTTCGAATAAAGTTGGAAAGTGCTTTATAATCTGTGCGAACTGCGTGATTTGCCTTTCTTGTTTTTTTTTTTTTTCTAATGACAGTTGCGGACTATAGGTTTGAACACTAAGACAGCCCAGGATAGGAGATCAACACTACCCTCTATGAACTCTTAGTACTATTTCCAGATGAGGGACCTAGCAACTGGATCGGCACTCCCACGGAGGTACCGTTTGAACATTCGGGAAACAACAGATTTTACGTGCACCAGCTCCCTTTAGCATGCACGGTCCCACCGCAGTCCAGTAGAGAAACGGTGTCACCCTCCCAAGAGCAGACCAAGACAGACGTCGCTTCATTTTTGGTATTCTTATGGGAACCAAACCCATCCCTGGGGCCACTGCGGAAATGCAAGTAAATGTTACTTCTAGTACTATTTTCAATTTTTGATAAGGGAACGGTTTTAAATAATGCTTGAATAACTTTGTAATCTCAAGAACAAGACGCTAATAAATATTGGAAATCTTTCACATTTATCTATGAACACCAGAATACTGTTTAAATAACATGTATGTAACATGTTTTTTTTTTTTTTTTTTTTTTTTTTTTTTTTTTTTTTTACAAAACTTTACAATTATATACCTTTTGTCCTAAAAAATTAAACGAAAGTTTTCTTAATAGTGTGCTTTTAAGTATGGAGTCACTTATTTTGTGTTTTCAGCTAAGCCGAATTTCTAGATAAAATGAAAATTGAAACAAACCGCAGACGAAAGCCATACATATTTTACTCTCCGAAATTAAATATTTAGAACGCAATGTAGCAATTTCAAAGAAATTTCAGTGTCTAAGATTTTTTTTTTTTTTTTTTTTTTTTTTTTACAAAATTCTTATTAAGTTTTATGGCTCAGAATTTACGGAATTTTTCTCATTTACTTAGTGTTTTAGAGATTAAAATGAGATTGTCAAAAATTAAAGTTTACGCCCAATTACTCCCGTGATGATTTAAATAAAGAGATGAGAAACACTTTAATATTGCAAAATATTTAAACTATAATAACCAAGGAATTTACATACTTGTCGAAATTTGTCTTATATGTCAGTGTAACAAAATCATTCAAAATAACTGCTATTTAAAACATAAAATTATAAAAAAAAAATTATAAAACAACACCATAAAGGTTAGTTGAACAGCCATACACTTGTTTCGAGCAAAAACGTTTTGCTCTTCGTCAATGGAAACAGTCACCTGAAGCCAGGAGCGGCGAACTGAAAAGAAAGAAAACACAACCGACGAACGAGTCGTTGCCAAACGGAGGAAGAAAAAAGAAGAAACCATTATTATTTTATTTTTATTTTATTGCTGTTGTTGTGATGGTGACTGTTCTTTTATTGTTCTGTTTTTTGTTCTTTTGCAAGTTCCTTCTTCGTGCGATTCCCTCTCCTCTTTTATTTTTATTTTTTGTTTATTTTTCCTACATTCTTTGTACTTTTTTACATTTCATTTTTTCTATCTTTCTTCCCCTCTTTCTCTTGCCCCTCCCCGGTTTCTTCCTTTTTTTTCTTCCCCCGTTTGACCACGACTTGTTCGTCGCTTGTGTTTTCTGCTTACATTGGGTGCATTCGCAAACGACAAACTCGTTGCACGAATTTTCGTAAGAAAACTGGAATGCGTGCGTTTAGTGTTATCAGTGACTATCAGTTTCTTTTGCCTTTACGAACAACTTCACTTTATATAGTTTCGTTGCCTAGGAGACGTGTTTGTTTACATTTCACGTCTGTTATTTTTGCTGAGGAGAGTTTTTAAAAGATACTCCATATACAATCAACAGGATATTTAAAAGAAAGAGTGGCCATAATTGAGAAGTACAGTTCAAAATTCAGAAATTTCTTCGACTGATGTTTATGTTCCACTGTTGGGTGACGGATTCAACAGATGTATGGGTTGTATCAACAATCGTTTTCTCCACTAGTACAGCAGAGGTAGAGGTGCTCCCGGGAACGGTGTCTTTAACGAAGCTTGCCCTGGAAACTTCAACAAATGTATGAGTGGTATTTTCACTCGTTATGTCCATTGGTATAGGTACAGCAGCGTACTCTCGGAGTCGTCGGGAGCAGTAGAGGTGATCACGTCGTTTGCTAAGCGTACCCTCCCGAAACCGCTTCGCTCGCTCAGTGCTGGACACCGGGGTACCTGTGCGCAGCTCTAACCACTTCTTTTCAACGAGAGCGGTGACTTATATTTCCGGCCGGGTTGAGGCTGACATATTCAATTTTTATAATATTTTAAACACTTCCTGGTTATCTTTACCGACAAATGTTTCTGAAATTACACTTAGTTTTATTTTAATCGATAGGCCTAAACAAACTCTATAAACACACCAAAGAATCATCGCTTTATCACTCCTGAGTCGTGAGTTACACTGAATAGAAAGGAGTGAGAGCGCTGACATATCGGTCATTCTGCGCAGTGCACCTCCCCCGCCACCCTACCTGGTCCCGACGCAAATTCAGTCATAACAGTGACTAGAAAATCTGTGAAAAAAGTTATGAAATTGATCACTAAAGTTTAATTAACATTTTCACTTTGCAGTGGTGCAGATTGCGTGGTTGCCTTAGCACCAAGCGAATAATTAAAGAAAAAGATGTTCCATCTGGAGATGATTAAAATATTGAGGTTATTTGTTACGGGTGTGCATGTTTACGCCAGAAAATGGCTTCGAGTTCATTTCCGAGTGTTTATGTAATAAAAGTTTAATATTTTAATATGAATTTTGAGATTTCAAGAAGAGTTTGATTTTAGTATGAATTTAAAACTTTGTTAAAATCTATCACCGCATAAATAAATGTGACGATGACTCATAAACACACACTGTTTTTTTTGTGTGTGTTCTTCATAAGAAATAAATATTTTGTGAATATTGTCTTCTACTTGATGGCTACATCAGCAGTTACAGAGTGAGGGTGTTGCGCCATCTGTATGCACCAATGACGTAATCCAACTTTCTGAGAAAAGTGCAACCTCCTAAACGTCTAACTTCGTGACATCAACACTCCGTATGTTTGCCACTAGACCGAAAGAATGCTGCTCAGAATCTCAAAGAAATACTTTGAAAAAAAATCTAAAATTGTTTAGTGTCGGGGAACTATTTAGAACCCTCAAATTGCAAATATGACGTAAATTTTAAGGCAGTTTTGGAAAATCAAATGAACTTGTTGTTGATGAGTTCATTTTATAGCTCCGTCAAATGGTACAAGGTAGAGCGAAAATTTTTTAAAGTATGCAATCAACAAACAGACGGAGCACTGTCAATTTGAATTCCCGCTAACAGTTTTGGTAAATTACTACCTTCCATAAAGAAGCGTCATTTCAAAAAATAGCAATAAAAATAACAATAATAATGTTAATAATTACAAAAACCCGTAAAAAAGTAATTTTCGAAGAAACTCGACGCCACTGCTTATAAATAACTTTCTGCACAAGTCTGGATTCGAAGTAAATGAAACCACGCTTATCTACGAGCCAATTTACTTTAATTATTTACTGATAAACCGGATATATGATATTTTTTTCTAATCTTTTCTAAAGATTAATTAACAATAAAGCGTAAAATCAGAGTACATTTTTTTGACTGGAAGAAGGTGCGGGAAGAGAAAAAAATACCTCTTATACAACAGATTGGTGGAATATTTTTCTTAGATAAATGATTGTTAATGTTTAATGAGCTCTAAACACGTATTATAGAAAAAGCGCAAGCAAAGCAATATTTAGGCTATATTTAGGTTCTTTGTCTACGAGATTCTTTGAAAGATTGAAGTAAAAATATTGCGTGATTGCTTTTGTTTCGTTGTATGTCTTATTCCTCAGACCTACAATAAATATTGGAAAAAAGTGTTCAGATAGTCTCTTTCGTTGAAGTGGGATTTCTTATTGTTTAGACAGTCGAAATGCCCCCTTTGTAGAAACACGAATATAAAAATCAATCGTTAACTTAACGTACGCAGATTATTTTTTTTTACCCGGTCACAACTAAAGCAATTCAAAGATCATGTCTTAATATATAAATAATTAATGCGGAATGATCAACCTAGATATTTAAATCCTCCATGGTTCAGAAGGAGAAATAGTTTATTTATTTTTGCCTTGTGAAAAATTTCAAACTCTGTAGCCTCAAGGAGATATTTAAAACTGCACAAATTGAGATATAAACGTAAATTTTGTGGCAGAGATTATGAATCTCGAACAGCTTAAATTTATGACGACATGTCTTTGACAGCCGCGAAAAAATACCAGCTAATTCAATTAGTTCGTTTGGAGGAACTTAATCTTACGTTAAAATACTATTAAATGTTTGTAAGATATAGGTTAAATAAATTAATTGGTATTTATGTTTTTTTTTTTTTTTTTGGTAGCGTTTTATTACTGTTTTCGTCCATTTTTGTTCTACGTCTTGTAATTGTATAATTCTCTGTTATAAATACATATACTTAATTTAATATAAAGTTTCTATAAATTTTACATCATTTAGAGCATAGTGCGCTGTTCCATCACTGTGTGTCACCGTGCCACACAATGTGATGAATAATAATTATAAAGCTGTACTTAAAAATTGAAGTGCTTGAAACTGACATTACAATGAGCTGGCGTTACATTTACCCACACGGTGCGTTGTAGCAACTTTTATCATTGTTCTTTGGTGTTTTTTTTTCTTTATTTACTACTTACATCCGATGGTTATGTGATGCCTGATAATAACGGACAGTACGAAACATTATAGCCGTATTTCGATTGGCTGCGGCTTTTAACAAACACGGTTACTGACTTTTTTTTCAAATTGACTTGGTTGTTTCAAACCTTCACTTAAGCCACAGAAAATTTGTTAAATTCAAACAAATATGCTAATTGGAAGCAAATTTTAAAATATAATTTAAAAGAAAAAATAAAACGATTTTGTTGCCATGAATATAAAATAATAATAATAATTGCACTTTATAAGAGTAAAAATACACGGAAAACAAAAAAAAGAATCAAAGCAAGAGAAATAAATGTAGCTTCATTTGCAACTCTTACAATATTATTTTGACTAGAGTTCTTTTAAAATGTTTCAACATAATGATTGCAGACGCTATTTTTAAAAATAACAATAAGTAAATATAATTAACATTGTTCAGTTATGAATCGTGAACGTTGGAAATAATATTTTCGATTCCATTAATTTAAATAATGCAGTCGAAATTCTACAAACAAGTCCAATTAAAACATAATTTGATATCATCTATTTTTTTTTACTGTACCATCTAGTTATCGTTAATTCGTCAAGAAATATTAAGGAAAATAGCTGCAGAAGCACGATTGGGAATTGAAAGTAGGCTCTGGAATATATTACAGTTAAATTGGTAAAATATTATACATGCGAAATAAAATTTGATATTTTCCTTGAAAATTTTTGCTTCTTATTGAATTTCTTTAATGTTATTCATAAAAAAATCTCGAGACTTCCAGATAATTAGGATTTATAGAACCGAGATAAATTTTAGTATAATGACAAGAGTTTTACTGTTTTTTCGGGTAATTATCAGTAACTGTAAAATAGCAGATAAAGGTAATCAATTTACTGAAACAAATAGCTTGATTCACAGGAGCTTCTGTCAAGTATCTAAAACAAGCGATGACAAATATTTCTGGCGTGTGGCTGAAATATGACTGAAACCCGTACTTTTTCGGTCACTGAAAAAATACAGTTAGTTATTTCGGTCGAGGAGATTTGTTTAGGTTATATAAATACTACTATATATATAACTTGAGCTCAATCGAATGCACCGTTTAGGAGCTATTGTGTTCCCTCACATACAACAAACACACATACATACATCTCGTAAAAACAGCATAAATAAATTCAGAAGACCTCAAAACATTCAAATACACCAAAATCTCAAAGTCGAATTTTTTCATGATTAGAATATTTTCCTTACATGGTACATGTTCGGAAAGTAAAAATAATTATAAAAAATAGTTTAACTTTTTTTTTTAAATAACAGAAGAAATAATATAAACAACTTCACTCTAAAAAACAAAGAGCTTCAATCCATTTAGTTTTAACCAACGCCGCCCAAGAGTTGCAGTGGCTGATGAACTATACCACGCCATGGTCACGCTTTGAGTCCCAGCGCTATCAATCCTTGGATCAGGCTTGATTCCCAGCTCGGGCTTGACTCTCCACACGGCCGTCCCTCCATAGAATGTAACATTGGCCGGTCACAGAATGCCCCCATAATAGAATGAACAATACTTCGGGGCCGTTCCAGTGGCGAACTCTAATCGAGATACACATACACATGCATATATATATTAATACATTACTTAATTTCTTCCTGTAACGTCATAAAGACCTACGAATATTAACGCTTTTACACTTGACCAATTTCAAAGATTATTTAGGAGGAATATATTAAACTATAAAGTCACGGCAACTTGGCTTATTTAAAAGAATTATGACATGAAATGCGACATAAAATTCATTTAAGTATAACGCATGAAAACTTAGAGAGAATTTTAACTAAGACTTTCGTAACCAGCTATAACAAGTTAGAAAAGAAATCCTCCTATGCAAAGTGTGATTAGTTTGGTGAAGTTTTGAGAACACAATTCAAAACTTGATAGAAAATTTTAATTTACTTTCAACTTAATGTAAATTATGCGTTTATTTATTCAAATATTCAATGGTTAAGACAATTTATTCAACTAATTTGATGTGTATTTTAATACCACGCGTATCGCTCCATATTCAATGGAACAGAAGATCAAGGTAGTACTATAATGCATTTACTTTTTATGACTTTCCAGCAAAGTGGCATAGGCTTATGATTTCGATTTGTCACTTCGATCGTGCTTTCACTGCTTTAACGTGCATAGATTACTCTTCCATTTTCAAAAGTTACAAATCATGTCCCTTGCAATCACTTTCATGCTTTTTGTTACAACACAAAGCTTTTGAAAATGCAGGTAACACACTGTTTAGTTTGTTTTCAGAACTAAAAGTCTGTAAAATAGCATCCGAATTATATGCATACATAATATTTAGTACTTTCTCTCAAAATCCCCCGTCCTTCTGCATGAATTAAGAAAAAAAAGCACACAGATAAAGTTATAAGAAATAATCGATTTTCTATTAATGGGACATCTAACGAAAAATTGTATTTCTGTCTCTTATACTCTATAAAAACTACAAAAACTCATAAAAACAGACTCAAACAGACAAACTGTTTATAAAATATGTAGAGTAAGAGTGCAATTAAATTTTATTTCCCAAATCAGTACGCATTTTTTACCTATACCTTTTTAAACGGCCTTAAATTTGATGAAAAGCTGATTTCCTCCCTATCAATGCTTTTTACCCTCTGACTTAAATCTGACTCCTGTAGACATATGCGTTTTTTATTGTCCCTACTGAGGGGAAGCTCGTTGGGGTAACGTTAGCCGTGAAGAGAAAGCCTTTTTGTAGAAGGTGGAAGATGGTATAGGTGATATGCACTACGTACGCATTAACTTAGGCTCGTCACGCTTTAAAATAAAAGAGAAATCGGTTTATGTTTTCAATTTAGTTTTATTGTAACATAACAAAGAGTTATTTTAAAAGTGTCTGGTAGCATAGCGCAAACAATCGTCAGTCTGTTGGGCAGAGACAAAAGCGTGGAGTGAGTGAAAGAGGATTGAGAACACAGAAAGCCAACCTGGCGATAGAAATGAGAGCTAGAAAGAACGGTCGCCAAATAAATCGCCAGATTGAAAAAAAAAGATCGTTAAGCGTTAATGCAAGTTTACCAAAATTTAAACGTGTGTCGCCAAAAGGTGAAAAGTAAGGAAAACCAGTAACCTAAAACATATTATTGAAACCCCGTGGGAAAGGGATAAAAATAAATGAATCGAAATGCCAGAAGGCACCTGCTAAATACATTGCAGAAGTTATAGAGAAAGTAATTTAAGAAATAGAATGGAAATAGCATTACGAATGGAGATGGGACTTTAAAAATGGCAAAGATGATTAAATTTAGAATAGGGAAAGGAAAATCGAAAGTAATTATAAATATGTGGTTAACTGCATCACACTAATATTTATTTTTCTTCGTTGAAATAACTCAATGACATCTCTGAACAAATCTTTTACAATGTGGGAAAGGGAATATTAATTCGTTTCTAAAAATTACCTACTTTCGTGTAATTGTAAAGCATATTAATAAGCGGAAGAATTATTTGTGCGTACATTACAGGAAATGCAGTTTATGCTGATGTAAGCTTTAGAAAGTTAAGCTGTAAAATATTTTAAATACAACCGAAAAAATTCATGATCCAAAAAAATACTCATGAGCAATCAAAAAGTCTTCCTTTTAATTACAAAATTTTAAGTAGGTGTAGATTTTTTCGAGGATATTAAGTTTTCGTAAAATATTATACCACAGATGTCAAGAACTTATTCATATGACATTTTTTTTAAAATAAAGAAATATAGTTTCCGTTTGTTCGTGTTCCGTTCGTGTTTCAGCAGAAATAGGAAAAAAAAAACATTATGCCGTAATTTTAATTAATTTTCAAAACTTCGAAGGATAATTAATGTTTTTCGGTTATTTTTCCTAATTCTGTCATTTTAAATTATAATTCGTTTTTAAGTTACGGTTAAAATCCCCTTCCAACTAAAACTAGGCTAACAATAATGTTTAACATGTTTTTACTAATATTGTAAGTACTTTTGGATTTTTTCTTAATTATTGCAATTTCGTAGTCTAACCCATTTGTGCCTAGATATTTTTGCGACTTTCTTCGATTTTCGCCAATATCAGCAGTAGTAGATACATTTCTGATGTCAACTTCTTGAACAAGGGATGATTTCTTTTAAAATCTTCATGTATAAAAATTGAAGTGTCAACATCCTACTAGGTCATGTTAAAATATTTTGTGGAGTTGAGGTTCAATACTCGTGAATAAAGGCTAGGAAAAATAAATAACGTTTTCGACTGATAGCGATAATGCCGTCCCAGAAAAGGGACGCTAGGCATAAATGGGCTAAGCATACTAGGGCTATATGCTAAAGGGAAAAATGCCTTAGAGGGAGGGCATTAAGGGCTTCTAACGCGTATGCATGTTGCATCTCGAGAATTAATCCCGCAACTCCAAACTGTTAGATAGGCAGCCACACGGTAGGTCCCAGCCCTGCACCTTGTCACATGAGCTAACTACTAATGTTCAGTGTTGAAGCTTATGTATTCTATATGGTTTTCTTCAGAATGTATGGGAATGTATTTTATTCTTTGGAAAGTAATCTTCATGAGGAAATTCTGATTTTGATCTGCACCACAAAAGTGATTGAAGAGCAAATTTGGTTCAACTGAATATTTGCAAAACTCTAAATTTAAGAAGTACCAATGAATTTCAATAATAAAATGGCCCCAATATAGTCCAGTGGATAAGGCACTGAACATGATAGATATCTTATGTGTGAGGGTCCAGGGTCCTGGCCTACCGCGAGGTTGTCGAATTACAGTCTGGAGTTTCGGGTAGTTTCTTCATGATGTAACGTGAATACAAGTTAGAATCCCTTACATCTCATCCACCCCAGGTACCCCCCCCCTCTTTAAGTAGATCCAACCCTCCAGCGCGATGCACACTTAATAGTAATATACAGTGGAACCTATCTAATGTGAGCATCCTTGGGACTAATAAAATTGGTCACCTTACAAAAGTGGCAACTTATTGTGATTGCTAAGGGAGAATTTACGAAAGGTATCGCTATACACAAATGGTCTCTTAACCAAAAATATCAGTTTCATAATATTTATATTTTAATAAAAGTAAAAATTGAATTTTGAATAACAGTTTGTACAATTTGTCTCCTTAACCCTTTAACGCGCAGTGTTCCCGATCTGAGAACACCAAACTCTGACGTTTTGACTGTTGCTAGTCACGAAGAATAGATTTGGCTTCTATAAAAATAGTTGCGGGTGACATAGCTCCACGAGAATCCTTTACCTTTTAGCACGTCCTTTCCCGTAGAAAAATGGTCACGATTATTTTTAACAGCACTGACATCTGCTGAAAAATGGAAGAATGCGAGAACAGCTGCGATAGATTACCCAATGCTGTGCCACAGCCAGCTGCCGTCCAAAAAGCGTCTCTAGATCTGTGGCGGGCGATGAACGTTTCGATCGTGCGCCATATTGCTGGTAGTTAAGTTGAGCGATTGCAACAGCTGCCTTTTTTTCAGAATTGGGAGAAAGTTGCGCCTCAGAGGGTTAAAGATAATCTGAAAAGATCTGATATAAATCTGATCAGGTTTGTGACGGGAACATTGATGTCACGGCCAACTATTCCAGAATGGAACAAGATTGACACACCCAAGTTAAACTTACCTGCTGTAGAACTAGATGCGATTTAAATACGTTTACTTTTAAGAATTTAGAGGTTATATCACTAAAACGCATGCATCATCGATGCCAAAATAAAACGTGTAGCGGAATTTATTATCTCTGAAATGATTACAGCTGATATCCATGCGCGTATGAACCGTATTATAGCTGTTGTTGCCATTTGGAAGGACGACTCCGACGGAATAACTTGTATATGAAATTTGGATAGATTTTTTTTGTACAGATTTTTCTACAATCGATTTGAGAACACTTTTTCTCATGATATGGCCATCCGGTATTTCATATTATGTTTTATTTCCCTCCGGAATCATAGGATTTTTTATGCGAATATTTGGTCCTGTATAACAAATAACTACAATTATTATTCTAAAGATAGTAATATTTTTATTAATGAAGAAATGCATTGCTTTATAATCTACATTTCTTTACATGCTGGTTTAAAAAAAAAGAAATCACTCAAAAAAAAATTTCGTCCGTTCGTTTTTGACTAATTTAAAAATCTTAGACATCACGGCTATGCAACTGAACAAATATACCCAGACGAAACTTGTTTCAACGTGAATTTTGTAATTTCGAAGAACGTGACTAAACCAATTTCATTACCATCAAATATTTGTTAATATTTAAGAGTGATTTCATAACCAATGGAACATCATTTATAGCTTCGTTTAATAAAATTAAAATAAGAAGTACACCGTATTTCACTAGCCAGTTAGACAAACACTCAGAATGAGCATAGACACCACTTTATTTTCTTTTTCAGATTCTGTATTATCAAATTTAGAATTATTTCCATCCGAGTTATTTAAAAATTGGGGATTAAAATTAATACCTGTAAAATAGATTTCACATTTCCGACGGATATTCCTTTGAGAAAAGTATTGAATTCGCTTCTGATCAAGATTTAAATCTTTTTAAGGCAGTAAAAATGTATTGAAATATTAATAGAAAAAGGAAAGTGTAATCCCTTTTAACTCTTGAGATTTGATGATCAAAATCTATTAGTGTGAAACACTTTCTTTTTTTTTAAACAATCTCTATTATCTGGCATTTTAAGGTAATTATTATATTTTTATTTTATTTTTATGGTTGTAATCGCGGAAGTTATTAAAGATATTATAGAAATGTAGTGTTTTCATGTTCTAAACATATTTCTAGTTCAATAACCAATTTAAGGTAATCATATTTTGAATTACAAAAATGTAGCATATTCATATACGAACGAAAAAAGATTTGAATGAAAATTAAATTAAAACTACAGTGCTTTTGTGGGTATACCTATATAAATAAAAATAGGCTTTTGTTCGTAAATTTTTTGGAATTCAAAAATTTTGAGATTTCTTTCCGTTTCAAGCACCTGGGAATCCAGAACGATCCACAGAAAAAAGTTAGCCTGTCTGGCATTCTGTCATTCTCTCTGTGACGCTTTTTTGTTCGAGCATCACGTAAAAACGACTAAAGCGAATGAAATGAAATTTGGTCACATGATAGGTGGTCCCTCAACTTAAAATGAATTTTTAAAAAATCTTGATTAGATTTTGATATTTAGAGAAAATCGTTTCAAACAGCTTGCATTTATTTTCGCGCATTACGTAAAAATTGACTGAAGCGAATGAAATGAAATTGAGTGGCATGATAGGTGGTCACTAAAATAAAATCATAGGTGTAGAATTGTTTAAAATTTTTGATTAAATTTTGAGATTTTGCAAAAATTGTTGAAAATACTAAAATATTTATCGATTACGTATAAACCACTGAAGCGAGTGAAATAAAATTTAGTATCGTCACTGGTGGCCACTTGAACACTTTGCGTCCAAGTTTTCAAAATATTTTTTATAGATTTTGAGATTTTGTGAAAATTCAGGTAAAGTTTGCGCTATTCATGGAAAATGAGATTGGGATAGAATAAAATATGGAATTATGTTAAATGCAAGTTAATTTTATATTCAGACGTCAAAACAGTTTTAAATATTTCATAGATTTTGGGATTTGTGAAAATCGTTTAAATGTTTGTTCTCGCATTCCTTAAAAAATGTATTAAGAGAATATAATGAAGTTTAGCAACAAAATCAGCAACGGCTAAATCGGCAAAAATCGGACTTTTTTTGAAAAATTTAAATGAATTTTTAAAATGTTTATTTGCTTTTTTAGATTTTATGAAAATTGCGCAAAATATTTCTTGGAATAATGTTAAAATATCTACAGTGGATCAAACAAAATTTAGGTACAGGTTAGGAATGACCTCTTGACTTGAAAAACTCATTCAAGCAGGATAAATTTTTTTTTTTTTTAAATACAAAGAAGTTCTCTATAATAGTCAAATTGACTGATCACTCCGTTATTCCCAAACCAGTAATCTTTTAACAATACACAGAAGATATAGTTTTTATTTATATACTATTGCTAATATACTGTTTCCGTCTTCATATACCTACAATGCTGACGAAGATTCAAGCTTACTAAAAATTTGCATTATGTACTAACCCGTCAACGACGGGTACTTCATCTACTTAAAGTAATAATAACAATAATGACATAGTTTAAAAAATCTGTATTAAGCATTTAAAGTGCTCTTTGCTTTCAAAAGAATGTGACAGTGTATCTATCGAACAAATAAGAAACTTTCTTTTCTAGAAATTTCGAAATTATTTAAATGAATTCCGAATATATAAAAGAACTGTAAGTTTTGTCAGATCCATCGATTTAAAACAGCTTCCAGAACATTTGTACTAATTTACACTTATAGTGAATGTGCATAGTAGTAAACTGCCTTACATTTCATTAATACATCAAAGCATAGAACATTACAAAATAATTTCTTTCGATGTGTGTGTGATCTCACTTAGACTACAACTTATGATATTTACTTTTTGAGCCACTGCTTTAAATAATATGCTCATTGTTTTCTAAAAGATTTGCATTTTTGTATACGTGTACAACGTACAACGTATGTGTGTACCTTTAATTCTTTACAAGACATCTGTATTGACAATAGTATTTTTTAAAAATATTAATAAAAAATTTAGCGATGTTGAACGCATTTGTGATGGTGTCAGTAATTTATTAAAACTTGAAAAAAGACATTCGTATTTAAGAAAGTTTTGATCTTAGAGAAAGAGGAATTTACAGACATGCGGACGCATTAAAATTAAAATCAGAATATCCTTTTTACTATTTTAAAAATGGCACTAATTTTTGTTTGTTTTAAATAACTATATCATCAAAAATTCACCACAACGCTTGTCTTATTATATTTTTCCCCAAACTAGTAAAATGTTAAAACATTTTTGTGTAGCTTTGTCTAATAATTCTAGATACAGCATTTTCAGAAGAACGTTCTATCTTCACAAAGAACGTTTTGTGATTCTGTAGAAAATTGCTAATCATAATTATGATTAGCAATAAATGCTAAATCATTTATTGCTAATCATAAAAAGTAAGAAATGAATAAATAAATAAATAAAAGTATTCAACAGATTTTTTTTGCATTGATTCGCAAATAACATGCACACATTTTATACATAATTAACAAAAGTAACGTGCATATGAGTAGAATAGTTTCCGAGATATTGCAATTTGAAAATTTTGGTATTTGTCACCAATCACTAAGGGGATGCCTCAAAAGTGAAAAAAAAGTAATTACTTTTCAAATGACGTTAATTTATGTTAATAGTCCCTCGATATACACAGCTGACTCCTAAAATCTTAATTTAGCTCAGTTTTCCTATAACGCATATGTTTGGCAGTTTCTAGTGAAAGTTACCACACCATATAAACCGATACCGTTATTTAGTAATTCTCTTTTACACTTAAAAATTCCTTCTCTTGAAGCGTGGTGTAATTAATCGTTGACTCGCTCCTCCCCTAAAAGACTAAATGATCTTTAACTTCATAACGCAGTACCTATCAATTCAGGTAAAACTGTACTTGCTAATTTCACACGTTTGAAAGCGTTCAATTGCCATTTCACAACAATGAGATCATTCTTTAACTTTCATCAACTCATAGTTGGTCCCCTAAAGTAAAGATTTTTTCACCTGAAAACGCATTAGGTAAAGTGGTGTAAGTCATAATTTTTAACAATAAATATCTCTCTATCTATTTCACTTACTAAACTAGTGCAAATCTTAAAGTAAAATAGAGTGGTATTATTTGTTTTGTTTGCAATCTTACATCAGCTTTTTTCAACAAAAAGCATGCTGATGGAAACTCCAAAGATGATTAATTTGGCTGGTGTAAAAATTTTACAATAAAAATTAGTCTTTACACTATGCTGCACTGGAACTTGTTTTTATTTCCTAGTGAACAAAACTATTGAAGATATTTACTGCATTGTTAGCAGGGACCGCGATGTATATAGCGCGGCTGAAAGTCATTTAAACATTCAAAATGTTTCTAGTCTTCTTTCTCAGAAAAATATCCGTAAATGTCCGTTTCCCTTACGAGTATTTAACTCTTTTTAATAAAAAAGAAAAAAAAATTCAAAATTTGTACTTTTTTTTTTTACCCATTTGTAAATTATTTCGTTAAAATGGATTTTCGTGAGGTATTTTCAGCTGGGACGATATCTTGACCCGAAATGAACACCAATGATTTGATCACTACTTTCAAGTAAGCTATAATTAAATAACACTGCAATGTAACAGATCAACATTCATTAACAGTTGGTGTTTCAATTCACTCTCGTAAATAATTAGATATATGTGTAACAAACCACGTGTCTTCATTTGCGAATTTCACGCACATTCACACAAAAAAGTATCAAAGCCTCATTCCGGAAAAAAACAACTTTACTTCCTCTTTTAGTCACGGTGACTACATGAAATAACGTCTAGTGTATAGGAGCAATTATACCTCACTTCGCAGGTTGAGGGTTTGATAGCAGGATAAAATTATTACAAAAAATTTAGTAAAACAAAAAGTTACCGACTAGGTTCTGAAAAACTAGAAAATGAAAAAGATAATGGATATATTCCTGATATTTTGTTTTCAGTTTTTCTTCCGCTAATTTGCAGATTTATTAGACCACACATAAATTTACAGACATATTTTAAAGTGCATATATGCAATTACAGCGCACATAAAGATATATTGAGGTAGTAAACTCTCTCAAAATTTCTTTCAATACCTTAAAACGGTACAAGGATATCTTCACAAAGTGATGCAATGTGCAATGTGCAACTGGAATTCACAATGTGCAGTTGATTAGATTTGTCGATCATAGCTGATAAAAGTATTATAATTTATGATTGTATAACCTTGAAAACATTTTTTAAACGAGAATGTCTACGTCTAGTCCTATGTCTAGTTTAATTGTAATGATAGTTTTTTTTTTCCCTTTGTAAAATTTATTGAACTAACTGTATGCGTTATACAGTTGAAGGTTTAACATGAAAAATTTATATTTCAAGTTTTGAGGGAGACGACAGACATTATTTTCCTTTTATTTACACATTTTTGCTGTTGGCAATATATATATATATATATTTGTTCTGTATGGCTTTTTGTAAGCAAATAAAATACTTTGCAGAAGTTTTTTGATTTTTGAAATATGTTCTTGTTTCATTGTAACATTTCAGAAATCCGGCTAAAAATAAAACGAAGTCAGCACTGTTTGTATTTATAGGTTAAAATAAGGCACTTTTTAATCTTTGGGTGTAGAATTGAAATAAATACAGAACTTTCTAGAAAATTTATCCAGTATACATTTTCCATTATATATTTACATTTTTCGCTAAATAAGTCTTTTGTATATTACAAAAAATATAAAAACTGCACTTTTTTACCTTTCAAAATAAATTTATAACATTATAGAGCTCCCAAAATTTAAGTTTCATTATCAGCAGATCAGTATATAAAAACTCCTTTTTGTGTGATATTGCTCTGAAACAGTTGAAAGGTTTTAAGAGGAAAAAATATGATATCAACTTAGATATGAAAAAAAAAAGAAACAGAGACAGCATAAAAGAGAATTAATTATTTTTAAGCTTACATTATAAAACAAAATTCTATGAAAAATCATAAGCTGATAAATAAAAGTTATAATTTAGATTTTTTAAGGAAATAAATTTTAATTGCTAATCACTTTAAAAAAATAAAAATTTTCTAAATTAATAATTAAAAATTATAGATACACATATAAAGAGAACGGGATTATCCTTAAGATTAGGCATTTACTTCGCTAATTTTAAAATCAGAATTTTTCTTCAGAAATAGAGTAATTTATGTAAGAAATTTAAATATTATTTAAAATTATAAAAAAGGATACATATTATAAAAACATTCCATCATATTAGTTTTTTTTAATTAAAGGTTATGAATTCAACCGTAATAAAATTACGAATTTTCAAATTCTCATCCAAACACAATATTAATTGTACAAGGTTTCAAAATATTGAATATCGCTGTTAAATTACAACAAAATATCTAATTTACTGACTCTACTTACTGAAAAATATATTTTTTGGCAAGAATTTAATTTTAAGAATTATGAGTATTATTTTGAAAAAAAAACCTACAGTAACTTATTTTATAACTGAAAATTTATTTTCTATTTAATGCGTTTTTTAAAAATTATGAACAAGAACCAACTGTGTACACTGTATTATAATTCATGATAACTTTTATAACTGTACAAAGAGAAAATACATTATAATAATCTATTTTCAAATGAAAGCAAATTGTTTTAGTATTTTTTCAAACAAAATGGACTAATGTTAAAAGTTATTATTATTGCACTTTCCAATTCATACCAATTTTTATACTTTTGAATTATTCATTCAATTAAAAATATATTTTAAACTTAAGAATTTTTTTACTGAAAGCATCACGCCATGTAGGAAATATTCTTATATTAAAAATTATATAAATTTTGTTGAGAATAATAAAGGTATACATAAAATAACCGGTAAAACTTTCCTTGGCATTTAATAAACAACATTCCCTCAAAATATTCTTATTTGATAAATCTTTAAAAAGTACCTCATGGTTTGAAAAAAAATTGTGTGATTATGCAAGTTAGAGAATAAATACACCAGATTAAAGTTAAAAGCTTTAAGAGACTTTGTGTTTGAAGAAATTTAGACTGATAGATATAGTTATAAAGAAAAAGTAATCTACGCCTATGCAATTTTAGAATAGCTCTATTCTTCATTTTTAAATAACACGATCAAAGCATGGATTAATTATTAATCGAATTATTAATTTAATTAGAGAATATCAGTACAATTTTATAATGTACCTTTATTCAAATAACTCCCCCCCCCCAAAGATATGCACACCCAACTTCATAACATATAAAACTGAAATCCTTTAAGGAATTTTTCTATCGTTTAAAAGCGCAGCTCACTTTAAAACAATGTCCAGTTAATTACGGATAAAATATCAGCCATAGTAATAATAAACATAAAACGACTGAAAAGCAAACTCCACTATATTCACATTTTTACCAAGTACCCCCAAATAAATGAAACAGGCACAAGCTACATACCTTTACGGGAGAAATGCTTGTAATATAGCACCAAGAAGTCATTAGAAGTGCATGGGGAAAATAAATTCAGTCAGCAACTTTTTTAATTTGCCTTCACTCATTTAGCGCACTTTCAAACATGAACTCCAGCCAATGAGACGATTGGATCTGTTGCTTCTTGCCTTCGCAAGAGAACAAATCACACGCACCCACTCGAATAGTATGCTATGACGCTAAGAGCAGGAACCGCGTTCTTCTGAGCACAGGGAAAAGGGAACGGCCAGTTTTGCGCCCTAGGTTTCCCGGGCACATGCGCCCTACGTGACGTCATTGGGTGCGCGACACGATCCCTCCCTTTCCACTTTGACGTCATAGTTAAGGCTTCGAAATCAACAGGGACTTTCGGAGAAGATTTTGTGTTGAAATTTAAATTTTGCTGAGAGGGAAGAAGGTGGTAATATATATATATATATATATATATATATATATATAACAACGTCAGGTTACAAACGTCAGAGATGTCATCTGATTGAAATTTCGAGATTCTAATTCATTTAGATACTACTACTACTACTACTACTACTACTAATAATAATAATAATAATAACAAAAAAATTATTCGCAGTATTAATAATAATAATTATAATAAAGAATTAGTCTAATTATTTAAAGAAATGTCATGCATGGCGATTTTCGAACGCTTAAAATAACTTAGGTTCTTCAATTGAATTATTAAACAGAATATCATTCGTTAAAAATAACTAAATAATCTTGAATCATTGTTTTTATTCAAAATATCGTTTACAGCGGAAAGAGTGTCGAAATTAATTGCTTTAGATAAAATAGTAAGGATTTATTGCAACAAAAAGGACCTAATTTAAGAGTTTTGCTAAAGAGTAACGTGATTGGTACGCATACAAGTTTAGCAATTTTGAGCAGGTAGATTGTAGAGGTTGTTGTAGGGTGAAAAAGAAATAAAAAGAGGCAAGTTACGGTAAGTAATACTGCGTTAGTAAATTCCTCAGTAGTTTCAACGGAAAGGCTACCTGAACTGTTTCCTTTAGATATTTTATGATCTGATGTTTAAAAAGATAAGAATTTGCTCAAGAACGATAAAAGATACGTATATGATAATTTTTTAAATATCTTTTTAGAGTGATGCCATTCGAATTTTTTTAAACAAATTAATTAAGATGCGTGATTTAGTGAAAAAAATACTTTTGCGTAATCCGATGAAGGTGGTGGACACTTCACTTGTTAGTCCATGATTCTTTTATACCATTCCTTCGGAGTTTTTGCAATTTTATAAAAAAAAGTTATGTATTTTATAGTTTTCTTTTGCTGCTTTACAATATTCAGTGCTAAAAGTTTCTTGTTTAAATGATATTTTCAAAATGAAGAAGAAATATTGAAAAAGAGGCACTTTTAACTGTAGCATTATAAATAGCAACTTTAAAAAATTGGCATATATAGATTTTCATTTATATATTTAATTTGTGAACAAACACAATACTTGAGTGACACGAAGAGTTATAGAAGAAATCGTGTTTAAAAGTAAATTTAATTTAAAGCTTTGGAAAATAATGCACAAGAAAGAGGATACGGCAAAAGGATTGTTTCAGTTGGTGCAAAAAGTGCACACTTACTCAAATAGAAAAAAGTTTCATTATTCACACAGGCAGGAAGGTTAAAACCTTCTTCTCATTCTTAGATCACTTTTTTTTAAACTGAGGAAATGTTGACCTTTATCTATCGAAACGATCGTACTGCAGTATTTTGTATTTGTGTGTGTTCTATTACAAAGTAGTTAATTGATTTAACAATACTTGATTCTTGAAAAATATTCACATATTTTTAAAGATCGTAATTTTACAGATAAAGATAAACTTCGTAAATATCTTTCCTGATTTGCGAAATCTAGTGAAAGAGTTTCATTTTTTAATTAAATAACATTAACTAAAATTAGAAATGGATTTCAACAATCTTACTTAATGAATGTTTACACTCTTAAATTGCAGAGAAAACTCACAATTCTAATTTGTGTTAATCTATGCGTAGTAAATTGGCTGTGTTTGTAAATTGGAAATTCATAAACTTCGTCACCAAACTGCTTGTCTAGAATAGGAAATCTTCCGATTTGAAAAAAAAAAAAAAATTAAACAGCATATACTGTATGTATGTGAACTAAGTGTGTTATGCTACGTCTAATGGAAAAATATGCCTGTTCGTAAAGTAAAACCTAAGAGCTGGTCTGAAAATTCTTGCTACATCCATAGTACTTTCCAGATCTAGCACCCTCTGATAACTTGTCTATTCTTTTGTAAACTATTTGGAGCAAAACTTTCCAAACAGATTTAGATGACAATCAAGCACTATTTGAAATATATGCTGCTTAAAGACAAGGTATATTAAGAAACTGGCATTCAGTTTGCAAGAGGTCTTGACCAACACTGCAAATTACATTACAAAGTGAATATAATTAAATGTCTGCAAAACGTATTATTTTTTTCTATTTAATAACTGACGTAACTTTCTAGCAACGAATATTCTTTTACTGATTTATTCGGCGAATATTTTTCCAGGATCAGGATCCGCAATAGATCACGTGCCGCTCTAAATAAATGACACCAAGCACATTTCAAATAGAAAAAGGTATATTTTAATCCTATTCGACATTCCAAGTAATTTTTAGCACAAAAGTGAGGAACATTAATCAACTTCCTCTTTTTTTAAATGACTGACTTTCAAGCGCATTCTGAAATATATAACAATTCTATCTAACCATTTCGAAAAAAAAAAAAAACAGAATAATTGAAAGAATTTAATTGAAAAATTGAAATTAATGGAATAATTAAATTAAAAAAGTGGTTTTAAAATTTATCACAAAAAAAAATAAAATTTGCAAGCTATGCTCTGCAAAATATTTCACCAAAAATTAAGAAATATAAAATATTGGAACATTAAATGGTTGGGGAACAACAAAAGTCATTAAATTCAAACATAATGAAAATAATTTTTGGTACATATTTAAATGAAAAAATAAGCAAATAAGGAACGAAAAATAGAGTGACACAATAGTTCATATAAAGATAGATAAGAACAAAATACCTAATAAATTAATGTAAAAGAAGTCATTTAATGACAATTTGACATTTAATGAAATTTTAACTTTTAATGAAATAAATACATTTTTAAATAAAACGAAGAATGGTTGTTAAAATTTGTTGAAATTAAAATTATAAATGAAAATGGATTAGTTGAGAAAAAAATAAATTATAAGCATTACACAGTTGATAAAAAATCACACACTTATACATAAAAGAAAAAGATTATCAAATGCGCAGAGAGAAAAACTTAAAAGAAGTTAGGCTCTAATACTTTCAAATCTTTAAAACTTTGAATTTATAAAATCTTTCATATAGAAAAGTAATCATCGAGAAATTTTATTTTTTTATACGCTAATTCAGAATAAGTACCTACATTTTCTTAACTCATATTATTTAAGTTAATAATTCAACAATATTTTAAAATGAGAATTCTATCCTTTGAATTATTTCAAAACATTTTAATTGCTCTCATTTAGAACATTATTCTTTCTTTAAATTTCAATTAATGCATTTATATGCGTGCACGCGTTTACACACACACACACACACACACACACATGCGCACGCACACATATATATGTTACAGTGAAAACCCGAAATCAGTCAAAACCCGAATTAACTAGGGAAAACGCGTTCTGAGTTCTGACTGAGTGCATCAGGGAAAACCCGAATTAACTAGGCAAAACGCGTTCTGACTGACAGCGCTAGGCAAAACCCGAATTAACTAGGGAAAACCCGTTTTATTGGAGTAGCGGTAGCACGTTTTCGAGGGGCCCCTACAGCGAAAGCATATTTTCCAGGGGCCCCCCCTACAGCGATGGCCGGACCCACTGATTTTTTTCGGGTCTCGCAAAGGGCCAGCTTTAGCATATTTTCAAGGGAGCGCCCTTAAGTGATAGCCGGACTCAGTAATAGGGAGTTTGTGCATACCGTTTCCTACGCTAACGCTAACGCTATCCGCTATACGGAGTATTTTGACCAACCATGTTTCGCATTTTATGCGTGCGCATGCGCTTTTTTGTCCAATGTCATTTGACGTTAGCGTTACCGTGAGTGAAACCGGGCCTGCACAAACTCCCTAATGTTTTTTGGGTCTCGCAAAGGACCAGCGTTAGCATATTTTCCAGGGGGGCCCCTACAACGCTGCCGGACCCACTGATGTTTGTTTGTGTCTCGCAAAGGGACAGCATTAGCATATTTTCGAGGGGGCCCCTAAAGCGACGGCCAGACCCATCGATGTTTTTGGGTCTCGCAAGGGGCCAGCGTTAGCATATTTTCGAGGGGGCCCCTTAAAGCTATGGCCGGACCCAGTGATGTTTTTTTGGGTCTCGCAAAGGGCCAGCGTTACCATATTTTCGAGGGGGCCGCTTGAAGTGATGGCCGGAAACACTGATATTTTTTGGGTCTCGCAGAGGGCCAGTGTTAGCACATTTTACAGGGGGCCCCTACATCGGTGGCCGGACCCACTGATGATTTTTTGGGTCTCGCAAGGGGACAGAGTTAGCATATTTTCGAGGGCCCCCCTAAAGTGATGACCGGACCCATTGATGTTTCTTTGGGTCTCGCAGGGGGCCAGCGTTAGCATATTTTCCAGGGGGCCCCTACAGTGGTGGCCGGACCCACTGATGTTTTTTGGGATCTCGCAAAGGGCCAGCGTAAGCATATTTTCGAGGGGGCCCCTTGAAGTGATAGCCGGACCCACTGATATTTTTTTGGGTCTCGCAGAGGGCCAGCGTTAGCATATTTTCGAGGGGGGGCCCTACAGCGGTGGCCGGACACAGTGAGGACTTTTGGGTCTCGCAAAGGGCCAGCAATAGCATATTTTCGAAGGGAGAGTAAGATCCAATTTTTAGTGGGTAAAGCATTAACATTCCTGAATTCACATGGGAAAACATGGGGTCCGGCCACCAATGTAGGGGGGCCTCCTTTCGAAAATATGCTAACACTGGCTCTTTGCGAGACCCGAAAAAAATCAGTGGGTCTAGCCATCGCTTTAGGGGGCCCCCTGGAAAATAATCTTCCGCTGTAGGGGCCCCTCGAAAACGTGCTACCGCTACTCGAATAAAACGAGTTTTCCCTAGTTAACTCGGGTTTTGCCTAGCGCTGTCAGTCAGAACGCGTTTTGCCTAGTTAATTCGGGTTTTCCCTAACGCACTCAGTCAGAACGCGTTTTCCCTAGTTAATTCGGGTTTTGACTGATTTCGGGTTTTCACTGTAACATATACATGCACAAACATATTAGAGAATATATTTTTAACATTTAATTTCATATTAAAATTATGATTTAGAGATAATTATTCAAAAATTAGTGATTAAGATATTTACAAAACTTGGAATTACAAGAAGTTTTCATTTCACAAAATTATAAAGCATTTTTAGAGACAATGAATTTAATTCACGATTTCGTTATAAAAATCTAGAAATCCAATTTATCTAATTGACTAAATGAAACTTCGATTTTTTATTCAAATGTTTAACAGCCGACAATATTACTGTGTGATCATCTTTTGCAGAATCTATCATATTAAACTAAATTTATACTTGCTTAAAATTTGCATTTTATTTTTCAAATATTAAAATATCGATTTCTCTAACGAAACATAAACCCGCCAAAAAATGCCGTTTCTTGAGGACCTCCCACCTACACACACATTTTGCGTAAAAATACATTTTATTAAATAAACCTACAACAAACAATGATTATTTTTATCTGATATTTTTAGACAAACCTTGACTTTTTGCTTTCCTAAATTTCCCTAGATTAATTTAAATAAAATATATCTCGGCATTTTCTATGCGTAACTTCGTTTAAAAGTCAGGCATCCGTACCCCCAAACATTAAAGCAATTTTAAGTTTAATAGTTCTTGAAAATTAAATTATCTCCTATAACAATGAAAGCACGTACTTAAATTCCGGAAATCCCCTATCGAAAATGGCAACTTCATCGAATTAGGCCCCTTTCCGAGAACACTACTGGCATCGTTTCCTAATGTCCGGTTTCTCCCCAACTATTGGTCAATTCCGGGATAAATAATCGAATAGATATACTTTCCTGGAAAATAAATGTAGTGTCATGTATTGAAGTCTCTTACTTTCCAAGAAGTGAATGTTATGAAGATAATAAAATACATCTGGGATATTCTCAAAGAATGTTAATGTTTTCAGCTCAAGCTTTCATTACTATATTTTTTTCTGGGAATTTTAATTATTATTGTCCATAAAATTGTTTTATTTTACGAAATTTAACGAAACTCGTACACTTTACTAGATTGACAAAATTAATATTATTATAATTTTAACTTAACAGAATATTAAAAATGTCCATTTAGTTATCAGACAGTACAAAACTTAAATTTAAAATAAACATTTGATTGTTTATCCGTATTTTCTGATAGGTAAAAACTAGTAACAATATTCTCTGACATTAAAAAGTACAAATATTCAAAGTATTAGCTAATAAATACTTTGAATATTTGTACTTCTTTTTACTCTTGGGGTACATTTTCCTTATATGGAAAAAAAATGCAGTAACGTTTTACAGATATCAGTTTATTGTATTCATTGATACCGGGTTTTATGAATGTAGGGGAAGGCGGCCCAAAATGATCCCCTCAGGTTGAAACTTGTTTGAAAAAACATAAATGTTTAAATAAAACTTTGGTCATATTTTATTTTACACTATATTTTGCATCATAAACATGTTTTAATAAAATTTTAAAAGCACAATGAACAATAAAAAAATAAAATTTTTAGAAAGTGTCTCAAGGATCATTTTATCCTCAACCCAAAAGCAAAATGATCCTTCATTTGAAAATAGTTCTAAATTGTTTTTTATCGGCAAAATAAAAGATATAAAAGTAATTATGAGTATAGAGAATGAAATAAAATAAAGCTTACAACCATATAGTGTGAATAATTTATTTCATAAAAATTTAACAAAAAAAATGTGTCGCAAACAATAAAATGGAATATTTAAAATAATAATTAAAAAATTATTGCCTACAATAAACACATAAATGAATTAAATAATGTAATGGGGAATCACGCATTTTGAGAACGGTTGAAGGACTGCCATGACGCCTTAGGACCCGGTACAGGAGTTTCTTCAGTCGAGGGATCATTTTACCAGGCAGTATGGCTTCCCACTCTAGGTCTTATTAATGGAACACGCTGAGAAACATAGTAACAAACTTAGTAAATGTGATTCAAATCTAAAAGCATACTCTATTCAGTAAACCAAGTCATATTTCTGCACATTAAAGACTGTGTTTCTAAATAAATGGAAAAGTTAGTGCTTACCTTATATGAGATACGATAAAGCCTAGTTTTTTTTTAAGAATTCTATTAAGTCACGTAATATAATGATCGCTTACATATCGCCATTGCTTCTTCTTGACTTGGCACAATTAGTTTATGTGTTACCTAGTAGGTAGCGCTGCCTGTCTGGAAGAAAACATATGTAAATCGTTTTGCTTCGGAGGATCATTTTGGACAGCCTTCTCCTATATCCAAGTATACATAAGGGGGTTATCACACGAGCTTAAAATCCGAGCATCTTTCTTTTCGGGAACGAATTTAGACCATTTTTCCTTATCGTTACCTTGACGACAGCGATCTCCAACCAATGAACGATACAAGAAATCGGTCTGAAAGTTGTTCGGCAAGAAAACTGCTCAGATTTTAAGCTAGTGTGATAACTCCTTAAACCACACAAACACTCGGGATAGACGCGAGTCTGAAAATAGAAGTCTCGCAAAACAGCCTAAAAGCTTTGTCTCGTCTCGCAAAATCCCTACATCGTAATATTAAAAATCTTTGTGTCGTCTCGCAAAAAAAAAAAAGTAAAAAAGGCAGCAAAAAACTGAATGTCATAGAATAGAAGGGATATATTATTCGTAATATTTTTACTCATCTTCTTTTCATTCAGTATTGAAAAGTACAATACTGTACTTTATAGTTTTCAGCACAAGAATGATTCTTGTTAAATTAGTTATTCTAATGGTAATAATAGCGGAGTAGTGACCGAAATAAAAACCGGCTGAATCCTGAGATAGATTAGTTTATCTTACAGAAGTTACATCTTTTTAGAACTCGGACAAATTTTATCATGAAATTCTGTAAATTCAGTAGTATTTCGTAAGTACTGAAAACATTTTACTGTGAATTAGAATTTTAGAATTTTGCCTAAATATATCGTGAAGGTCTAATTTTACAGGAATTTCCAACAATTATTGCATACACAATATTATAATACAAATGTGAAATAATTACTTGAAAATATATGATGAATAATAAATGATAATCTGATATTGCAGTATTATACCAACGCCCCCTAGAGAGGAAAGCCGCGGTGCTTACTTAAGTAATATAAACGCTTTGCTTTACCTACTCGGTGTGACGTCTTTAGTAAGCGCCGCGGCTTTCCTCTCTAGGGGGCATTGATTATACAGGGTCGTATCCGGAAGTAGTTGAACTGTTTTTTTTTTCCCGCGCGGCCGGATATTGTAGAGGGGGCCCTCGGGAACAGGTTTCAACCTGCGGCAGTTGCCTGCGTGCGTTAGTCTAGTGTGGACCACTGTTTTAGGGACCTCCTGTTGTGACGCTTCGTCGTCAGTTGCGATGGAGCGAAATTTGGAGCAGCGGTAAGCCATCAAGATTGCTGGCCAAATTCGACGTTTCCATGTTGGCTCACCTCCGCTGCCCTACATCCCTGATGTGGCACCGCTTGACTTCTTCCTGTTCCCCCGGATCAAGGCAACGCCCCCTAGAGAGGAAAGTCGCGGCGCTTACTTGTGACGTCACACAGAGTAGGTAAAGCAAAGCGTTTCCATTGGGTTTCTCCTCTCTCCCACGTCGCGGGAGAGAGGAGAAACCCAATGCAAACGCTTTGCTTTACCTACTCGGTGTGACATCACAAGTAAGCGCCGCGGCTTTCCTCTTCAGGGGGCGTTATCAAGGGGCATCGTTTCGACTCGGTGGGTGCGGTCCAAGAGGCGAGGGCGACGCTGAACAGCATCAGAGAGGACGACTTCCAGAATGCCTTTGCGGCAACCTTGAAAGCTCGCTACCAGAAATGTATGGATGCCCAGGGGGCCTATTTTGAAGAGTATAAACCCTTTAATGCGCAGTGATCCCGCTCTGGGAACACCAAACTCTGACGTTTTGACTGTTGCCAGCCACGAAGAATAGATTGGATTTCTATAAAAATAGTTGCGGGTGACATAGCTCCGAGAGTATCCTTTACTTTTTAGTACGTCATTTCCCATCAAAAAAGAATGGTCACGATTATTTTTAACAGCACTGACATCAGCTGAAAAATGGAAGAAAGCGAGAACAGCTGGATAGATAGCCCAATGCTGAAAAAAGGGCAGCCGTTGCCATCGCTCGACTTAACTACCAGCAAGATGGCGGACGATCGAAACGTTCATCGTGTGCCACAGATCTAGAGACCCTTTTTTTTAAATTTAAATTAGTTAAGTATAACTTTGCTGGCTGACGACAGCTGGCTGTGCCCTCGCACAGCCAGCTGTCGTCAAAAAAGGGGTCTCTAGATCTGTGGCACGCGATGAACTTTTTGATCGTCGCCATCTTTCTGGTAGTTAAGTCGAGCGATGGCAACGGCTGCCCTTTTTTCAGCATTGGGAAAGGGTTGCGCCCGAAAGGGTTAAGTCGATGCAAAAATGTTCAATATTTTTTCTTTAAGTCAGTCCTACTACTTTTGGATACCACCCTGTAAATCTTTTTTACAGAAATCAGTTTATCCTTTTTATGTTAGGCAAATTTTATCGCAAAATTCTGTAATTTAATTAGTATTTCCAATGAGTCTAAAATTTTCTTTCTAAACATTTTATAAGGAATTATCCGAATACTTAAAGGCATTAGCAGTAAAATTTTATATATTTTTAACATTTTATCAGAAGCTGTTGTTCTACCCTCTGTTTAAAGTGATGCATAGTATTTTATATTTAAGGATTTTGAGTTTGAAATTTTCAATATGACGCACTAGTAATAGTGTCCCAGTTAAAATAAAATAATGAAAACTTTGCAAAATAACGCACTTAAAAGGTACATTTCAATCTGTAAGCGTGTTTCGATCGAAAAAAAATGTCGATCTTCGTCAGCAGAAGTCCATACGCAGAGTGTATCGACTTCTGCTCATAACACCGGCTCTGTGTTTTATAAATATAACACTGTAACACAGTGTTACAGTGTTATACTTCTAAAACGTGAGTAAGAGTGATAACTATAAAAAATCATTAAATAAAAAAGAGCAAAAAGTGATAAAATATTGCGGTTTGCGTGAATGGGTTCAGGGTATGATGGGATTTTTTTAAATGACTAGAAAGTTTGTAGTTTCAAATGTTACCTATAGGTGGCGCTGAAATGCACAACGGGAACCAAATTTCCAATTTAAAAAAATCCGAAATCTCCCTAAACTTATTAATGCAAACCGCAATTTTGTATCATTATTTGTTCTTTTTTAATGAACTGTTAAACTTCGATGCCCCCAGGATGCATCAAAAGCTTGTGAGAATTTCAAAAATTCATTAGGAAAGAATAAATTATAATACAAAATTGCAGAAATTGCAGTTTGAATAGAAAGGTAAAGAAATTTCAGGATTCTTTTGATTGGAAACTTCGTTCCCATTGAGAATGTCAGCGCCACCTGTCGAAAACATTTGGAACTACAAACTTTCTTGTCATTAAAAATTCCGTCATCCCCTAAACTACTTTGTGCAAACCGCAATTTTCTATCATTATTTGTTCCTTTTTAATGAATTTTTAAAGTTTTTACTGACTTTTTGGTCACCCGGTATATACAGGGTGTCCCGAAAAGGTGGTAACGGACTTTAATTCTTTATCTATTAAGATAAGTGGGTAGTGTAAACTGAAAAAAATGTTCAAAATAAGGTTCGGAAATAATACTCAGTTAAAAAACAATTCCTCTCGTCAATTTTCAAAAAGTTATACTTTAATTTTTACTCGAATCCCGTACAAAACAATTCCCAATTAGTAAAATGTGCCATATACACTAAAAAATGACAGATAAAATTTGAGAACCTTAAAAATTGTCAGAGATACGAAGATAAATATAACGCTGACTTAAATCACTTTTCAATGGCTCTCGAAAGAAAGAAATCTCTCCGAATGATCGCATTTTAGGGGTCGTACAGAAATTACGAAAGAAAATCCTTTTTTTTCCACTCAAGGAATAAACGTTTACAAACAAAATCATGTATAGTCCCCGACTATCTTGGCTCAAATTTGGTACATCACATTTGTAATGTACGGGTCACATTTTACAAATTGGGGAATGTTTCTGTTAGGGGGACGTATAAAAATTTAAAAAGTGTAACTTTTTGAAAATTAACGAGAGGAATTTTCTTCTTAACTGAGTATTATTTCGACCTCGTTTTGAACATTTTTTTTTTCAATATACACTGCCCACTTATTACTAACAGGTAAAGAATTAAAGTCCGTTACCAAATTTTTGGGATACCCTATATAAAAAATACATACATTTTTCCCAACCGCAAATGAAAACACATAAATAAAAGAAATAAACCCTGATTATATAACACATTTCATAAATATAAAAAGAAGCTCCTTTTCGGGGAAATATTGAAGGTTTTTGTTATTTATTTATTGTTCTCTCTAATACATGGATATTCATTCTGAAAATACATTTAATGAATGCCTATGTTCATATCGCTCTTACTTCAAAAACATGGAGGAAAAATACACATAGCAATAAAATTTATGTGGCATCAAAGAAGTTATTATCCTAATGATACTGAAGGAGAAAAATAACAAAAAGCGCAACGACTTTTTAAGTCTTTACGAATAGCTTTATAAAATATATTTTCTCTACAGAATTTTCTCTAAGAACTGCTGTTTTCAGTTGCGTTAAACGAATCTTTTTATTTTACAGAAAGAGCTGCAATTAATCTTATTTTGTTTAAAACACTGACTGTTTTCTAAATTCCTTCAGTCAAATTTAAATGCAATTTAATGAAAATTTATGTGACTTTTTTAAAATCATTTTTTGTGATTTCTAGTGTTTTGTAAATACTTCCGTCTGTTTTACAAATTCACTTCTGTGTAAATACAGGATATTTCATCACCAGAGTTAAATCTTGTAATTAGGAGAGTGCATCGAGTGTTGCACCAAGTTTCTATTGGAGTAAGTAATTGATTCTATAGTTCCAGGTACCCATGGAGGCAGGTTAATTTAATATAATCTTAAATAAATTGAGCGGAAACGGCGGGAAAAAATGAAAGGAAAGTAGAGCAGCTCTCGCAGTATTATTATGTTTTTTATATAGATTTTATGTTTATGTGTGAAACAAGTTTAGTTTAGAAATGCGGTTTTATTTGTAAATAATTTTGTAAATTAAAGTTCTAAATAAATATTAAACGGTTAAAAAGAATTTATTTGCTCGTGACAATTCATCCGCCTCATTTTATTAATTTAAATGAGTTTTTATCTTTTATCAGTCAGATTTTTTAATGCCATTTTTGATGTTGTTGGCGACACCTAGATATCTAAGCATTACACAGGAAAATTTTTCATAATTTACTATGTAAAATGTGTAATTCTTTTTTAAATAAACTTACTTCAGCTACTTTTTTGGACTTCATAAAATATAGTCATTTAAATATCCAGTAATTAAATAATATGATAATTTTAAATCTACAAGTTTTTAATTTTGAAAATTTGTTTACCAATATTCCCATTACCAACTAAATTTATACAGTATTCAATTAGATTTATAATTACGCTATTAGATATATACAATACAATTTTGATTATTTTCAATGATTTTAATATTAATACAGAACTAGACATAAACAGAGAATATTTTGTTACACTATCTAATTTTTGCCTCAATAACAATTACATTCTCTTTAATTCATAGATTTACAATACCAGATCATTATATCGACAGGCGCTCGAGAGGGCAGAACTCTGGACCTGCACTATTTAGTCATTTCTCAATTTTCAGAGTCTTAGCCAGTCGCTCACTGGTCGACAAGAGAAAGAGAGAGAAAAAAAAAAACCGCTTTTCAATTTCGTTGAAAAGAGTTAAACTGAAGCACATGAGTGTAAAAAGGAACTGGATGATTTAAAATATTTCATCGACTCCGGTTACAAAAAATTCCGCTGATTCAAATATTTTAAATCGAGAAGGTACAAAAAATAAAGATGATTTTCTTTCTCTTCACGTGCGTTGTAACTCACTGTCCATTCAACTAACATTTTAACAGTTCGTTGCTCCTGGGAAACGACTTCGCAGTCATACGTCAGATAACTTTAAATTTCTCCTCACTTTATTTAAAAAGAAAGAATGTTTGTTATCCAGTGAAATATGGAATCGATCGATAGAAAAATACGGTTATGGGTTTCTTTTTCGGCCACAAAAAAAGGAAAAAAAATCTGAATGAAGGCTTTGAAATAGAATTTAGGTAGAATAAATATTTTCTTTTATTCTTGAACTGTAGTGTAGAAAGGTGCGGAGCGGTACTAAGATTAGACTTAATCCTTTGAAGCTCAAGCATTTTCACATCCATATAGAAGACCAATCGGATAGACTGCGTAATGATGAAAAATTGCAGCCGTTTTCGACGATAAATTTAACTACCAAAAACATGGCGGTCGATCGAATGACCCATCTGCCGCCACAGAACTAAAGAAGTTTCCTTCTCTATTCAATCGACCCTACCCATAACTATTTATAAACTATTACGTACTTATCGAAAAAAAAAATTCAAGAATTTCACTAACGCTTTCGTGTTTTTTAAACTATGCACGAAAATATTGGAATTTCTAATGACTTCGAAGCAAAATCACTGCACTTTAACCCTTTGACAAGCGACGGTTGCGGCGTGAAACCACTTTATTTCAGCGCTGTCACTGCCAGTTGCAGAAGGACATGGTTAAATGATTCCAAGGCTGAAAACGTACAGCCGTTGCCATCGATCCATTTAACTTCCAGCAACATCGGCGGCCTATCGAATCTCCCGTCAGGGACCACAAAGAAATTTTCTGACACAGTTGGATGTACGGTGGCAACGACTTCACTTTTTTAGCATTGGACAGTCTATCCAGTTGGTCTTCTATATTGATTTGAAAATACTTGATTTTCAAACGGTTAAAGAATTAAATAGTTAGATTTCCTGAAAGTCATAGTAGACTTAGTCTTTACTATGTAAACGATTGGAAATATTTTTCTATTTTTAATTGGTATTTCTTGATATTTTGGCTAATTTTTTATTGGTTAAAACTGTACTGACATTTGTGCAAAATACATTTTTTTTTTTGCCTAGTTTGCATTTTAATCTGGATGGCATCACAAACGTCAAGCAAGATCGAATGTTTGGAATTATCTAACTTATTAATTGCTTAATAATTTTAACGAGCTAAAACATTTGCAAAAAGTTTCTAAGCGAGGCCGAGTCAATATTAGAGAGATTCCATAGAAAAGAGGATGATCTATTCTATGAAATGTGTTTTATCGAAGGTTTTAAACGGAATCGTTCTTCTGGAAAGAAACTCCATTCGTCGAATTGAAGCTAAATTTTTAGTTATTAATAAAAGTCTTTTTATCAAACAGGGAACTTTAGGGAAAAAGTCGGAGAAGGCGTCACTCTTATTTTATTTTCAGCAAATATCTTCTTTCTCTGGGGGATATAAAACAGTAGAAAAAGAAGCTTGAGTTCTTTTCTTTTCTTGTGTGTGTGTGTGTGTGGGTGTGTTTGAAATTCTATATATAATATTTTTATCGCTTATTAATTAGGGAGGAGAAATGAGCTTTTTGGAAGTGTTCTGTTCTTTTTCTTAAATAGCAAACACAGCCCTTTATAGGCGTTGTCCACTACTGCGCCGGAAGCACTAGCCACTTTATTATGGAAGCACCTAATAGGTGGACTAGCAGGGACAAATTATACCCATGATCACGCCGGAATCAAACCCCGACCTATGGTTTGGAGGAACGGCTCGTTAGCCAGTACACAACCCAGGTGGCCTTTAACCCTTTAACGCGCAGTGTTCCCGCTCTGGGAACACAAAACTCTGACGTTTTGACTGTTGCCAGTCGCGAAGAATAGATTCGATTTCTATAAAAATAGTTGCGGGTGACAGAGCTACACGAGAATCCTTTATTTTGAGCACGTCATTTTCCGTAAAAAAAATTGTCACGATCATTTTTAACAGCACTGACATCTGCTGAAAAATGGAAGAATGCAAGAACAGCTGGATAGATTGTCCAATGCTGAAAAAAGGGCAGTCGTTGCCATCGCTCGAACTAACTACCAGCAAGATGGCGGACGATCGAAACGTTCATCGCGTGCCACAAATCTAGAGACCCTTTTTTGACGCAAGTGGCTGTGCGGCCACTTTATTATTTACGACAGCTGGCTGTGCCGCACAGCCAGCTGCGTCAAAAAAGGGTCTCTAGATCTGTGGCCCTCAATGAACGTTTCAATCGTCCGCCATCTTGCTGGTAGTTAAGTCGAGCGATGGCAACGGCTGCCCATTTTTCAGCATTGGGAAAGGGTTGCGCCTCAAAGGGTTAAGAAAGTTTTAACAGACAGAAACTCTCCATTTTCATCAGCCAAATAAATAAATGGATAAATAGTAGCAAGAAAGAAATAGGAGGAGAAAAGAAGAAAGAAGAACATGTATGTTTAATGTGGTTCGAAGTATTCAACCGCACGAAATATAGCACGTTTTCCATTTGAAAGAAAATAAGTAACTTGTTTATTATTTCAAATGTAATCGTTATAACTGTTCCACTGTGACACAAGACGGTCAATGCCTTCATGGAAAATCGCTTGCGGTTGCCCACGGAACCATGATTGTACGCAAGTGTGCATTTCTTTATCCGAATCAAATCGACGGCCCAGTGCCGTAAAAATAGGGAGGCATGGCTGGGCGAATGCCCGGGGTCCCCACACGTAGGGGCCTCAAAATCCATATAGTTATTTCCCCCCCCCTCTTGTTTTGTTTTTTGTTTCTTTTATAACTTTTTAGATTTGCGCATCTAATATTCTAAATGGATCATCTAGCACTGTTAAAGCAGAAAACTCACACACAAAAAAACTATCTTACTGCTTACAAAGTAGCTAACAGCTCACCAACAGATCCGCTGTATTACAATAGGTACAGCTGATTTTGAAAGTGAAATTTATACGCCAGTATTTTTAGAGTCATAGTTCTTTTAACTAATGACCTTGTGTTCCCTTTATTTGTATTCTAGAAAAACATGATCTGGGCCTCAAAAAGCCCCTCTGAAGCAAAATCCTTTTGGGGAGCCCCTCTTATTTCTAAAAATTATTATATCACTAAGGTAATTTCAATCAAAAGGCCTGTTTTTTTTTGTTGTAATTATTACTTACAAACATTTTACACACTTACAAAGAATGTGCAGATGCACAATCAGTGGTGTACACTGATTTCCTGTAAGAGAAGGGGAGGGGTATGGAAGTAAACTTTAGGTTAAACAAAAGTCGTACTCTATACGTTTAAAAATGTTCGGACTTTATGTTAAAAATGCATGGTCAAAGGGGGGGGAGATGTTGAATCCCTCCCACAGACATAATTTTTTGTACGCCACTGCGCATAGTAAATATATGGAGTTGAAGTTTCCTTCCGCACTTTTCTAGAGCAAGTCAATGCTCGAGTTTTGTATTATTTTCGTTCTAAAATATTTCAAAGCCTGAGATGAGTCGCTTCCCACAAATACAAGAGGCCTCAATAAAATTATTCTTATCTTTTGGGCACCCATGCTGTGCGCCACTGCATAAAACATACACTTAAGTATTGTGATTGCGATTCAGTATGAATTATAGCTAACAACTTTTAAGTCTTTCATCTTGTGTATACGAATTGAGAATTTTCATTGAATTATATTTCAATTGCATTTTTTTTTTCTCTTTATTTCATAATATTCCCACATGACTAAAGATTGGTATTTATCCCGTGTAAGATAGATTGATAGAAAATCTGTTTAAAGCCTGTCAAGGTAAAACTGGAAAACTCTCCATCTTTTTAACAAACGTAAGGGAATTTTTGTCAAACGTAAAATTTATTGCCTTTTTTTCTACTTGCGTCACAAACACCTGTTCGAAAATGAGCAAAAGTTTCTGTTTCTTGTTACATCTGAATGCTACTCAGATGTAATTAACAAGGTCTGAAAATTGTAGGCATCCTATAGGTAAGACATGGCATCCAAAGAAGATATTGTGCTTCCACCTGTTTAAACACTGTTTAAAAGGCCAAAGAGCTTCCTTTAATTTTGTTTCGAAGCAATCAATCACTGACCTAAGAACAGTATCGGTCCTTTGAAATCTGACCACCCCAAGATTTGAAGATCGTTAGTAGAAACAGTACAGACCAGGACTGCATGTTTCTGGTGAACAGACTTCCATTTCAGTCATAAATTGAGTTATACCTGATTTTCTTTGATCTTTTCTCTCATCTCTCCAAAGGTGGACCTTTTAAAGTTAGCCAAGTTTTTTAACACATGGAAAGTGCATCGTCTGCAGTCTAGAAGCTCAGTTTATTCTAACGAATATTGTGACAGAGATTGCTTTGAAATACTTGACATTACTTTGAATTACACACAGATTACTTTGAACTTCGATATTCGAGTAGTTCTGTGTTTTTCGACTTCTTAAATTTTTAGTAAAATTTGGAAGCAAGTTTGGTGTTTTTAGTTCTTCAACAGTTTATTTCATAGGATTAAATCATTGTAGAGCTTCCTTATGCATAATTTAGTTCGATATGAAAAGGAATTGTGCAAGTGGGTCTCTCTCAAAAGCGTAAAAGAGCTGCTGAGCTGAAATTAGAGGCAACAAAATATGCGAAAAGTTTGGCATGTTGGATTAGAGGTGGAGATTCATCTGATGTGAGATCTATTGCTCCAGGTTCAAATAAACAGATTTCAAATGAAATACTCTTTAAGGAAAATAATTTTGAGATTAAATTTTAATACCTTCGTAAGAAAAATCCAGCGACAATGTTAATTTAGCTGAATAACAAAATCAACATCAGAAGATGAAAATAATTTGCAACATAATGTAGAATTCTTAAAAGGTTAGTTCATATTTTATATTTCACATAAGAGGGCACTGTATGTATATAAAAAAAACAGAGCATATAATTAATTGTATTAATAAATCATGTCTTAATTTTTCAATATTTCTACATTTTCTATCTTATACTTTAAGTAACAGTAATATGTTTATTTAATATTATCATTTTTTAAACTTTACCATTTAGAATAAAAAAATATTAATTGTGTGCAAATATGAAAATTTTTGTACTTAACTTATTTATTAAAAAATTTATTTAAGCCTAGCCTTGGGCTATCTATTTATGAAATCAATTTTCGTTTAAAATTATTTAAAAATTATTTCTAAATCTTTCTAACTCATACTTTTATTTTAAGTAATAGTAATATGTTTATTTACTGTTATAATTTATTGAATTTTACAGTTTCGAATAAACAAATACACACTGTGTTCAGATATGAAAATTTAATACTAAACTTATGTATTAAAGAACATTCATTAATATGTTGGAATATAAAGTATAGGCTTTTAATATTTTACAACCCGAAAAGTATAAGCTGTTGGAGTTTAATTATTGCTTTATTTTCTTCGATAAGACTACAACTTATAATAATCATAATATTAATTACGTAATAAAATTGATATTAATACTTATAAATATTTTAATACGAAAGTATGAAAATAAAATGTATATTTACTTTTACATGCAATGTCATGGAAGATTAGAATGTTATGAGGTTTATAGTTTAAGTAAACATTTTACTCTTAATATATTATTGTTGGTAAATGAAGAATTTTGATATGAATGAAATTTGCAACAAATAAATATTGCAACTGTCCGATTACATTTTTTTAAAGACAAGTGTTTTATTTCTTTTACTCTTTTCTTAGCTGAGTAAATGAATAACCAATTCAGCAGTATAATCTTGCTAAAATTTAAGACGAATAGATAAGCGTTAGGTGTTGCTGTTGTAATTTTTAGTAATTTAAATTACATTAAAAGAATAATTTTCAGCCTAATAGAATATTACTAGTATTTTCTGTCTTTTTTTCTTTCTTCAGTGGGTTTCAGTAAATGTATTTAACCATTTTAATTCTAATTTCTCCCAATGGCATACAAAGCAGTGCGACAAATTGCACTTTTTTTTCCTTAGTAAGAACGACACCTATCTTTTAGATTGTATATGACCATTCTTTGTTCCATGGTTTGTGTTGTGGTCATTCATTAAGCAAATGAAAAGCTATCAAAAAGTTAGGTCACAATAAGTAGTGTGTTATTAACTTTTACCTGTTCGCTCCCATCGTTAAAAGGAGGCGACGGTAGCGATTCTCTCTTCTGTTCTCATCGTTGCTTCCTGACCTGAATGTTGCGTCCTGACCCTGCTCTTGTTTCAAGAAAGCGTTTGCGTTGGGCTACATCATAGGCATTCAAGTACGCATACCGGAAGCAACGATGGATACAGAAGGGAGAATAGCTGTCGTCACGTCCTTGCAACGATGAGATCGTACTTGTTAAACGCTTCTTTTATTGCGTCAATCGAACAATAGAAATCTGTACCCCTTTTCATGTGCCATAAATGACACATGCCTTTCTTGCTATAGCTTAGAGGTATGCCACTGACTTCTATTTAGTGTTGTATATTGCCTGTTGTAAATTCTGTTCTTAAAGTGAATTTTTCAGAAGTAGGAAATTTATTTATTTAAAATAGAGGTCCGATTTTTAAATTATTTTTAAAAAAATAAATACTTATATCATATCTGTTATTAACTGAAAGTGTTTAATTCTGTGTTAGCACGTACATTAAAATGCATGTACGTGCTAACATATTTTCGTTTTTAAAATATAAGATTAAAAGGGCCCCCATATTCAATCTCGCCCCTGGGCCCCGTAAGCCCAAGTTACGGCACTGCGACGGCCACAAATGTCTTTCTTGAAATCTTTAAAAATATAAAAGTCGCATGGAGAGAGAATCTGGAATGTACGGAGGAAATATTCTTAACAATATTCTTAACAATATGACCACAATATGTGGGTCACAATACCGTCCAACAGGATGATGGTCGTCCGTGAAATATTCTTGAGCAGTTAGATTTGATGGTGTGCATTAGTATTTGCAAATATTCTACTCACCGCTTCGTATAGAGCAAGTTCAACGGTTCACATACAATGGAGGCAAATCAGCTGCATCCTTTCTATGGAGAAACGTTTCACCATGAATGGTGATTATTGATAACTTCAAGCACCAAATCATAGTTCAACGTTTCTCTATAGAAAGGATTCAACTATTTCAGCACCGTTTTATGGTGAAATGTTAACGAATTTTATTAGCAGTGCGGCATTAATTGTGTAGAAGTCAAAAAACACACTGCACTTCTCTACTCCTCTTTCCCGCTCTCCATATTGATTATTGATGTTTTATCCATACACACGACTCGCTGACCTAACTTCGAACACATGCTCGCGCTGCTCCTTCAATATTCCTAGCAGAGGACACTTCTATACACACACTTATCTTCGTTACCATTCTCCGCGCCTTTCTCCTTACATAAAATGTCTCGTTTTCACTTGACTACAGCTTATATCATTACAGGATATTATTTTTTCAGAATCAGTAAATCACGTGGGTAACGAAAACTGTTCAACTGTGTTCGAAAGTACTAGAAATAGAAATGTGTGTGTTTCAAATATTTTAAGCCAGTAAAGAATGCGGAAAAACCAGAAACTTAAATAACCGGGGGTTTTTAACGTCTCCTCATGACATTTCTATTTGAATTTAAACATAATGCCTCAATAACCTTACAGCCATATAATACAATGTATATTTATTTTGAAAGCAAGGTAAACACAAACAAGAAAACTTTTCCGAATATGAATCTGATTCGGAAGATTGAGACAACGTACGATGCTTCAGGCAAGTCTATAAAATGAGCGGGGAAAGTAAAAATTTTGTATAAACAGTAACCGTTGAAACCTGCATCCAAAGCAAACATCCTCATTTCATTAGCTGATCAAGAATTCCAGGAAAGAGTGCATTAATATATTCTTGGAAAAGCAAATTTTCCTTGTATTGTTTAGTCCATGAAATTTTATGCGCATACAAGTGAAAATTTGTCTTTGAAAATCTTATGAATTCTGAAGCTATTTTTGTCGTTAATCTCTTACACTCCTGGGACATATGTATCGTACGTCACCTATACGCGTGGTGATGTACATTGCATACGTCATGAAAATTATAATTATTATACTGAATATGTTTAACCCTTTAACGCGCAGTGATCCTGCTCTGGGAACACCCAGCTCGGACGTTTTGACTGTTGCCAGTCACGAAAAACAGATTTGATTTCTATAAAAATAGTTGCGGGCGACAGAGCTCCACGAGAATCCTTTATTTTGAGCACGTCATTTTCCGTAAAAAAAATTGTCACGATTATTTATAACAGCACTGACATCTGCTGAAGAATGAATGCGAGAACCGCTGGATAGATTGCCCAATGCTGAAAAAAAGGCAGTCGTTGCCATCGCTCGACTTAACTACCAGCAAGATGGCGGACGATCGAAACGTTCATAGCGTTCCACAGATCTAGAGACCCCTTTTTTGATGCAGCTGGCTGTGCCGGCACAGCCAGCTGTCGGCAAAAAAAGGGACTCTAGAAGACAGACAGGCAAATAGACAGACAAGCGGACAATGCCCTCTGGCTAACTTTGTAGAGGCGCCATATCTTCCATATACGACGGTGAAGGCAAAATTAAGCGGCTTCCATATTATTGAGCCATATTAATAAATTAACAGGGGGAGAAAAATCGATTTATCACTGGGTATCCTAACTTTGAGCCAATTCCAGATGAGAGACCAGCACCTGAATTGGCATCCCCAGGTTATCGTTTCAGCACAGAGGACGTTGGATCCACGACAAATTTTACGTGCACCAGATTCCTTTAGCGTAGACGGCCGGATACACGTTTTGCACATTTCAATGTGTCCTTCTTACACATCTTACCGCAGAATCCAACATTCCAATATGGACGCTGAAAACATGGCGCAACAAGTTGGTGTAAAGATTTCAATTGGTGCTGTAATTTGCTGCTAAGCTACTAAGTGTTTTGTATAATAAAGGAGAGGAAGGAAATAAATAAGTTAACTCGAACTACTATCAGACATACGTTTTAGAACCTATTTTCAAGGAAGACATTTCATTACTTTAATCAAACGATCTTCATTGTGTTTTAAGTTCCATAAGTATAATGTTACCAGCCAAACCGTTAAAACAACCTTTTTTTTTGTGAAAGGAGCAATGAAACCGGAAATGACGTTATACCATTTAAATGCATGCCACCGTAGTCTCCGAACATGCTCCCGATAGATATTACTGTGTATTTGGGCTTTTAAAACGCTCTCTTTATAAGTGCCATCTCAAAACATTGGATAGACTCTCGAAGATTGTGGTAGAGAAAAATGGAACAGAATCACCCTTGATATTTTGCACTTTAACTGGGAAATAGAGATTTAATGTAATAATTAAACATAAGGAATATCAGATGGTACTTATTAGAAAACAAAATTTTTATCTTTGTCATATGTGATCATTTTGGGCCAATATATGTAGGCGAAGGTGGCCCAAAATGATCCTAGCAAGCGGAACGATCTACATGTGTTTTCTTAGATACAGGCGGCGCCATCTGCCAGTTAACACATAAACAAGTTTTGCCAAGTCAAGAAGAAGCATTGGTGGTATTTAAGCGATCGGCGTATTACGTATCTGAGTAAAATTCTTCAAAAAACTGTGTTTTATCATATCTATTATAAGCTAAGCACTAACTTTTCTATTTATTTAGAAAAACATTCTTTAATGTACAGAAATATGGCTTGGTTTGTATGTTTTTAGATGTGAATGACACTTGCTAAGTTTGTTTTGTTTCTCGGCGTGTTACAGTGATATGACCTAAAGTGGGAAGCCACATTGCCAGATAAAATGATCCCTCGACTGAAGAAACTCCAATACCGGTTCCTAGGCGCCTTGGCACCCCTTCAACCATTCTCAAAATGCGCCACTCCCCGTTACATTACTTAATTTATTTGCGCGTTTATTGTAGGCCCTAATATTTTACTAATAATTTTAAAATATTCCATTTTATTATGGTGACACTTTTTTATTTTAAATTTTTCATAAAATAAATCATGCATACTGTATGATCGTAACATTCATTTTATTTCATTATTTTTTGTCAAAATTACTTTTATTTATATAATTTTAATTTATTTATTTTGAATTTTTTATAAAACAATTTAAACTTATTTTGAAATTAAGAATCTTATTCCCCTTGAGTTGAAAGTAAAATGATTTCTTACACACCTTCTAAAACTTCTAATTTTTTCATTACTGATTATGCTTTTAAAATATCATTAAAATATGATTGGATGCAAAATATAGTGTAAAACATGATAGCGATTAGCGAAGGGTCAAAGTTTTATTTAAACATTTATGTTAAAGTTTTAACCTTAAAGGTATCATTTTGGGTCACTTTCCCTTATTTTTTTTTTTTTTTATCATTATAAAAGGTGTCGAACATCCTCTGTGGAAATGATAAAAAGATCCGTCTCGTCTCGAACAAAATCTGTAAATCTCTGTCTTATCTTGTCTCGCCATCCATTCTTAATTGTGATTTAGAGCATTTTTAAATGAATACCTACTTATGTCGTACATAACTCGAAATGATTTTCTTGATCAAATGTGACTGAAGTAGATATAACCGCTGATAAAAGGGATAAGTTTGGCTGCAAGCACAGAAGCCAGCAGTTCTTATAGAAAAGGAAGCCCCTTATTTAAAAACACGTGATTGAATTTGCAATGTTTGACAGGATGGAAGAAGACTTACAAAGCAGGTTTTACTTAACGAAAATCGATATTGAAGGTAAAATATATCTATATCGATTTTCGAGTAGCGGACGGAGTGTTATGCACGCTTGGTGTCGTTTTCGCCTTTCTTCAAATTGATTTTTCTCCAAAATCGGTGCAATTTATAGTGACACAGGAATAGTTAAAATGTGTTAGTAGTAACAGCGTTTTATGGATCATGGCACTTTCCATTTCCCCTCTATTTTTCCACTCTTTTTTTAATTTTTTTTTTTAAGGATGAAAAGGATATTGCTTTTGAAACTTGTCTCAGGATTCGTCTAACCCTGAAAATCACGGAGAATTTTGTTTATGGCAATCTTTTAATGCAATGCCACAAATCTTACACAATTTCTTACTTTTTTTAGAGAGCGGGGGACTTTTACTGTATTAATCCTACAGAAGTGAAATTTAATATGTATGTTCCTTTCACGTTTATCAGGATAATCTGTAAATTTGGGGATTCTTCGGCAATTATTTTTAAATTAAAATCTTTAATTAAATAATTAATTCGAAGGTCATTACATGCGTGTTGTTTTTTCCTAATACTTTTACAAAAAACTGCTTTAAAGAATAATATTCCAATTTGTATATGTATTTGAGAAAATGAGCGATAGTTTTGTTTTATTCTTTAAAAAAAATTTTATACGACAATATATATCTCCAAAAATCTGACAGCAGTTTTTCACTTTTTTCTATGTTTTAGCAACCTAATTATTGAGCGATGTAAAATTTGATGCATAAATTTATTTAACAGGGTACATCCAGTAACTATAGGCGATTTCATATAAATAGGTAAAAATTAATTAGCCAGGCAATCTTTTTAAAAAGAAAAGTCTCAGAAAATGACTGAGCAACTGGGTTACCTTGATTATGTACAAAAGACAGATATGATTACAAACAGCAGCACAGTTGTCGATTGTTTTGAGAACTTAAAATTATTCAAACTGAAGATTTTTTTTCCTATATTGTTAAACAGTTTGTTGGGTCAATGATGCAAAAAACAAAGAAAAAAAAATGTAATTTGTTTTTTTCGTCTTCCATCACCGTAAATAATACTTTCTGACCTCAAAAACCCTTTTAAGTTACGAAAACACAGTTTTCAGAAATCAATAAGAATATACAATTTACAAGAATTCTAATTCTCAAGGATTTTTTATGGTTTTGGTTACTGTTCAAAATATGCAGACTTAGTGTAACTTTTTTCTTCAACATTCAATTGATAAAAATATATTTAAAAATTGCATTAAATTGTTTTCGTAAGAATAAGTGTTTAGTAGCTCCTAAATATAAGCATAATAGTCATGATCAAAAAATACTTATAAAAAAATAAGTTAAACACAAATAAAATAATAACATTTCCGTGCACTTTTAATAATAAGGAACATATTACTATCGACCACCATCTAAACTGTCTTTAATAGTTCACTGGCTGTTTATTTGTAACGACGGTTACAGTATCTGCAGCTTGAGTAAAAACCTTAAAAGGCCAGTAAAAAATTTTGAACTGGGAATTAAAGTATCCATTGGGCGATAATTATAAACCTTAAATTCAAGTAAAAATGCAGAAAAATTCATTTGCAAATATTTCATTATCAGAAATGTTACAGATCAGTATATAAGCCCGAGTTTTCTGACGACAGCGGGCTGTGCGGCACAGCCATCTGCGTCAAAGAAGGGTCTCTAGATCTGTGGCACGCGATGAACGTTTCGATCGTCCGCCATCTTGCTGGTAGTTAAGTCGAGCGATGGCAACGGCTGCCCTTTTTTCACCATTGGGAAAGGGTTGTGCCTCAACGGGTTAAATACAGTGATTGATCGTCTATATTTATGAAAATAGTAAGGCTACTCATTCTTCTTGAAGAAAACAGTTCAATATGCTCTCAAAGGTAGAAAGGAATCATTGCAAGAAAATAAAAGGGGCTAAAAGCTTAGCTTTCTTTGCTAGTTTGACGCAGACTTCACGACATTTAATGCTGGCGATATTTCGCGGTTCACCACTTTACAATCCTGCTTTCTGAAACGAAAATTTCTTGTTTATGTGTACGGTCCAAGAGTTTTGACGTATGCTGTCTAAGAATCTGGCCTTAATTTCGCGTTGGTGTGTTAAAAAAATAGGAGGGGGGGGATAAGGAATATCTGATGCATTATTTATATGTGTCCTTCTAGTAGATCCTGTTTGTGAAAGCAAGTTTGTAATTAACTTTAGTAAATAAGGCTAACACATTTACTAATAATTCAAAAATGTTAACGTAAGATAATAGCATACTTTTACCATTATTATAAAAAAACCTCTACTCGGACTGTTGAAAATTTTAGAAATTCTGCATTTTAAATTAAATGACGGTTTTATTTGGAGTTCTCAAATTTTCCTCTAACTTTATCAAATATAGAAGTACATATCATATTAAAAATGTCAATATAAAATAAGGAAATAACACAATTTCATTTTGTTGTATTATGTCTCATAAATTATACTTTACTTTGTTGATAGCAATACATTATTTAATAAATGCCTTCATTTTTTATAAAGACATATTTTTCAAAAAGAACTTGAAAATATTAAGAGTTTTTCTATAACACAGAACCAAATTTTTTAATGTATCTATGCAATTCATACTTATGTGGCCACGCATTTAATGAGATTCTTTTCACATCATACGGTATAATTACGAGTGACGGAAAAGAAATAAACATTACAAATATCAAGTTTAAATGTCAAGATTGTGAGAATTTTTTTTAGCTAAAATTTAATAATCTAATAAATTATAAATGAATGCCTAATTTTGAGCATATTATTGGAATCCTAATTGCTTTTTTTCACTTATCACATTACCTCTAAATTTTTGTAATTTAATAATAGTAACGAGAAAAAGCAGTTATTAATTCTAATGTCTCCAGTTTCATTATTTTTTAACTTATGTTCTCACGAAATAGGATATATAAATATATGGATTAAATGCGACTTCACTATTTCATCTTTGTGAAAGCCATAAAATAGCATAAATCGCACAAATTACTCTTGTAATTTAATGCTCATGAAATGCGGAAGTAATTCGTGCAAATGGTATATTGATGTGAAAATGACATGCATATGTCATCGAAGTGTGATATGGCTTTTGAAAAATCAATAAACTACCATTTTTTAATATCTACACAATGTTAAAATATATTTAAAATTCATGTACAGTTTTATACAAAATTATGACTTAAGAGTCTTTTTTGCTGTTTAGATGATCAGTAAGACAGAACGAAAATCAAAAAATACTTTTATTACTATATGAAGTTTAAAATAATGGTATTAAAGTATTTTAATTGCGTTCAAAAGTAGCGCACAACTACAATAATTGAGAAAGATAAATTATATCAAACGCTTTGCTTATAAAATAATTTCCAACGCAATTGACTCTCTTGGAAAAACATAGCTGCATATAGGTAATTCAAGTTTTTTTTTTTTAAGATTTAAAATTACTCCGCAATAATGAAAATTTCTATTGTAAAATAGCAGGATTTGGAAATTCCAAATGTAGAAAATATTGGAAAGCTGGATTCAGTTTTAGGAACTTATTTTTTGGCGCCAAACTTGACGATAAATCGCCAAAATCGGCCAACCTCAGCGATTTTCAACATATTATTACGAACGTCGCTATTGGCAATCTTTAGACAATGGATTGAAATCGTGATTTTTCCGATTTTCTGAAGGAAAATATCACCAGAACTTGACTAACTTAATGTGGGACCAAACGTGCATTACTCTATTCGAATGAAAAAATAATTATCAGAATCGACAACCTTGGTAAAAAATAATTGGCGAATGTATATACAAAAAAGATTCCGACGAACTGATAACCTCTTTCCTTTTTGTAGTGAGTTTAAAACAATCTCATTAAGATATTACTTCAAATCATTGCTAATCAGAGCATAATGTTTCCACAGGAATTTGATAGATTATGATTATTCTCAAAATATTGTACCTTGTTTGCATCTATACTTTTGCTTTTGTTATTGATATAATGATAAGCATCAAGGTAAACAATAAACTAAAATTTGTAAAATAATACATAATCCCTTTTATCTTTCTAAAATTTTATTGGTGACAGATTGAAGATATATTTATCAACTAAGGTGTCTGCCTATTTTCGGAGCCCGTTTTTTTAATATTTCAAAAATTGCCTGCTTATTATATTATATTTTAGAATATATTAAATAATTGCTAATAAAGAATATACATATATTTATATGTATTTAAATATTTTGACTTTATTACGCCAAAAATGCATAACAATTATTATAAATTTTGGCTCTTTTGAAGAACATCAAAAATAAAATTTGAAACAATAAATTTTTATACAGTAAATTTTATTTTGACATTTGAAACCTCCTTGAGGAAATGGAACACTGTCATAAGTTTAACTATAGTATTTGAAAGGTTAGAGTAATTAACGATTTTAAGTGCAGAAAAATCATGAAAATATGTCACAATCCATTATTTCAACTAACTGAAAAATGTAAAATAATTTCCCTGCATTCTTTGAAGGGATTCACCCTCTAAATCAACTTTTTTAGAATATTTCACCAAATTTTCATAACACTAGAACAATCATTTTTCGAGATATGACGTTTTGCGATGAAGCCAAATCTTAAAAATCCCATTTTGAGACAAAGCAGAGGGGTAACATAAATGCTAAGCTCTCCCCTTACTTGTGAGGTCTTAGATACTAAATTACTGTAAATCGAGAGTCTTTAAGTCAAGTTTAATTTTGCTGTTGTCTCGCTACACAAAACAGCAGAATTAAAATTAATTTAGAAAGCTGAGGGATTCAGATTTGATACTAAGCCAAAAGTAGGAAATTGCATTTTTTGTCCGAAACTTTCATTTTAAAGGTATTCATTCATTTTTATTCATTGCACAGCTAACTTAATTTAAATGTTTAAGACATTTATGATACTTTTTTACTTGTGAAATAATACGTGTAAAAAATAAAGCATTCATTTTAAGTTCAATTTTCCTTTTTTTTTAAATTTAATGTATGGTTTCAGCGTGGACATATGTCATCGTTTTTAAGTTAAATAATCAGTTGTGTTACTTAGAGCGTCTAAAAATTTAACGAGTTCTTTTATGCTAAAATATTTTTTTAGCCAAAAATAATTAAAAGTTCTAGAAAAAAAAATTCTTAAGCACTTGCTTAAAATGGAAATTGTAACTTTTTTTTTTGGAAAATGGAATGATACCTTATTCTAAAGTTTCAGTTCCACTAAAATTAGCAGTCAGTATGAAAAATTACGAGAATTTGCGTCTTGTTGCATGCATATCGGGAATTCATGATTAAATTCTGATTTATTAACAGCAAGATTTGGTGATATTGCATGGAATGTTCATACAACCAAGCTAATATCAGTTTTGGAAACTGATGGTTAATGTCACATTTGGGGATATACGGTTAAAAGTCCACAAACTTAGCAATATTTCAGGCATAACCTCAAATGTGCTTGCATCGCTGTTAATGTAATTTTAAGAGATTCCGTAAAAGAAATACATTTATTATTTACATCGTTTTAAATGAATAAGAGTAAACTTCTATAAACTTAGTATGGTGTGCTTGAAATGGATTCATTTCTCAAAACACCTGTAGACCGTAAAGTACACGAGATCTTTTGTGTGCTCCTGTAATAAAAATTACAAAGTCTAGTTATGTTATTTCCGATGGACAGCATTATCTTGTAATTCTTAAAAATATAATACAGTTCAGCCCGCTAATTAGAATATCGGTTAAATGAATATCCCGCTTATTGTAATACATTTTCAATGCACCAAACCGCAGTAAATAGTCAATGTGATCCCGGGTAATCCAATTCCGCTTATTAGATTGAATTTTCTTGGAAAATTTGCAATTTCCATTAAGCACGCTCAACTTTATGTCAATTTTGTTTAGTTTGAGATGAAAATCTGTAAACTGCGCTTTAAACAATGGCGGCCCAGAGAGAGTGAGTAATGCAATGGAATACTTCTGGGGATGCTCCAGTAAACACACTCTTAAAAGTATAGTTTAACGTTTCACCTAAATTCTGGTGCCAAATCAGCTGCAACCGGTATTTTGAAAAATGTGGTGCAAAGATTCACCATTTTAGCGGTGTTTCCACAAGCACCATTATATAGCAAAATTAATACACACTACTAGAAGAAAAGTTCTACTCGGGACTCGAACCCACAATGACTGGTTCAAATGACCGCGCGTTGACAACCAAGCCACGACTAACAAAATATCCTACTAAAAACTAATTACATATAGCATTGTTTTACATCAATTTGCAATAAAAAAGTTTCTGTAAAAAATGGAATATTGAGCTCTGGTATTTTACAAGTGATTTTAGAAAAGTAATAAAAATTCAAAAATATTAAAGAGTTATGAGCTATAATCAGTTTCTGTTCGGTTTTAAATGAATGTAGACAGCCATTACTGTCAAAAGTGTTTATTCGATATCAAATATGGCAGCTCCTTTACACACTCTATACTTTTTAACAAAGGTTCTTTCTTCCGTTTTCAAAAAAAAATTTCTTTTCGCAGAATTCATGAGGCAGTTTTTTCTTATTTTTTTGTAATCACCGCTAACCTCCTAACGCGAGCTGACGGTAGTCATGTTAGTTCAACGGAAAACTCTGTTTTGCACAGTTGAACCGAAATCTGGGTTCAGTCGGTTCTTGGCTTTTATAAGACATTTTCGTTTGAACCATTAATACGGTTCAACGTATATGACATTGCTTGTAACCCTCTGATTTCACCGGTTATTTGGTAAAACTTTGAACGTATATCAGTGTAACTATAATTGTTACCATCCTTCCCAATAGGGTATATAGTGCAGTACATAGCTATAACATGGATAAATTTCCTGGAAATCCATGTATACTGAAGGGAATTGGAGCACGGAGAGACGGACAACCAATCGGAATCACGATTACTTTTTCACCTGTGTAAAGTGTTGAAAAAAAGCCACAAATATATGTTTCAAAATTATAAAACCTTGTTTAAAGAAAAAAGAAGAAGCATGTTTTCTTGAATTTGGCACGAGATACAACCCCTTAGGCCAAGTCTAAAGCTTAGCCATCATAATATCAGTCTATCAATTTATTTTTTAGTTTATTTAAAGTCATCTACCTTTTCGGCCGTTTTAAATAATGACAAAATGTATTACACGTGTATGACGTCCCCTAACAACTATGCTAAAACATTTTGACTCAAACTTTTTACTGGTTGCGTTTCCTGTTTATGAAAAGAAAACAATCATCGTAACAAAATCTTCTGCTATTCGCCTACCGAAGAACTTACGATATTTTAGTAAGTCCTAGCAATAGCAGCTATTGCCTAAACGCTGCTTAGGCTGTGTCAGCATTTCTCGCGTCCTAAAATAGTATATGTTTAGACGAAGTTAGTCTACGATGTTATATTATTTTTGCTGTTCTTCGTGGTGTTTATAAATAGTCGTGATGTTCTTAGTTTCAGAAGATTAACATCAACATTCAATTTCAAACTTCGTGGAATTGTTTAAGGAAGTATTTTTGAGTCGGATGTTCTGTTACTTTAACTATAGGCTGGTATTTTTGTGTTGGGTTAGCTTGGAAATTTGAAAGTTATCACTAATCTGAAAGCTACTTTTTGTGGTCTGATGATTCATACTTTCCATAAGAATCTTTTTTAAAAACCATTCCAGTAAAAAAGAAAAAAAAAATTCTATGTTATCTCTAAAAATAAAACTATATTCTGTACTGAAGTCCACAATAAAGGAACAATGCTTTCACATTCTCGTTGATAAAATCCTATGTGTGCAGTAGTACAGATCTATCATCCATCTATATATCTATCTATTTGTGTATATGTGTATATATATATACACATCTACACATACACACAGAGTGATTCAGAACTCTAATATAAAGCATGTAACTATGGTAGAGGGAATGAACAGTTCATAATCATACAGCAATAAGGAACGGAAACGTCGTTTTCATTTACCTGTTAATAATCAATTTAGTAACCAATCCTGTAATCAATCCTGTATATTATAATCCCTACTTTAATAACTAATTCTATTAATGAATTTTAACCAAGTGTTTTCTGAGAAAGATTCATTAGATTTTGACTAGCCATTGTCAGAAAGTACACTATTATTCGAAAGTGATTATTAACAGGCACATGAAGACAGCGTTTCCCACCCCACAGGGCTCCGTGATTCTGACCCATCTTGGTTCCCTCTAGTACTCCTTGCTTGTTTCTCACAAATTATCCTGTATATATATATAAACGGTGCATCCAAAATCTTTCGAACTTAGAAGGATGGCATTACTCATTCAGTCAATCAAAAACTGCAGTGGAACATGAGGTCGGAAATGACATTTGATGAATGGATGAATGGAAATCGCAAAAACGTAAGCCCCCCCCCCACAGACACACACACACAGTTTACCCATCTGGGCAGAAAGCGATATCGAGGACTGCGGAAAAGAGCCAATCAAACCTGTGAAAGATAACTCATTTATGCAAATTTGCGCAAAACTTCAAAATTATTCCGAAAAATCGCACGGTCCCACACGTAAATGATTCTTACGCGTACCCGGCGTACACGGTACCACAGCAGTCGAGCCGAGAGGGAGTTGACCCTGCCAAGCATTGGTCAAGCCGGATGATGCTTCGCCTGCCGTGTTCTTATGGGAATAGAGTTTAGCGCTCACACTACTGAAGGGACAAAGTATACTTTAATTTTAACTGTCCAATATATACAAAATTTTATTGTGTTAGAAATAGATTAAAGCCTCTGAAACGCTTTTCAAAGCAATTACTTCATGATTCTGGCTTTTATTTAGTTCCTTTATGTATGAATGGACTATCAGTAGTGATAATACGGTTAAAAACACTTATTCAATAGTTTTTTGGGCATTTATTCACTAATTGGGTAATGTTTGAGCTGATTTCACCGCGGAAAGTGCCATCTAGTAAACATTTTTTTAGCTAAATGTTCTGCAAAATTCCCTTGAGTGGATCTCGTGTACAGTCCATATGTCAAATTGGGTCGCATTCTGTTCACCGGTTACAGTTGTGCAGAATGCTGTTTGTAGGGGGAAGTTAAATTATAACCAACCTGTATATTTAGGGAACTGTTTAAGAGGTGTTTGTAGGTGCCTAAAATAATAGTGTATGTGTTTCAAAAAGTAATATATATACCTTTCCCCTCAACGTGAGATTTTCATTTACGTGAAGGTTCTTGGAACCTATCCCTCAAGTAAGTCAAGAGTCTAGAATATTAAAGCGAATAAAACAATTTTTCAATAAAAGTGCAATATTGAGGAAAATTTTTACCTTTGGAAAAATGTTGTTAGTTCGTGTTTTTAGAGGGTAAGCTCAGAAAATGGAGTTGAAAACATAGTAACACATTTAACAATACACGTATCAAAAGCGTGTCTTCATAGCGATTTCATAGGAATAAGCAACATAAACTGTCTTTTACACAAGTGAACAAATTAAAATACAGTAATATGTTCACTTGTGTCTCGCCTCGACTTACGCTACTCCGAATTATGCTGATCAGGAGGTGCGGGATGGTCAAATCTTCAATTGGTCTTTTGTTTACTTCAAAATAACATCGGGTTACGATTTTAATAACATAGTTTGTTATCCATATGTATTATCTAAGACTTTATTTAACACTTTTATTTTCAAAATAATTGTTTTTAGTTTCTTACCCTAACTAAAAATAGTTTCTAGGTTTATATTTATATGCGAGATTATGCAACGACTTACTCGGTAATCATTCGGTTCCACCTACTACACAAGTTCGAGGTATTAATGTATTATTAGAAAAACTTTTATGACCTTACCAGTCTTTTTTTTCTCAAAATTTTTTCCCAGAAATGTCTGAAATACTGTCATTTATTCACATATTATTCTGCAGAATTCAGAGCTCAAAGTATTGTTTTTTCGAAGCGTGTAGTACGAGACGCTGTTTAGTTTCATAGACGTGTTACCAATCCTTAAAGCTTTGTGTTGAAACTTCTCGTATTATGGAATTCTTGCAATTCTAGTTTGCTCATATCTAAAAAGTTTAGGTTTTGGATTAAGGGATGGAAATTTAACGGTAGGGAAATGTGAAAATTTATTTAAAAAAATTAAGTCTACGTGTACTTGGAGCTGTCTAGACGTAAAATTGTTTCCGTAGAAATTCGGCTGAATTTTTTGAACTTTTCTTACACCATCTACAGATTGTGTAAATGTAAAAGAATATATATTTCCGGAAAAAAAAATGAATTTATGTGTAGATGGAAATATGTTTTGGTATTTTTTGCCTAAAATGTATACAGCTTTCATAAAATAAATGTCTACATAAAAAAAGCTTATAACAAATCAAGTTTTCTTTCAAGGATTTCTTAACTTTCTTTTGTCACTGTAATTAGGTCAGATCAACGTTTTACCGAATTGTATTAAATTGATATTGAATATGTCTACTTTCTGAATAATTAATCCATTAGCTTGTATAAATTAAATGTCAACAAAATAATCTATAACGAATTCTGCTGAGTTTTTTTTTTTCAATATTTTTCAGTTTTCTTTCATTAATTGTAATTATCTCGGATAAATGCTTTACTGAAATTTATTAAATTGATATTGAATACGTCTACTCAGTATACTGAATAGTAACTAAACTAAATTTAGGCAGCCCTTTTAATGTAACATTATTGAAAACTTGTTTGAGAAAACCTTTTTTCCACATAAGAATACAAGATTCGTTGTGTAGAAAACGCTATAAAACCTCAACAAAATTTGCGCTTCTTTATTAATTTTAGCGTTGTGCTTTGGACATTTGATTCAATAAATAAAACATCTATTTATGCATTGTTTTATATTTTTGACTTACTGGTTTTCTAAATGCTATTCCTATTTCACGGGGTCCGCAGAGTAAAAAGTCAGAACACACTGCTCTATACCGTCACTGTACTATAGAAACGATATTGGCTCTACATCCTCAGTTTCTCCAGTTAACACGAAGACTATAGATTAAAATATACTAGGTTGGGTATATGAAAGTCAAATAAGTCCTAGTAGTCAAATAAGTCAAATAAGTCCTATGAATAGTCAAGGAACTTAAAAATTTTTAGGATGTCTCTTCATAAGCTCTACTACACTGTAATAAACAAAAATAATTTCTGTTTATCTGTTATCAAATACGGAGTCTGTTATCAAATACGGAATTTTTTGAAAAAATTCGAAATTTTCTCAAAATGCGTCACTTTTTGAACAAAAAAATTCCCCTACAATTCCAGGTTTAAAACTTCTTTTTCGGGAAGTTTTAGAAAATTCACTGTTTTTCCGTTTATTACAGCGTGCAGTGAGCTCATAAACAATAATACTGAATTATTTTGAGTGCCTAGCTCAAATTATTTATTTTAATTTGCTTACAGAGACTCTGAAGCAAGTTCCCTTCAACAAACATACCTAAAGCAACACCAACCTAGGAGAACTAGCACTGGTATAAGTGCATAGAACTTGAAGGGGATTACGATTAACAATAAATGATTCTTGCACCCGATTCTCATTATAGGCTCTTAAAAACATTATAAAAGCAAAATAAAATGGATTAATTAATTAAAATTAAAATTAAAAAATCACCTTTTTTAAAAATTGAAATGACCAATGTACGTCATGCTAAAGGGAATTTACTTTGAAAAACGATGCTTACATTGGTTTTAAATCTGTGATCTGATGGGAATCTTTAAAATTTCCAAATTTCCTGCTTTAACAGCATTTTCCCGTTATTGATGAATACGAATTCGATTTCTCATCTGCATTGTATTAATGTTAATTTACCTTTGAAAACGATACCTGCGTAGGTTTTAAATCTGTGCTCTGCGAGAGAAATCTATGAAATTGCCGCTTTATGAACCTCTTTCCGTTATTGATGAATAAGAATTCAAGTATCCATTTTTGTGCCCCGTGACTTTTGGCTTGGGGGAGTTTGAAATATTCCTAGTCGGGATAATCCAAGAACTTTGCCTTATCTTTAAGACAGCATGTCGCAACATTTCCCAGAACACACTGCGGTAGGCTGTGGAACATGCTTTTTTTACGATTTCAGATGGTAACTGACAATGTAGTCATGTTGAACATGTTTTATTGTAATGATATTTGCGAACTATTATAAATGTATACTAAATGTGTAATTCATTAAATACGCCCTCTGATGGCAAACATGTTAACTTTTTTTTTGTATTCGCTCAGACAAATTCCCGTACCTTCATTATGCCCTCCACAAAATTTCATAACTTTCTCAACAACTTTTGTCTGTAGACAACTTTAAAGTAAGGTCATTTAATTTAGGACAGCTATATATATATAAATTTTAAGGGGATTAAGGGGATCTAATTCGAACTGACGATACATATAGAGAAAATCACCCAAAACTCCAGAACGTTATACCGGATTTGACATGGATTGTGGAACTTTCGACTGAAGAAGTGTGGACCTTTTGTACCATCCGATAAGTATCATTTCATGTTGTCGCCCGAAAGCAAAATCACCTCTGCAAAAACAATAATTGAAAAACAGCCGTCGTCTTTCTCGCCAGTTGCCTCCAAAAATTGGTAGTTTGTCAGTGGAATTATCTGGTCTTCTTATAATCCTGACTTATCCGCACTAGACTTATTTTTAGGAGGCTACATTTAGTATGAAATTTAAGAAAAAATGACCAAAAACTATAGAAGAGCTAAAATTGAACATAAGAAGTGTGACAAAGTCGATACCAAACCCTCTGAAGCACCCTGTATCACTCCATTTTAATGGATAATTATGTACATTTTTTAGTTAATACTGATATAGTTGTATTGCAGTTTCAAAACATCGAAAATAAAACATATAATTATTTAAGACTAGGTAGATAAACTAATCAAATATCCAAACTCTGCATATTGTACCTCATTGAACAATTTTTAATGTAATTTTCTGTAATGCACTACATAGTTGACGACCAAGAGATGCAGAAGTTTAAAAGTAATAAAGATTTATCATATAATTCTCAAGTGTGTTAAATGAAATGTCATTTATTAATTTTAAACTTTAAACATGATTTATATTTTTTTATTATAGATGTACTAATTATTATTACAAAAGAATTTCTACATCCTAAAGCTAATCAGTGTTTATGCATTTCAGTTATGTTTACTCCAGAAAACTCAAATTTATGCATAGCTATAAAATTTAAATTTCCTTTCCATTTTTTTTTTTGGGGGGGGGGGACTACTCCACTTGGCAACTAGCATACCTACATATGTATTTCCATTCTAAGTTTACTTCCTCCTAAAATTTGCGTTTTAAAAGGATAAATATTCGGCTGCTTATAAATTAAGAGAAAAGCATATTAAAGAGACTGGTCGATATTAAAGAGAATCAATTAAGTTCGTTCCTAATTTATTAACTAACTGAGTGGCGCGTTAGAAAAATATTTTGTTCGGCTTACAATGCCTACCGAAGACCTTGACACATAAAATTAAATTTGTTCTAGGTTTTTGAGAACGAAACTTAATATGTGACACGTGAAATAATTTTTCAGTTTTTAATAAATTGTTGAAGAAATTAATTTAAATGAATGTGAAAGCAAATAAAATTGTATTTATCAACATTCATTATGGGAATGATAATGTTTATTATAAAATGAATGGAAATAATTTCAGAATATTTCAGATTTTCATTCAATCGGAATAACTCCTAGAGATTGAATTTTTTCACAAGAAAATGTTAAATGCAATGATTTCTCCTGAATGAAAAGGGTTAGTAATATTATTTCATTAAAAATTTCAGTGGTCAGATTTTGAGCAATTATTATTTTTTAAGTGCAAGTATGATCAATGTCATTTTTAAGTCATATATTAAAAGTGGCATTGGTTATTAAATGTTATACTCTGGAGAAAACATTGGATGACAAGTAAGATACTTTAGTAAACCATGAGATTCAGAATATCTGGGAATATTTCACAACATAAAAGATATTTACTACCCTTTTCCATTACTCCAGCTTAACAAAAGATAATATTTAAAATTTTTTGACACATTTTACAAGATTTTTTCGTTCAAAATAATTCTTTCATTATATCAAAGTATCTACATAAATAAAAACATGAAAATTAAAGCGTGCCCTAAATATCAACTATTGCAATCATTTGTGTTCTAAATCTTTTAAAATCGTGAATATAGAAGAACGACTATATTGGTATACTGCCCTTCGCTGAAAAAGTTCAGCTCTCACATCTGTAAGTCAAAAATGTTCTTTAGCTCTATGGTCACTTAATTGGGGACATGATCAGTGGCCATGTTGCTGGTAGTAAGACCGAGCGATGGCTGTAGCTACACTTTAACTTTTTGAGGTTCAACCCTTTCCCAATGCTGAAAAAAGGGGAGCCGTTGCCATCGCTCGACTTAACTACCAGTAAGATGGCGGACGATCGAAACGTTCATCGCGTGCCACAGATCTAGAGACCGTTTTTTGAGGCAGCTGGCTATATCGCACAGCCAGCGATCGTCCGCCATCTTGCTGGTAGTTAAGTCGAGCGATGGCAACGGCTGCACTTTTTTCAGCATTGGGCAATCTACCCAGCTGTTCTCGCATTCTACCCTTTTCCAGCAGATGTCAGTGCTGTTAAAAATAATCGTGGAAATTTTTTGACGGAAAATGACGTACTAAAAAGTAAACGATTCTCGTGGAGCTATGTCACCCGCAACTATTTTTATAGAAATCAAATCTATTCTTCGTCACTGACAACAGTCAAAACGTCAGAGTTGGGTGTTGCCAAAGCGGGTACACTGCGCGTTGAAGGGTTAAAGCGTAGTCTATACTATTTACCGGCAGTTCAAATTCAATGAATGAATGTAGTTAGTTTGCCTGTAGAACTGGTTTTTCCTTCGTAATATCATGGATACACGGAAGCTACTTTTTAGTAGAACTCAAATTGAAGCAATAAGTCATAATTTCTTGTGCTCCATCAGATGATTTTTCAGTATTTTTGAAGGTAAATTATATACTACATAAAATTCTAAAAAATAATTTAACAAAAAATAATCTCGAAAATAATTATGAAAATAGTCTCTTAAAGGACAATACTTAAAAATATTTGAAAGCAAACTTTTAAAATTTCCAAGGAAATCGAAATAATGGAATTCAAAACTGTCGACGTTGTTGTTATCTTGAAATCTTGGAATTAAATGTAATTGCCAGTAAAGTTCGAATTCAAATCTCCTCAACAAATTTTAAAGTATTCCCCTGAAAAATATTTTTGCATGAATGTGTGACAAATTCATTTCAGCCCGTTGCAATTTAACTAGGAAATGAATTTAGAAAACTTCGGCTGAATAATAACGCAATTTGAATATTCGAAGTAAATATTCCTATTTCAACTAACTTAAACCGAATCAAAACAGTTTTCTGTTCGGAAACGAATTGGAATAAACAAAATGCTATTAGAATAATCCATTTGACTTTTTAGCAATCGATTTTATACAAAATCAGAATATTTCATAGTTATTTATTTATTCGAGCATTAAAAATGAAATTATTCCTCTACGAATTTTATGTCTTTTTTTTGTAACGTTTTTTAAACTTTACCAAAAAGTGAAACAAAGATTTTGATTTGCAAATAAAAATGTATTTTGGGAACAATTAAAAAAAATATGGAATTTTCTATAATCATATAACAATTTTCCAGGAAAATCAATTTCAAAATTAAAAAAAAAATATTAAGTAAATATTTTGAAAGAGGAGAATGATGCCTTTCTTTCCTATAAAATAGTATCTATCTTTGGAATATTATTAAAATTTGTTTACCTAGAAAGCCTACGAATTTAAATATTAATAGAAATTCTTTTAAAATTCTTGATTTGATATTCACACTCTCATAAATTAATGCATAGTAATTCAAGTACTTAACTGAAATTTCGGGCAGCTTATATTTTGAAAATGTTATTTTTTATAAATGATCAAGGATCTGATGCAGATTTTAACAATATTTTATAGCAAGCTTTTTAAATCTCAGCTTGCTGGTATACGCTTTATTGTATTCTATGCGAGATCATTTTTTTCTACTTTGCTTGTTACTAAGTAGGTTTGAATAAAAGAGCTGTCAAAGTGTTCTAATAGCTTAGCGGTATAAACATATATTGACCACATTTTACAGGAAAATTGCATAGTAGTGAGATGTTGTTTTAAAAATGTGTTTCTAAAATACTATAAAAAATATATCACATTTCTGTTGATTCATTTATAATAAAATGACAAAGTTAATCTGCCTGCAGTCTTATGTTTCAGTAATCTTATAGAATATACTATGCTGATCTGCTATTCTGAATTGTATTTAGTCGAAGATTAAGGAACGATGTTAGAAGTATCCCAAAATTTTGCATTTTGTTGTATGTAAGTCAGAGATTAGGAGACCTTCTGTCACCAAATTAGGCAAAATAGCGTTATTAACAAACAAAGTTTAAGACCATTGGGTAACATTTTGTATATAATCTATGAAAGCTGATGTATACAGTGCGTCCCAAAAGTTTATAGACAGCAGTTTTTTTTTCATTTTATAATTGAAAAAGGTGAATAAATATTTCAAAAAGCATTTTTAATTATAATTAACATCAAGACAATATAATAATATACAAAAATAATATCACACAATCGCAGACTTTGCGATAAAAACTAAAAATGAAAATTTAGTGTCCCAAAAGTTTATAGACAACTCATTTTTCTTTTCTTTAACATTAAAATTTTTGAGCTATTTTTCTAATCACTACAAAAACTCGATCAGGCATACTCGAAATAAGAGTTTGAAGAGATTCTGGCTTTAGAGAAAACCAACTTCTTTCAATTTGCAACTTTAGATCTTGAACTATTGAAAATTGACGCCCATTAGCATATACGTCTCTAGCTAATATCCCTCAAAGGTTCTCCATAGAGATGAGTTCGGGCTCATTTTTTGAAGCCCGAGGACTTTTAATCCGAGCCCGCAAGTTTAACTAAAGATGAAAAAAAAAACTCAATTACTTCATTGATAGAATACAATAAATTTTGCCGTTTGTGCAAATTAAAGACAAATACAGTTGCATACTCCCAATGCACTTTCTAATTCTTTGTATCCATTCTTTATCAAAAAATGTCGGATCTCATGACTAACTAAGGAATATAAACCGCCGTTCTAAAATACCCAAAGAACTTCACGCATCTTCTAGGCGCCCGTGCCTCTATTTTTTTTTTTTTTTTTTTTTTTTTTTTTATAAGTAGTTTTATTTTCCTCATGAATCGCCTTTTAAAAACTGTTTCAAGCAGTATGTACCATAAAGGAGAAATTTTTCACGAGCCCGAGCCCGAACACAATTCCCCAGTAGCACAATTAGTCCAAAAAACGTTTAAAACACGTTTTTAACGTCAAAAAACATGTTTCCAACGTAATTTAAACGTTTTTTGAACTAGTTGTGCTACTAGGGTTGTGAATTACAGAGCCCGAGCCCGAACCGGGCTCGGGCTGAGCCCGTCTCATCTCTAGTTCTCCACTGGGTTCAGGTCATGACTTAGGCCTGGCCAGTCCAAAACAGCTATTCAGTTTCATCTAAACCACTGCATTGTGGAGTTTGAGACATAAATGGAGAAATTGTCTTGGTGATATATCCATTTGTGCTCCCCTAGCAACTTTCCGAATGGGAGTAACTGTACTTCAAGCATTTTCTGGTAATCTTCAGAACACTGACGACCTTTTAAAAAATCAACATGGGCAGTTTTAATATAGGAAAATGCTCCCCATATCATGAGTGAACCCCCTCCTTGCTGTTTGCTGAAAAAGTTTGCGCTTCTTTGCGAATATCGTGCCAGTAATATGCCCATCCATTGGGGCCATCTAAATTGAACTTCTTTTCATCACTGAACAGAACACTCAACCATTCATCGGTCCAGTTATATGCTTCGAGTCCACTGAACACGAGCGTCCTTATGCCTTTTTGTTAAGTTTGGTGAAAGAAACGTTTTGCGATAAGCAAGCAATTTACTTACCTGCAGCCGTCGATGCACCGTTGATTTTGATACTGGAGTGGTCACTTCTCTAGAAATTGACCATACAGGCAAGTTCTGGGTTGAAGCTAACCTGAAGATCTCTCTGTCTTGCCGTTTAGTTGTTTTCTTTGGTCGCGTAATGCGAGATTTTGCTTTCAATTTGTCACCTTTTGGGAGAAATCGATAAATACCAGCCCTACTGTGTCCAAGTTTTCTTGCAATATATACAACTTTCATTCCACGAGCATCCAAACCATAGATTTGGCCAATTACAGTTTCGGAAAACTGCACGTCGCGAGGCATCTTTACAATTAGTCGAAGAAAAAAAAACAGCTTCGCTTTTATCTCAAAAAGCTATTGAATGACCATGACATGACCTTGAAACATGCAAATTTGGAGATCAGTACTCCAATCAACTTTTAACACCGGTTGTCTATATATTTTTGGGACAGCATGATTTCGATTTCATTTTTTTAAATTAAATCTATGACTGTTTGAAGTACTTTAAGCATTTTACTATTTCTGTTGCGTCACTACATATTTGCATAATTTCTTTCGCCTTTCTTACTTGTTTGATTAATTCTTAAATCCAAAAAAACGCTAGCCTATTAACTTTTGGGACGCACTGTAATATTCATGTAGTATTATAACATGTACAGAAAAATTTCGTAAGTTTTAACATAGGGGAAGCATGCCTAAAATGATCCCCCCCCCTTAAGGAAAAAACTTCTATAAAATAAATGTTTAAATAAAACATTGTCTTTATCCTAATATATATTATTAATGACTGTGCCATTTTATCTCTCACCCACTTTATTGAAAATTGTCCGAAAAATGTGTCCCAAAAAAGTGACATAAAAACGCGACATAATTTTACATATATTTGAATACTATTAGTTCACAACAGCTTTAATCTATTGTTACAATATTTACTAAGCTGTAGAATGTGCATCCAATGTATTTTTCTATAAATAGGTTACAATCCTAAAAATTTCAACATAGGGTTACCAGGCAAAATATACGAAAGATGAGAGATAAACTGACATAGTCAATTAATATCGTTTTAATATGGCAATAATGGAATTAAAAAGTTAGGGGGCTTCAGGGGGGGTCTCACCCTGACGAGACTCGAACAGCCGAGTATATTCTATGATATTTTTTATACTACATTTTGTATCATAAACATGTTTTAATTATATTTTGAAAGCTCACTGAGTAATGAAAAAAATAGGATTTTGAGAAAGTGTCCAAAGGATCATTTTGTCCTCAGCCAAAGGGCAAAATAATCCTTCATTTGCAAAAAATTTTAAATTATTTTTGATCGGCAAAATAAAAGATGTTAAAGTAATTTTGAATGTACATAATGAAATAGAATAAGTTTCATAATCATATATAGTACGCATAATTTATTTTATAAAAATTTTAAAATGAAAAAGTGTCAGAAGCAAGAGAGTATAATATTTCAAAATTAAATTATTATAATTCAAAAATTATGGCCTACAATAAATGTAATGGGGAGTCACACATCTTGAAAACTGTGGAAGGGCAGCTATGATGGCTAGGACGTGGTACTGGAATTTCTTCCGTAGATCGATCATTTTGCAGTTTGATGGCAATATGGGTGCCCATTTTAGGTCATATTACTGGATGATGCAGATAAACATAACAAACTTAGAAAGCGCAATTCCCATCTAAAAACATGCTCCATTTAGTAAAAAGTGTCTTTTTTTTTTAAGACATTTAAATAAGCAGGAAAGTTAGTGCTTAATTTATTACAAATGTTATAAAACCCAACTTTTCGAAGATTTTTATTTAGAGGCGCAATACTGTGATCGCTTAAAAACCGCCATTGCTTGTTCTTCACTTGGCACAACTAGTTTATGTGTTACCCGGTAGGTAGCGCTACCTACATCTTAGAAAACATATGTGGATCGTTTTGTCCGCCAGGATCATATTGGGCTACCTTCCCCTACATTCAATTCCATGTAATTCAACAATAACTAGACGGGGTACAGAGGATTCTTAATTTTTAATAATCTCTCTCTCTATTCTAAAAAAAAGTAAAGGCTGCTGTCAAAAACTTGTCAGCGTATCTCCTCCTAAACCGTGGGGATTTGAGTTTCGACTAAGGTGCCCACAGATTCGAAAAATTCCGAGGAACATGCTAAGATGATTTAAATTTCGAAAATCGAATTATTTTAGACGATATTATTAAAAAACTGAAAAAATAAACCGAATGGTTGCCAGATTTGGCATAAAATCATTCATTCTTTTGCAACAAAGCGTTTCCAAGTATCTAGAATCGCGTGAAATTTACAAACATAAGTTAGAATTACGCCCATTTTACGCCAAAATAAAAACTACATGAAATAAGTAACTCAAAATGTGTTACACAAAGTTGACAATTTTCAAATAGTAAGTTCGCTTAGACAACAGGAGTTTAGAATGAGCGATTATTCGTTTTTCCAAAACAGAATAACTAATATCTTGAAAATGAAAAATAATTAAAATGCAGATTATTTTAAAGCCGGTTCTCGTCCAGCTGGATTATTTGCTACCAGTAGAAATATTTGGCGGCGTTAACTATGCCATTATAGCAGTTACAGTACGCTTTGGATATTTGCTAGCGCGACGAGATGGTATAATTCGTGGTGCTAAGTACGCCAATCTGCAAACGATTATGTAAATGAAAATATGGATAACGGTTTTCCGGTAACCTTACATGAACAGTAATTATAGGTTGTGAGCATGTGTCAATCGCCAAATAATGAAAAGTCACCATGGGTGGCAAGCTATCCTATCTGTTCCGTAGCTTTTATTAACTTTACATGTACGCAAGTCGCCAAATAATGAAAAATCGCAATGGGTGGCAAATTCGAAGGGTGTCCAATAGGTTTTACATTATTAAAAATACAGCTGAAACAGATGTTCTGATTTTATTATGCTTTAGCTCCTAACTAATATAACTTTTGAATGGCAACATTGAAAATCATAGTGTTTCTGAAGAATGCAAATAATTTTTCCAGCGATTATAAGCGGAGTCCGCACTCCAGGTGTAGTATAGCTCAGGACCCGTACAACACGGACATAACAAAACGGACCATAACAAAATATCTTCCGTGTTATGAGGGGGAGGGGGTCTACTGTAGTGTGAAGTTTAAATTTTTATGTACCAACTAGCTGAAGTACCCGTTCTTCGCACGGGAATGAATGGACTTTTTGATATTACGATTTGTGGTGATTACTATTCATTGTAATAAACAGATATAGCAAAGTGGATATCGCGTTATATTGTGTCCAATAATCATGCATACCGAATTGCAAGGCAATCGTTTGTACGGTGCAGAAGGCCATGCGGCGTAGCGCAATCTAGTGGCGAGTTTTAGCAAAACTGATACGGCGAAAATATTTTTCGCATTCAGATATCGATGTATACGAATTTTCATGACTATCGGCTGGACAGTCCTGAAGTTCATGTGTTGACGCGACATCTAGTGGCAAGTTATAGGAAAATGGAGAGCGCCAAACTCTTCCCCGTTTTCAAATATCTATGTATACCTATTTTCATAGCGATCATTTGCACAGTCAAGAAGTGATACACTGCAGGGCTATCCAGTGGTTCAATAAAGTAATGATTTGCTACAGCGCCGTCAAGTGGCGAGTTATAGCAAAATGGATAACGCCAAAATATTCTCATTGTTCAAATAGCTATGTATACTGATTTTCATAGCGACCGTGTTCAACTATCTATGTATACCAATTTTCATAACGATCCTTTGCACAGTCAAGAAGTGATACACTGCAGGGCCATCTAGTAGTGAATTAAAGTAATGATTTGCTACAGCGCCGTCAAGTGGCGAGTTATAGCAAAATGGATAACGCCAAAATATTCTCATTGTTCAAATAGCTATGTATACTGATTTTAATAGCGACCGTTTGAATGGTCAAGAATTTGGCCTGCTGCAGCGTCATCTAGTGGCGACTTAAAATAATAATGCATTGCAGTGTCATCTAGTGGTGAGTAACATCAAAAGGAACGCAGTTAGAATATATTCTTCGTGCTCAAATGTGTAAGTATAAAAAATTTTTGCCGAGCGGTCGAACGGTATAGAAGTTGATGCTTTTCAGCGCCATTTAGCGGCAAGTTACAGCAAAATGGATAGTGAAAAATATTCTCCGTGTTCTAATATTCGCGTGTACCAAATTTCATCGAAATCGGTTGGACGATATTCGCATAGCAAACGGCTAAACGGAATAGAATTCGACGTTCTGCTGCGCCACCTGGTGGCAAGTTAGAGGAAAACGGATAGCATAAAAAGCTTCTCCATGATAAAAGACTTAGGTGAACCAAATTTCATGGTGCAACGGTGCTGGAGTTTCTCAACCTCATACACTCATACCAACATTCATTTTTATCTATAACCAGTGTCATTATATATCCCAGTCTCAAATAAAATCCAGTTTCAAATCTAAGCCTCGCCAAAGTGCCAACATACGCCATTTTGCAAGCGTTTTTTCAGGAAATCATTCGAAGCATTGACTTAGCAGCAATAATATATGGGAAATGGTTCGACCGCGAAAAAGTAAAGCAAGCCTTTATTTGAAAAGTTGAATCCCTTAATACAGCCGAATTTTTTAAAATTATCAACTATAACGTGTTTTATTCCTCATTACTCCGATGTACTAAATCAGAAGATTTCAATTTTCTGAAATTTGGCGGAATTCCCCCAACTTAAATCAATGTACTCATTTGTCGAGAATTCTGGAGATAGATCAATTGAAATCCCTTAATAACTGCATTATTTCTTCACGGATCATTAAAATTTAACGCTGTATTCTAATAAAACGTTTGCACTTGTTTTCAAAAATCTATTTCCTTAAGCTCTCAATAAATTGCGCCAAGCTGATATCTGTGCAAATCGCTAGAACTCACTTTCACAAAATCGGCATTTGAGCCATTTTATTTTTTCGCCAAACTAAAATAATTTACCTATTAGCCTCGGAAATCTTCAATTCTTATTGTTTTGCGTGTAAAGCATTACATTCCTGCTCTGATTTCCCATGCACACGATATTATAATTTAAAAAAATTAACCTTACGAATATAAACTAACAAAAAAAAAATCATTATTATTCTTTTATTTTTACTTTGAGAATTTAAAACATTTTATTCGGCAAAATCGCCACACATGGCAACCACGATCCTTATTTCACACTTTTTTCACTACAGGGGTTACAATTACGGAAAGATTTTTGCGTGAAGACCATAAAAAATCTCTTAAATTCCGGGAACGGGTGGACTTTCAAAGTTTTAAAGTGGACTACGATTTATTCTATATTATTTTACATATCTTTGCTAAATTTCAGGCCGATAGGTTCATTTTTGTGGATTTGTATACGAACGACATTTTATTCGGCAAAATCGCCACACATGGCAACCACGATCCTTATTTCATACTTTTTTCACTACAGGGGTTACAATTACGGAAAGATTTTTGCGTGAAGAGCATAAAAAATCTCTTAAATTCCGGGAACGGGTGGACTTTCAAAGTTTTAAAGTGGACTATGAGTTATTCTATATTATTTTACATATCTGTACTAAATTTCAGGCCGATAGGTCCATTTTTGTGGATTTGTATACGAACGACATTTTATTCGGCAAAATCGCCACACATGGCAACCACGATCCTTATTTCATACTTTTTTCACTACAGGGGTTACAATTACGGAAAGATTTTTGCGTGAAGAGCATAAAAAATCTCTTAAATTCCGGGAACGGGTGGACTTTCAAAGTTTTAAAGTGGACTATGATTTATTCTATATTATTTTACATATCTGTACTAAATTTCAGGCCGATAGGTCCATTTTTGTGGATTTGTATACGAACGACATTTTATTCGGCAAAATCGCCACACATGGCAACTACGATCCTTATTTCACACTTTTTTCACTACAGGGGTTACAATTACGGAAAGATTTTTGCGTGAAGAGCATAAAAAATCTCTTAAATTCCGGGAACGGGTGGACTTTCAAAGTTTTAAAGTGGACTATGAGTTATTCTATATTATTTTACATATCTGTACTAAATTTCAGGCCGATAGGTCCATTTTTGTGGATTTGTATACGAATCAAATCCACAAACAAACAAACAAACAAACAAACAAACAAACAAATAAACAAACAAACAAACAGAATTTCATTTTTATTTATAAGATGAACATGCAAGAACCAAGCAATGCGTGGCTCAGTAACATTCTATCTGATCCAATCTTCGGGTTTTGTGTGTTGAAATTATGTCTTTTTTACGAATAAGCCTGATTAGGGGCCGAATGCCTCATACGAAAAGCGAGCGTAGCGAGTCTGGGGGCCTTGGCCCCTAGTAATTCTAAAAAATATTTTAAAAACAGAATATAAAACTAATGTAATATGTTTTCATGATCTATTGGCTATGCTGATGAATTTCAGTCAATTCTAAGAAAAGTTTTTGCACGGAAAAAATCGTTTTTCTTAAGTACATTTTATTGACCCACTGTACCCTATAAAGGGGTACGCTGTCTCAACAAATGGGGTACAGTGGGTCTCTGCTAATGATAAACACATTAAAAAGATTCTTTCACTAGATAGTGAGTAATTTAAACTTGTTTAATGGCTCACAATATGTAGTATTAAGTTAGTATTAAAGCAGCTCAAAATTTATAAGGCAAATGTTAATTTTTATGGTTCTGATATATTCACATGCTAAATTGGTACATAAAATTAAAGGAAAAGGTTTTAGTTAAATAATACCACTTTGAGTCCTATTAAGTTTACAAAATTTTAGTTTTATATTTAGTAGATTTAGTTTTATAGACATTAAATCAAAGTCTGTTATTTTACAATAAATATTGGACATTATATAACTGAAAATCTACAGCTAAAATAAACTTTGTTACTGTTCTCTCAGTTCATTGCAATACATTTGGTTTTGACAACTTTCTCACAATATATTTACTGTCTGCTGTATAAATATCTGCCGCATCAGAGATAAGTGAATAACCTGGCTGAATTCTTTTATGTAGTGCACTTCAAATTCATTTTCATTTTTGCATGCAACGTCAGTAGCATAGTGTTTAAAACTGCATTTTTTATTGCCGTAGGCCTTGATTAATACGAAATCTCCAACGTTTGACATTAAAATCTTATACATATTCAAATTCCAAATCCTCAATGTCAGATTCACTCGAAGATTCTTTTCATTATTTAGTTGAGGTATTCTTGTAATTTCTTGGAATATTTTTTTCTCTACTGCGTCATATCATTTGGCCTTCCACTCTTCTTTTTTTCTCAATCATTTCATTTTAGATTGTGATCTTTACAGGCGTATCAGTAAGTATTGTAATCATGAAAAAATTCGATTTCGAGATTTTGGTGTATTGACACGTTTTGAGGTCTTCTGAATTCATCCATGCTATTTTTACGAGATGTATGTATGTATATGTGTGTGTGTGTGTGTGTGTGTGTGTGTGTGTGTGTGTGTGATTGAACACGATAGCTCCTAAACGGGGCATTCGATTGAGCTCAAATTGGGTATATATGTTTTAAACCACCGTCGCAAGACCGGTATTGATTTATGTGTGTATAGTACTTAATAGTTTTTCTACAGGGCTACGACAAAGATTTCTTTTACATTATGGCCTATGGGAGGAAATTCTTGAAAGTGCGCTAGCGTTTAAACGGCGCATTCGATTGAGCTTCAATTTGGTATATATGTTTGAATTATTCATCGATTAAAATGTATTTAAATGTTTGGTAATGATCTTAATCGTAAGTGTTCGGAAAGTCGAGTGGAGTCACTCCAGATTTTTTCTCTGTTGCATCAGAGTTAGGAAAAGGCTTGTACCATCTCTGGTGTCATTTTTCGTTTAACATAATTTTCTTCAGTAACTGAAAATTCTGTAACTAGTGAGGAAAACTTATTTAGATAAATTTAGATCATTCAAGCATTAAAAAGTAAGAAATTTACAGAAAGGCAATAAATAGATAAATGGGGACTCGATGGATCATTGGCCCGCTGTATCCCATGTCAAGGGATTCGTATAAACCAAGTATTATTTTTACCGCAAAATTCCAAATACTTCAAATATTCATTTAAATACAACATAATAGAAAAGAAGGTAATTTTGACTGTATAAACATATCACTTATCTCATATTTATTTTAATTTCAAGTGCAATAACATAAAGTCTTACTTTTTTCAAATTTCATGCGGATGATTAGAAAACAAAATGGCTCTTTCTTCCAGCCACAATCAAAGTAATATGTTTAAAGATTCACACAGAGTTAAGTTCTTTGATACCTACTTTAAATAACTTTCTTATTTGAAAAATATTCACTAAACCACAAATACCTTCAATGGCCCACTGTACCCCGCTCTCCCCTACATGGTGATTTAACAGAACTGTGTCATGAACTCGCTTAGGAGGTGTAGAAAATCCCCTATATCCCGGAACTGTGTGAAACTTTGAGTATAACAATTTTGCATTTTATTTCCTGCTCGTATGTAGCAAACAGATTCTTCAAAGTTCAATTTATACTGTACTAGCTGCTACCCGCGACTTCATCCGCTTCGGCTTTAGAATTAGGTCCCGAGAGAAATGAAGCATGTGTGAATAACAAATATGTTTGCGACAAAAGAAACTGCATTTAAATATTATTTGCTTTTTACTTATTTTAAATGAAGTATAATGCGTGGTAGTATACTTCGTTTAAAATAAGAGAGTATGAAGAGTTACTAAATTTAGATTTTTTTTTTCAGGCATTTGGCGAATAGAGACAGTTACGACAGTATTTGCGAACTTTTTGAGTGTTCTTGTAAAAGAAATATTTATGCTAGATGCATGAATTTTGGCCTATGTTAATCAGGAATAGCGCAGCTTTCTATTAGCGAAAAAGTTTTAGAATCGGTTCTGTAGTTACAGAGATACCCATAGAGCGTAATGTATTAGAATTATTTTGAGTGTTCCTGTAAAGGAACTATTTGCGCTACATGCATCAATTTTAGCCTATAATACTCAAGAATAGTGTAGCTTACTATCAGTGAAAAAAGTTTTGGAATCGGTTCAGTACTTACAGAGATACACATAGAGCGTAATGCAATTCTTATGAGTATCCCTGTAAAAGAACTATTTGTGATATATGCATAAAAGGTAGCCTATAGCACTCAGGGTCCCACCAGTGTCTAAGAGGTTCTGCTCTCAAAACTGGAAGGCGGGAGGTACCAGGTTCAAACCCCGGCCGCGCCTGTCGACCTAGCCGCTCGCAGTTTTCCGTGGTTTTCTTCAAAACCTTCACGTAAATACGAGCTAGGAACCCTTAGAAAGTTCCCCATATAAGCCTAGGACCCTAGTGCAGTCAATCGGTCTTAATCCACAAACAAAAAAGCAATAATACTCAGGAATAGTGTAACTTTCAATCAGTGAAAAAAGTTTTGGAATCGGTTTAGTAGCTATAAAATTTCCACAGAGCGCAAAGCATTAGAATTATTTTGGGTGTTTTTAAAAGAATTATTTATGCCATATGCTTGAAAGGTTGCCTGTATGTTAATCCAGGGCATAAGCTATCTTCATTACAAATTTTTCCAAATCCGTTCAACCATTTGTGTGTGATTCAGTGAAAAACATCTAAACACACAAACGTACGCATTTATATTATTGGTAGGATTTGGAAATTCATGAACATTAATAAACACATTTGGACTTTTCTTCTAATGCGTTTTAATTTGGTGTAAAATCAACATAATTTCCATACCATTTCATGTTTTTCAAATGCATGTGAATCCGCAAATAGAATTTCTGCTTTATTTCAAAAGCATAAATCATTTTGTGCGGACGATAAAACGGTTTTAATTAATAATTAGAAAAGTAATTAAAATTTCAAAATTCTGAGCCTCAGGTGCACTTTACCGAAGTCATGGGCTTATATGCTCAAATTTTCAAAGCTCTGCTTTCTGTAGATATGTCTTGAGAACATTCATTTTTATTATTACAGATAGATAGATTTGGCATAAAACTGGCATAATTTCCGTGGTATTTAATGTTTTTCAGATGAACGCGCTTCTTCATTGAAGTAATAGCATTTTTGTTAGCTCAAAACATGAATCATTTGATACGGGCGAAACTCGCCAAGCATGGCAACGTAAAAACGGTTTTTAATTAATAATTAAAAAGTAAATAAAAATTTAAAATTCTAAGTAGCCTTTTAGCCTTCTCCAGGGTCCCATCTATATCTAAGCCAAAATTCATCATAATCGATTCAGCGGTTTAATCGTGAAAGTGTCATAAACAAACAAACAAACAAACAAACAAACAGAAAAACTGACTTTCGCATTTATAATATTAGTTAAGATTAGTATATGCACAATACGCAATTGAAGACTTTGCTGCAAAGAGGTAACTCCTCACTATTCAATTTTGCCGAAAGCTGTAAAAAAAATATTTGAGGGTTCAACGCAAACTAACGATACTGGAATCGTTACCTCTTTAGTAACACAAGAATTAACGATTGGAACTATACATCCTTTCGGTTCCAAACAAAACAGAGTGCAAGTATTTTTGATGCAAAAATACTTGCACTCTGTATTGAATAGTACATTTAACTCCAAATACCGTAGGAGGCAGTTAGCTACTTTTTCGCAAAACCTTTTAATTTCTTATGCATTCACAGTGACTATTGATATTATTATCGGTTATATCAGAGACATTTTGAGCATCTAAAATAACTGACATCCTGAGTTTTAATCTGCTCTGGTATTTAAATTAAGAACTATATTATGTTAATTTTGTCTTTCAATTTAAATAAGTAGATGAAGAATTGATCTCATAAGATCCACTAAAGGACTAGAAAGAGAGAACAAAAAAGACAAATTATGCCATAAACATCAATCATAAAACACTCTCAAACACAACAATCTTTTTTGGTGCCAAATTTTGGGATGTACCGTTCTGGAAACTTGGCGAGATTTTGGCGATGACCTCAAAAAAGCTGTATTTCATTCTTGGTGTAGTTTTGTAAGATCCAAAAAAAAATCTAATTGTTATTTCCATCATTTAAGTGAAGACTAAACTATTTATTCAACATTGCTATCGTGCTTGCAAGAGATGAAAGTCTCTTTGCTGTCATAGACCATTATACAGCGGATTCCTTTGGAATGCTCCCGTAAAAGAACTATAAATATGACATACACTAATTTCGATGCAGAGTATTGTTTCATGATTTTTAATTAAATTTATTAAGTCTGTTTTGTGTTAAATGAAAGAATATTTCGAAAATATGTTTAAACAATGACTGCCTATAGAGCTTCATGTATTGGAAATATTTTCGGATCTCCTGTAAAATAACTGTAAATATTTTATACAAAATTTTCAGTAGGGTGTATGGTAAAAAACTTAGGAATAATATATATAAACACTGTTGTAATGCATGCATATTTACAGCAATTAGACCATGGACGGACAGAAAGGCAAACCAAAGTTAACGCTTTCCAATTTTCTTGGAAAGTGTTAAAGAAACATCGTGAATATTTAGCAAAAATGAAAAGGCTTATACCTGAAGCAGGAGCAACTTAGCGGGAGTTTATAGTACTGTATCACAAATTAGCAAAAGTAAATCTGCTTTATTATTTTATTTTCAGCTTTAACATAACATTATGTATATGAAAAAAGGTATAAATGTGAATTTAAAATAATTTCATGCATATTCTGAATAAGCATTTTGTGAATCTCAGTTATGCTAATCAGATGAATAAATTTTTTAATTTGTAGCTAAATAAAACTAAAACTTTTATAAAATGTGATTTTTTAATTTAAAAAATTTAATTGATTTATTATAAATACATTAAAATTAATATATTTATTATATGATAATATAATAACTATTATATATATATATATATATATATTAATTGAAGTAAAAAATTTTATTTAATACTTTTGTTCTGATAAATGCTTTTAAAAAGTTACAATAAAATAAGGAAAAGTTATTGATTAACAGTGAATTTTAATGTATAAGCTGTAAAGTACAATTTTTAAATCAAAAGAATTACTCCTCAAATTCCTTACCAAAAACAACATATTCTTTAAATCTCATTTTTTTAAGACTAGATTATTTATTGTTTATCATTTTAGAAACATTAAAAAAATGTTTATGGTTTTAAATTATATAAAAAATTATTTCATTCTTTTTTCAATTTTTTGTTTTCTGCAAAATTTTAAAAACGTAACTTTCTGAACATCGGCGTTAATCAGAACATCGTTTCACAGAACCACAAGTACTAATTATTTCTACTCTGTTGCATACTTGTTTGAATGCAATAAATAATTAAATAACTAAAAGAACAATTACAATAAATGACTTACTCACAAATAAAAAATCCCTGTCTATTAGCACATAGACACATACACGCATTACTTTTCAAAATCTAATGAAAGAGTCAGCTAAAAGAACAGAAAACACCGAAAAAGTCTTTTCGAACTTTTATTTCGTTCCAATGAATTAATTTTGCCATTTTGCACGATGTCGTCTTCGGCGGTTCTAAAAATAAATTGGAAAGGAAATCGAAAGCTAGGTTTGATCCTGTAAGTTCCCCACTTTAAATTAAAGTGGAAACGTTTGGTGACTCGATCGAAATAAAAGACACTGGGCCGGTTTTACAAGAGGCTCTTGAGTTTCTCCTGCTTAAAATGTGCGAGCAGATGTATTACCGTAAGTACGGGAGAAGATATTTTTTATTACCATATTCCTAAAATCGATTGCAGAATATCGGAGGATTAACTTCAGACAGAGAGCGGTAATCAGCAGTGACGGGTAAATATTAGAAACGTTCAGGTAGTCTCTTTCTGTTAGAATAGATTCTCTTGAAACCAGCGCAGTATGTATTAACATAGGAATACTTATTGCTTAGTTCAGCCAGAACTCCACATGTACAGAAAGCATAGTTTTCTAAGAAAGCAGAACTGTTTTCTGCTGTCTGAGTCTGTCGAGATTACTTTCCAGCTTGATTCCATGTCGACAGAAGCCGCAATGGATTCCGTGAAGCAGGCGCTATCTATCGTCTTCATTTTAGTTCGTTTGTTATTGCGTATATTTGACGATTATAAGAGAAGCACGAAAAAACAAATAAATGCGCTTGCACTTTAGGAATCTCATGTCTAAGTTAAAGACGCAAACACAGATTCTGGGTTTAAAACATTTTCCTAGGAAGAGAGAAGTATGGATTTCACACCATTATTAACCCTTTGAGGCGCAACCCTTTCCTAATGCTGTAAAAAGGGCAGCCGTTGTCATCGCTCGACTTAACTACCACCAAGAGGGCGGACGATCGAAACGTTCATCGCGCGCCACAGATCTAGAGACCCTTTTTTTGACGACAGCTGGCTGTGCCGCACAGCTGGTAGTTAAGTCGAGCGATGGCAACGGCTGCCCTTTTTTCAGCATTGGGCAATCTATCCAGCTGTTCTCGCGAAATTGCCACGATTATTTTTAACAGCACAGACATCTGCTGAAACATTGAAGAATGCGAGAACAGCTGGATAGATTGCCGAATGCTGAAAAAAGGGCAGCCGTGGCCATCGCTCGACTTAACTACCAGCAAGAGGGCGGACGATCGAAACGTTCATCGCGTGCCACAGATCTAGAGACCATTTTTTAGCTGTCGTCTAAAAAGGGTCTCGTTTCGATCGTCCGCCCTCTTGCTGGTAGTTAAGTCGAACGATGGCAAAGGCTGCCCTTTTTTCAGCATTGGGAAAGGGTTGCGCCTCAAAGGGTTAACGGCTCGTTTATAACGGTCTTTGGCAGCTGGGGAGTTGGGACTCAGATCCACGAGGTCCCTCACTTTTAAGTGGGGGGTGGCCTTCGCTACCGGCACGTAATGAACGTCATGGAAATTGCTTCCCTAAGTTTTCCTTTTCTTAAATCTGCATTGTAATTTTTTTTTAAAGAAGAAGTCCTGAATTTTGAAGGAAATAAATAAAAAAAAGTTTTTTAAAAGAGATGTGGGTTTCTAATGAATTCTCGTCAGTGAATTTTCTTCATCTGAAATCGTGTGTACATGCCTCGTGCTCGAAATGTTTATGTGATCGTGTTAAAGAAGAAATAAAACGATATGCGCCTACGAAAGTGAAATTTTTGATCTAAAATCGTGTGTGCTTTCCTCGTATTCGATATGTTGTGTGCTCGTATTAAAAGAAAAAAATGGTTCGACGTGCGCTTCAATATGTGCAAAAAAAAAATTCTCCGTTTTAATATCTTCAAATTTAATTCTTGTAGATGTGGATGAACATTTGTAGATTGCGGTGACGCAGAGTATCAAGATTTTTGCATGCAAATATGTGATAGTAATTTCCTACCAAGTACTGCAGCACGATAAGCGTCTAAGCTGAAATGTGACAAGCGACTACACCGTAGTCGGAGACAGCCGAAAATATCAACGTGATTGGATAAAAAAATCTGTGACTGTTTACCAGATTTGGCGAAATATAGAAAGTTTGGCGATTGTTCCTTAGTTTATTTTTAATAAGAAGTACATACGTACACATACGCCTGTCGTACTGGTTTTTGCTTTTAATCGAATCATTGTTAGCTCTATCCCGTTGCTCTTTCATTGCACATTCATTTAGAATAGTTTTCTAATAAATTACGTATGAACATAGTATAACATAGCATGCAAAATTAAGACTTTTTTCCCCTTTAAAAGTACATGATAACTTGAGAGAGTGTGTCATTCGAGCAACGTTTAATTTCTTAATATTTCTTCCCCTCTTATAATATTTATTAAAATTTGAATTATAAAAAAGAATATTTTATAAATAATATAGATTGAAATCTTTCACAATTATTTTAGTGCAGCATAATTATCATAGATATATCTCTATCTCTACTTATTATAAAAGAAAATGTCTGTGGGTCTGTGGGTCTGTGTGTCGGTGGCGTTACGGACAAACGACTACACTTAGAAGCACCAAATTTGGTACTCGGGAAGATCTAAACATAAAGTTGTGCACCTCGAAGCGATTTTTCCAAAATTCGACCTAGAATTTTTTTTATTTTATGTTTTATGCGATTTTTGGCATTATTTCTCTCCTAATTCGTAATAACGGCATAAATTGCACTCGCAGCGAAACGGCATTTGTATCAAAGGATAGAGGAGAAAATTTTCTTTTAAAAACAGTTTGTTCTGAATACGTTACATGATTTACCGATTTTTAGGAATTTTTTTACTAAGTATCAGATTTGACGAATTTTTCGTAAAATAATTTTAAAACTGCCGCATCTTGAATTCTATCCGTCATAACTTTTTGATATTTTGACAGAACGTGAAACATTCTTTTCTCCCTCCTTTAAAATAAAAACGAAAAAATTATGTATATTAGGTGATTTTTTACGAATTTTAATGTAGCCTAATGTTTAGAATTTAATAGCATCAAAGCGGAGAGTTTTCGCCATTACATTATTTGATCTTGGCACGAGATAATTTTGTTGCATTGCCACAGAAATGATTAGAAAAAAAAGTTTTTTTTTTTTTTAACCAATGGAGTTTTTAAATGGGATATCGGAATTTCAATTCGCAAGTGAGGATCTATGACGTCAAATGCTTTAAGATACGTAAAAATTACGCCACAATTGTAACACAAGGAGGCGATATTTTGATTAAAACTTACTTTAGAAATAAATTGAGAAATTCATTAATTTCATTATTATTATTATAAGTGGCATTTTAATCCGTTGCTTATTTAAAACTTGAAATATTTTAACCACGGAGATATACTATAGGAGTGGAACTCTCCATAGCTGTAATGTTAAACTTTTGGTGCCCCAAATAAGTTTCAATTATGTAAACATTGAAAATCTAGTGACGTGCAGCGATCCTAGCGGCAAAAGAATAAAGCATTTCCCGTGCTGATTAATAACTCATTTTACTTGTTTTTAATTTTCTGACCTAGCATGTGAACGAGATTATTAACGCGAGCACTAAATTTAAACTATTTCTTTCGCTTTTGCTTACATGGTTGCCTTAGTAACAAATGAATAAAAAAAGATTAAAAAAATGTTTCATCTTAAGATTATTAAAATATTGATTTATATTTGTGAACGAGTGTGTATATCGTGGCTCACAGAAAAGAAGTTTTCGTCTGCCGCGGTATATATTTACATTAGAAAATGGTGCGAGTTCTTAATGTAACATTAATTTAACATTTTAACATGAGTGTTTTAGCGGCAATTTAAAGCTGTGTTAAAATGTGTCACAGCATGAAATAAATGTAAATACTGCTTGTTTGAGTGTGATCGTCATTATAAATAAACACTTTTTAAATATTGCATTCACACATACAACATTCTTCTAAATTTACTACTATTTTTTAAAATACAGCTTTTGGGCAAGATAATAACACGACATTACATACATAATATTACTTCGCTTCGAAATTATTGCCTATATTAATTACGAAATAGTATTCTAAGACAATTAGGTAATTAAAACACACCCGAAGCCAGAAATTATTATATATCACTTTTATAAGTCTATGTATTTCATATTTTTTTTTTTTTTTTTGAAGTTCCGCTAATTCAACGATCTCCATTTACTTCGCCTCGATGGAAATATAAACAACCTGGATGCGCAGAAGCAGGAGATGCGCAGTTACCCAGTGTGCGTAGCGCCATCTGTTTGCAACAACAGCGTTATCCAACTTTCTAAGAGAAGTGTCCCCTCCTATACATTTACCTTCGTGATTTTAACGCAGCTGAAAATGTTCTTCATTTTAAAAGCTACAAAGTTCGTTTTAAATCTGGATGTATTAAAAATTTTCTATTTACTTTTTTATTTTTCTCATTTAATTATGTCGCAGGCATATATGTTTCCTAACATATGTATGTTACGAGTATAGTTTTATTTTAAGGTTGGATTACGTTCCTTCATAGTGTCCTATTCCTATATAAAGCAAAAAAGTTTTTAACGTCGTTGTAAATTTTAATATGATACCGTTTGAAAGCTACTGAGCGAAATATCAAATTAACTCCCTCAACCAACCGACGTATCTTTTACGACAGTTAAACAGTGACGTCATAAGTTTAAAAAAATGCGTGAAATTTGCAAACTCTGCAACTGCGTTCTGTCTGTCACAATTAAAGCGATTCTAAATAGCTCTTCGAGATTACACAGTTTGATGTTTTTCAGGACACAGAATCATGGAAGATTTATAAGATATCGCTTAATTGGATATATGGATGGCACCGCTTGGATATTTTCCACCACGTTGAGATGAAATGTTTTGCGGTGCTAAATTTTTTCAAATCTTACAAAACTATGCATACATTAAATATATAGAGAGAGCTTCCTTAATGGAAACCATTATATAAAATGGTAATTGTTTATGCTAATGCGTAAATTGCAAAGAATCACCATAGAATAAAAAGATCCCACATTGGTACCAAATAATCTAAGCTGTTTCTTTTAATTTGAGCATTGAAGAAGGAGAAGCGAAGATAGATAGTTTTGATATATGTAATATGTAGTATTAGTAGATTTGTAAGGATAATATGAATAAATCACAATATACCACGTTAATAAATATTTCATGAAATTAAAAGTGTTCTGTTTATCCTTTTTCAAGGGTTGTTTTACAACCAATTGAAGGATAAGTCATTCTAATTTGTGTTGATATATCCCACAGTAATTTTAACAGAGGAGATTACTTGAACTTTTTTAAAAATTAAATTCTGCTTTCCACATGCAGATATGATTTTAGTAAAATATTCGCTTCTTCCCGTATGAAGAGCGGGTGCGCAGCTATTTTAAAATAAACAGTTGTCCATTTCATGTAGTGTCTGAGGTATTTAATGCTACAACTTGAACCTAAAATACAGTGTAATGTAGAAATAACACATTTTGAAAGTCAGGAGTTCTCTGCAAACCACTAAGATTTTCGCTTTTCTGATCGCGAATGACACTGACAGTTTTTTGAGTCATTATGTTGCAATGATGCCAGGTTAGTACTCATGACACAAACTTTACATCAAGAGTCAAATAATTTTGTTTTTATTTTAGATTTCACATCACTGGAATTAATTGGGATTGCACATGTTAGGAAAATTTTCATTTACTACCGTGCGAAGAACGGGCACTCAGCTAGTTATAAATATAACTAAATGTAAATGTAGATAAAACAAAATTTCCTTTTCTGATTTTCAGTTAGAAATTACTTTGTTACTGCTTGTTTATCTTTGGAAATTATTGAGAATTATTGTAATAATTAACAATTTAATTAAGAAACTGATTTGCTTTGAAATTATTATTGACTATGTTCAACAGTGTTTGATTTGGATTGTTGTTTATATCACACAAAATTAAAATTTGAAACAATCTCATTTTAATTAAAAATATCCGACTTAGATTTCTTGAAGAAAACCCTGATTAACACTTTGATCGTGAATATTGAAATAGTAAATCTCTCCTCACAGGAAGTGCCCTGGAATTCCATGTTGGAAGCACGTTGAAAGTTTTACACGTGCACAAAACTAACGGGGTCCACGGACAAGTTCGTGTGTCACCGGATAGTTTGGGGTTGTTGCTCTGATTTTTTCATCCCAAGCGCCAAGCCGATGCATTTCACTCTGTCCAATCAGGTACTGTCGCCGATTGGGGCGCAGCCGCATCTGAAATGTGTGGCAGGAGTTTTTCGCAATATGCTATATTTATACCATGCCATAAGTTTTCAGCTAATGGTGCCATCTATTAAGTTAACTGTTTAAGTAAGTTAACGGTTTAAGTTAACTGTTATGTTAGCCATATATTAAGTTAGTTAACTTAACTGTTTCATGAAAATTATCAAAACGCTAGAAAAAAGGGAATTACTATAAAACGCACATTAATTAAATTAGATTTTTTTTTCTTTTATAAAGACATAAAATGCCTCCTAACCATTTAAGTGAAAACACGAGTTTATATTTTGGATAATATCAATGAAATTAAAATCAAATTCACTGTCAATACCTTTTAACTTGTTTTTTCTTTTATTGTTTGGATGTTTTCCGATACGAAATTTTAGAGCACATTTAGTTTGTTAAAATAAGGCGCGACTATCCAAACATGAAAAATATGTTCACTCGTGCGTAACATGTAGATTAGTACTTTTACAATACTTAATCAGTTTCCTGGGAGTCTGTGTACTTTTTCCATCATTCTTTAATTACTCTTCTATACGAGGTAGGTATAATTTACTGAAGTATATAAACTATTTTTAGAGATCTCACCGCACAACCATTAAAATTTCTATCTGCTAAACCTTTAATCCTCAGTACAGAAAATAAGGTGCAACGGGTATGTGATATTAACTAAATCTCTTGCAAGTGCATGGATGTTAAACAATCTTAAATTCAGTTTCTAATTAATTATGCATGTTCTTTTACATGAAGCGTAATTATTGCATTGTCATAATTACGCTACCTTTGAATCTGCTATAGATTTTCTTTTTAATAATAATAAGCAATTTATTTGTTCGGATTTGTTTTGTGATTTCCTGTTTGTTTTTAAAGAACATTAGAAATGACAGCAACACAAACTTACTAAGAAATATTTAATAGAGTAACATAGCAAAAATATGCAATTAAAGTATATACAGAGAATAAATGAACCATGATCAGTAAAAGAAATTTTTATTTACAAGATATAACTACTATACTGTTTCTGCATTGCATTTCAAAAGTACCTGTTCACACATCATCAATAATTTAATTTTCGGTTATTAGCAAATACTTAATGACAATATTTTATGCTCGATAATCAGCAAATATTTATCATATTAAATTGCATATCAATGTTTATGATATAAATAATTTTAAAAAAATGTTGTCCATAACTATTAAATGATTTCCAGAAATCAGTTAACAAATATTAATCTTTTTTTTTTTTTCCTTTTTAAGGTGCAACGATGTTTTTCAAGTGCATTGAGTAAGCGATGTTTTGATATGTGTATGTAACCGTAACCTACTTCTTGAAATTCACGTACAGTCGGAAACAAGTCATTAATAATATATTTAAATGATACTAGAACTCATTAATCTTATTTACAATTTCTACATCATTAATCTTAATTTGAAGTCACAAGGGTGGAGCAAGAATCTATAAATAACCATAAATTTATCTAAAGTGTAACTGAAAATTGATGCATTAATAACCGCATTACACAAAAGAATAGTGAATAGTTTATGCATTGACATACTTTACTTAGCATTTTAATTACTATATGATATCCCCCTAACAGAGAAATGATTTATATTTATCCAATAATTTATTTGATTGCCAAAATCGACTATCTTATTTAGCATTTAAATGTTAAACAATGTTAAACTAATAAATAAGTATTTTAGGTTTTTTACACTGAAATAATTTCTTTTCTTTTTGCAGTTGATAATACAACACAAATGTGACATGCATTAATACAATCTATATTATTTTGAGTATTGCCTTAAACATGTGAATTTTTTATTATATTTTATATTACTTTTGAGGAAAGATAACAGGTTTTTAAATAAAAGTTAAGTAATTACAAAAAATAATCAAATATTTAATACTTTTACTTTTAAAATACCGTAAAGTCACGAAATGAATCTAAGTAGCATTAAATAGAAATTTCAACTAAAAGTTTTGAAAAGTAAAAATAAATAAATAAATAAATAAAAACTGTTGTTTCAAATTAATATTATAAGTTTTAACTTTGCTATTAAATCGCCTCGCCTAATTTAAAATACGTTTAATTTTTTTTTTTGGAAAATTGTTTATTTGCTTGTTTGTTTGCTTGTTGTGTATTTTGCATTGTTTTAAAGCTTTAAATTTCGAAGTCATTTTTTCATGTGTAAGAAAAGTGGCACAAGAACTTTTAATAAAAAAAATTCTAAGGTCTGAACTGGCAATAGATTTTTTTTTTCAATGCTTTAAGTTGAATTACAGATGAAATGCGCCTGCCTGTATAAGACGGCACTGTCTTAGGCCCTCTAGCCTAAAATGAAATCGCTCAACAGAACCTTTTTGCAGATTGGAATGCTTTTTTTTTTTTTAATCCCAGTTACCATGTCTCTCAATTTCGCGTACAGCTAGCTCACTTTGTGTGTACATGGTTTTCGTAATTCTTCTTCTTCTATAAATAGAGTTTTGCAGCTAAAACAGGGTGAACAGATTGTAACAAAATTTCGCATACCAACTATACATGAGATACGCTCAAGGAATTTAGAATAAAAAAGTTTTTTTTAAATGTTCATTATCTGGCGCTTTGAATACAAAAACAGCAAATTTAACAATGGAAATGACTAACTTGAACTGTACAAACAATGTCACCACTCGTTCAACAGTTTTTATACATCCATTCTCTCTCACTAATTTGAGTCATTTCTTGAGCTGAATTCTCGTACAAAACGCTAGCTAGAGAACTTTTCTTAAACTAAACTTAAAAAAAAAAATTCCTTAAGTGCATCTCGTGTACATTCCATACGTGAAATTTGGCGGAAATCTGCTCATCCCATTCAGCCAGCTAATCCTGTTTATATGGAAAACATAATTGCAACCACCCTATGCATTTAACCCTTTGAGGCACAACCCTTTCTCATTGCTGAAAAAAGGGAAGCCGTTGCCATCGCTCGACTTCACTACCAGCTAGATGGCGGAAGATCGAAACGGTCATCGCGTGCCACAGATCTAGAGACCCTTTTTTTGTTGACAGCTGGCCGTGCGGCACAGCCAGCTGTCGTCAAAAAAAAGGGTCTCTATATCTGTGGCACGCGATGACCGTTTCGATCTTCCATTGCGAATAACAAGTGGTTGAAGTTTATAATTTAAAAAGTTAATTATAATGTATATTTCCCGGGTATTAAAGGAATCATGAAAAGTACGTAAAACCTCCAGTACCAAAAATTGCTGTGCCGCACAGCCAGCTGCATTACAAAAGGGGTCTCTAGATCTGTGGCACGCGATGAACGTTTCGATCTTCCGCCATCTAGCTGGTAGTGAAGTCGAGCGATGGCAACGGCTGCCCTTTCTTCAGCATTGGGCAATCTATGCAGCTGTTCTCGCATTCTTTTTTCAGCAGATGTCAGTGCTGTTAAAATCAATCGTGACCATTTTTTTTACGGGAAATGACGTTCTAAAAAGTAAAGGATTCTAGTGGAGCTCTGTCACCCGCAACTATTTTTATAGAAATCCAATCTATTCTTCGTGACTGGCAACAGTCAAAACGTCAGAGTTTGGTGTTCCCAGAGCGGGAACACTGCGCGTTAAAGGGTTAAAATAATAATCACGTATAAAAAATCACTCACACTTTTTTCAATCAAACTCTGTACCCCAGTTCATTTCCTTAGTCATAACAACTGTATTTCATATTCCTCCTTCTTTACCAGAAAGAAAAAATTGAATTCTCTAAAATTCTTCGCTGGTCAAAAATGATCCAGGAACGAGGCTTTGTTGATTTTTCGGAGAAACTTTTAGACACATTCTTCATTCCTTTGAATCCCGGTGTTAGGGTGAATTCTTTTCTTTTTCCATATCCCCCTATAGGTTTTTAAAGCTCAATTCTTTCCACGCGCTGTTTTCGGAGCATTTAGCTGTTTTCCTGGGAAATGTGTCAGCCTTCGAAGGAATGTAATGTATCTTTTGTCAGCGGCGCAAGGAATGTGCCCGAAATGTCAATACGAAAAGATGGCGGATCTACAGAATATAATTCGTATGTCAACAGTGCATATTTGCACAAGGGATAATCACAACTGTTTCATTTACAAAAGACATCGAAAGTGTAAGAATCTCGCATTGCTTTCATTGGAAATAAATGATGTTTTCTTAGACATTTTCCGACAGAGTGGATAAATGTTATAAATTTTGAACTGCCCATCTGTTTTCTAACTGCTGTGAGTATGTATCCACTGCCACAAAATTTATAATTGCAGTGGCGGGTCGTGACTTATTGCAGTGGTGGGGCACGTAATATAGTCTGAATTCAAATCAGGACAATGTATGTATATGCATCACTTTATCTCCTGTGCACACAGCTTAAGTATTTAAAACTTTCCAAACTATAAATATTTATCAAATCTGTTATACAAATTTTCATGGTCTTACTGACAGCTTATTATATTAATACCAGAATATAAAGCTCCGTGTGGAGGCAATTGCAACGGTCGATAGAAAAAACATTCTACCAAAATATGTCTACACTCAATATAACTAATCTTTGACCACTTGAAATGAATAACATACGTTTAATTTTTCTTTAGTATTTAAACGCATCATTTAATAAATGTTCTCTTTATTTTAGAATCAAAATTATATCTATTAACATATAAAATGCATTTACACAATGAAAATGCATGGTAACAAACAATGAATTGAAGATCGTACGAACAGAAAATTATTCCCTATAGAGCAACAAGTTTTGTCAAAAGATCGAAGTTTAACAAAATATAACTGTCATTCTTTTAAATGCATTCTTAATGTACAGAATTCAAATAGCATGAAATGTGTGCATTTTTGAATAAAATATTAAAAGAGTAATGTTACGTAATCGGACTAGATTTTGAATTTGAGGGTAGGGCCTTGACCCTTTGTCCCCTATCGACGAGCCGCCACTGTATATATGCAGATACTACGCATCATATAACCTATCAAAAATTGTATATATTGCATCAGGGATTCATTTGCAGGGGCACTCAAAAGAATTCCAACACATTACGGTCTGTGGAAAGCCACTGTTAAAGTATGTTTTAGTAACGTAAGTCCATTTCAAGCAAAACAAAATTAATATATCTTATAGAACTTTACAAAAAAAAAATGATCTTTACAGAAAAGAGTGCATGTAGCACATAAGAGAGATTGGGGGATATTTGATCCCCACTTTAGTTAATCATTTTCTTCTCTGCTGTAAATTGTCAGTTTTCAGAAAATTTTCACATGAACTATGCTACTTTTTTCCTCTAACATATTATGCATTTTTTATTTGAAAAGAAACAGATAATTTTAGTAAAATAATTTTTTTCGATATTTTTATAAAGGTAGCATGTATCCCCACACCAAGGGATACACGATCCCTTTGCAGGGTATACTTGATCCCACTGAGAAATAGCATAGGCTATTCATAGGTAAGAAATTTATCTGTGTATTTCAGTTTACTAAATAATATTTCTAAAAAATAAAAATATTTTTCGTAATTATGATAAAAATATGGGCATGGAAAACAACATTTTTGTTTTAATTTCAACTCTGCATTTGTAATGCGAGTTCCAAAATGTGTTATGATGTTTTTGATCAGTTTGTTACCTCTGATACAGTTGTCCATGATATTTTATGAATAAACCAAATTTTTTGTTTTTATTTGTAAAAAAGTACACAGTTTCATTATTCGTTACTATGTTTAAACGCGGAATGTTTGTGCGTATGTCCGAGCAATCTCGAAAACGGCTCTAAGGATTCTTTTTAAATTTCGTACCTGGGGTTTTTTGGTCCCCTGAAACGATTGAGTCAGGTCACGTGACTGAAAAAACATTTTATGCTCAAAAAGTAAAATTTTAAATTTTGGGCGGTGCCTCCATCTATTGATCGTTTGGGAAACACAGTTGATGTGATCTTCGCAAAATGAACACTTAAATAACTTTGGGGAGGATTAAAAATAGACGTCACCAATGTTTTTTGTAAAAAGTAATTTCGCAAAGAAACGAAATAATTGGAATTTGATTTCCAGCACACAGAAAAATAAATATTTTAATCGCTATATATTACACCTTTCAGCTATATAACTTTTTCTAGAATAAAAAAAAAACACGAAGTTAAATTTATCTCCTTGGAAAAAAGTTCTTTTTATTTAAAACTGGCGGCCTGGCAACCAGCGAAACAAAAAAGAAAAACCAATCCCGGTTGCCATTCCGAAAGCACGAAAAGTGTTATTGGAAAGGAGGATGCAACAACCCTAGAGATATGAATACAAGACGACATTATCTATCTGATAGTGAAGCCGAAACTTCGTGCACATTGCAATAGGACTGCGTTATTCTATGGATGGTGACAGTTCCGATTTTAAAGAAGTAAACGCCAACGTGGGAGCCAAAAATAATTACGTATTTGGCATAGATGTAAAGCTTTTAAGTATAGAATGCTGAGATTTTGTATTTAAAACTATTGTAACATATAATTTTGCATCTTTACTTTCTAAGCCATAAAATCGTGCATCTTTCAACAGTTATTTAAAAAGAAATCAATAAAATGTTCCGCCATGCTTAGACAAACACAATTTCTGTATTTCGTCCAATGCTGAAGATAGCTAATGCCATCTCTTTGTTTCATATCTCTATGGCAACAACAGTGTTGTTTTGAAGGAATGTAATTAAATAATTTAATTAATCTTAAATCGGCAGACAAACACGGCACACTCCATGGATCATGATGCATATTCCAAACAGTGCTTAAAATGGTGAAGCATAATTTGAATATGCTTGGTGAAGATTGTAAAAGAGTTTTGGTAGACGATTGTAAGATAGATTTCGAATTAAAGATGAGATTTATGAAACAAGCGAGAAAAATAGGACACACTCATAAATAATGATACACATTCCAACTTAACGGAAGGACAGTGGCGGCTCGTGGGATACAGCAAGTACAGCCGGGCTGCGCTTGAAATTATCAGCACATACTTTAAAATAATATATTCTACTAATTTTCCTAAATTCAGATTAGAATTGTGGAATTCCTACGGTAAATTAAAAAAATCTCCGAAAAAAAAACAAACAAACAAAAAAAACGTTTTGTGGCCGGATCGCTCATTCAGAAAAAAAGCACTTTAATCTTCCCGCAATTCAATTGGGAAAATCTTTGGTTCAGCCCAGAGCGCTGAAAAGAAAATTGGCAGCACAGTTGCCATGACAACGGCTACGTAAGCAGCCTCTCCGGCATAGGGAGTATGTAGCTGATACAGCCGGTGGAAGACTTTTTAACGGCGGCTGAACTTGAGAACTCGACTAACTGATTGGCTCTGACGAGAAGTGAGGGAGGGAGAAAGGAGAATATATGTTTGGAAAACTCTCGACTTTATATTGCTGAATTTATCAAGAAGGTAAGCCTGAATAGACGCTTATGAATGGACAATTACCCATCAAAGCAGTATTGTTTTTAAGTAAGCAAGAACTGGCATTTAGAGGACATGGCGAGCGAGAAAATTCTTTAAACATGGGAAATTTTAAAGAGCTTTTAAAATTATGGATATCTGAATTAAAACAACGCCTTTTTATGAGAGCATCACTGACCGATTCGCAAGTTTAAAAGAAAGGAGGATTGATTTGACTTATAAAAAATAAATAAGTTTTCTTTCTTTTTCTTTTCGTCTCAAGTTATCGTTACAAAAGAAAATTCTAAGGAAACTTCAAATCAGACACGGATTAATGCAATTTTGAGGATAAGGGCGGCTGGTTGAAATTTATGTCCATTTTATGGAAGTAAAATAGGATCTCTTACATATTTTAAGTAATTTCTTTTTTTTTTCCCTCGGCGAGGACTTAATCCGCCAGCTTTCGAATTCAGTAACAAAGATTTTCCAATCCTGTCCGGAGGAAAGGGGGGGGGGCTCATATGCTTCCGGCTGCACTAACAGTTTTGACCACGGGCCGCCACTGCGGAAGGATTAAGAAAAATAGGGACGACGCATAGATTATGATACTCTTTTAATATAAAGCATTTTAGTGCGGTTTTAAAATATGAAAGTGTTTGAAATTTTTTTTTAAATTCGAATTTAGCCGAGCATTACATTGGGTTTGTGTACTATTATTCAACTATAGAGGATAAAGCCCGTAGTGCAGACAATTACATCGGACGCAAGACACTCAGAATATTTAATCTTTACCCACTTAAAATGAAGAACTCCATATTGAATTTTTATTATTTACCGATATCGGAACTGCATACTCTGCAGAAACTTACCGCATTCGAAACATTTCGTTTGGTAAGAGTATCCTCCCTTATATCAGTGATTAATGCTTAGAAAACTATTTTATTTTTGAAAGAAAGTTAAACTGGGTAATTTAGACAAACTATTTTAAGCGAATCTGAATCATAATTATATCTTCAAAGCCTGACAACCGTGACTTCAGTATGACGTCAGTGTCACTTGCAACACCTAATTTTGACACGCAAGTGATAGGCTTCTTTTTTAACTCTCGGAAATAAAATGGAGCTAAATAGCAAAAAATTGCTTAAAAATCAAGAAAAGGGTGGATCTTCAGATTTTAAAGTATCGAAGATTTTTTTACATAATTATGAAAATTTTCAGGCCGAGCGCACCAACGGTGCGAATTTTACGTTTTTAGGCAATAACTTTTGAATCTGTTTGAATTAATGACGGTAACAGTTTTGTTTTTAGGTGGTTGAAGCGGAATTGTGACAGAGTCAGTGTGTCAGGGAGCAGCCTAACTATATAGTAAGATATGATGTATTTTAGATTAATTCGAGGTTCATGTGTTGTTCTCATTAGGAATCACACATGTTCATTCGAGGTTTGATTCTTCGAGGAAGTTTTTTTTTTTTTCTCAGTCCATCCGTTTGTTTTATTATTGTTAGCGTTTAAGTAGTTGTTAAAGTTACTATAAAGTTATCGTAAAAGAATCCTTCTTTTATCTATTCTGTGGTTGATTTCATATGATTTTGAAGTGTGCTTTTATTCTAATAATTTAAATTGCGTTACACTTTTTCTTTTCTTAAGCGTGAGTTTATAAAAGAAAATCATGTTTAAAGCATATTTATGTAAGATTATACTTTTATAGCATCTATATTTATGTAAGAAGATTGAATTGTAAGATTTTATTTTCTTTGAATTAGAAAAAATAAGTACTTTATGTTCAAATTGAAGCACTATAGAGAAATTTACAATTTCAATCGTAAAGAATTATCATCATAGATGTATTACATGACGAAGACGTAAATGCATGAAAGTGTAGCTCAAAAACGAGCTGTGGAAACATTTATGATCACCGGCAGCAACACTTGGTCCAAATGCGTGAACGTGCAGCTCAAACACAAGCAGATGAAACAGATGATCAGTATTTGTGGAAGGAGAACGACATAGAACAGCTAGACGTCGACAAATACTTCAGGTAAACAGTCTAAGTATCTACAAAGCTGCCACAAATGTGGATAATTACTATCATAGTTTACAACGTTTTAACATGGTACCGTAGAGATTTGCCATTTCCTGAAGAAAGAATATAAACTCAAATTAACAGAAATAATTTTGGATTGATGTAGGTCATTCCGAATTTCCTAATAAATTGGTGTAGTTGTTTCTTCGATGCCACCCACATTCCAAACAATTTCATAAAAGAATTCGAAATTTGAACACATGCTTTGCAATGGCTTTGTTCACAGTATATGACGAGTGAAACTATTAATGATTGCGGCGTGTACAGCTACGTTGCGAACAGTGTATAACAGACTTGATCTATTTTTTTTATAAACTCATTAGTTCAACCAACTAAAATTCCTGATGCTGAATTTAAACGTCCTCGATATGGATAGATATAATTCTGAAGTAATCAAGACACTGTTAGTGAATGCATGAGCAATCCCCATTGTATCAGCCAAGATCTTCACTGAATCCCTCGCTGATGCACTCTCTGCGACAGAAGGAAAGGAGGCACCTTACGTTAAATTACTTTTTGCTCCACTGTGATGGCACCGACCATCAAATATTTAGCATCTCTCTTCAAAACAAAGTATATGCCATTGTAACATTGAATGCTGACCTTACCTGATAATGAATGAGTGATTCGATAGCGATGTAAATCTTTGGCAATCATGAAGATTATTGATACGTGTCAAGTCATTTACGCACCCATTATTTTGCACTTAAGGAATTTTTAAATACTGAGCATGGCTCGGCAGCCAGATACTATTTATTAATTTAATGAGTCTAAACTTAGAACAACAGTGATCACAAAAGTTAAGTTAGTTACTTCTTTGTATGCAATAACGAAATTAATTAAGAGTTGTTACAATTGAATCTATCGGGAATTTTTTTTTTTTTTTGAGATATTAGTAGGCAGCAGTATACTTGAAAAAAAGAAATGAAAGCCTAGCAAATGTTTTCAGATCCTGAAAAGTCAAATGCAAACATTACAGCTGCTGCAGATCTCAAAGTTCCTTTCAATTACTATTTAAAAGTTTATGTTAATATGTTCGGAAAACTGAATAAACTGAAATAATCTTGTTCTCATCAGGCTATTATTGCTATATGAATGCTTGATACTGGGATCATGTATCCCTGAAAAGAAGGGAGATGAGACATAAACTGCTCAAAACAATTGGAGGGTATCGTAAGTTTTATATGAAACAACGGTATTAACCCTTTGAGGCGCAATCCCTTCTCAATGCTGAAAAAAGGGCAGCCGTTGCCATCGCTCGACTTAACTACCAGCAAGATGGCGGACGATCGAAACTTTCATCGCTTGCCACAAATCTAGAGACCCTTTTTTGACGACAGCTGGCTGTGCCGCACAGCTAGCTGTCGTCAAAAAAGGGTCTCTAGATCTGTGGCATGCGATGAACGTTTCTTACTAAATCAGTGATTATGAACTTTGACTTTTTTCCCGTATTTTGAATCGTTTTTGAGATAAGAACGTTAAATCTGAATTCATCCGCTAGGTAGCACTATAAGTGGTTTCATTGTGTAGTGCATAGCCTCTTTACTTTACTGAGACCCCACTTTTATGATTTCAGCTTTTGCCATCCTAAAGTTAATTGGTTGACAAAGGATTTAGCCGGCACACTGTATTATTGCCACCGAACAATCAACAACTTTCTGATCTACAAAATTTTTTTTCTTGGCATTTAAAAAAAGTTCGATCTGGCTCTAGTTGTATTTTTTATCATTACTGATTCATTTTTAATGAATTTTTAAACATTTCACGAGCTACTGACGCACCCTTTATTTATGTCAATCACGCAAAGAAAAATGGTTCAATTTCTCACAGATAACCACCATCAGTAATAATAAACACAATTTTTAATTTAATTTTCAATAATAAGTTTACTAAAACCTTTCAGAGGTCACTGGTTTATTTAATTAAGTATTAGTTTTTCAGGAAAGAAAAAAGTTAATGAGCTTTTTCACATCCTCTTGAGATGTGTAATTTACGCTCGAAGTGAGTAATAAAATAAGCGTCTTATTAAGGATTTATTGAAGAATTGAATAATTTGAGGATCATGTTTAAGCTACTGGTAAACGTTTGAAACTTTAATTTGTTCTTAGTTTGAGAAAAATCTACAGTTTTATATACAACTATATTCAGACACAAATCTAGTTATTTATAAAATAAACGCAAAAATTGAATAATTTGAGGATCATGTTTAAGCTACCGGTAAGTTTGAAACTTTAATTTCTAGTTAGTTTGAGAAAAATCTACAGTTTTATATACAATTGTATTCAGTCACAAATATAGATGTTTATAAAATAAAACTTTGCCATATACTTATTCAAATAGTAAGTAGTCCTTGGGGTGGTTTTTCACAATATTTTTAGTGGGCTTCTATTTCTTAAATGTAATCTGTTACTCTACATTTGCACCACTTTAAGCAATAGTTTATTAATAAGATTTAAGCACTGTTAACATAATATGAGGTGAATCGGTTTGGCTCTTTGCCATCGTGATATTTATTCTGAATTTTATTTTATCCGTATTATTGATACCAATATTCTTTTACGTGTAGTTTTCCTTTTATTAATTATATTCTGAATTCATTTTTTATACTTTGGATTTATTTTGTCAGTTTTTAACTTGTATGCGTTTCTTAAAAGCTTTGAGTATTTTTTCGAGATTTAACTCTTAACAATGAGCTTATGACTCGATTATTGTAACATTAAAATAATTTTAAAAAAAAAGATTTATAAACTGTAAAGCTTTTTGTAAGAGTTCAATTTTCCTTTACCAAGCTATAGTCGGAATGCTGACTATTACTACAACACGATTTGATCGTGAGTGATTTATTAATAAGTGCATGAAAACGACATCTTCGACCCCACATTCCTGTGTGATTCTGGGGTCGTATCTTCTCCCTCAAAGATGTCTCTAAGTCTATATCTGAGACACCCTGTATGCATATCTATAGATGTACAAACACTGAAACCTCTCTCAAAAATCACCTTTATTAAGTGACCACCTCTCACAATGACCGTATATTTCTGGTACGTAATATCTGACTACAGGCTCAATGCTACTAATTTCCACTCCATCAACATCTTCAGACCCGACATAAATATCATATCTCACATTGCAGATGAATCTCGTAATTGTGTTCAAAAAACCTATTACACATAAAAATGACAAGTAAAATGAAATACAATTTTTCGAATAAAAGCCTAATTCCCAATCTCTTCCCAAACTTACCATTGAATTTAATATCCAGATGTAATCGGGCGGGGGGGGGGGGGTGGGGGGGGGAGGGTTACATACAAAAGTTAATAAAACCCCATATGAATTCAGAGCTTAAGTCAAATAGGTTTTTATTTTTATTAATACGGCATTCATAAACACTTTTCACTATATGGCTTCGCAGAATTGCTGAACGCTTCTGACAGTATAGGCATGGAGATGATGAAGCACAGAGGGTCGAGATATGTCTCTCAGTGCCACAGTAGACGATTCAAAACTTACTCAGTGGGCTGGTCTGCTCTTCTATTCATAAACATTCATAAATTCGTTTTTTTTTTAAAGTAAAACTTCTTTAGGCGAAACTAGGGAGTAACTCAGATCTTTTTTCTGATGGAAGTAACGCTCAGTAAAGGAAGTGACGTATCTCTTTCCCCACTTCTACCTTCATTTGCGGAACAGCTCCCGGGGGTTCGTTCCTGCGAACGTCAACTGTGCTCCCTGCACGTCGACATTACTCCCTACCTGTTTTGAAGCAAGATCTTGTCTGATGACTCTGTTCTGGACCGGCTCTTGTCAGAGCCACTGTGGGATGATTTTCGCTGAGCATCATCCTGCTGACTGTCTCTCACTGTTCTTACATGTGGCAACCCGACCCGTCACCTTCCATAAACCAGGCCTACGCACCGAATACAGAAAGTGGCACAATGGTGAATTCCGTGGTCCAAGCTCCATTGCTTTACTCTGCTCTCTATGTTTTCAATCACATTATTACAATATTTAATGGAATTATGTGTTAAAATTTGACATGATTGGTTGCCATGATACATAAATATTGTTTGTCTGTACTAAAATAGTATGTAATCTTACTTTTTATTGCTCATGTGTTTTTGAGTTATTTATAATAATGAGCCAAATGTAAATTTTTAAACAGAATAATACTTCCAGCAAAACCAGCAGAGGAAAACAAATGTTTAAGAACACTGCAATAGAAAAACGCAGTAATAGACCCTACGTGCATTCGATACTAACCTACAGAAGAAAAACCCCACGGGAAAATGTTTTAAGAAAACAGTGAAAGAATAATAATTCAACACGGACACTTCCTGAATGCTGACCCGATATCCAGACGGAACAACGGTTTAAAAACACGGGTATGTAACACAACAAAGAAACAAACACTGGCTGCAAAGGGTTTAAGAACAAAATAAAAGAATAACAAATGGACACTCCGTGTATTCTAACCCAACCTCAAGACGGAGCAATGGTTTAAAACGGTGATGGAACACCACAAAGAAACGGACCCTGGCTGCAATAAATCCCAAATAATAGAGAAAACCTGCAGTTTAAAAACACGGATACAGAATAATAACTCGAAACCTACCAGGAGACGAAATCAACGCTTAAGAACACTGTGATAAAAAAAACACACACAAAAAAAAAAATTACACTACCTGCATTCGAACCCAACAAACAGAGGAAAACATCAGTTAAAGAACACAGTTAAAGTATAATACTAGACTATGGACATTCCCCCGTTCAAACCCAACCTCCAGACGGAACAATGGTATAAGAAAACAGTTAAAGAATAATACTACAAAATTGACACTTCCTGGATTCTGAGTAATTATCATGAAGTACCGATGATTCTTACTGGAGATTTTAATGTTAATTTTCGCTTTCAAGAATCTCAGACGTTAGTTGATTTTTTAAAAGAAAAATTGGATCTAACTATGAATACTTCTTGATTTCAATCAGCAACGCGTTTCGGTACAACGATAGATGCTGTAGTTTTCACGAAAATCAGCAAATTTAGAGAGTAAAATTTATGTTTCACATTATAGTTACCACAAACCTATAATTTCATACATAAAAAATTATGATGACATTCAAGTACCTACTTCCAATGAATAATATGAATGTAACATTTATATAATCTTTGTAAAGTACATGAATAATAAATATAATTAAATTATAATATTATATTTATTTTAAGTTAAAGTTTAGTCATTTCTGTGATATGTGTCGTAAACGTCAAAGAAGTTTTACTTCTTTGACGTTCGTACGTCGCAGTAACGATTACACGCACGTAATATAATAAATATAATTAAATTATAATATTATATTTATTTTAAGTTAAAGTTTAATCATTTCTGTGATATGTGTCGTAAACGTCAAAGAAGTTTTACTTCTTTGACGTTCGTACGTCGCACGTAAAGATTACACGCACACACTTTTTTTTTGGGGGGGGAGGGGTTTATGCATTATCAATCTCAAGTAAATTTTCTTTCTATATTTCGACTGCACAATACAGTGAAACCTCTCCAAGAGGCCACCCCGGTATAGCGGTCACACCTCTAAACGGCCAATTTTTCATGTCACGAATTTTTCGGCTCATAGACCTAATGTTTAAATAACCTCTATCAGCGGTCATCCGACCCCCTCTATACGGCCATCTCTTTTTTCGGGAAATTTTACTCACTTTACGCTTTAATTTTGAGCGGGAAAACTCAAGGTTAGGTTTATGGTCGAATATAAGGCCCAGGAATAACTGGAATTGAATCTGTTATTGCTTTTCTGTATTCTCCCCCACCCTTAAGATGTGGAATCCCTATTGCACCACCCATGGAAACTGAGAGAGGAACTGGACAATCTGGCATTGAAGGTCTCCTGCAAATGAATTTTTGACCCTTTCAAGTGCTAATTCCGTCCCTGACGAGGAATTTCCCGCTGTTTGTAACGGCGAGCAACCTAAACTTTCATCACAAGCGACTTTAGCGAAAATCGATGAAATGATCGAAAATTTTCGTTGCGGTTAATAACAATTCGATTAGAGATCTGCTTTTTAAAGTAAAAAAATGGTTGTTTCAGAGAAAAGTAAAAACTTAAAACAGACACAAACTGTATCCTTTTTCCAAAAAATGTAAGAAACCATTCAATAAAGTACTATTTTCTCATTAGATAAGTTTTAAATTTCATTTTAAATAAGGAATATGTGTCAGACTTGCTTATATTACGCATTATAGCAATTACCTTATTATAGTAAATAAAACCCTTGAGAGCGACCACCCCCTCTGAGCGGCCAAATATTCTTGGCACGGTGGGGTGGCCGTTCAAAGAGGTTTCACAGTACTACAATATTAGTGCTATGCGAGAAAACAAACGTTAAAATTAGGCTCAGTGTGCCAAAATGAAGTCCCCAAAATAGAACCCAACTTAGTAGCATAGCCATTACTTTGGCGAGAAACTGCTGGCTATAATATTGTCTAATAGGGAGATTAAAGATTCATATCTAGCGTTCCAATTAGCTAATTCGCATGCAACGAATTGAAACTTTAATTGATTGATTTTTACAACATAAATGTTAGACTAAATTGAACTCCATAAAAGCAGATCACCCAGAAAATTCGTAACAGTACACATATATATACATGGACAACAGCAAAAGGAAAAATAAAATTAAAGAGAGAATAATTACTCATCTAAAAGATAATTTTTTTTTTACAGTATTTTCAATATCTCCTTAGAAGTTTAATTCACTAACTCATCACAAAAAATGCATCAATGTATTTAATATCTATATCCCAAAACATGTTCGAACTTGAATATTGGACTATTTTTGAGCAGTAGGAGATACGAACACAAGCAGTGAAGAAATTAATAGATCCAGTTGCCACACCGTGGACATGACAGATTTCTCTTGATAAATGCTTGCGAAAGACTGCTGAAATATCTAAGAGGGAAGCTGATTAAATGCGATAAATACGAACTGGATATGATAACAGTTCGCCTTAAATAAACGATCCAGGGTTACACGTTTTGTCTGGAAGCAATCATTTAGCCTGATTGGCAACTTCGTCATTTGCCACTTCACTTGCAATACAGGGCGTGTCACAATTCCCACCCGGGTTTGGAAGGCTTATAAAAATATATATATTACCAATACAGCAACAAAGTTGGCTTTATTAGAGAAAGAAATGTTACAAGTTTTATTTCATAAAAGTGCAATACATGAATTTTCTGTAATAGCGACGTATTAATGCAATTTTGTCGGGGGTGGGGGCGGGGGGGAGGCAGTTAGTTTGTCGGTGACCATATATGCCATACAAGCAACCAGCCATCAATTTTAACTCAGATACATGTTTTGCAAGTAATATCATTTATAAATATATAAGGCAGAATTATATTAATGACTATGTCATTTTATCTCTCACTCTCTTTATTGAAAATTGCCCCAAAAATATGTCCCAAAAATGCGACATAATTTTACATATATATAAATAATATTAGTTCACAACAGCTTTAATCTATTGTCACACTATTTCGTAAGCTGTAGAATATGCATCACATGTATTTTTCTATAAATAGGTTACAATCCTAAAAATTTCAACATAGGGTTACCAGGCGAAATACACGAAAGATGCGAGATAAAATGACATAGTCAATTATTATCGTTCTAATATGGCAATAATGAAACTAAAAAATTAAGGGAGTTCAGGGGGGAGGGGTCTCCCCTGAAGAGGCTTGAACAGCCGAGTTATTTTACTTTATATTGTTATTAGATTAATATTTCTTATTTAACTGTTGATGCAGCAATTAGATATTAAACAAGAAAATAACAATTGATGCATAATATACTTTCGAAAGTTAAAAACACAATTCAAGATTTAAAATATTCATGTATGTGGGATTGCCTTTCCTTCGGTTTAGATGTTCTTACCACTACTTTCTCAAGAGGACTAAAATTTTTTTAATGTTCTTCTAAAGCCTCAGATTGCGTAAAAAACACCTAACAGTGTTCAACGAAAATGCAGTGAAAAAACACGTGAAACAAACTAGAACTCATTCCAGGGAAGGATGTGAGACATACTTTGTACCTGACATTTTTTCCCCTTCCTAAACAGCGGATAAAGCAATGTGCAATCGTCTTTTCAAAGATGTGAGTGGCTTATTCAGTAGTAAACAGGGGGAGGGGGGTGTGACGAAGTTCACATATTTTTTGCGTCTTAAAATAATGTTCCTATGTTTCGTCTTTCTAAATCAAAATTTCGTATTCCGTATTAATCTCTCTCCACTCTGTTTCTGGGCTCGATAACATATTCTTTCTTTCGCGACGCTATGTCTGGGATTTTTCGGGGTTTCCCTTCCAAATTAATTTCGCTTTAGCATATGCTGTGTAAGTTCTTGGCGCCTCCCGGTCGCCCCCTTCGCTTTTCTCACGGGGTTGTAGCCTTAAGTATTGGCATTCGCCAAATTCTGGCACTTCTGTCTTGGCATCAATCATTTAATCCGTTTGTTTCAAATTTTTATATTGTTTACGCCTACCGGACGGTGGTTGTCACGTGGGGCAGTGGCTTATGAGTGCTCGCATATTTTACTCGCCAACCTGTAGAGAGCTGGCAGTTTTGTAGGTTTGTAGTACTTCTCGATTGCTCTCCGTCAGAGGAGGTTGTGTTCGTTTTTTTTATGGAACTCCGGCATGCCGTGTGGCCGGAACAATTAGATATGTTCCTGGTGTTATTTTTATGAAGCAATGTACGGTGCGTAATTGAACTTGTTTCTTTAATAACTGTTTTGTGAAGATACCTACAATAAAGTGCAGCTTTTTTGTGTATTCCAGTTGTCCTTCAGTTTTTCTCAAATACCTTTAGTACACTATGCGTCATGTAAGCGGCCGAGCGAACGTTTCTCTTAATCGACCTCCGTCAACTCCCTCATAGGGGGGGGGGAGTTAAGCTCTTTTGTAACCCTGCAAACTGTCCCTTTCAAACTGTCCCTATCCTTGTCAACACAATGAAGCAAGGCTAGATCGCTTATCTCTTACAGGAAGATGCATTTGCCAATTTTCAGAAATATTTCCCACAAAGATCAAAGTGACCATATAAGCGGGTATAGCTATGATGGCATGACCATATCAGCGATATTAAAATATATGGAATTCCTATTCAGTCAGCCGGGACTTTTCAAAAGTGACATTAATGCGGGCGAACCTTATAAGCGGGTGACTATATAGCGAGGTTTGATTGTACATCCATTTTATGGAAGTATAATAGGATCTTTTACATTAATTTCTTTTTTCTCAATTGGGGTGGTAGCCCCCCACCCCTATAATTCGTCCCTCTCTCGGCACTTTCTAGAAGTGGGCTGCTTTGTTGGATTTTTGGTACTCAAACTAAGTTTCAGTTATGTAAACATTGGTAATCTAGAAACGTGCAGCATCCTAGCGGTAAAAGAATAAAGTATTTTCCGCGCTGACAGATAACTAGTTTTAAATGGTTTTAATTTTCCAACCTAGTATGTGAACGAGATTATGAACGCGGGTACAAAATTTTAATTATTTTTTTCACTTTTGCTTACGTGGTTGCCTTGGTAACAAATGAATAAAAAAAAAGATTATATCTTAACATTATTAAAATATTGAGTTTATATTTGATATGGAGTGCACGTATATCGTTGCTGACGGAAAAGAAGTTTTCGTCTGCCACAGTATGTATTCACATTAGAAAATGGCTTTGAATTCATTACTGAGTTCCTTAGGTAACATGAATTTCATTTAAAAGATGTGATAAAATATGTCGGAGCATATTTTAACACACATAAACGTAAATATTGCATGTTTGAGTCTGATCGTCATAACAAACACTTTTTTCCTCATCAGATGGATAAAACAAGAGGGTGTTCTCTCTGTTGGGGGTCTTTCTAAGGAGTCCTAACCCTTTTTTACGCTGAGTTTCGGAGAAAACCACGGAAAACTCCGAACGGTTAGGTCGATGGACGCGCGATGGGACCCGAACTCGGGACCCTTGCACTTCACCCGTCTACCTTTTTCCAGTGGCATAACCATTGTGCGATGGTGAGGCAAACTATTGCTATTTACTTCGCTGCCTTGATGGAAATATAAACAACCTGAGATGCGCGCGCAGTTACCGAATGTGTCTTGCGCCATCTGCATGCGAAAACGGCGTTATCCCACTTTCTAAGAGAACTTTCCCCTCCTATAAATTTAACTTCGTGCAGCTGTTTATGTTCCTTGAAAGTTACTCTCTGTTTTATAGTTTAAAAGAGGGTGTTAAAAAAATTATTCTGTAGGAAATGAGTATTCATGTTTTAATTCAGTGATATTTGCTATTGATTGAATGAATATTGTAGGATTTGTTCACTTTGAATAGTGAAAAGAAATATTTGACACACTAGTGCCGTCTACATTCGTCTGTTGTATCTAATTGCGATTTCGCGGAGCTTTTATATATTCTTTGAAATATACTCTTTGTTGTATTTTAAACAAAAGGAAGTTGTAAATTTCTTTTTCATGTAATTCGATAATGGTCTGATAAGAACATTTGGTTTATATATGCATCTCTGAAAATCGCGCCTCCCAAACATCTCTTTTAGCTTAATATCTCCAAATTTCTCGCAAAAAATAACTTCCTAAAAATGAGCTCAGTTTAACTCAAATTAATAATCTTCTATAGTTGTCGAAATTTAGACAAATTATCACGCAATCCAGTGACATTTTAAATTTTCGTAACTTGCACTTTAATTAACCGATTTACAGGGAACAAAATGCAAATATGGAATATTTGATGCAAAGAATATTGATTGAAATTTGCAAATTGTATGGCGAGCGACCAGGGATTAGGTAGTGATTTCCGAGAGAATCACTTTGTGATTTTTGGAAGATGGCAAGCATTAGCAAGCAGGGACAGTCCTCTAGTGTTATCTATTACAAAAATTGGAAGGTGTATATGTAATTTCAAAATCTAACTGTGTATGAATTCTTCACGCAGAAATCTGTATCTTTTCTTTTAGCGAACCACGCCCCTTTTCCACAATTTTAAGCAAAAATAAACAAAACATCTTCGCCTGTCTGTAATGCCATAAACAAAGAAATCCGCTGCATCACATATTAGATTGTCCTCTCACCTCACTGAAAAATCTCCATTGGTTTCAAATATCTAAGCTGATTCTTTAAATTGAGCATTAAAGAGGGAGAAACGAAAATCGATAGTATTTAATAAGTAATAGATAGTATAAGTAATATAAGTAATAGGATAGTATAAGTAATCGCTCTCTTCCTGGACCACTTATATTCTCAAAAGGCCAAACTTGTTGTCCAAAGCTATAAACTTACAGTTAACTTGTTTGAAAGTTTTTGCGAATTATCGCAAAACTAAGCAAGATACTTATTCCCACCCCCGCCTCGCTCTTTACCTGGAGGGGACTCCGATTTCTCAGATATTCTACTATATAGTTACGCTTATCCCCGACACACCAACTCTCTCTGTAACCATTTCTGTTACCAACTCTCTCTGTAACCACCTCTGTATTCAGGGCAACCCTTTCAATATAAATATTTTACCACCATGACTCCAAGAAGATTGAAAACTTCAAAAAGATTAAAAAGCGTAATAACATCTACACAATTTGTACGATCCGCTTGAAATTTTTCATAATTTTGTATAAAAATATGAAAAACACAATGTGTGGTACTTTAAAAATCTGAAAATCCATCGGCTCCCTCATTTTCAAGCGATTTTTTGCTATTTTGAGCTCTATTTTATTTCCGAGAGTAAAAAAAGTGAAACATTTGCGTGACAATGATTGCAATCGATACGACGTCATATTCAATCACGGTTATCAGCTTTTGAAAGAAAAGTGTGATTCCAATTCGTTTAAAATAGTTTTTCCAGAATACATAGTTTAATTTTTTTCACAATTAAATTGACTGCATGGATATAAAAAAGGCTGTGCACAGTAAACGAAATCTTTCAAATTCCAAAAGTTTCAAAAGAGCATGAAATTCGATTTGGGTAGATAATAAAAATTGAATATGAAGTTATTTATCTTAGGTGGACGAAGAATAAATATATTGAGTGTAGATATATTTTCGTCAAATTATTTTTCTAGCGCCCGTTGTCATTGCCTCCTCAACGGGCTTTGACTTCTACTTTCACAATAATTACCATATAAACTAAATTCTAAACTTTTACATATAAGTACGTACTCGTAAATGTGTTTCTTTCATATACTGTTTTTATATTTTCAGAATTTTACTGCTAGTGTTCATCTGTTTCTTTCATGTGTTGCTTTTTTTTAATCCTCAAAATTATACTGTAAGCGCCCATACGTTCTATCACAATATTTATGTATTTATTATGTATATTTAAAATTCTTTACTGTAAGCTTTGGATTTAACCCTTTAACGCGCAGTGTTCCCGCTCTGAGAACACCAAACTCTGACGTTTTGACTGTTGCCAGTCACGAAGAATAGATTGGATTTCTATAGAAACAGTTGCGGGTGACATAGCTCCACGAGAATCCTTTACTTTTTAGCACGTCATTTCCCGTAAAAAAATGGTCACGATTATTTTTAACAGCACCGACATCTGCTGAAAAATGAAAGAATGCGAGAACAGCTGGATAGATTGCACAATGCTGAAAAGAGGGCAGCCGTTGAAATCGCTCGACTTAACTACCAGCAAGATGACGGACGATCGAAACGTTCATCGCGTGCCACAGATCTAGAGACCCTTTTTTCGACGACAGCTGGTCGTAAACAAGCGTCCATATATAGTCTATTTATCATCGAGTTAAGTACACGAGCTTTTTATAAACTCGAGAGCCAATAAGCTTCCATAACAGACACAGCGGATACATAATTTGTTATAGAATAAAAGAACGACTTTCTTTCTTTCTTTGTCTTTTTTTTTTTTTTTTCAATATAAAGATGCATTCTCAATGTACCAACATATCACCGAAATTCAATGGAAAAAAGTGAATCCAAGCAAGTAAAGTTCGTACCCATAAGAAATGTAAAAAAAAAAATAATAAAATAACTCTATTTCTTTACTTTTAATCATTCATATGCTGCTTTTCTGATCAAAGGTCTTTAGTCTAGTGTTTGATTTTAATTACTTTTTTACGATGCTTATTAAAAACATTGCTTCTAAAGCTTGTCAAATTTTTCTAAAATATGAAAGCCATATCTATAAATACTTCTATTTACATCATCATCATCTCACATATTTTATAAAAAGCTCGTTTACTTACTTAACTCGATGATAAATAGAAAACAGTCTAGATTAAATTTCCTTGCATTCATTTTTAATTAAGTTCCCTTGTTTTCATTTACACAAACTTGAATGGGTAAAAATGTTGAAATTAACTAAGCTGTAAATATAAAACAGATTTTGACGTCTGATGTTAGTCCATCACAAAAATTTTTATCGAGTCCAAAATTTTAACATACAAATATTTTGAAAATTGTTACATTCTAAATAAATCCAATTCATTTTTTTTAATGTCGTAAGAATTATCTTTGGAAAAATATGAATACAGAGCAAAAAAATTATGTGATTCTGAAATGAAATTTCCTATACATTCATTTTTAACATTTTCAGACAAAGTTAAAAAGTGTTTATGATTTCGGCTTGTCTGTCAGTCCGTGTGTCTATTGACCGAAGTGTGTTTTGATGGCTGTACGTTTATCTATCCGTGCCTACTCTAACCTCCTAAATATGCATTGATTACTACCTAATTTATGTGTTATTCGTATGTACTGTACCATGTAATCTATTGAAAATGGTGTACGTAGAATTTATAGTTCTTTTACAGGAGTACTTAAAATAAATATAATACTCTCACTTGAAAAGCCTTTCAAGGCATAATTTACAGATATTCGGGTATTTCAAACGAAACAAAATTGATATATATTATTACAAGAACTAATCATCAAAAATAGTACTTCGATCATTTATTTATCTTCTAAAGAAGCACTCAAGAGAAATCCAAGACGGTCAGCGCGAGTTTGGAGATAAGCAACCATTTAAAGCATTATACTATCCTGGTACATAATTAATAAATGATCCAACGACGATCGTGTGTCTCCCTCAAAAGTTGGGCTCGAAAGTATTGGGGAATTTTGCAATAAATCGCCAAATATGGTGCGAAAATTATGCTCCGATGACGGATCCCAGCTTGGTGATATTTTCATTATTTGGCGAAAATCAAAAACCTAAATCGATAATGTGTAAAAGTTATGACGATTTCAAAGTGCACTATGAAAATTCGTTACTCGCGCTCTAATTAACGGATTTAGTATGTTGTGTTAAGGAAAAGCCACGCAAGAGCTATTATGCGTAGAAGGGGAGGGGAGGGGAGGGTTGGTCGGAGGAAGTTTTAAGGGATTCTAACGTGTTAACCAACTTATATGTAACAAAATTGAAAACTTTGATATATATATATATATATATATACCGTAAATTCCGGCGTATAACGCGCACTTTTCATACAAAAAATGAGGTCGAAATTGAAGGGTACGCGTTATACGCCGGTTATAAAAATGAAACATTTAAAAATGAGGAAAAGATGAGCTTAAAAAAATGACATTTCTACAAGTACCTGAATGTTGTTTATTTAAAAGAAATGACATACCATATGAACTTCAATTTTCATTATCGGACAGCATAAAAAGTTCATCCTATTCATCTTCCGTTCTATTTTCAGGCACATGATCCAATTCAGTTTCATCTTCACTATCACTGTACTCTGATCCATCAATAAATAGTTATCATGCGTTCCATCTAGATTGTTCGATAGACTGCATTTTCTAAATGACTTTTTAATTATGTCAGGCTTAATTTCAAACCATGCTTGTATTATCCACTCACTCACTCTTTCTAGACTGGCATGACGCATGTCACCTCCTTTCTTAAATGCTTTACCTCCTTCCAACATCTATGTATTGCAAAATCGTTTTCAATTTCCTTAGAATGGTTTATGAATACACACATCTAAAGGTTGAACGAATGGCGTTCATCCGCCTGGAATAACTGCCCTGTCTGTGTGACACTCTTTCATTCATTTCTTTGTATTATCCGTTAAAAGCGATCTGAACCTATCCCAAAGTAAAAGACTTTCTGGATTCCATAGGGCAAGTCTGTGATTGCAAAGTAAAGGGTGCGCGTTATACGGAGGATATACATAAAAATTAAAAAACTGAAGTTTAAAATTATAGGTGCGCGTTATACGCCGGTGCGCGCTATACGCCGACATTTACGGTATATATATATATATATATATATATATATATATATATATATATATATATATATATATATATATATATATTTTAATTATTTTTTTTTAGCACATGGAACATTAATTTTAGACTACTAACCCTTAAAATAATTATTTTTTATCTCTTCGTTTTTGAGCAATAATGTTGTACAAGTACAAGAGGAATATTTATACTTTAAACTCTCTCATATACACCTAACAACAAGGTTGATAGGTGTTTATGATTGCAGTTTCTTTGTCCGTTCTGTTGTCCACACGTATAGTGTTCTAACTGCTGTAAATATACATCAATTAGTGCGAAAATTATGTTTTTCCTGTGTACCTATTGAAAATGATTATGCTGTAATTTTGGCTTTTTACAGGGGAAAAAAAAACCGATCTGATACATTACGCTCGATCGGCAGTCATTCTTGAAAGCGTATTTTAGCTGTGTAAAAAAAAAAAAAAAGTTGATATATTGTTACGAAATAATAATTTAATTTGCTCTTGTATTGCATGCTTCGTTGTGAAACTAGTTTTACAGGCTTAACAGTGACGTCCTAAGATAATGGTAAGCCTGTGAAAGTAACCCCGTAGTCTTGGCGACGAATTAACGATCGACTTGGCGACGGATTTGGCAATCTTGGCGACAAATCTTGGTGTTTAGAAAATTCATGTCTCGAGACCCTTTGTTAATTAGGGAAGATTTTCCCAGAATATTCTGATGACGTCATTACCCCTATAAAAGCCCTTGTTTCACTCCGCGGAGAAGAGTTCAGAGGGATAGACCTGGAAGCAGCGCGGTTGACTCTGTGATACGAACAGCGTTATTCTTATGCCTATTTATGATTTTCTTTAGCACATGTTTAATAACTCAAAATAATACAAGAATTAGTAACAATGGCGAGCGAGCTGCGCCTTATTCTAAGACTGCGAGCCGTAGAATAAAGTGTTATATTTGTTTATTGTGCTCATTTGGCTGCTTTAGAATTCACGGACGTGGCAAATTTCGTAACAATACGTTATTAAGACTCACAAAAGGATGTTCTTCATCAAAATAGGGACTGTATTATCAATAATTCTTCGACAGGAACACCTAAAAGAATTCCAATGCATTACGATAAAAGGCAGTTGAGAGATATTAATCTATTTCAGGAACAATATAGTAAATATAAAAATGCTTATAATAATTTACCCTTCAGTAAGACAATAAAAAAACTTATGTTTTACTTTTACAGGGTCCAACAAAAGTACATTTAAATTGAGAACGCAACATTTTGTTAAGATTATCTCCGAAATCTCGCCAGATTTAAGCACAATACATCGCCAAAATTTTTACGCAAAAAATATTGTTGTGTTGATATTGTTTCATAATCGATGCGTTTGGCATGGTTACCTTTCTTGTTTATTTTCATTTCAAAGTTAATGATGATCATTCGCAATTTCAGTTTCAAACAACCCAGAAGTGATATATGCTGTTAAGGGTTAGAAAATATGAATCTCGCCATCGAAAACCGTGTCTGTATCATTTATAGTTCTGCTACAAGAACGCTCAAAAGAATTTCAACACATTGCGGTCAATAGCAGTTTTAGAAGCATTCATCTATTTCAAGCGCAATACCGTCCTACTAAATACATAGTTGTGTAATGGCCCGATCACGGACACGTGTCTTCCTCAAAAACCTTCACATCTTGGCGAAATTGGAAATATTTGGTTAGAAATCGCTAAACTTCAGCATTACTGTAATATTTGTTGTTGTTGTTGTTGCTAATGCCCTCTGGCAACCGCGTTGCGGTGACAGATCCCCCTATATAGGCAGGCGATGGGCCGAAGGAGCGGCTTCCATTTCAATGAGCCCCAGTGGGAGGAAGTCCGTCTTAGCTCGGGGTCCCGTAATTTTGAACCCATTCCAGAGGAGGGACCAACCCCCTGAAATCGGCACCCCCAGAGGTATCGTTTAACAACTTGGAGGACTTTGGAGCCACGACGGATTTTACGTACACCTGTGATGAAGATCACATATCTAATTTAATAATCATTTACTTTGGCTTTCTTTAATGTAATCTATCCAAAATTCAAGAATTCTAAATCACTTTTGTTTTCATTTTCTGTCATTTCGGCTTTTAAATCTGTATTTTCGCTTTTCCCGTATGCACTATTCTTTTTCTTTTTGTTCTTAATTGTTTCGTCTCTCCAGACCGGTGTGCTAAAAATAGATTATATTGCGTCCGTTTGCAAAATCAACGGCCTTTATGAGTTTCCTCTTGGCATCCTGCTGGCGTAAGTTATTTAGTTGTTCCCCTGCGACGACTTTAAAATTATTTGCTCGCGATTACGTCATTGTAATTTTATTGGATTAACTGTTAGGGTTGCTCTGGAATTGGCGCTATTAATCTCAGCCAAGTTATTGTTCTCGCCAATGTGTAATTCTGTGCTGGCGTAATTTTTAAATGATTCCACCTTAATTTCACTGTCCATATAGGACGTATTTTTATTTTCGCTGAGCCACCACCGCCGTTATAATAATATTTCAATAGTATATGTTTAATAAAATAGTTTTTCAGTATTTAACGTCTTTTTATTTTATTGCAACATAAGTGCATCGAACCTGGATTATCATGTATCACAACGCAACTAAGTAATTTTAAAACAACCCAGTCAAATAACCTTCTTTACAACACCAGATCCCATTAGCGTACACGGTTCCACCGCGGACGGGCGGAGAGGGGGAAGTCCCTCCCAAGCACTGGCCAAGCCGGGTGCTGTTTCACTTGCCGTGTTCTTATGGGAACGGAGTTTAGCGCCCAGTCCACTGCGGGACACTGTAATATTTTATCTCTTTCAAATAAAATAAGTTTAGATGAAGTGCGCCGAAAAATTTTTTGATTTAATAGACGTGTAAGGAAGTCATGTGTTGTCCATATCAGATTTTTTGAAATTAGTTTCTATAATTAGAGTAGCAAGCATGTTTCACTGGAGAGATAACTTAAAGTTAGTTTCGATTAATAGATGGGAAAGTTATTTTCAATTATGTTCTACATTTGATTATGAATTTGTATTATGTTAAAGTTAATATTTGATTTAGTTGACCATTAAAATAGGCTGTATCATGTAGCAAAAAAATTCTTGGTATTTTAGGAAAATTCTTGGTATGAACTAATTGACTTCAAACGAACAGAAGTTTATGTTTTATATGAAGTTAATGAGTTTAAAGGCTTTGAAATTATGTTCCTTTTACAAAAACGTATTCATTCTAGGAAATTTCTGAAAGTCATTCCTATGAAAGTTTAACTTTTCTACTTAAAAGCTCAAAATAATTAAAAAGCCTGGAGCAAAATTTTTAAATCGGACCTTAAATTGTAATGATGATACTTGGAACGATAGTTATAATATATTTCTTTCACTGTATTCATCAAGTCAAAATTTTTATTTTACACGTATTTTATATTCAGGCATACATTTTCAGCTTTCTAAACAAGTTCATTAATGAAATCTTTTTATTTGATTTTATTTTTTAACATTTTATTTTAGCAGTGCTATAAAAATCAAGGTTTTTTTTTTTCGCGTCAACCTAACTTGTCTACACGATTTGTTATGGCAAAAAACTTTTCAAATGTATGTGGAAGATAACGCGGAAGAAGGTTTTCAATTTTTGATAATTGCTCTTTAAGTTTCGTGCCAAAAAATAAGTTTTTGAAACCGAACCAAACTCGACGATAAACCTCCAAATTTGAATAGAAATTGGCAAACGCGAGGGTTTATTACAAAGGAAAAGTATAGTTAGAATATACTTGACGGAGAGTGTTTAACGGTTTTTATAGGCGATTTTAGTATAGATTTCAATTCTGAAGAAGTGTTTGTGGAACAAGAAAGACAAATGTGGTACACTTACGGATAATGATGCTATTTAAAATGGTGAAGTATAGTTAGAATATACTTGGAGAAGATTGTTAAACACTTTTAATAAGCGATTTTAAGCTAGATTTTGATTCCAAAGATGTGTTTTATACAAAAAGGAAGACAAACATGGCACGCATATGAATAATCATGCACATTCCAAACAGTATTTAGAATGATGAAGTATAGCTGAAATATGGTTGACGAAGATTGCAAAACAGTTTTAGTAGGCGATTTTAAGATAGATTTTGATTCCAAAAATGTTTCTTTTAAGGAACAAGGATGAAAAATACGACACACTCATGAATAATGATACACTTTCCAACATAATGGAATTAGAAAGGAATATAGGGATGACGCATGCATTAGATACGCTTTTAAAATATAGCACTTTAGTGCGTATTTAAAATATGAAAGTGCTTCAGATTTACTTACTTTTCTTTTTTTTTTCAATATTAAACTTTGGCGGATTTCGTTAAAAAAATAATATGTATGACTAAATTTATCTGCCTTATAAAATTATTTATCTCAAAGCGTCGGGCTCGGGTATATAAACTAATTGATTTTTTCTGTCTTACAAGATATGTAATTGCATCATTAAGTTTGTACTCACATAAAATCTACGTTTTATAACTTGATTGATAATGTAGGCAAAATCAGTTAATTTATATTGAGTAACGTCTAAAAATTCTTAGCTCCTGATAAAAATTGTTTTTCCACATAGTGATCTAAAACTTTTACAAAATTCATCCTTGCCGCTGGAACACGGTAAAGATGTGCTTCAGAATTTTTTAAGAATACATAAATCTGGAAGAATACATAAATCTATTAAGAATACATAAAGACTTAGTTGTTTAACATGCATATTAAAATACTATTAATTTTTAATATGAAAAGGCTGAAAACCTTTACCACTGGATCCGAGTTGAAATCAAAAATTATATTTTTACTCGCGTAACCATGTTTTATAGCAGTTTTTAAAGTGAATTCATGTGATGTGGGCTTCCTTGTTGTCTATTATACATTATTTTGAATCACCTTGTTTAAACGTATTTCATTGAGATTTAATACATTCTATAATCGCTGATTTTTTTTCTAAGAGAAATAACTTTTTATGTATCAGAATTTAATAATATAAAAATTGAACCAAATAAATAATTAGTAAAATTTAGAGCTAGTTTAAGTTTTTGTGTTCTAGTTTTCTTTACTTATTAATTCTACTAATTGGAAAAATAAAGCAATAAATAATAAAAATCGATAACGTGTTGGATTAACAACCGTGAAAATATCAATTTTACGTCCACTGTCTACAAGAATACTCAAATTTGAAAAAATGAGTCTTCTTGCAGCTACAAGATAACTTATTACCTTATATAAATTACTGACAACAAGCTTTTCCAAAGAAAACAAAACATGCAATTTATAGATGTTTGGCACGCAGGAAGAAACTGAATAAATACACTAGGCGTGCTAAAATAGGGTTCATTTATTTCTGAGTACTTAGCTACAATATTGAAAGTTAGAACCTACAATATCTATTGAGTGTACATTTATACATTTAAAAGTAAACAGCAAATAAAATTTTGAAATACGTAGATTGATAGAAATATATGAATATATGCCTAGAAGTTGGAAATTTGAACATTGTAGAAAGCATAGAATTAGAAATACTTAGATGGAATATTCAATCCTCTGAATTCTGCATTTTTGGTGGCAAAATCGTGCCCCATTTCTGGCACTACTTTGGTTCCCGTGAAATTAAAATGGAACATTACTTTATAGAGTGCACCATTTTAGAATTTTATAGAAATTCAAAGTTTAAAATTTAGATACGAGTAGTTTTTAAATACAGATTTTTGAAAGTAATTGAAAAAAATTACTATTATTTACGTTACTAAAACTTTGCTCTAGTTGCGTCTAGTATGGCTACCTTTCGGAGGCATTAAGTTCTCTCTCGTTATGCTCAATCAAGTGATTTCAACTATATCTATGATGGAAAGTGGAATTATGATGATGATGATGATGATGACGTTTAAGGAGCACTTGTAGCATTTTATAGGACTTGTAGTTATTTTACAGGGAAATATGGGATTTCACATAAAACTACACTCTTAAAAATAGTTCAAAGTTTCACCGAAATTTCGGTGCCAATTTAGCTGCAACCGGTATTGTCAAAAATGTGGTGCTAAGATTCACCATTTTAGCGGGGTTTCCTCAAGCACCATTATATAGCGAAATTAATACACACTACTAGAAGAAAAGGGAAAAAAAGTTCCACTCGGGACTGGAACCCACAGTGACTGGTTCAAGAGATCGCGTGTTGACCACTAAGCCACGCCTGACAAAATTTTTTAGCAAAAAACAAATTATGTATATTGTTTTCTCTTAATTTTCAATAAAACTTTTTCTTGTTAAAAATATAATATTGATCTCTTTTATTTTACAACTAATCTTAGGAAAGTAATAGTAATTCAAAAATATGATGAGTTATGAGCTATAATCAGTTTCTGTTCTTTTTTAAATGAATGTAGATAACCATTGTTGTCAAACGTATTAATTCGATGCCAAATGTGGTAGCTCCTTTCCACAGCCTATGGAAAGATCTTTCTTTTGGAAGAAATCGTGAGGCAGCTTTTTCTTATTTTTTTTGTAATCGCCGCTAACCTCCATGGCTTTTATGAGATATTTTCGGGTGAACCATTAATACGGTTCAACGTATATGACATTACTTGTAACTCTCTGATTTCACCGTTTACTTGCTGAAGCGTTGAACTTATATATATAACAGTGCATGAGAAATGTGTATAATAAAATTATATTAAAGGATAAGCCATTTAAATTTTCTTTCAATGTTTTCAATGTATGCATTAAGTAAGAAGATTCTAGATGTACCTCATACATTATACGTTTAATAGAAGCCAAAATTTATACTGTTGGTTTAAAGTACAGCACTTGTGTATTTAGATCATTTCAAATATAAAGACAAAACATGATGCATATATTCTTTTGTGTCGTTTTTATTTTAAGAATGTTTTGTCTCGATGCTTTCTTATGTATCGCTAAATACTGCTTTGCTTTTGTCTTTTACATTACACTAGCTGTCCCCCACGGTTTTACACAGGATCCCTTGTGGTTCTCAACCTTTTTGTCTGCCAGTTGCTGCAAAAGTTCTCAACTAGATTCTTTAGAAACACTAGCTGTCCCCGACGGTTTTATCCACGATCCCTTGTGATTCTCAACCTTTTCGTCTATCAGCTGCTGCAATAGTTCCAAGCTATATTCTTTAGAAAACGTTATCAATGCGTATTGTCTCAGACTTGCTATTTGGTGCTCAAGAGAAGACTCTCCGATTCGGCGTACTTTTGCTGCCTTCTAATGGGATGTGTATTTTGAAAGTTTTGATTTTCTTTCTATGCGTATTATTGCTGAAATATCCTGAATAGGATTACATCAATTATGATTATATATATAATTATAATATATCTCATTAAGAAATGCAGGGTGCCCCATAAATACAACCCAAACTCTGGACAGCCAGACTTCTCGTTGGATGCAGCAAGAACCATGTTGTCAAACGTATTAATTCGATGTCAAATGTGGTAGCTCCTTTCCACAGCCTATGGAAAGATCTTTCTTTTGGAAGAAATCTGAAACTCAACTCTTTGGAAAAGAACCTGTACGGCCTGTAGTTTTCAAGAAAAGTGCGAGAAAAAAGCAGAAACGTCATTTCAGGTGCACGAAAAGAGCCTTTATTGAAATCATGAACATAGTTTTTCTTTTTTTTTTTTTTCTTTTTTTTTTTTTTTTTTTTGCATATGCTTTCATAAAATGATGCTCAAAATGTCCACCGCGCATATCGAGGCTTGCATGCGTGCGCAGTGTAATGGACAACTGCTTACATTCCATCTGGTACCCACTAAGAGATGAGACGGGCTCAGCCCGAGCCCGAAAGCCCGAGCCCGAGCCCGAGCCCGGGCCCGAACCGGGCTCGAGCTCTGTAATTCACAATTGCGTTCGGGCTCGGGCTCGTGAAAAATTTCTCCTTTATTGAACATACTCCTTGAAACAGATTTTAAAAAGTGATTCATGGGGAAAATAAAAGTACTGTCAACTCCGGTTATAGTGAACCTCTGGGGACCATCCAATTTCGTCCACTCTATCCGAAGTTCACTAAAACCCAAGTGTCTTCATGATGGATAGAGAGATACTGTGTATGAATCGAGACTAATGGTTTGCGATCATTATATCTGATGGTTCACTATATCCGGGTTCACTATAACCGGAGTTGGCTGTACTTATAAAAAAAATATCGGCACTGGCGCCTAGAAGGTGCGTTAAGCTTTTTGGATATTTCAGAACGGCGGCTTATATTCATTAGTGAGTCATGAGATCCGACATTATTTGATAAACATATGGATAAATAAAGAATTAGAAAGTGCATTGAGAGTTTGAAACTATATTTGTCTTTAATTTGCACAAACGGCAAAATTCATTGTATTCTATCAATGAAGTCATTGGATTTTTTTTTTAAATCTTTAACTGAAATTTCGGGCTCGGGCGGGCTCGGGCTCCAACTTAAATTATATTGCTCGGGCTCGGATTAAAAGTCCTCGGGCTTCAAAAAATGAGCCCGAACTCATCTCTAGTACCCACATAAATACACCAGCACAAAAGGGATGGACTGAATCACTATTTATTGTAATTAGAACTCGATAGATCCACTCTTTCAATCGTTTTCATTGCAAGCAATCCATAGGTGCCAGATTGTAGCGGCCATAACACCGAGTTCACCATATGTAATCCCGTATCCAATTTAACATTTCTAGTTGTTTTTCCTCGCACCGGATGTGACGTCATATTTGGTTTTTCGTATTTTTCTTGAAAGCTATGGATCGTACAGGTACAGTTCTTTGGGCATTTTTTATATACACCCAGCAAGAAATCTGGCTATGCGGAGTTCGGGCGGTATTTATGGGACACCCTGTATATGTGATTTTGCCATTACAGTAACATAACTCTAAATTAAAATGTAAAATTAAAAAATCGTCATTTTTCATCCAAACACCACAACAAAATACGCTCCCTGAATACGACATCCTTTTAAATTACGTTATTTCAAAAATTAAAAATTTAAAGCAAATTCCGTTCTATTATTCATCCTTGTTCCTTTTCAATCTTGACCAAACAATTTTTATGGGATTATCGAATCTCAATGTATCTTTTTTTTTTTCGTAGTTAAAGCAAATGTTGACTTTCATCTATAATGACATGTTCTCAATGAATGGACTATCCAATCTAAAAATATTTCAATTAGATAATATCTATTAGTGAAAGAATTTTTGGAATTGGTTCAGTAGTTCCAAAGATCACCTCCTCGATATAAACAACGTTTACCTCTTTATTAAATTAGTAAAAGATTACTTTTTTTTACCTAAATCTTTGTTTCTGTTACTAATTTTCATGTTCTTTTTCCTTGTATCCCATAATTTTTGCTCCTTTACTTCTTTTCACTTTTTTTTTTTTTTAATGACAACAGGCTGTTTGTTCTCTGTGTTATTAACTCCAAGGATTTCAGTTTTTACGTCCCTTACTCACGTGTGCGTTTGAGATTAACTGTTTTTTTCTTTTTAAGCACTAGGGTGCTATTTCGCTCAATAACAGATTTTTTTTGTCTACGCATTTTTGTCTACCCATTTTAGTCTACGCGATGTTGTCGGCAGGTTTTGTATATATGAACTTTTCAAATGTGTTTACCAGATAACGTGGAGGTGGGGGGGGCGTTAACAAAATATTGAAAGTCGCACAAGGTTTGACACTTTTGATAATGGATCGCTAAGTTTGGTGCCAAACCGCGACAATTTATAATAAAGGAGGAGTATACTTAGAAAATGCCTGGCGAAAATTGTAAAATACTTTTAGTTTGCAATTTTAATACAGATTTCAATTCCGAAGACTGTTTTATGGAACAGAGAAGTCAAATACGGTACACTCATAGATTATGATACACTTTTCAAATGGAATTTATAAAGGTGAAGTATAGTTAGAAAATGCCTGACGAAAATTGTTAAACAGTTTTGGTAGGCGATTTACTGTAGATTTCAATTCCAAAGAACTGTTTTGTGGAACAAGGAAGGAAAACACGGCACACTCATGGATTATGATGCCCATTCCAAACAGTATTTAAAATGGTAGAGGATAGTTGGAATATGCATGGCGAAGGTTGTGAAACAGCTTTAGTAGGTGATTTTAAGATAAATTTCGATTCCAAAGATGCGTTTTATTTAACAAGAAAAGCAAACACGGTACACTCATGGCTTATGATGCCTATTCCAAACAGCATTTAAAATGATGAAGAATAGTTAATATGCTTGGCAAAGATTGTAAAAATGTTTTAGTACGCGATTTCAATATATATTTCGATTCCAAAGATATGTTTTATGGAATAAGAAAGAGTTGATTCCTATTTTAACGCCCCCACTCTCGCCAACCTAAAAAATCGCCGAAACTTTGGCGACCTTTGCAGTAATGAGTCTCTGGGAGTTATGCACAAGTTTCAACGCTCCCAAAAGAGCTAGATGAAAACTAAAGTGAACAAATTCCCGATAAACGCACCAGTTACGGAATTTGAAGACACTTAATTATTAAAACTACATTAATTGGCAACTCCCCCCCCCCAAAAAAAAAATAAGTGATGGAATGCTGTACTTACATTACATTACCTACATTTTAAATCTAAATTATAGTTGCCACATAAATACAAAATACCGTCAGCATATGTTTAATTATCGCCACCTTGGCGAAAGTCGGAGCACTAAAGTAGGAATCAACAGAAGAAAGACAAACACGGCACACTCATGGAATGGATTATGATGACATTCGAAACAATATTTAAAACGGTGAAGTATAGCTGGAATATACTTGGCGAAGATTGTAAAATAGTTTTAATAGGCGATTTTAAGCTAGATTTCGATTTCAAAGATGTTCCTTTTATGGAACAAGGAAGAAAAATACGGCACACTCATGAATAATGATACACTTTCCAACTTTGTAGAATTAGGAAGAAAAATACGTATGATGCATAAATTATCATACCCTTTTAATATATAGCACTTTAGTGCGTGTTTAAAATCCGAAAGTGTTTCATATTTTCTTACTTTTTTTCTGCACGTTTAATGCAAATTTTTCATTTTTACTTGTAATTCGCAGAGATTTATGTGAATATTTGCTTTTTAGCAGCTACTTAAACGGAATTCGGAGCCCTTTACTTGAATCCACATGACCTGCTTTATTGCAGATAAGCTTATACATAAGTCCTTTCATTTGGGTCATTGTACCGAAGAAAATCAATCCGGCCATACGCTAACAGCCGGTGCCACATGTTACGGACGGGATTCTGCTGAACCAAATTTCCCTCTTTATAGCAGCCATTATCGCTCGAATAAGGAACATCATATCTGTTTTGTTTAATGCATTATTTTATGGACATTTCAAAACGCTTGGGTAGCCTCGCTCTGCCTCGCTGTCGGTGCTTAGATAAACAGATGATCAATTCAGGACAGTATTAGAATTGCATAAGGAAGAACGACGTTTTATGACGCAATGTGTGTGTATTGATGTGATATTTTTATGCTGTTGTTTGGTAAAGTTTATTTCAATACCTTAGAATTTAATTGGAGTTTTATTTTATTTTCTGTTTATCCGTAATATATATATATATATATATATATATATATATATAATAACATTTCAGCAAGCACGTCTGGGCATTTTTTTCAAATATTTCAAGAAAATTGGGACATTTCAGGCAGGCGCGTAGCCAGGAAAATTTTTCGGGTGGGGGAGGGATATGAACTTATATGTGTATAAATAGACGGAATTTCATCACTAATCCAAACATTTCGAGGGGGGGGATATGTCCCGATATCCCCCCCCCCTGGCTACCCTGATTTAAGGTTTTTTTCATAAAGTTTCGGACAACTGTAGCTTTTATCACATTTTCTAGAAATCTTAGGATAAATTCATATATTTTCTACGTAAATTTTACGATAAAGGTAGTATTTATTACGGTTTTCGCCGCATGAAAAAAAATGTAATAAATCATCAAATCAAAGCTACCTAGACTATTTAACTGAACAATTTTGTTAAATACCACGAACGCTTTTTAACGGGAACAAAAATAAATATAAGTGCTGTAAAAGCTGGGCTGTGACTGTTTTAAATAAAATCATAATTAGTAAGAAATGTTTTTTATGATATTTAAAATATCTTATGCCGAACTAAATTGTATACCGAGAACTTAAATGACTACTAGGATATATACTTATAATTTGTTGGATAAAATATAAGTAATTAATCTTGTAAGTTTTTCAAAAGAAATATTCCGTCTTTAAATCACGAAAATGAAAAAAGAAAAAGAAGCTATTGCTATGGTAGAAATAATTAACAAAAGTATAAGGTGTTTACAAAGTTCAAATAAGATATCATGATTTCAATTTCAAATTATTTTCCCAGGAACTCATTTGCTATGAAATATGCAGTATCCATAGCAACGTATTTTGTCTGAGAGGTAAAAACTTACACGAGATAGGCTTCTAAAGGAACTGCATTTACTTTTCATTAATATTTCAACTTTTTATTAATAAAATCCGTGTCGGTTTTGATAATTTTTAATCCTTTATTTCAATGAGTTAATTTGACATTTTCCATAAACTTTGATAGATAATTTATTAATCATGTTTCTAAATTGGGAATTTTTTTCTGTAATTTAAACTCATTTTTTTACGTTTTTGATACTTTAGAAGACCAAAATCTTAGAAATAAAACAGAACCATGTTCGTTTTTTTATGTCATATACAAATACGGACTATCGAACCAATCGGTTTGAAAATTAGAACAAATGCATAAAAAATGTCAAAAATAAAATGTTCAAGTTAAAAAAAAAACGAGCATCCACCTAACTTTTAGCAATTTATCTTAATTTTTTGCTTCAGAAAGATTTTTTTATACCCCATAGAGTAAGAAAGTTAGGTATCGTAAGTGAGAATGACGTCATTTTGATGTCAAGGGTTTAAAAATGCATTAGAAATCCAATTAGGGTTGAAGGCTCGGGATACTACAATCTAGCAAACGCTCCCTTTATGTTTGTTTTCAACTACATTGGCTAACATTTTCAAAGTTACTTGTCTAAAATACTTTTCTTGAGTTCTAAAGTTACACTATAGTTTTGCTGAAAATAAAAATATGCATGTTTCTAGTTTTTAAAGTTTCTAGCATGTTTCTAGTTTTAATTTTCAAGTTTTTAAAATATGATGCAGTAAATTATAGTTAAAATTAAAAAATCTTAATAAAACGTTATGGACACTGCCAGTCTTATCAATTATACTTTAAAATAAATTACAAAAAAAATGCATTTAATATTTTAGGTGTTAACTGCTGACAGTTTAAATTTTTTAGATTCAACATTAGAGATGAGTTATAGTCAAGTGATGTGATTGAAATTCATACACTGTGATTTGAAAATAAGTTAAAATTTGTATTTTGGGTTAGATTTTATTATTTATTTATTACTATTAATATTATTATTAGTGTGCTGAATTCAAAACTTAAGGAAAAAGGGGTTTTCCTTTTAACTTTCGAAACCGGATTTTATTTTACTATGTAATTACCTTCCCCTCCTCTAAGCATAAAATGTATTATCGGCAATAACAGGACATTTACCAGAGTAAAAGTGTACGTTTCTTTGGTATTCACGTCAATTATAATTAGAAATACCCCTTTGAGGCGGCTTATATTTTTAACTATTGTTTTTTAAGGGGTTAGGGAAGGGGATAAATGTGTTACTATGAAGCACATTATACAATTCTGTAAAGTTTATTATAATTATTCTCGAAAACAACCGTAATATTAGCGATACATTAAGGACCACGAAATTACATAAAAATTTCACAAGTGACAAATGATCTTGAAACTTTATTTCTTCACAGTTTTAAGAAAATTTACATTTGCAAATCTTTTCACACTCCTCGATATTCAAGCATATCCATATTCTGCCCCCCCCTCCCCGAAAAAAAAGAAAATGAAAGAAAGAAAGAAGAACAGAGGAATTTTCAAAACGTGGAAAAATGTACTCAGATGAGTTTATTTCAAATAAAAGAAAATAAAACGACACTTTCAAGTAAGCGGGCTTTTAAATGGATTCTCATAATGATAGAAAATGCAAGTCTTCTTGAAAGAAAATGATAGATTTCTTTCCTTAAAATGTAAAGCCTTGCTCAAGCATTTTTACTGTCTTCGCTTAAAATTCATGAAATGTCTTCCGCTTTTGCAAGACAATGGACCATTTGTTTACTGCAAGGGAGTGAATTAAATTTCTCAAAAACAGAAAGTGTAGTGAGATTTTGTTGCACTGCAGAAATGCATTATTAAGTATTTCTCTTGAAAAAAATGTTTATTTTCAGAAGCTTAGGATGAATCTATAATATTTTAAAGTGATGGTGCAAACGCTAGAGTTCATTGTACGACTTAGTTTTACTTTGCTAAATTTATAAGAGGAAAATGGCTTACTAGGATATTATATTTAACTTCGTGCAAAAGCTTTAAAAGTTCTTTTTCTTTCATTTGCTCATTTATTTAAATCATGATCTATGCATATTCATTTTTTTATGTACTAGCACTTAAAGTGTTATCAGTATTATTATATAGTAGGGTGGATCGAAAAACCTTTTAATCGGAATTTCAAAACCTATCTATGCGGAAAAGATGTTCTATAGCGTGGAGATAAAGGGAAAAGCAACTGAAAAATTTTAATTTTAATTTTAATACTACCACAAAGGGGTTGAACTTCCGAAAAAAAGGGAGAGAAGAGTAAAATTTGCTTTCATATGTAGAAAACAAAAATACTGTTAATCAGAACCTACTTATGCGGAAAAGTACGGAGATCAAGAGAAAAATAACTAAAAAAATTATTTTAAAATTTAATCCTGCTGAAAATGGGGCTGAATTTCCCCCAAAAAAGGGAAAATAACTAGGTTTTTCTCTTCTACGGAGAAACCAAGATTATTGTTTATCAGAACATACCTATGCAGGAAAGATGCTCTGCCGTATGGAGATCAAGACAAAAGTACTTTCGAAATTTAATTTTTAAAGGTGATACTGCGACAAGCTTTGTGAATTAAAAGTAAAATAAAATAAAATAAAAGGGAAAAGATTTAATTTTAATTAGATGATTTTAGACTCAAAATTCTTCTTCTTATAGAAGATAAATTTATAAAAGTGATGATTACTGAATAGTGAGTACTCAGTACTAAGTAATAGTCCTAAGAAGTACAGCGTACACTGCAATGCATCATGACCCAGACCCCCTCTCCCTGCATGGCAACCTACGGGTATTGCCGCCCGTAGAAATATTTGGTGGCTTTAATGATTCCATTATAGCAAGTACAGCTTGGATATTTTCCCGCGCAGCAAGCTGATATATTTCTATGCTAAATAAGCCAATCAGCAAAGGATTATGTAAATGAATATATGGATAACTGTTTTCACGGAAACCTTACATGTACAATGATTATCGGTTATGAGCATGTGTTATCGCCAAATAATGAAACGTCGCCATTAGTAGCAAGATATTGTTAAGACTTTTCGGGGCAACCTGTTCTTCTGGGGTTTAAAATAGTTCAAAATTCGTATTCTAAGAGTCAGATAGTTAAATCTTGCTTTTTGTTGCATCAAAATCGATCAACTAGAATCGGAGATACGTAAGTTTGAGTTTCCCTATTCACATTTGTGTGGCGTTTCTAGAAAACTCGAGAAATATTGGTCCTAGGCCTTCGATAACTACACTTTTGGGGACTTGTTTCTGGAGCCAAATTTGGCACTTTTTCGCTAAAAAGCGCCAAGCTTGGCTACATGTTTGGTCATTTGGTGGGATTTTCCCAATGGGGCTTATAAAGTTAAATTTTCTGCATTAATAATCATAATAGCGTAACATTACTTTTCTATTACGCAATTCGTGCATTCCAAGAATGGTTCTCTATGCAACCTTCCACGGTGTTCGTCGCAGCCTTTAACCCTTTGAGGCGCAACTCTTTCCCAATGCTGAAAAAAGGGCAGCCGTTGCCATCGCTCGACTTAATTACCAGCAAGATGGTGGACGATCGAATCGTTCATCGCGTGCCACAGATCTAGAGACCGTTTTTTGACGATAGCTGGCTCTGCTGCACAGCCAGCTGTCGTCAAAAAAGGGTCTCTAGATCTGTGGCACGCGATGAACGTTTCGATCGTCCGCCATCTTGATGGTAGTTAAGTCGAGTGATGGCAACGGCTGCCCTTTTTTCAGCATTGGGCATTCTTCCATTTTTCAGCAGATGCCAGTGCTGTTAAAAATAATCGTGACTATATTTTTACGGGAAATGGAGTGCTAAAAAGTAAAGGATTTTCGTGGAGCTACGTCACTCGCAACTATTTTTATAGAAATCAAATCTATTCTTCGTGACTGGCAACAGTGAAAACGTCAGAGTTTGGTGTTCCCAGAGTGGGAACACCGCGCGTTAAAGGGTTAACAAAGCCTGCGCGCAGGTTTGTGACGTCGCAAGTACTAGCCCTTCACTGAATAGTAGAATACACGCTTGTACTTTTTTCGCTTTCTCTTTAAACTGTTTTAGTTCCTGTAAAGCCCAATTTGAGAGATAGTTTTAGATTTAAAGTTAAAAATAGTGTTATAGAAGTATTTCTTTTAATAAGGATATTTCTTATACTTGTTTTCTTCAAAATAAGCTTTCATTTGTATTGTAACTCCAAGTACATTAAATACAGGATTTAAAGCAAAATCCACAGTACTATGTGTAATTAATTGCTATTAATATTAAATGATTTTTCCAAATGTGACATATAAATTCATTTTAATCTTTTAAATGTCTTCTTTCAAATCCCCCTCTCCCCCCCCCTTGCTTAAAACGTAAATATGAATTTTTAAATTGAGACATTTTCAAAGAAAGTAGAAACAACATAAATGGTATTTATTATTTATTAAGTCAGAATTAGTACATTTAGAACGTCAGTTAAAATAAACGCATTTAATTATCATTACTTTCAGAATACATTTCTTATTATGCACTTGCTTTAAAGGCTTACAAAAAAGGTGGAGAATATAATTTTAAGAGCTTCAATAATTTATATTATTTACTAGTACAACATAAATACTACATTTTTAAACGGAGATCATGAATAGTTATCAAAGCTTTTACATAGGCAATTTTTTCCCAAGAATATTGTATGGAAGATTTTATTTTACAGTAGAACTGAGAAATTTTTTTAAAAAGAGGGGTATATTAATTGTAATCGATCACAAATCTAATTAGTAAAGACATAACTAGATTCAAAAAGCACATTCATGCAAGAGATCACATCATAAGAGAAAAGTATTTATAAAATCATTTATAATACCCCCTATCATCAAAAGTCTGTCAATGAATAAGTTTCAGAATTTCACGTAAAACTAATACTGAATTCTTTTACCGTTTTTCAGCTTATCGCCATAAATATTACCTATTTTTTTCTACTTTTATATTACAACTTTTTTCCTGATTTACAAAATTCAAAGACTAAAAAAGCAGTTCATATTATTTTATAATTAAAGTTTCAGTTTATTTTTAACTAAAATTTGTCTCTTTTTGGCGGTTAGTATGGATTATATATATATTTTTAATTTTCTGTCAAAAAAAAAAAAATGTTTCCAACTAATAACAAGTATAGAAATTATAATTATGAAATTTCAATCGGAATTAAAGTGAAACAAAATGAAATAAGTAAAGATAGTTGATTCGATGATATAAATTAAATATTTGTTTTAAAAAGCACAATCAAGCTGAGCAAGCATAAATGCATTTCACAAGATTATATAAGAGTATTTTTTAATACTTTTCTGTACAAGATTATTTTTAATAAACATGTCAAATTAATTGAATTTCCTAATCAATATTTAGTAATTAATTAATAAAAGGAATATATAAATTTTAAGACCACTTTAATCTTTTGATTTAAAATTCTATCCAAGAAATGAAGCACAATTATTAGATACATATTTAGTTTTTCAACATTCGAACGTAAAAATGCTACAATGAGAAAGTAGATTGTTTATAAATCACGCATCTTAAGCATTTATCCAAGAATATTAAGATTTAATTTACCTTACATATAAAAAAGGCATGCTTTAATCGATAAATACAAATTATATTATAATCGATAAATACAAATTATAAAAAATGTAGAGTATATAGCTTTAAATTTAAAACCATTTGGATTTATTTTTAAATATATCCATAATGCCTTTCCAAAAGTTGTATTGTGCACTCTTACAGACAATAAACCAATACATAAAATTTCCAAATAATAATAAAATAATTTTTCAATATATTTTCTAAACTATTCTGTGTTTAATTCCATTTATTACATAATGTATACTGTCTGAATATTCTAAAAGAAACTGTATTTATTAGTTCATATGCACAAATTAAACTATTACTGGACTAAAAATACAGATAAACCATCTTTGCTTATTTTTAACATAAAATATCACCAAGAAAATACAACACAAATTTGTCTTTAAATAACGAAGAATAAATATACAAGAAAGATATATGTTTAAAAATATAAAATACATTTAAAACATCTGTCACGAACAATTTCATCCCAATAATTTGGAAGAGATGATTCGCTATTAAAATTTTTCATTTTAAACATATTTTTACCAATTAAAGCATTATGGAATTGAGAAACACACTCCTGCAATTTATTAAATAATAAAAAAGTACTTCAATAAATAAGTTCTAAAATTTGATTGAAAATTAAGTTTTTAAGGAGAATCACAATAAAAGCTATCAATTTCTTTTACATTTTTTTTTTTTTTTTTTACTTTCTTTTAACTATTTTTTCTCCTTTATTTATTCAAAGTAGAAGCAATCATTTTTAATTCAGTTAAATATTCAATTGTTTAAAACTAAAATTAGTTTCATTTTTGTAATATTTTATTTGTTCTTTAAACTTCTAAAGGCCTAAACTTTTCTGTCCACACAAAACAGTTTTCAACCAAAGATAAATATAGAAATCATAATAAATTTGATTTAGGATTAAAATGAAAAAAGAAATCTAATGCGAGTTAAAGGTATACAATTTTCGCTTATTGTGCAGTTTCTTAGAAACATCATTTCTTTTTAAACAGTAGTTTTTCATGAGAGCATTAGTAGACATTTTTATAATCTTTTTTATAGTATTTTCAATTGTATGACCAAGCTTATAAATGTCTAAATGGGATAATTCCGAGTTTAATTGACACAATGTGATAAAAATAACAGCTGCACGATGATTACTTACCCTGCGAAATTCTGATTCATAGGTACTTCTCGCCCAAAGATAAAAGGTCGGCTTTGACGCGCTGCCAAAAAAACGTATGCTGCGAAGCTGGGTTCAGATGTGCAAGAAATTCTCTCTCTAGAATGTGCTGACAGTGTTGCCAATTTAGCCATTTTTTTGCTAGATTTGGGATAACTGGCTATACGGAAGTATTTTGTAAATCGGAAATGAAAGTCCAAATGTCTCAAAAAAAAAAAAAAAACACTACTACCGCATAGAATTTTATAAGAGTCCATGCACCTGAACCCATCTTTCTTATGAAACAAATCGCAACATCCATTTTTTTGGCAGCACTCCAAAGCCGACCTTTTATCTTTGGGTGAGCAGTAGTTGATACAAGCTTTCAGAAGAATATATATATAATGATTTTTATGCAGCTTAAAAAGGTTTAACGGTTCTTTTACAAACTTCAGCATGCATATATCCTCTTCTTGAATGTTAAGAAGGCCGTCTAAATATCCAAAGATAGAATTTAAAACAGTACGTATCTTATTTACTTTTATTCTTTTCTATAGATTGTACATAGTCTAATATTCTTTCAAATTGGTCAAACCTTTGCACATAGCATGGCAGATTAATTTAGAGTTTTCTGTGGTAAATTCAACTCCTTTGAAATATGCTGATACTTTTAAATCTTTGTTCAATATCACAGATGAAACGACTGCAGGGTCAGGCAAGACTTTTAAAATGGCAAAAATAACACACTCTTTTTTAATAATTTTCGTCCATATAGCATCTCTTTTGAGTTTTTCTGAACACTCTAGAAATTATGCATATGTATTGACGAACAATTCCCTTTCTCTTTGTTCTTTCAACACAATACTTTCATCAATGGCTTTTTGGAGATGCATGCTTTCAAGTCGACACTTTTTACTATCAGGGTCTTCTCTTATGCGTACGTCTTTGTTCGATAAATAAGATGGACTGTTGGGAAACAAAACAGGGAAAGCACCATTTTTCAGCCTGGGACGATCCAGTGGAGCAGTGATGAGTTTGCAAGTATTTTTATCATATTGAGATACTTCTCTAATGACATCTTCAACTTTGAAATGTGTTTCACAGACCTGTAAAATAATAAATAAAACTAAAATAAACTACACATTAGATTAAGAAAACTGTCAAATTATAGATTTGTATTTAATTTCTGAGGTGTACGTACATTTTTTAATGCGTGTGTGTGTGTGTCTGTACTCAGGACAAATTCAATTCTGTACTGTAGCCTTCTACATATTTGCTTAAATATTTATTTATTTATTTATTTTTAAATCATGCATTTCTACATCATACTTGATCTGGCATGTGTATCCCCTAGAATATGTAAAGCAATTGTTAAAAGAAACATTTTAAAACATTTATATTAACTCTAGAAACAATAAAGGTTTAAAATACCTGATCCCCCCCCGGAAACGGTAACTTATATATGCTACTGTAATTATTATTTCCGTTAATATTTTATTTATTGAACTGAATATATCATTCCAAAACTTGATTAATCTGAAATCATTTCTCATAATTTTTCTACGAAGCATTGTTGTTACATATTTTGAAAATTTCTGGTATTTATTTTGATTTGAATTAACTATTCAAAAATACATAAAGCAATACGGTTTAATTTATTTTTCTTATAAAGAAAATGATTATTGCTTACCTTAGATGTATATGACGGTCGGAAATTGCATTTTGAATGCTTCTTATCCATTTATTTTTTAGATCAGGGTCCTTTGGAAATCCAAACACAACAACACAAGGTCGATTTTTATAATTTTCTCGGCAATTTGGAACACAATACTTGAATGGGATCTTAGAAGAAATATTAGCAGGTGTCACCTCAGAATATGAAATAAACAAAATGTAATAAATAAAATTCAAAACACGTGTGATTTCAAGCGAGAGCAACTTGTAGAACGCAAAGGACTTTTTAAAACACAGCAAGAGCAGATGGATGTCCGTGAAAGCTTAAGGCTTTGTATTGAAGCTAAAGAAGCGGTGTTATCGCTTGTTTATGAAGCTTTGATTTTAAGTGCTGGGTGTAAATTCTTCATTGCTGAGTCTTGAAGGAATGTTGGTGTTTGTTATTCCTCGTATATTTCCACTGAATTTTTACCTGTGGAAGTGTTTTATTTTGTGTGAGGATTACAACATTTGTGAAAGCTTCGGTACTGTGTGGACTGTTATTAACGAGCTGCTGCACTGCAAAAAAAAAGTCTGTCAAATTTACAGAAAATAACTGTCAGCCAGGACGCCAGTTTATTTGCTTTTTTTTTACAGAAGTCTTCCATAAATTTTAAAGATTCTCGGTTTATTTTAGAGATATTCTCCTTATATGGAAAAAAATACGGGAGATTTCTGTAAAATATACGGAAATAAACTGGCGTTTTTTTCTATCAGTTTAACAGACGTTTTTTTTGCAGTTTGGCCGTTAGTGCCTGTGAATTTTGTACAGCTGATTGTTCGACAAAGTTCTAGAACTAATAATGTTTGTGTTCCAACCGGACCAGTGGACTCTTTACTAGAACTTTCTACATCTACTGGACTTAAGAACGACGAACACAGGAAAATAGCAGAGATTTCTGCAACAATATAATAGCTGTTTAGTTTCTATCAAAGAAATCATACGAAGGACTATTTTCTTAGAAATAATTATTAACTACGCGTAAATTTCCAAATTATGATAAATCGCCGTGGATGGCAAATACTCATGGTGTCCCATAGGTTTTACATAATTAAAAATAGTGTGAAGTTCCAAGGAACATGCAAGAACCAACGAATGTATAGCTGGGTAACATTCTATCTGATCCAACTTTTGGGTTTTGTTTGTTGAAATTATGCCTTTTTTACGAATAAGCCTTATTAGAAGCCGAATACCCCATACGATAAGCGAGCGTAGCGAGTCTATCCCCCCCAAAAAAATTCCATCGTGATTTTCTCTGCAGGTGCTGAAAAAAATTAAGCTTTCATGTTTTTAAAAACTAAGCATTTGTTTTCACTCCCAACTAAAGCTTTATCATGTAGACAGATTTTCACTGTTTTATTCCGGTTTCAAATTTATTTTTAAAATATGCTAATGCGAGCCACAAAAATATTGGAGTGGTTTTTAGCGTGGGTTGCAGCTAGATCGAGGCCTGGTTGGCTTATACGGTAATCAGGCCCTGATTGTACGTGTCATACTTTTTGAGCATAAAGCGCTTTGAAAATTAATAAATCTCGTATATTCGCGCTATGCGTAATGAATTATAGATAGATGCGAAATTTATTTAATTATCACACAGACTATGCGATTGTTTGCATTAACACTTTAATGAAGTATTTGGTGAAAAAAAATGAAAAGGAAATGACGAAATATCTCAAAGTAATTTGGTCATTACTGGAGCCGGGGGAAAGAAAATAACGTTTGCATGAAATGAGAAATAAATGATAAAAAAGGCAATTAATCAACGACATCCTGGGGGACTGATAAATATTTTTTTCTGTCTTCAAGGAAAATTCAGTCATACATTTGTGTGCATTGTTGATCGAAGAATAGAAAAGTAAGTCGCTTTAACGACTAAGTAATTCAGTTTGAAAAAGTAAAGCATAATGTGAAAAATTCTAAATGATGTATCCTTTAATCAATGAGAAGAGGTGGAATAAAATAGATGAAATATTCACAGTTAGCCATGTGCATACAAAAATGAAGCACAAATTTTCTACAGATTCTACGCTGTTTCTAATTTTACAGCAAGGCTGTAAAGTTAAAAACAGTAAGTGCTTTAACTGTAAAGTTGAAGTTTAGCAGATTCTACACTTTAGAGCAAGGCTGAAAAGTTTTGTGATTCCAGTTTGTCTGTCTGTCCGTCCGACTATTTGTCATGAATGACCCAACTTAATTTTATTTAAAACTTGTACATTTTTAACTCGGCGATCATCAAGCATGGCGACAAACTACATTGAAAGATTTATTTCTTAGACATCGAGAAGATAGAGGGTTGGTTAAAATTTTAATGAAATTAATTTCTCATTACAATGCATTCTAAATCCACTTGACTGCCGGTCAAAAGGCACAAGTTTTAAAATAAAATTAAACTGGGTCATTTATGACAAATAGTCATAAAATACCATTAACGACTTATTCTTTACACTGTCTGTATAGTTCTAAGCCAACTGTCGAGTCCCACAGTGTCCTAGTCACTAAGCTCAGTTACCGTAAGAACAAGGAATGTGAAGCAGCACCGGCTTCGTCAGTGCTTACGAGGGTGAACTCCTCTCTCTGCTGGACTGTTGTGGAACCGTATAAGCTAATGGGAGCTGCTGCACGCAAAATCTGTTCGTGGCTCCAATGATACCATGTTCAACGATACCAGGAGATGCCGATTTCAGTTGTTTGGTCTCTCATATGGAATTGGTTCAAAATGTAGGAGACCACACAAAGGGGGTCTCAACGTTGGTCTGCCTCATAGCAACCCCATAATTAAATGACCAACATCTGCGGCCCTTCGTTGTGGTCAAGCCTCAAGTAAACCGCTAGCCTGGCCATTAGAAAGAAAAAGAAAAAGTAACTGTTTAAGAATTCGCTAACTTCATAGTCAATAGCAATAGAATGGACGACTTGGCTCTTTTCGGAATCACAGAACTTTTTATGGCGAAAGTGCTGCGAGTCTTGGCATACTTTCTTACAGGAAGAAATATATTTTTGATTTTAATTACTTTTTTCTATTACAAATAATTTTTAAAAAAAACTGTATATTATAAAATACATCCAATATTTTACGAGTTATGCCTTAGAAGAAAACGTTAACCATTTGTCGTTTCAGAAAAAATTAACCCTTTGCTGCGTCACGGCGATTAAGAGAGTTTAAAAAAGAATTATTTGTGAGAAATATAAAATATATTTTGAGAACTGAAGTAAACTTTCAAAAGCCTTCAAAATGATCTCCATAAACAAATTATCATTCAAAGTATTTTAATAAAATTATTAACAGAATAATCCGTATGCAGCTCAACGATTTTGATAAGCTAGTAAATTTATTATCAATCTAGTTAGCACAGAGACAAAAAATTAACCTATTTAAAGCTAGTAAAATTGTCCATCAAATAATTAATAAAATATTGTCGTTTTCTTTTAACATAAGTTAATTGAATGCTGTCGAATATCTTAATATTGAAATCAACTTTAAGCAAAATATACTATCAATTTAATTAAAGATTTACAACAGTCTTCAAAAAATAGAAATTACCTATCTTCAGCGAGTAATAAGTTTTAAGTTTAATCTTTACCACCTATACCCTCCAAGACAAGCTAGTCTTTCAGACAGAATAATTAATCTATAACATAATACTGAAGTGTTTATAGCAAAGGTTAATTAAATCAAACTCTAAAGTTTTCTAATCAAATTAAACACGATGTGAAAATATCAAGAAAGAAAAAGAAAATAACTTATAAAACTATAAACGATAGATATACAGAAGAGTGATGCATTGCATATTTGCATTGCATATCTTTATCAATTGAAAAATATGATGTAAGTTTTATAAGGAATTCAATTAAAATTCTTTCATTTGTTCTTATGAAATGAAGCACGCATTTGGTAAACATGAACATGTGTAAAGTATGATAAAGTCTAATGTGATTTTCTACTATGTTTGATTGTTTCTTGAAATGCACATTATTTTAAAAAAAGCTTTGGTTCATAACATTTATTTATGTACAGATAAACTAGAAGGATTGTTTATTTTTATACCTCTCAGAAGAGAAAAAAAGGGCTTCTTTCCCTCTACACCACCTTCAAGCTGCAGAGTTCGTATGAAATGGGAGATATTGGCAGTTTAACAATTCATAAAATCCAGTTTGAACATATTTACTCCTAAGGTTGAAGATTTAATGTTGCACTGAAGAGCTGCTTCTTATCTTGGGTCTTAAAATGGCCCACTAATACTTAGCTCGAGCCCAGGTCCTTGGAACCATAATTTTGTTCAATTCAACAAATGATTTTTTCCGTGAATTTTTATATATTTTTAATCAAAGGGTAAAAAAAGTATGAAATATATATCTTTGATTTGGAACTTGAAGTGTGATATTTGATCCGGTAAAAGAGTAGAAATAATAGAAATTAAAATCAGTAACAACAAATCTTTTAAAATGAATCGGTTTTAGAGCAATTTCCAGAACAACTACCTTTTTTAAAACAAAATTTTAAAACTGGCAAAATTGGTTCTATATTATCATGAAGCTTAAGCGAAATTTTAAACATAGCCTCATAAAAGTTGTATCACTGTAAATGTGACCCTACTAAACTCTATAAAAGAACTTCAAATGCTATTTACATCTTTAAAGGATGAGTAAGCTGCTATAAGCATCTCTATACTTACTGCATCCTGCTTGAAATGGATAAATGCCTCTAGAAACCATAGTCCATGATATTTTGGCATTCCTTCGAATGCTCCTGTAAAAGAACTATAAATGCTACATGCAATAAATTCGGTGGGGGAGGTTGGGGGGATGACACAAAAAAGGAACATGCAAAAGAGCAACAACAACAACAACAAAAAGAACAGTAACTTCTGCCATCCCCCTTTTTTGTTTATTTTTCCTATATATTCTATGTATTTTTCTGTATTTTATTTTTTATCTACCTTCCTTCCCCCCTTCCTCTTCCCCTCCTTGGTTTCTTCCTTTTTTCTTTCTTCGTTTGGCAACGACTTCGTCGCCTGTGTTTTCTGTTTCTTTTCAGTTCCCCGTTTCTGGCTTCAGGTGAATGTTTTCCACAGAAGAAGAACAAAAGATTTTTAAAATGGCAACCTTTTCTTTAAAAGTAGTTCGAAACAGCTGTATGGCCGTTCAAGTAACCTTTATGGTGTTATTTACAAAGATTTTTATTATTTTATACCATGTTAGCTGATATGATGCAAACGTTAACGTTAGTAGTGAAACAATTTTCACGTTTCGAACATTCCACTGCGCCGACCAAGTTGTATGGTGGGTAAAGCACCGTACTCTGGTTTCTGGTTCAACTCTCGGCGGCCGGGGTTGGATTCACTACTTGGGGGGGATTGTCATGTCCGTCCCTTCATAGGGGGCGAGTTGGTCCACTTACTAGGTGCCCCATAATAAAGAGACCAATAATTCCAGCCTATTGAGGCCAAAGCCTTCAACGCAAAGGCCAGCCATTAGCGGAAAAAAAAAACATTCTACTGCGATCAAATAACTTCAATTACAAGTGGTAGGAAAATAACGCTGCCTCCCGTGCAAAGGACGTGTACCTCAACTAGTCGTGCAATATATAAGCTATATTTTGTAGCTTTACGCTAGAAAGTTAAAATGTATCTGTACATACTTTGTGATGACGCTTGTATGTACGATCGTATGCATATATGTAAATATGTGCGTAACTCACATAACCGGAAAAGAATTATCCACAGAATGTTGAAATTCTGTACTGAGGACTTTAGTAACATGTAGTTGAACACCTGCTTTTTTTAAATTGGAATCGACTAAGAAGTTTATATTGACAGGGTCACCCACAAGGCTCTCAAGATCTATGCTCAGCTTTTTATTAAAAGTGCATTGTCATTGTTCCAGCAAAGACCAAAAACTCTCCAATTTTCGCCAATCGTTGCGTCTTTCGGTAAGATATCACTCGTTTTAATGTAGAAAGTAAGTCTCATCTCAAAACACTGTACTCAGCTTTAGGGATGGACGCGAGACGAAAAATAAGCGTCTCGCGTCTCGCAAAATAGCCTAAAAGCTTGTCTCGTCTCGCAAAAATACCTATACCGTAATGTTAAAAATGTGTGTCTCGTCTCGCAAAAAAGCTGTAAATCTCTGTCTCGTCTAGCAAAAATACCTATACCGTAATGTTAAAAATGTGTGTCTCGTCTCGCAAAAAAGCTGTAAATCTCTGTCTCGCAAAAAAGTCGTCTCGCGTCCATCCCTACAGCTTGGTGATATCTCTTATATTTGGCAAGAAATATCCAAATCTTAATATTATTGAAGTATCATATCTCGTTTTCAATTCGTATCTCAACTATAGTCTGCTTTAATCCAGCTTCAATCTATTAAAAGTCCATGTTTAGTAATTGTTTGGTTAATGGCCAAAATCGCTCCAATTGTCGCCAAGCTTTGCGACTTTTCGCGAAAAATGGCCCGTTCTGGCATGGTCAAAGTTCAAAATAAAGTAAATCAAAAATGTGTATATTTTAATAGACGTATACAGCCACAGGTTTCAAAACAGAAACTCCGACAGCTCCCCAAAGAAATTGATAAATCACTTGAGGCGTGTCTTTCTTCCCTCCAACCTAGTCAACCTCCTTCAGGAAAAATTCTAAGAATGGCCGAGTTTTTCTTCCATTTTTATCTAATACACGTGAATATTTCACTCCGCAAATCGAAATTCCTCTGGTATTGATTCTATCAACGCCAACAAAACAAAACCCTATTTCAGAGGAGCGGGCGCTTTCAATCACAGCGCTTCATGCGATATGGTAGGATGTTCAAGTGAGTCATTTTCTGCTAGTTATTTTCTCTCGTCTGATAAAATACTTTCTTTTTCCTTGGTTTTAAGTTAACCATGCACGTTAAAACATTATATTGAATGAAAATATCAATTTTTCAATTTTGATGAAATATTAAAGTTACATCTTTTAGCTTTCCAAAATCGTTTAAATATTTATATCTATCTTACTTGGAACTGGAGTTACAGCTTATTTAAAAGATGCTGAAACAAGAGAATTCTACATATGTTTAAAACTTATTTTTTGCTTCTTCTCAAAGTAAAATTGTACACTTTTCGATTTAATGTAAAATATCATAATACAAAAAATTACCCATGAAATGCCTTGAAATTTTGGGTACATGTTTTACAAACAGTAATAAAGGGAATAGACTATGCTCATTATTATAAAGACTGTGTCACAATTAACTAGCGGGTTTGGAAGGCTTATAAAAAATAATATATTACCAATGCAGCAATAAACTTCACTTCACTGGAGAAAGAAACATTACAAGTTTTGTTTCACAAATTACGAGCTTCCTCGTCGTTGGATTGGTCGAGGTCCTGTCGACAACAATCTCCTTGTCGTGGCCACCTCGCTCTCCAGACATAACTCCATGCGATTTTTTTATGGGGTTATATAAAATATAGTGTGTTCGGGCACCCTATGCCTCATGATTTAAAAGATTTACGACAAAGGATCACAACCTCATTCGCTACCATTGATCGCGACATGTTAAAGCGAATGTGAGGAGGGAAGCACTTGATTTTAGACTTAATATCTGCTATATCACGAGAGGTTCACATATTGAACATTTATGAAACAAAACAGATCTTGCAACATTTCTTGCAACATTCCAATAAAGTTAACTTTTGCTCTATTGGTAATATATATATTTTTATAAGCCTTCCAAAACCGGGATGGAATTGTGACACATCTGACATTTTATATTAAAAATTTTATATTTTATAATGGCTTATATTTTGACTAGTGAAGAATTTTCAGAAATATTTGCAGAGGGTGGCAAATTGTTAGACTCGAAATATTTTTAGCAAGTAAATTCATTTTACTCAAACTTTTCAAAAAATCTTATACTTAAATCCATTTTACTGAACCTTTTCCGCTACCAAGAACTTTTCTCTACATTTTGTAAGTTGGTAACTCATAAACGAATTAATAATTTGGAAAGGTTCACATATTGAACATTTATGAAACAAAACAGAACTTGCAACATTTCTTTATCCAATAAAGTCAACTTTGTTGCTCTATTGCTAATATGTATTTTTTTTATAAGCCTTCCAAAACCGGGATGGAACTGTGACACACCTGACATTTTATATTAAAAATTTTATATTTTATAATGGCTTATATTTTGACTAGTGAAGAATTTTGAGAAATATTTACAGAAGGAGGAAAATTATTAGACTCGAAATATTTTTAAAAAGTAAATTGAACTTTTCAAAAAATTTTATACTTTTAATCCATTTTACTGAACCTTTTCCGCTACCAAGAACTTTTCTCTACATTTTGTAAGTTGGTAACGCATAAACGAGTTAATAATTTGGAAATGGCAACATTGTATAAGGATGCAATTTTTTAACACTTTTAAACAAGGTTGAAAGTGTGTATGATTTCGGTTTGCCTGTCTGTCAGTCTGTATATCCGTGCTCTAACTCCTGTAAATATGCACCGATTTCTACGAACCTGTACCCTATTGAAAATGGTCTATGTAGCATTCATAGTTTTTCTACAGGAGCACTCAAAATATTCCCAATGCGCTCTATGGGAAGTTATTCTTTGAAGCGTATCATCCTACTTTATAGTTACGCTGATACCTGACTCCAAGATAAAACTCATTTTCGCTATTACTGCGAAAAGATTACAAAGTTAACACAAAAAGCCCAGCAACATCTACACCATTTGTGCGGTTCGCTTGAAATTTTCAATAATTATGTATAAAAATAAAGAAAATAATTGGGATTCCAATACGTTTTTAAAATAGTTTTTCCAGATTACACAGTTTATTATTATTTCTTTTCACAAATAAATCGTCTGCACGGATATTTGAATGGCTATTTACATAAAGCGAAATCTTTCGATTGCGAAAAGTTTCCGCACGTTTCCAGAAGAGCATGAAATTCGATTTGGGTATATAATAAAAATTCATTATGAACTTATTTATTTTAGGTGGGTGAAAATTAAATATATTGAATACAGACATATTTTCGGCAAATGTTTTTTTCTAGCGTCCATTGTAATTGCCTCCACAACGGGCTTTGACTTCTAGTATATAATAAAAATTGAATATGGAGTTAATTATTTTAGGTGGACGAACATTAAACATATTAAGTGTAGACATGCTTTCGTCAAATGTTTTTTCTAGGGCCCGCTGTAATTGCCTCCACAAGGGGCAGTTACTTCTAGTTTTTTTTTTTTTTTTTTTTTTTTTTTTTCATTTGCTGAGAGCGACTTGAAATCACAAAAGACTGTAACTTATATTTTTAATGAAAAATATACCTTTAATTCAAGGTGAGATTCATTGTTTGTCTATTTCTAAATTAGTATTAATAGAAATAAAATATTTATTATTTTTTTATGCCTGTTTTTGGACTTTTATTGTCCTAACATCAAGTATCGTAAATTTTAGCCATGAGAAACACTTCAGATAATTCTGATAAGAAACAGTCAGAGATAAGAACACTTTTGAGACATACCAATATGTTTCAAGGGAAAACAACGGAACTAGAAAGCGTTTCGCAGTCTACAGTTCGAAATTTAAAGAAAGTGCCAGATGAGAACAAGTCATTATTACCAAAACGTAGGGGTAAATGTGTAAGAAAACATCTCAAAACTTCTCGAACTGTGTGGTAAATTAGGCCTATAATTACACAGAATCGTAGAAAGCCTCAGAAAATTATAAAAGGCTTGTTAGATGACTCCGGAAAAAGATTATCTGACAGAACGTTACGACGAAGTTTGAAACAACTGAATTTCAATTGCTGTCGACCTCTCAAAAAGCCTAAATTGACTGAGATGTTTACTAAACCACTAGCACTTTCCAAAATGCATGAACATAGGAGTGTAAAAGACTGGGAGAAGCTAGAGCTGTCATATGAAATGATTCTTTTTTTTCCGATTATGATAGAAATTTTGTTACCTGCTTACATAATACGATTAATATTTTAGATTTGTTTCTCTGACGACTCGTTTATTCAGATACTTAAGCACAATTCTCAGTTTGTTCGTCGCTGGCCTCATGAAAACTATGATGAAAGCTGCGTACTTGCAAAAATGTTAAAAATCCTCTTTCCGGGGCGTAATTAGCTCAGAAGGGAATGATCCACAACATGTCTTTGAAGCCCTTTGATTCAAGATTAGTGTCTATGAGTTTTAAAATTAGACTACTTCCGCAAATGAAGGAATAATTTAGAGAATAATGATATATATATATATATATATAACTAACAAGTAAAACACAAAACATACTACAAATAAGACATATCTCTCATAAAAATAACAGCTATTAGCAAGAATTAGAAACCAGATTTTGAATCCAAATAAAGTGCAAGAATTATTGTGATAATATAATGTAACGGAAATTATAACCACTGTCACCATCGTCAGGGGCCACAAACAGTGGATTATAATTTACAGCAAACCAAATAGTAGGGTTTCGGTTGTGTGGCATATCAGAAGAGATATTAACTCCACACATCTGGGCCCTAAACTACTATATAAAGGAAAGAAGAAATCAAAAATATAACAAAAATTAGAAAGATAATTTTACATACCAGACCTTGAGCACATGGAAATTTTATTCGAACAATTTGTATGTGTTGCCAATGCTAAGAATTGTAAAAAGTGAAAAATGGTGTTGCCACTAAATAAAAGTGTAAAAGTGGAAAGAAGAAAGTATAGGAGTTGCCAAATACTAAAAGGTAATATTATTAAATTTTAAGATTATTCAGGTATATTAATATTATAAATATATATTGAATAATAATAAATTTAAAAGATTGAATAAAATAAATAGTATAGCAAAATTAAATATAACATATTGTTTAAAAAATATAATGATTATTATTATTGACAAAGTATGTATAATAAGTTATTGTATGACAGAAGATTAATCTAGTAAATAAGAAAAAAATAATGTTTAGGACAGAATAATCACAATATAGGAACCCCGTTTTTTTTTTTTTTTAATTCCTCCAGATATATATATGAATGCATATACACATCCAAATTGTTTTTAAACATATTACTTCTTTTTTTTTAATGAGAAAAACTTCCTCCGCCCGACCCAACCATCCAATTGCAACCTTAAAACCAAAACCCCACCCAACCTCCAGTAAATTAACAAAGACATTAGACACATCATTATCAAGAATTGTATATAATAGATTTTAGGAACTTAGTGGGATAGTTGTATTGTCTAGCTGACAGAAATAGAGATTTAAAATTGGAGACTTTGAAATCATCAGAACATAGAAACTTGATTCTACAGCAGTGATTATAGATGATATTGCGAAATACAGATTTATGTAAGCAGGAGGAAAAATGAGTAAAGCTATTTACTTTAAAGCTAAAATCTTTACGCTTATCATATATATTGAAACTAAGGCTATTTCTAGGAGTGATGGAGATACTTAGATCTAGAAAACTAACAGAATTGTTAAGCATATCATTTTTAATTAATTCCAGAGCAGATGGATATTTTATGGGGAAGATAATGTTATTATTATTAGTAGTGTTTACAAGTAAGATATCATCTATATATCGTTTAAGAATGATGTGTGTATTAGTATATTCTTTTTCATAGTAATATAAGTAAAAATCTGCAAGGTAACTAGATGCTGAACCACCTTGTGGTATACCATGATTTTGTAGATATATTTTATTGTTCAAATTATGTTTTGCGGAAGTGTTAATTTATCAAGTTTTTTCCCCCATATTTCTCTGGCTAAATATAACTTCCAATATTAAAAAAAAGTTTTTATTTTATACTTTTCCTTATTTTTAAGTCATAAATAATAATAAAATGTATCTCTGAAGTTAAAAATTTTTTAAATTCAGAAAAAAAAGCCTTCGAACGTGTACGGTTACCTTAAATTGTAAAATATTTTTCTTCTACTTTTATTTTAGTGGGTCCTTTCCTTGTCTGTGATACAGAATCTGATTTCAAACGGATCTTCGCTTGATAAAGAGATCTTCGCTTGATAAAGAGACACAAAGACACAATAAGGCCACGACACAGAATGTAGTGTAAAACTCTTTATCACAAAACAAAAGTGTACAATGTATGACTAATTTTTCAATGGTTTGATACTTAAATAAATACAAATTTTTAATGTAAAATAAAACTAAAAATCGTGTTAGATGATCTTCTGAAAAAAGAGTAGAATTTGGCAGCTATGGCAATGAAGAAGGCACATGTGTCGTGCTAGAGGGATCAAGCAGAGCGCCACCTATCGATTTCCGCCCATGCTGTCCTGTGTAATTATGTTTCCTAACGATGTTGTTAACCCCCAACCCCCACCCACTTCAAGTTGATACTCGAAGTTCGAGGATACATGGTACTTTTGACCAGAAATATACAGAATTTTATTTTTAATTAAAGTATAAATATCTCGTTGTTTTGTAACATTTCCCTTAAAATTAGAAAGTGATGATTCTTGTAAAGCTGAATTGAGTTGGCAAATTACTAGGAACAGTCTTATATTTTTGCAATTAGTTCGGGTGCACTTGATTGCAATTTGGAAGTGCTATAAAGTGTGAATCTACAATATCACGAACATGTCCACACTTCAAATATTAAGGCATTGACAAAATTTCAGTGCTGGTTTTGATGTTTTAAAGCCTTTTGTTTATACAAGAGCTGCAGAAGGATAAAGACGCCGTGACAACGTAACCTGATGTACGTGACAAGAGCTATTTAGTACTAAAATATTTTACATTAACCTTTTACAGACCGTATTTAGATCCAGGCATGATTATAATTAGATTTTTGTATATTCTGTCTTCTAATGCGTTAATTAAGGGATATTAGTAGTTTAAATGAGAGGAAAAATTGTAATACTATTTTCACTGCATTGTTCCCAATCGGGAGCATGGGTCATTTCTGGTAATATTTTTACATTGTTTTAAAAAACGGTATATACTGATTCGTAGTTTAAATAATAAGTGAAATATTAAGAATAAGCGAAAGATCTATTTTTGAATTTAAGTAAAGAAATGAACTCTATCTTTGAAGGGGTTGGGGGCTGTGGTAAGATAAGTTCTGTAAAAATTTATGAAAATGGCTGTTTCCATGATTTTTTTGTTCCAGTTTCCCTCTCATGATAGTAATGCAACATCTGTTTTAAAAAAGCATCTTTTAACTATGCCTGGTAATTTTTTCAAGTGAATATTGATAAAATTTTATTTTTCAATCATTTTTTAATTTGATGATTCCAATTTTGAACATTGGAATCTAAAAAGTTAGTATTTATTGAATACTTCTGGATTGAACGTTAATTTTCACATTTACAAAAATATGGAAATACAAAGTTTCCTTAGGCGTATAGAAGGGAAATAAAATGTCAGCAAATACTGACTGACATTCTTCTACCCCTATTTTTTATATGTACTTTAATTTAATATTAGGTGTATCGGAAAGTGAAGCTAATAATACGAAATTTGGCATATAGGTATGAGAGTCTTTTAGCGTAGGTGCTAGATTAGAGAGCATTTTCGAAAATTCATATCGGTGATAGGAAGCCTTAATGCTCTTTTCACATACTCTGCATGATCTCAAAGAAGAAAAGCTATCCACAAAATTCTTGCTGTAAAATACAACACTCACAAACACCTAAAAATTGATTTCAGAACATTACGAATACGCCACCAGGGAAGGTAGACATGGAAGTGTCATTTTTCCTGATAGAATAAAAATATTTTCTATAAAATTTTTTTGCTTTAAAATTTAACAAATATAAGTCCTATGATTAGGCACAGCATGTTTGTAATTCAAAACTTCTTGAAAATTTACTTTTTTCAATGCCAAGTTAAAAAAGGACAAACTACCTGTACACCTTATTTCAGCTGAAACCTGTACAGTAAAATTTTTAGCTGAAAATAAGGAATGGATGCACAATAAATAAATCTGAAATCATTTAGCTTACACTGTTAATAAAAGTAGTTAAACTTTCACCGTAATATGGTGCTGAATCAGCTGCAACGTTTCTATAGAGAAACGTTGAATTATGGTTTGGTGCTTTAACTAATCCATGGAACCAAATCATGGTGAAACGCTTCTCAAAAGAAAAGATGCAGCAAATTTAGCACCATGTATCTTGAAACGTTGAACTTCTTCTATTAACGGTGTGTTCACCCTGAGCTTTTCTATTTTTCGTTACTAGATTACAGAAATATGCTTCTGCGACTGTCCCTTACAATTTGGTAGCCCACTGTAATATCGTTGGTTGGAATATATTCATATACAATGTCGGCTAAATTATTGGACTCATTTTACGAAAACCATGTTTATTTCTTTTAATAAATACTATTTTGACTAAACTTATTTGATGACTATGACTTTGCCATGACTTTTTTTCACTGAAGCTAAATGATTTCTTCAATATGATTACGATTATCAAAATATCGTTTTCTTAAAACTTTCCAACAAAGCTGAGAAGTGTTTATTACTTCGGCTTGTCTGTGTGTCCATTTGTGGTTAAACTGCCTTAAATATGGATACAATTTTACGAATTCTTGTGTATTATTTCTATGTGTTGTTCCGTGTACCCAAATGAAAATTATATGTGAGGAATTTATAATTGTTTTATACGCAGTCACTCTTTAAGGCACATTTTATATACAGGGTGTCCAGTGCTAACGGTGCCCAATGGCTATTTCCTAAACCGTTAGTCAGAGGCACAATGCAACAATGCTCAAAATTGTATAATCTATTATATCAGAAACAATCGAAGACGATAATTAAATTCCTATAAAAAATTACGAAACATAATTTTTATACGGTCCCCCGGTCCTATCTGTTATACTCGTATTTAGAAAATTTTTCTTTATACCATTTCATGCACAATAAAATTTTTTAAAAAATCGCCCTTCTACGACCACAATTCACCGAGTTACGAAGCAGCAGACATTTTGACTTACGTCACTTTTTCACATTTAAAAATGTCCCGTTACGGTAGACCATTAAGGGATCATATAAATACTGAAATTTTAAATTATAGGTTACAATTTTATTTTCAGGCATAATGCGGAAAAAGATGCAAAACCAATTTTAGACTTCTAATCTTTAAGCAAAGGCTTATAGTCAGGCTTTATAAAAATCTATCCGGGATCAGACTTACTATGTCGTATATATGTGTAGCATACAGATGTGTAACACCGAGTATGCTACGCAAAGTACAGGAAGAGTTTTCTATAGGGTGCACATTTGCATTGCAGCCTCAAGAAAGCTATACTTTGAGCAAATGCTAAGCTAACAGGATTTGTAATATTATTTTAAAATTCTAAAATGCATATATTCGTACTTTCAGATGTTTCATTTTCTAGTTTAATGTTTAATGAAGTGTTTTATTCTCTTGTTTTTGTATTTTAAGTTAATTAACACCATTTCATTTAAAATACTCTTTCAAAAATTCTATTTTCAGTATAAGCTATAGTTTATATTAATTTATTAGATACACATAGTTAAACGTTAATCTTCTTTATTGCAATCTACAATCGTAAAATAGTTGATGACACTGCTAGTAAATATTACAAAGCTCAAAACCATATACATCAATTTTTCTCAAATTCATTTTGTATATAATCCCTATTTCGCATCTCGGAAAGGGCTCTAACTTTAAACAGCTATAAGTCGGGGAATTTGGTCTTAGCAGGACAAATTATTTTTATTGCGCGTGAAATTGTATAAGAAATTTTTTTCTAAATATAACTAATTAACAGGACCGGTTATATTTAGAAAAAAATATACATGTGTGTTAACAATATAAAAATTTAAATTTCGTAATTTTTATAGGAATTTATTGACTTCGATTGTTTCTGATTTAATAGATTATTTAATTTAAAGCATTTCTGCAATCAGAACTATGCGTCTCTGACTAACATTTTAGGAAATAGCCATTGGGCACCGTTAGCACTGGAAAAGCTTTGTATTCGTTAATTTCACGTTATTAAAGTTTACAAAATAAGGTTCTGCATTGAAAATTGCATATGTAGAATTTATAGTTCTACTACAGGACCACTCAAAGGAATTCCATTGCTTTACTGTCAACGGCAGTTTAGAGGCATTCATCCATTTCAAGCACAGTATGATATGTACTGTATTTAAACGTTTAGAATAGCTTGCGGTTCATTTAAATAATGATGTTTAAAGACTACCGTTTAACATTCTTTTACAGAGTCTGGAAAAATTATATTAATGGTGCTATGCAGTTTTAGAGGTTATCCCCTAAACTCGGGATACATCATCAAACCCGGCTCAAAAAAGACTTGTGTTTTATAATCGGTGCTTTGGGTATGATTTACTTTTCTTGTTTAAATAAAAAATTTACGTAGGAAAGTTTTTTATAGGCAACGCGATTTTCATGATGAAATTACCGGCTTTAACAATATTAAGATAGTTATTAGAGTAAGTGTCGTGTATAACTAAAGCGGCGATGTTTTAGATTGGCAAGAGTGGCGGTGTTAAAATAAGAATGAACTTTTTTCTTGTACCCTAAAACACACCATCAGAATCGAAATCTATCTTAAAATCGCCTACTAAAATTGTTTTACGATCTACGGAATGTGCCAAGTACATTCCGACTGTACTTCACCATTTTCAATACTTTTACGTTTGCCAGTTTCTAGCCAAATTTGGGAAGACATCGCCAAGCTTGGCTCGGTTTTGAAGATTTCTTTTTGGCGAAAAACTTATCTATCAATTATCAAAAAATTCAAACCTTGTCCGACTTTGAACATTTTATCCCCCCCCCCTCCACGTTATCCGGCAAAAATATTTGAAATATGCCTTGGCGTGACATATCGTGCCGACGCTAAAAAACATGTTCGATTTTAATAGCACTGTAGTGCTAAAAAATAGATACGTAATTCTACGTTAATAAAATGAACGTGAATAAAGCTGAATAATAATATGGTAAGAAAAATAAACTGAAAGAGTACTTTTAATTTTTCTGAAAGTTAAATGATTCAGTGAAATATCAGAAAATTTACTCTTAAATAGCTTAATAAAGATTTTTAAATTCACGCAGCAAAAGAAATTCAAAATTTAGGTTACCAAATGACTCGATCTAAGTCATATAATGCCTGTAAAAATCTCCCCTTACTTAATAGATAATTTTATGAACTATGTGCCTAACATTAATGCCATTTCTTCAAGTGCTCCTTATAGGTGACTGACCCGACATGCCAAGTACACTTTCTTGGTTTAATCCACTTCTAGCTGTTCATATTCCTTAGACATCCACTTGAGATAAAGTCATCTTGTGTGGAATCTCTAGAGAATAAAACATCATAGGCTGTCATGATGTTGCATTAGATATCGAAAAGTCAAGGAGGGGAAAAAATTCGAGGGCGGCCTTTTGATTAATCATCCCGCACATGTACAATCGATAAAGTACTTTTTCAACGAAACTCACAGATTTGGACGGAAATAATATGTATTGTTCGGCACGTTTTCGTCGTAGTGTAGATACACTTAAATCTATGTAACTAGAAGTTAAAGCCCGTTGCGGAGACCATTACAATGGACGCTAGATAAAACATTTGACAAAAAATATGTGTACACTCAATATATTTAAACCACGTGCACTTAAAATAAATAACTTTATATACATCAATTTTTATTATATGCCGAAATCGAAATACCTTCTCTTCTGGAAACATGCACAAAATTTTTGCATTTGTTTTGTGTGAACAGCAGCTCTTATAACAAAGCTTCTTGCAGCGATAATCATTTCATTTGTGAAAAAATAAATAAACTATGTAATCTGAACAAACTATTTTAAACGAATTGGAACCGCAATTTTCCCTTCAAAGCCTAACGACCGTGAGGACGCTGGTGTCAACTGCAATAGCTAATTTTGTCATGGCGAATGATTAATTTTTGACTCTTGGAAATAAAATGGAGCTGAAACTGGGGAAAAATATCTTGAGGGAACGGTTGGATTTCCAGATTTTTTAAGTAGGGTAGATTGTTTATCTTTTGATCCTAATTATGAAAAATTTCAAACGGATCCTACAAACGGTGTAGATTTTATTAAGTTTTTAGACGATAACTTTATAATCTGTTCCGATATATATATATATATGTATGTGTGTGAAATGTTAATAAATACTTGTGAATATAAAAATCTGATACACGGCTCCTAAAAAATAGAGCCTCTGTGCATAAACTTAAGACTGGACAAATGTGGTAAAAGTGATCAAAAAATTAACTTTGAATTTCGAGATAAGTAACAGTTAAGCTTGTTAATTTTCACTAAGAAATTATAATAACATGTTCCTCAAACGGTGAGCGTAAAAAACACCACTGGAAAAAGAGCCCACGGAAAAAGTACCACCAGGAAAACTAGGTCACGATCTAGGGTCCCCAAAAGTTTAGGGGGAAATTGTCGAAATATTTTAAGACAGAGTACTATTTTACATTTGTATTCTATTTTTGTTACTGTTTGAACTATTAAGTATTAATATATATATATATATATATATATATATATATATATATATATATATATGTGTGTGTGTGTGTGTGTAATATATTAGGTATGTATATTAATACCTAATATATTATATTAGTACTTAATATATATATTAGGTATTAATATATATATATATATATATATATAATATAAATACAAAACCACCGCACTCTTTCTCAAATTACATTCGTCCAAATTTAATAAACAAAATTAATTTTGTGCTTCGCAAACGCAGAATTTGAATTTTGAAGATTTCTACCTCCATCAGCGTACCAAATGCAGGTTTTGAACACCTCTAGTTTGCCTCAACCCCCTTGAGGTGCCCATTTACTATTCTTCCAATAGATAATCATTTTCTTCTTGTTGTTGTTCTTTTGAGAAGGCCTAGAAGGTCAAATTTCATAGGGTGATGTAGACCAACACCTTCCACCACTTAATTACAGGAACTTGGACCTAACATCAATTTAAATAGCATCACATTTACTCACGGGATTCCATCTCGGGTGGGGGAGGGGCAGGTGGGTGCTTGACTCCCCTTCTTTGCGAATGCAGGATCCCTTATTAAAGCACATCAAAATTAATTTATGTCCAATATTTTAAAAAACAGGTGGGGGGGGGCACCTTTTTTTTTTAACTCCGTTCTCTTATAAATGCATTTCAATTTACAAAATAAGTCAATCTTTTACAATTTATATTTTTTTCTTTTATATTTTTTTTCTACATTCTCCTTAAACTACTATAGTGTAAAATTTCTGATAAACTACTATTTTTTCTGATATTCGTTTAGATAACTGGCTGTTTTAACGGTTAAAGTAGAAGGTGAATCGATCCTTTAATTAGACTTCAATACACAATGCTATGCAATGATAATGCGCCTGAAGTTTCTTTGGAAATTACATAAAATAAGAGCTCTAAAAGGAAATTTAGTTTAAAACTGATTAAGTACCATGAAATCCAGTATATAATATTATCAGTTAGAGAATGAGGCTGATAATACGTTTGTAATTTACTGAGGGGTAAGTCGAAATACATTGCTGGAGCTTTGAATGCCAGCTAAATTAATTGGGAAGATGCAATTAAATGCAACTAAGAAACCGTTATTGCTACAAAAAAATTAAGCGTAGCAAAATTCATTTTGGAGTGCTTACAGAATTTATATTATGCAGTTCTAAATCAATGTTGAATTGTATTAGAGGGTCTCTCGCCATTAATTGAATTGTATCGTTACTAACAGCAGCAGTTGCACCTATGAACAAGCGACTTTATCATTGCCGTTTTCGCAATTTACTGTTAGGTTAATCATCCCACCTAATTGCTGAATTTACAATGTACGAGATTTTAAACAATAAAATAAGAAGCTTATACAGTAAGCAGTGTCATCATTTTAACAATCCTTTACGGCAACGTTTGTTATTATTTTTTATATTGCAGGTACACTGGTGAAAGAAATTAAGAGAATTTGCAGACTTAGTCGATTATCTCTAGAACTACTGGACCGATTTTAATGAAATTTGATATGTACATATACATTGAGAAAATACAGAACAAATAACCATTCAATAATTGTAATACACACGCTTTATCGTGTGTAACCCACATTGGAGTTGGAAGGTATGAAACAGCGGTTGCAGAATAAATAAGATGGGCTAATAGATGGGTTAATATGGGGTATGGTCCCCTCTTACAGATATACAGGTCTCGCAGCGTGATTTCATACTTGAAATAAGGCAGTTTATTATTTCCTGCGGCAATTGGTCCCACTCGATCAGCAACGCTATTTTCAGCTATTTAGGGTTGGACGATTTAGGGATGCTAACGCTATTTAGGGATGGACGCGAGACGAAAAATAAGCGTCTCGCGTCTCGCAAAATAGCCTAAAAGCTTGTCTCGTCTCGCAAAAATCCCTATATCGTAATGTTAAAAATGTGTGCCTCGTCTCGCAAAAAAGCTGTAAATCTCTGTCTCGTCTCGCAAAAAAGTCGTCTTGCGTCCATCCCTAAATGTATTTAACTGGCGTCTCCTCTCTGAGAATTAATTTATTTTGATTCCCGTTCGCACGGGTATATTCAGTAATATTGCTGCAGTTACAAAGTCGCCTTATCTTTCACCTCTTGGATTCCCCGTTCTGAAATTTCAGGAAACTAAATCGAAAATAATGATCCTCCTAGTTCGAAATTAATGAGCCCCATTCGTTCCGTTGTCGAGACATTTAGTTTCCGCCCTATGCTTTGCACAATTACAACTTTTACTTATGTCGAATGTTGATTTTATTTTAGAAAATCATATTTAGGTACTAACGTGCATTCACCAATCATCAGATGATTTTGAGTGATTGTGGCCAAGATTGGGAAAAGCTTGTCAGACATGTTCTGCTAGCAATTTTCGTAGACCTTCGCTGTGTTAGCAGGGCTACAACATTTTACAATTTTAAAATTTTTCATGCATTTTTCTTTTCAAGCAATTTTTTCCTTTCTGTAAATACACACATTTTTATTATTGATTTTGTGTAGACTTTTTGCATTGAATATTTGTGTATTTTCATGGTCACAAGTATGTTTTAAATATTTGAATAGTGCATTATGTCTTACGTTGAAATTTATGTGTATTTTTATTGTGTTTTCATGTTACTTTTATGTAAAGAAAGTGTTCACATGCTATATGGATTGGTCATTTTTAAATGTAGTTTTCACTGCATACGTTTATTCAAAAAGTTTTTATTTTTAATAACCAAGCCAGACCTTTTTGAATTTTTATGTATATCGTAACTGTAATGTGTCCACATTTCTTTTTTCTTCAAACATAAGTCATAATGTACTATACATGATGCTTTATATTTTTCAAAAGCCTAATACACATTAAGTTAGTGGTACTATGCAGCATTTTCGAAATGTCATAAGTGACTGGTAAATATGAACATATTTATAAAAATAAGGACTGCACTAGTGAGCTGTGCCACATCTTTAAGACAAGTTGCTCTTTCCGTTTCTCTTTCATGTCGGCATGTAAAAAAATAAGAAAAGCCACGTGTCATATTTTTAATTTTATGACGTATTTTTGATTGTATTTTTGCTAGTTGAATTTTTTGTATTTTGGGGGTTGGTGGTTGGACTTTTATATTATAGGCTCTCTGTCTGTCTCTCTCTCTCTCTATATATATATATATATTGTGGCCTCTTTGGGGGGATACATGTGATGCAGTTAATCACAGATTTATAGTTACTGTTGATTTTCCTTTACCTATTCTATATTTAATACTCTTTGCCATTTTTAAAGCCGAACCTCTATCCGTAACGCTATTTAACTGTTTCTTAAATCACTTTGGTTTTAACTTCTGCGATGTATTTAACAGGCTTCTATTGACCGAGAATTAACTTATTTTGATTCCCGTTCTCACGGGGTTTCAATAATATTGCTGTGGTTAGAAAGCCAATAATATTGCTGTGGTTATGTTTCACCTCTTGGTGAAACACATAATTAAAGTATGGTAATCATACATAACGCCTAACGATTCCTTTCATTTTTCAATCTGGCGATTAATTTGGCGACCGTTCCTTCTAGCGATCTGATCTATCGCCAGGTTGGCCTTCTGGTTCTCGGAGCTTTTTCACACTCACTTAATCCTTTGGTCTCTGCCCAAGAGATCACGCTTGTCGTCGCTATTTTGCCAGTCACCACAGTACGGCCTGTAGTTTTCCATCATTGAAAATGTCAATAAAATATTGTCACATAACAGTTCGTCGGCATCAAGTTCCTGGGTATTACATACTACTACGCTGTACTGCAGCATAAACGAAGTACGGCTATCTCAAGTGCGAAATATCTCTCACCGGAATCTTTACCCTAAGTTGCTACACTTTTTCCCTCTTTGAATTTGCATGCCTGTTTTACTTACTTGTCCCCGATTTTTTCTTGAATTGTAACTCCACAAAGTAATTCTAACTCATTTTCTTCTTTACTTCAAATCATCACTTTTGCAAGGAGGTTAAAGTTAAATTTTCCCTATAAATAGGTCTCTGCAGCTAAAATGGGTGAACTAATTGTAACCGAATTTGGTATTGTGACTATACAAGACCTGCGATCGAGCCGCACAGCCAGCTGCGTCAAAAGAGGGTCTCTAGATCTGTGGCACGCGATGAACGTTTCGATCGTCCGCTATCTTGATGGTCGTTAAGTCGAGCGATGGCAACGGCTGCCCTTTTTTCAGCATTTGGGAATCTATCCAGCTTTTCTCGCATTCTTCCATTTTTCAGCAGATGTCAGTGCTTTTAAAAATAATCGTGACCAATGTTTTACGGGAAGTGACGTGCTAAAATGGAAAGGATTCTCGTGGAGCTCTGTCACCCGCAACTATTTTTATAGAAATCAAGTCTATTCTTTGTGACTGGCAACAGTCAAAACGTCAGAGTCAACAGTCAACAGTCAGAACGTTGGTGTTCTCAGAGCGGGAAAACTGCGCGTTAAAGGGTTAATTGAACGCGTCTTGTGTGCAATCCATATGCCAAATTTGGTGGCAATCTGCTGACCCGTACTGGAGGTACAAGACTATTAAAGGGGAGTTTAGTTATAACCATTCTGTATATATGTATATAATGTGAAAAAATTTAGAATTTTTACTTTCATTTCGGTTTAATAATTCCGCACAATAAACTTAACCTTAATACTTTCTGAAATTCTAAACGCCATAGCATTATACTGTATACTAGACTCGTGGAGATATCCTCTACACAGTGATTTATTCACCAACGTTACTAAACTTAATATTCTGGGCATTGCACCTTTCATCCCAAAAATAATGTTCGAACATTCTGAAATGATCGAAATATCCAAGTTACCAGATTCTCTTCTCCAAGTTTAATAGCAATTACGCGAATCGGACGCGCATTTCGCTGGAAATATTTCACCGGAGAAGAACCCGGTTTTCAATTTGTTTAATTGCTTCTACGCTTTGACAAGGCACAAATTATGAAGCCTCGATATTTCTTGATTCGGAAAGTTTCTCAGAAATATGCAGAAATCGGTCATTTTCCAAACTCCTTATTACTGATGTAAGTTAAGTATGTTGTGAAGAATTGCTTTTACTTTACCTATTAAAATAATACATTCAGATACCACATTGTTCTTTATACCATGTTTTCAGATATGTTATTACGGGATTGCGTTAGTTACACCGGAGAGAAAAGGGCGAGTTGCACCTTTTCTCCCTTCGCCCGGTGCATTTCCCCCAGTGCCGATTTATGAATTTAATCCACGGGGGAGTTGCACCCGCGAAATGGAGGGGAGGGGGGGGGCAATCATACGGGAACCCTGCGGTTTCGCAAAGGGACTGCGGTATCCTATTTTCGAGGGGCGCCCTACCGCGATGGCCGAACCCAGTGATGTTTTTTTGTGTCTTGCAAAGGGCCAGCGGCAGCATATTTTCGAAGGAGGACAAGATAAGGTTTCAGGTGCAACTTGCCCCTCGATTTGATTTATAGCTGTTGGTGCGGGTGCAACTGTCTAGGCCGTTATTACAATAAATCAGTTTTCTAAAGTTGTTCATGTAAGATATTTACTAAAAAGGTTTTCACTGTTGTTACTTTTTATAAGCTCTTCATTTATAATTTTAAATTGTTCGATTGCTATATAGCAGTCTACTAAACTTCTTCGGTTCCCGGGAATTCGTTGTTGGAGTGACAGCGCTATACTTTGAAAATTCTTAAATATCTCGAAAATTAATTGAATATTTGCCACCAATGGGAACTTTTCAGGTAATTCTTTGGAGATTGACTCATGCACATAATTGATAATCATTTCCCAATATGGTTATCATTAAAATAGTTCTCCATAGATTCTTATTCATAATCTTTTGCAGTTTGTTGAACTTAGCACCGCCAAATATTTCAAGCCACCCTGCAGGCAAATATCCAAGCTGTGACCAAATTATTTCACCATAACGAAAAATTATTTCCTTTGTAAAGCAATAGGGTTAGCAATTTCTTTCCAAATATAGAAGATATCGTTAGGCTAGGATCAGTTTTGGAACTTATATTTCCGGTAACTTTCAACGTACGGCTGCTGTTTGCAAACCTGCAAAGCCTGTCTCAAACTTACGCTACGACTCCCAAGGCAAAGCAAGTATAATAAAAGTTTACAAAATCTACTATTGTCAACAGTCGTCAAGAGGCTGCTGGATAGCTTTAACCCTTTGAGGCGCAACCCTTTCCCAATGCTGAAAAAAGGGCAGCCGTTGCCATCGCTCGACAGCACAGCCAGCTAGGGATGGACGCGAGACAAAAAATAAGCGTCTCGCGTCTCGCAAAATAGCCTAAAAGCTTGTCTCGTCTCGCAAAAATCCCTATATCGTAATGTTAAAAATGTGTGTCTCGTCTCGCAAAAAAGCTGTAAATTTCTGTCTCGTCTCGCAAAAAAGTCGTCTCGCGTCCATCCCTACAGCCAGCTGCGTCAAAAAAAGGGTCTCTAGATCTGTGGCACGCTATGAACGTTTCGATCGTCCGCCATCTTGCTGGTAGTTAAGTCGAGCGATGGCAACGGCTACCCTTCTTCAGCATTGGGCTATCTATCCAGCTTTTCTCGCATTCTTCCATTTTTCAGCAGATGTCAGTGCTGTTAAAAATAATCGTGACATTTTTTGACGGGAAATGACGTGCTAAAACGTAATGGATTCTCGTGGAGCTATGTCACCCTCCACTATTTTTATAGAAATTAAATCTATTCTTCGTGACTGGCAACTGTCAAAACGTCAGAGTTTGGTGCTCCCAGAGCGGGAACACTGCGCGTTAAAGGGTTAAAAACAAACAAGTTACGCTGATGATCGAAAATTTTCAGAATTCTTCTACGCAAATGACATAAGGTGATGCACTCGTACAATCATTGTGCTGTCCGTTTAAAAACTAGACTCGGACTAACTTTCGTCTTGAGGGTTAAAAAACAGACATTTTCAAAGAAAAGGAGCGGTTTCATTGGTGTTTTTCAATGGCAGTAGTAAGGAAACACTGCAGAAAAATGCTCCTGACAAAGGAAATGGGCTTGAATTGAAAAGGGGATGAGATTTTGAGTCCAGCTCACCTCGGTAAATTGCTAGAAAGGAAATGTTCTGCATTTTTATTACCACGGAAAGAAAAAGTAAGGTGGAATAAAACCTTTATCCAAGGAAAAAAAGTGTAGAATTCGCCTTGTACAGTAGGCATATGTGTCATTCATTTTCAAAATGTAGCTCTAAGTACTGCAATTTTCTTAAAAACTTTACTGACTCTTTCAAAACTCGTATTAAAGTCCAATCATTTTTGAAAATGCATGATGCATTTTATGAAGAGAAATTCTGAAGATTTTCGAGGTAAATGTTGGATGAAAAAGATGTTCAAAAGTTGCATCCTGCCTTAAAAAGAGCAATCATAAATGAAATTATCAGAACAAAAATTTTTCAAAATAAACATTAAATACTTTAAGTGCAAGCAAAAAATTTTTAACGCTGTAGCATTCCATTATATTCAAACGTTTATAACTTTTGACGCAAACATAAATATGCATCATGCATTTTAGTATACCTCAAATCTTTTCAATTTTTTAAGAGAAGTTCTAAAGATAAGTTTTTTCGTGATTCTAATATTTTAGGCTGGAATATTTTATGACAAATACTCATTTATCATGCCAGAAAACGTCGTTAAATCCCGATAGAGCTGTCTCCACGGAGGTGCGAATACTAATTTATAGATTTTTCTTAAATATTAAAGTAAAGATTTCATAAGTATAGTATTTTCGCTATTTTAAATACTCACTAAAGGGCTATACATTAAAAACGTTTTGCATTCCATGCGTGTCGTCCATATTTGTCTTCTTTCTTCCATGAAGTTAGGAAGAGTAACATAATCCATGAGTGTGCTGTCTTTGTCTTTCTTGCTTCATGAAACACTTTTTCAGAATTGTAAGCTATGTTAAAATCACCTTCTAAAACTGTTTTACGATCTTCGCCTTGGATAGTTACCTAAACTTCACTTTTATTTACACTAATACAGACGCCTTTATAAACGCTGATTAATATTGGCATAAAAATACACAGTAGTGTTAGGTAGTATTTCCTCAAATATAGAAAATATTGCCAAAAAAATAAGTCAAATTCAGTTTGGTGACTTATTTTTTGACACTAAAGCGGGCGATTTATCGCCGAAAATCGAAAACCTTCGCGACTTTTGACATTTTAATAACCTTCTTCTCCCCTCACCATCCCCTCCCGCTATCTACCAATCCTTGAAAAGTGAAACTACGTCTCTTGTGCATACAAAAATCGATGCCTGAAATTAATAACACCAAAGTGCTAATAAATAAAAGATCTAAATCTGTACAAAATTTTGAAAATATTTAAAGCGAAAATTATAAGCTGAGTCATGACCTTAGATTTGAACAGCATTTCGAGGAATTCTGTCATTCTCACAGGATATACTATATATATATATTTTTACAATTTTCTTTTTATTTGAAAGTATTTTCAAAAATTTGAAAAGATTCAAAGAGAATATTTTTAAATGTCTACAAACCTTTCGTACAATTAAATTTCATTCAATTCACTTCAGTCGCTCCCATGCGAAGTACAAAAAAATATTTTGGCAGATATCTCTAAATATCAGAACATTTTACATAATTTTAAAAATTTGTATACAAAGCCCGAATATATTAATTTGAATTTAAGTAGATTAATAGTAGACCAGCCATCCACAACCCAATTTCAAGCCTTTTGCCGCACCTCTTCACGACTGTGGTGTAATGAAAACATAATTATTTTCGAGTATCACCCCCTCCCCCGACACACACACACTTCAACCCCTTAACGGTGATATTATTTTCAAGAAAACGATCATTAAAGTACCTAATTTTTTAATTCAAAAAGTATTGTATAAAAATAATTACAATATATGCATTCTTCATAAGATTTTGAGTATTTTGATTTAAAAAAAAATTCCTTGCATAAGAATTGAAAGGCTTTGATCTTTTTGGCTCAAAACTTTTGAACCCTCCAGCCCGGAAATATCACTGGAGTTAGACGGAAGGGAATTCTCAGGTGTTCAAGACTGAAGCTATGTGTTCTTGTAGGCTTCATTACTGGACACTGTTTTTTCAGTAAACACCCCCCATAAAGTGCGACCTTTTTCATCAAGACTATAAAGGTAACAAATAAGACTCTCTAATGTAGGCACCCTAAATGTAGGAACGAATAATCGGCCCATCACATCGTTTATGAGTGTGATGCCTTTGCCTCCATTCGTTTTACTACTTTAGGAGTCGTTAAATCTAAAAAAGCTACACCTTAGTTCCATAAAGGACTTGTCTGGCTTTATAAACTAAGTGGGCGATCCAATTTATTGTAACTAGGAAGCATTGGACTTATAGCATTTTGCGCCGTAAAATGCATGTTGTGTCGTTGAGGCTACGGCACAAAATGCTATTCTAAGCAGATGTGCCCGGTACCCTACCAACCCAGCATTAAAGAAGAGGAAGAAGAAAGAAGGGATGGAAGATACCCTTTGGGGCGCAACCCTTTCCCAATGCTGAAAAAAGGGCAGCCGTTGCCATCGCTCGACTTAACTACCAGCAAGAGGGCGGAGGATCGAAACGTTCATCGCGTGCCACAAATCGAGAAGTGCCACAGATCGAGTGCCACAGATCGAGGGACCCTTTTTTGACGAGAGCTGGCTGTGCCCGCACAGCCAGCTGTCGTCAAAAACGTTTCGATCGTCCGCCCTCTTGCAGGTAGTTAAGTCGAACGATGGCAACGGCTGCCCTTTTTTCAGGATTGGGCAATCTAGCCAGATGTTCTCGCATTCTTCCATTTTTCAGCCGATGTCAGTGCTGTTAAGAATAATCCTGACAATTTTTTCACGGGAAATGACGTGCTAAAAAGTAAAGGATTCTCGTGGAGCTATGTCACTGGCAACTATTTTTATAGAAATCAAATCTATTCTTCGTGACTGGCAACAGTCAAAACGTCAGAGTTTGGTGTTCCAGAGCGGGAACACTGCACGTTAAAGGGTTAAAAAGCACAATCAATCCACTTGGGAAGATAGGAAATAGTTGGCATGCTTCAAAGGATGATCTACCAAATGTCTAGATAAAACAGCCTTAATATAACAACATTAAATATTTACAGAATTAACAAAAATTAATTAAACCATAACCATTCTCTTCTAATTAATTGAGAACCAAACAATTCATTTAGAGAGCAAGGCTTCGTTTTCCCACCTCTTTCTTTCTCGGCTGTCCCATCATGGCCGAGTGGATACGATACATGGTAGATGACCAAAGTGTGAAGGTCCCCCGTTCGGGACTACCGTTCGGTTGTCGATAGAACCTGTCTATGGAACAACTCTGCTCCATTAATAAAATCGCACCAAATTTCGCGCGAACTATCGCCAAATTTTGTGCCAAAAATAACTCCCTAATACTGAAGTCAGATAAGCGATAACGCCGATATTTATCGAGAACACGAGAAAAACCTACGTTAAATAATGGGGACACCCAAAACTTGCGTTCTAGTTAACCGATTTCCATGCAACGAAACGCAAATTTTAATTATTTGAAGCGTAGAATACGAATTTAGCCCAGTTAAATCCTTAGAAGAGAGGGTCACCCCAAAAATTCGTAACACTAAATTCTGTCGAAGTACAATGTTCATTTTTTTTTTCAATTTCATACTAAACATTAATAGTATATAAAGAGTACGAAACAGTTTTGCTGAACGACAAACAGTAGCAGCCTTCCCATTGTAATGGCTTATTAGAATGAGGTTTAGTACAGCTGTGGAAAGAAAAAAGGCCCACTTGTACATTTTTCAGCCGTCGTTCGTCGCACAGAAAAGTCACAGATACCAATCGTTTACGATTGACGCACACTTTTATTTGCTATGCATAAAAATTGCATAAGGGGCCATCTACATATTAAAATTCACACCAACTTTTTTTTTCTCAATAGCAACCCCTAGATTTCACTTCATATTTCAAAAATTTAGCTCATTTTAACCCCGGACCAAATTTTCAATAAATTTGGACAGAAAATGAGTGAGTTATGAGCACCCAAAATCCCCCTCCCCCTATCTTAAAATATTTTTTCATACTTCAATTCATATCTCATATAATATTGGTAGTAAGAAGCTGATTTTATTCGTACTATTAGAACTAAACGACCCAAACAGAATTTAATGTTATTATGATTTTTAATAAATCATTAATATGAATTATGAATTATTGAATTAATATTCAAAAAAATTATGAATAGCGACCTAACCAAATTTCGATGAAAATAGATGCAGAAATTAATATTGCAGGGCTGTGCAAAATTTCAAATTTTTGCGTTCGGTAGTTTAATTTATATTAAATAAAATGTGTTATTTTCATGAGTTAAGGGACCATATATAAATTTATTAAGTGAAAATTTTTTGAAAATTGCATAAAATAAATGTAAATTAGATTTATTTTGTGCAAAAACACAGTAAAAGATACCAGTATTAAAAATATCAAACTTTGAAGCAAATAAATTAGAGGTTCTTACAGTTTGTTGGGGATTGATTCTATAAAGCGTATATTGTTGCGTCCGCTACCATATTCCCCCAAATAAAATATTTTCCAGCTATAGAATTAGGTGCAGTAGATGTATGTCTTCTAATACAGCGTCCTATTTCTGAAAAACTAACATCCTCAACTTTCCAGGCATGAATGTGACCTTTTTTAATATCGGAAACATTAGGTCTTTGGAATTCCCCATACTTTATCAAACATTCAAAATCACGTTTTTCTGTAAAAAAATTTTCATCTAACTATAAATTAAAATACCGCCAAAAGTCTTAAGAACATTGCACATTGCAGGCGATAGTATTAAATGAAGAAAGTGAAATAACAAACACAGTGATAATATTGGGTCGGCAAAAAAGTAATTGCGTTTTTTACATGAAATTCAAACAAATAAATTTTCAATCATGAAACCATTCTTTAAGTTCGACCATAGCTGAGTCCAGCAATATTCATGCTTGTGGTCAGAAGAGCAGGGAGCAGCCTTTAACTCCTGCCAACATTTCAGAAACATCAAGGGAAACACTGAATAACAATTTCAAAATTACAAAGATTTTCAAAATCCTTAGCAGTCATTTTGCATTTTTCCCTTAAATCATGTGTACGAACCAAGGAAGGTATGAACTCACGGGTCTTTTGGACCACAGACTAAATATTCTATTCTACCCTTGATATTCTCAGTACAAAAAACTTTAAGAGAGATGGGAACAATATTTTCCTTGAAAATAATATTAATTTCTTTTAATTCTCGCGAGCGAAATAAATGAAAGACTTTAATTTGCTATACATAAAAATTGCATAAGGGGCCGTCTCCATATTAAAATTCGCACCAACTTTTTTTTTTTCCAATAGCAACCCCTAGATTTTTCCTTTAAATCATGTGTACAAACCAAGGAAGTAATAGATTCACGGATCATTCGGACCATTGACTAAATATTCTATTTTCTACCCCTGATATTCTCAGCACAAAGAACTTTTAAGAATGAAAACAGTGTTTCCCTTGAAAATAATATTTATTTCTCTTAACTCTCGCAAGCGAAATGAATGAAAGGCTAAAAGTTCGGAAACCTACAAATAGCGTTTTTCAATTTGCAGAAAGTTCCTTAAAAACGCGCAAAAATGAATTCGCAATATCTCCGGAAATTATCGTAGAAAATTGGTGAAAATTTATATTTAGGGTAATTTGAAGGTTTTCTTTCGTTTAATAAAGTCAAAAAATGGGGTTGCCATTGAGAAAAACGAAGTTGATGCAGAATTAAATAGGAAGACGGCCCCTTATGCAAATTAAATTAATAGTAAATTAAAGTACGCGTTATTTGCAAACGAATGGTATATATAACTTTGCTATACGACGAACAATGGCGAAATAAAGAGCAAGTGGGCCTTTTTTTCCGCAGCTGTACATTTATCTTTTGTTTGTAACCCATTCGTCATTAAAAAGTTATAAATCTAGAACGAAAAATCCCACTTTACCTTCTGCATCTCGACCACAGACGCTGGGAGAGGAAATAGGCTTTCAGCAAAAGTTGAGTGTGATCTAAACGTAGAGTCAGGGATCAACAACGACCCTCTCTGGTGTGGACACGTACAGTTGCTTGCCTTTGCAATAAGGGCGTTACACCTTCGAACAGTTTTTATATGATGCGAGGAAAGTCAGACGGACAGAGTTTCTTTGACCCTTTAAAGCGCAGTGATCCCGCTCTGGGAACACCAAACTCTGACGTTTTGACTGTTGCCAGTCACGAAGAATAGATTTGATTTCTATAAAAATAGTAGCAGGTGACATAGCTCCACGAGAATCCTTTACTTTTTAGCACGTCGTTTCCCGTAAAAAGAATGGTCACGATTATTTTTTAACAGCACTGACACCTGCTGAAAAATGGAAGAATGCGAGAACAGCTGGATAGATTGCCCAACGCTGACAAAAGGGCAGCCGTTGCCATCGCTCGACTTCACTACCAGCAAGATGACGGACGATCGAAACGTTCATCCCGTACCAGAGATCTAGAGACCCTTTTTTGACGCAGCTGGCTGTGCACGAGCACAGCCAGCTGGTAGTTAAGGTCGGTAGTTAAGTCTTGCTGGTAGTTAAGTCGAGCGATGGCAACGGCTGCCCTTTTTTTCAGCATTGGGAAATGGTTGCGCCTCAAAGGGTTAATAATCTGATCGGTTTCCTTAGTGCATAAAAATAAAGCAAATGTTCAAAACTTAAACGTATCCACTGAAAAAAATATTACTCTTCTTTTTCGAATAATTTTTGAACAAGAATGGTTTGTATGGTTTGTACAAGAAAAGGGTGATTTATATTTTAAATATATTCTTCTATTATAAATTTCTCTTTGGGATTTTATTTTAGCAGGATTCAAAACATAAAAAACAAAATTGCGACAAATATAAAAACCTGAAAACATAAAGTAACTCTATTAGATCTAATCAAAAGTAATCACCTTGTATGTTCACTCTGAAACTTTTGGATACAACACGGTCCCCAGAGGACTATGAAAGTAAGTGACGATCATAAATTCTATGGCAACAAAACATGCTGATAAGAGTCAACGACCCTAAATATATATATATATATATATATGTATATATATATATATATATATATATATATATATATATATATATATATATATATATATATATATATATATATATATATATATATACATATATATATATATATATATATATATTCTATCTCATACTAAACATTAATGGAACATAAACGTATTTCTTTAAAGTGTCTTTACGATCAGTACTGAAATAGTTAAACTCGGCAACAGATCGTTTGGGAATATTAAGTTAAACAAGATTATTGAATTCAATATTGTATTAGACTGCACCACACATAAATAAAATTGAAAAGTGTTGTTTTTGCTTCACGCAAATAAAGTATTTATTACTTTTTTTCTTGTAAAGATGTTTTTTCTTTTCATCATAATAGTTGTTATTCTTTTTGAGTGGTGAATTTATCAGTTTTATTCCATTCAGCAATAAAAATCATGTCTAAATCACGTACTGGTTACCAACAAACATTTTTTGCAATCACTTTAATTTAATAATCTTAAACAGGAGCTGCTTTAAATTTAGTAACTGGGTATAAAAATGTGGCTATTTTCGCTAAATTATGAGGTCGGTTTCAGTGTCATCTGGTGGTAAACATAAAAGTTAGCATTCCCGTCTAAAAATTAAGATGAAATACCGTGAAAATGTTAGTAACAAAGTTTCAGTATATACTTTCTTGAGACAAATATACGCCTTGATCAACGTAATGAAAATAATTTAACGCGTTGATTGTGAGTTTGTTCCCAATTCCGTGTAAAAAATCAATAAAACGAGTAGGTTTGACCTCTCAAATTGTTACTTTTTCATGTTGGACATTATTTTTGAGTACATTTTTTTTTGTATTAATACATGAATTTTAATGTTATTCTGAATGTAAGTAGGTTGCCTTTTATGTTTTTACAAACGACCCAATAGGATGTGCTACTGAAACTTGTCTTCAGGATATTCGTAAAATTCACATTTTTTTATCTTGGAATCAGTGGAATTATAGAAATTGCCTGCATATTTTGTTTACACGAGTGTTCTAAAGAAGCCAGTGAGTGAAAGAAATGGAAATAACTCTTGAAGGTTTCCGTTGGATGATTTTTTTATGATTTTAAGAAAGGCCTCACTCGAGAAGAATGCTTAGTATTACTTTGTGTAACTTTTGGTAATGAAGCACTATCAGAAAGGACTGTTTACAATTGGTTTTCAGAATTTCGTCGTGGTCGTGTGTCCGTCAGTGATGAACCTCGTGAAGGACGACCAAAATCGGTAGTCGACGATCGGCACGATCGGTTAAAGACGATCGGCAAGTCACATATCGTGAGATAAAAGCATCCCTTGGCATATCACAGACTGCCATACATTCGATTTTGCTCAAACATTAAGGTGATAAAAAGATTTGTTCCAGATGGATTCCGCACAATTGTACAGAAGCTCAATAATCGGCTCGTGCAAATTGGTGGAAGGAAATGCTAAAAAAATTCAAATTGGGAACTGCAAAATCTGTATACAATATCGTTACAGGTGACGAAACTTGGATATATTCGTATGAGCTGGAAACTAAACAACTATCCACTGTTTAGGTGTTTCCAGATGAACCGAATCCTACGAAAGTTGTTCGTTCACCAAGCATTTACAAGAAATGCTTGCTTGTTTCTTCGGTCTTACAGGACATATCGCAACCATTCCTTTAAGGGGTCGACAACTGTTAACGCTAAATGGTAAACAGAAATTTGTTTGCCAAAAGTCATCAAAGAAATCAGGAAAAACAACAAAAATCGGCGCATCATTCCTCATTACGACAATGGCAGCTCCCACACAGCGCGTGAAACAATTGATTATTTGGAGGATTAAATTATCAAATTAATGTCTCATATCCACCTGATTTGTCCCCAAACGACTTTTTTTTGTTCCCTTATGTCAAACAAGAAATGCGTGGGCAGCGATTTTCATCACCTCAAGAAGCTTTTGATACCTTCCAAAACCATATTGCTGAGTTATCAACTACAGAGTGGAAAAATTGTTTAAAGAGTTGGTTTGAATGGGTGGAAAAGTGCATAAATATTAAAGGCGAATATTTTGAAAAGCAGTAAAACAGTTTGTTCCCAAAAAATTATTTTTCTTCCTACTTTTTGTAGAAACTTAAAAGGCAACCCTCGTACATCATACTTTCCCGATATCTTAAGCGGTTAGTTTGAAGTGTTATTCCTACTTGCAGTAGCAAAAAATAAAATAGTAATAACAAGAAATTCTTCTTCAGTTCAGTACCCTCTTAAACTTCACGCAAAACGATAAGATGTTTCGAAAACATGACTATTTAATTTTTCAACCGCTGGAAGAGTAAAATTGCTTGTGGGTGCGATGAACTTTTATTGAACTTACGTACTTTTGCACAACTAGTACAAGTTAAAAACATTGTTGGCTTGGAATCCCATTTTAAAAGACAGAGCCAGAGCTGCTTGAACTTTCTCGCTGTACTTAATAGGAGAAACTTTCGAGATATAAAATTTAAGAGGAGGAAATGGCCTTATTTTAATGGAAGAAAGTTTAAACATACGCTTCTCGAAATGAGAATTTTCTTTTTTCAGAATGGTAATGTTTTATTATACAATGTAGTTTTTTACGGCTCGGTCTGAGTGTTGAAGCACCACTTATCTGCTCTTGGAAGTTAAAATGTGCTTTCTGTCGCATAAGACTTCTGCATAAGTTTGGAACATTTTTAACTAATCAGCATTTGCTCGAAGGGAATTATTTCGAAAAATGACAGACACTTGTTTCTTACATGAAGCTGAAATAACAGTGAATATTCATTCTTTTATATCTCTAGATTTCTAAGTTTTTTAATGACACCATATATATCCGATTGTAAGACGAGAGTGCAGTTTTCCTTCAATAATTTACCTGAAATTTGTATGGATGCCGTCAGAATGATCTATGGAGCACGTCAATAAACCTAGCAATAAACCAAATAATAACAACATTTGAGTGACATAAACAAACGTATCATGATAAATTTCAATGGAATAAATTCTTTATGCATCAAGAAATTTTATTAAATTCAGGCTGCTATGATTATAATGAACAGCTTCGAACAGTGGAAGAATTTATTCTAAAGTGTATGCAGGAAGTTGTTACGCAAATAACTAATGTGTAGAAAGACTTCATGCAAACGATAAAGATTCAGCATCACTCGGCTTCCCGGTATTCTTTAGCTTTAAAAACTCCTTACCTTTAGAAACTCTCGATTTACGGGGTAGTTAGATGATTAGGACCACACTTTTTAAAAATTTCAAATTTGTGAGTTTTTAACTCTCTTAATTATAGGTAAAATATTGTTTTGATTAATAAGGGGGAGGAAAACTTTGACCTTTCAAAAATACAGAGGTTGTTTACACATTTTTAAAACGATTTCGATAAAGAATTTTAAAAAAGTAAATGTTTCAGAATAAAAATTTTTGGCAGCAGCTTATTATTTGAAATGAGAAGTATCGTCTGCAACTTTTAAATTTATTCTTCTTTCAAAATGTCATATGTAAACAAGCTGTGGATTGAAGGATATGTTTTCGCGCTTTCCGAAGAGAAATATTCTTATTCCGTAATTTAAAAACGTTGTGAAATACATGGTATTAAAATTTCTAAGTGCAAAATAAGCAACATTATTAATCGGCAAGGTAAAAACTGTCAATCATTATTTCTACATGGAAAGAAGACTCCAAACGAATACCCGAAAAAGGTATGTACAATTTCAAATGTTTCTAAAGTGAAATCGCTTTTAAGAGAAGAAAATCCGCCAACACAGAGATCAATTGCAAAGTCTTTAGATACATCTGTAGCAACAATAAATAAAATAATAAACCAAGATTTACAACTTAAAAAAGCTAAAAACATAATGTTCACCAGCTTTTGCAGAGACATGTGGCTCAATCAAGTCATACTTCGAAAACTACCACTGCATTCCTTGAAAAAATGAAGACTGATACAGTTATTGCATATATACCTTTTCAACATATTCCTGCGAAGTCCCCTGACATTTCACCAATGGAATTTTGTGCCTTTGGTCTGTTAAAAAGAGCTCTTTCTAAATGCAAACCCACCACGATAGATGGACTCTTGTAAGTAGTGGAAGAGGAATGGAAAGCAATACCCCTGGAAATTTTACGAAAAGCTCTTCTATCATGGAAATCATGATGCAGACTTATAGTCCAGAAAAAAGTCTATCAGATCGAACATTTAAAAAAATTGTCTGTACATTTTAAACATTAATTAAATCGTTTCTAAAAATGTGTAAACACCCTCTGTACCATTAAAAATATTGTTTCCGTCGGAAAAAATCAGGGTAATTATGACCAGTCTTGGCATAATTACACAGAGAAAAGTGTTTGTTGAATTTAACAAAACCTGCATGGTTAAGTTGTTTGGTAGCTTTATTTCGTTGATTTAACAAAGGTTTGTTTGATTAAACCAAATTGATTTAACAAAACGCTTTGAATTTTGACAAAACGTTTTTGTTAAAAAGTGATAGCGAATGAAATTTGAAATCTCTCGACAATCAATTTATGCATGCGTCGTGGACATTGCGCAGGACTCTGAAAGACTAAGCCAGACCGCCAAACCAGCCCAAAGAAGTTCATACTTACGGAAGAGGAAGATCTAAGGTAGAATCTGCAGTCTGCCAATACATTCAAAAATGGATAACATCAAACACAAAAATAAATTGGGTTTTTTCTCAGTTTGTTGAAAATTTCAGAGGTAAGTCTACTTAGCTTATCTATTTATAAAAATTTAGATTTTTTTATTTTAGTGTTTTTACAAGTTTGTACAGATTTAGCTTGAAGCCACTCAGTGTCCGTTAGACTAACTTAGTTAAAACAATCAGAATCACTTTTCTACAATGTAACGGGCCGCAAAATATCGAAGGATGTAAAATGTGTTCCTCCATAAAAATGTTAATTTATGTATAGGCTCGATGAAAAAAATCTTGAATATAGGCTAAGCTGGACAGTACCGAATTATAATTTTTTGTGATGTATTTCGAAAATATTTTTGTAGTTTAAATTTTAAAGCGGTACACATATTTTTTAAAATCCATATCTTTTTTATGTCGCAAACAGTTTAATTCGCATACCATGCCGGAAAGAAAATCACTTATGGTTTTAGCACTTTATCTTTTTTATATTCTTTCTAAGAGAAAATACATTCATTTTCCAAATGAAACATTCCGGCGATAAAAATGTTTATATTACGTTTATTATTCATTAGCTTTGTATTACGTTTATAAAAGCGGTTAAGTTCTGCTACATAAGTGATTGTGTACGAAATAAATCAGACTACTGATTTCATGTTGGATTGTTTGGCACTTCAAAACACAGCTTCAAAATAGCTGACGCGAATACTCCACTTCCCGTTTTCACTGAAATCTTGATCATTATCAGATAAACTAGACTTCTCTTTATAATGGAAAGTGTGAGAAAATATACACATTTATTTTATTTATCAAGAACACAAAAGCAATTTTTGATTACCTTACTAAGTTTTCGTATGAAGGAAAAAAAACTGACATTGAATTTCATTTATTTAACTTTATAAATATGTAAAAACACTAAGATAAAAATGTTAATTTGGATGAATAGATAGATTATTTAGTCTTCTCTCTGAAACTTTCAATCAACTATTTGTGGGTTAAAAAATTTACCAGTAAGAACAGCAAAAAGATTTTGTTAAGGCGTCTTCTCACTTTGAAAATTAAAAAAAAATTGAATTTTTTTTTAATTTTGAAAGTACATATCATCAAAAATGTTATATCAAAATTTCATAAAGATCGGACGAGTCTAACTACATTTTTGGGCGACCGTTAGGTGACTACCTGAGAGCACCCGGCTGATTCCTTTGACGCCGCGCGGACGGTCCCTGTATACCTGACTCTATACAATTGAATAGTCGTGTTCTTTTGTTAATGTAGTACCCCTTGCTTAGGTATATTTTGTTTTGGGGTCTATACTCATCTAATAAGACCTTAACACGTGCATTTTTCAAAGGAAAATCACTCGGCAACGAAGCTAAACTGTTATTTCATCAGTATAATTTGAAACTTCGTAACGGCAACATCTCTACGCTCAGGATTGTTATAATGGACAAAAAGTGTTCTCAACAAAGTGCTACGTGGCGACGCCCAAGTTCGAAATCTAAGAAACGAAAATTCGTGGCGGCTTCCACACCAGTCTGAGCAATACGAGTATGCTAGTGCGAGTGCAGCAAAATTAAAAAATCGGACGATGCAAGTTCGATGTACACATCGATCCAACGCTGTATAGTATATTCAGTTTTTCATGATTTTTCTGCAACCAAAACATTTAACGCGTTTTTCTCAAAACAAGGTTCTTCAGTTCCTTGTTGATGAAATTTCGGAAACTATCCGGCCGATTGTCATGAAATTTGAATGACATATTCTTCATAGTTATGGCTATAGCGCATATCATCAGATTTTTGAAATTTTGATTTGAAGTATTTTTTTTTTTACAAAAAACTGCAAAAAAACGCGTTTTTTTTTACTTTTTCGAAAAACGTGCGCCATTTTGTTATTTTCGCGAATATCAAAAATCTAGTGATATGCGCTATAGCCACTGACATACTGAATCTAAAACTGTTTTATTTTTTTGTTTCAGATGACCTGTCTCGGAGATACCATCAACAAGCCACGAACATTACATTTCTACACGGGTTTTTCGATGCTACTGTTTTATTATAATAATTGTTCAAAAAAATAAAAAATAAAATTTTTCTTGTACTTGAAAGATGTGTTTATTATATAGGATCCATTTTATCCCATAATTGTTTGCAAAAATCCTCGAAAACAAATCGCGAAAATAGCCTATTTTCGAGGTGCCTAAAGTGAGAAGACGCCTTAAATGAGACAGCACAACACCAGTTAACAAAGATATTTTGTTAATTCAAACAAATAAGTTGGTTCCTTTTAACCAGATAAACCATTTAAACAAATAGTTAGGATAAATTAACAAAACATTTGGTTATTTAAACTAAATTGTTTGGTTAAATGGACAAAATGTTTTGTTGTAATAATCAAATAATTAAAAAAATATTTTGTTAATCCAACAAAAAATTTGTTGGAGCCATTTCAACAAGATAATTTTGTTGATTTAAAAAAATTTTTGTTGATTCAGCAAAACATTTTCTTTCAGTGTATGGCCACTTGATTTCACATGCTACTTATGCGTGCAACTTTAGTTGGAGCAATTGAGAGCATTGTTATTGTTTTTGTTAGCGATTAGTCTCCCTGGTGCCTAAATAACTAATACAAAATGATGAGTAATAAGGTTATAATCTTTATTTATTATATCGACTTGGCCTCTTGTTGCAAGATCCGTTGAAAGTCACTCATTTTATAAAACTAAAAATTTTGATTGTAAGAAATGTTTGCAAAAATTAAAATAAATTGCATTGATCTGCTAGTTAATGTTAACGTTTTAAAATGGAAATCCAAATAAAAAAGGAAGATAATTCATGCCTTATGCATCGATGATAATTATTAATCAGATAACGCATCGAACTCGTTTTATGAGTTTCCATCACGTACTCATGCGAGATCTGTAGAAAACCTCACAAAACTCCAGATCGTTAGATCGACAGCTGCAAGTCTTATAGAACTAAGAACCTTCACACTTTAACGATATTTTAGAGATAAAAAAATTCTGTATCCGAAGCTGAAAGCGAGGAATTAACTTTTTTTAAGTTTATCAGTATAATGGTCCATGCCCTAAAAAATCTGAGATTGCGATTTTGTTGCAAGTTAATTGGTTAATTAAAGTGTGAGTTACGAATTTTCAAATTTAATTATCATTAAAGTCACCACACCTTAATGTTATCATCTGAGGGATTTTCCAAATAATCAAAATATGTCCATGCTGGGTTCATTTTTCAAAAAAAATTTTGCGGCATACTAGGCGATTTATCACTAAAAGTTGAAAAGCTTGGCGACTTTTGACGTAATTTTTGAGGGAGGCACATGATCGTCAACGGACCTTTAGCTAAGTATATTCAAGTAGGGTGGTATTATGCTGAAATAGATGAATGTCTTTAAAACTGTCTTTGACCATAAAGCACTGGAATTTTTATGAGTACTCCTATAGAATTACTATAAATGATAAAGACACTTTTTTTGATGGAGAGTTTCATCTTGGAATCTATAATAGCATATATTATTATTATAACTGTTAAACAATTTTGTTTGGTTTGAAATAGCTGAATATCTCTAAAATGCGCTTTAAGAATGACTATCCAGCATTGAAACTCCTTTGTGTAACCCTGTAAATAAGATATCCCTGTAAATAAGCTATCTATGGGTTGGAAACCAAAGAAAGGTGTACAACTAAATGTTAGAATAATCCTAAATATAAAGTTTTAACATTATACGACTAAAAGTTTTTGATATATGCGAGTACATACTTACGTACGTACATTCATCAGGAAAAAACTACTCAAAATAGACCTATCTCCATTCATTCACTAACATTTTTAATTTCTTTTTTCCAGGGCAAGCATTTGCCATGTAGCCATTCACCCCTTCAATGACCTGAAAAGTTGGCCATTTCTTTACGTGGACACCTAGCAGAAGGTCGAAGTTACCTCAGAAGTAAAGTCTCTTAATTTTGAAGAAATTTTAGAGAGACCTGTATCTCTATTGACACCCCCCAGTGGCATGGTTTCAACTCGGAAAAGAATGGAGCCATGACAAATTTTCGGTGCATCAGCTTCTTTCAGCATACAGAGTTCACAAATGTCCAGTCAAAAGAGGTTATCACCTACCCAAGCGGTGACCAAGGTCGGCGCTTCTTGACAGATGGGAACAGAGCTTCAACCGACCGGTCCACGAAGAGCATATTTTTAATTTTGTTTTTAAAATTAAATCATAAGCTTTCTCAAACGTTTTCAAAAAAAAAAAAAAAAAAAGTGTGTGCGTGTAATCTTTACGCGCGATTGAAGTAAAACTTCTTTGACGTTTACGGCACATATCACTGAAATGATTAAACTTTAACTTAAAATAAATATCATATTATAATTTAATTATATTTATTATTCATGTACTTTACAAAGATTATATAAATGTTATATTCATATCATTCATTGGAAATAGGTACTTGAATGTCATCCTAATTTTTTATGTATGAAATTATAGGTTTGTGGTAACTATAATGTGAAACATAAATTTTACTCTCTAGAATTTTACTCTACTTGCTAATTTTCTTGAAAACACAGCGTCTATCGTTGTACCGAAACGCGTTGCTGATTGAAGTCGAGAAGTATTCATTTTAGATCAAATTTTTCTTTTAAAAAATCTACTGACGGCTGAGATTCTTGATAGCAAAAATTAGCATTAAAATCTCCAGTAAGAATCATCGGAAATTCATGATAATTATTTAGAATCCAGGAAGTGTCCATGTTGTAGTATTATTCTTTAACTGTTTTCTTATACCATTGTTCCGTCTGGAGTTTGGGTTTGAATGGGGGGAATGTCCATAGTCTAGAATTATACTTTAACTGCGTTCTTTAACTGGTGTTTTCCTCTGTTTGATGGGTTCGAATGCAGGTAGTGTAATTTTTTTTTGTGTGTGTGTTTTTCAATCACAGTGTTCTTAAGCGTTGATTTCGTCTGCTGGTAGGTTTCGAATTATTATTCTGTATCCGTGTTTTTAAACTGCAGGTTCTGTCTATTGTTTGGGATTGATTGCAGCCAGGGTCTGTTTCTTTGTGGTGTTCCATCCCCGCATTAAACCGTTGCTCCGTCATGAGGTTGGGTTAGAATCCACGGAGTGTCCATTTGTTATTCTTTTATTTTGTCCTTAAACCCTTTGCAGCCAGTGTTTGTTTCATTGTGGTGTTACATATCCGTGTTCTTAAACCGTTGTTCCGTCTGGATACTGGGTTAGCATCCAGGAAGTGTCAGTGTTGAACTATTATTCTTTCACTGTTTTCTTTAAAACTTTTCCTGTAGGATTTGAATCGAGAGAATGTCTATGTTGTGGTATTTTTCTTTACCTGTGTTCCCAAACTGGTGTTTTCTTCTGTCGGTTGGTATCGAATGCACGCAGGGTCTATTATTGCGTTTTTCTATGGCAGTGTTCTTAAACTTTTGTTTTCCTCTTTCGGTTTTTCTCGAAGTATTATTCTGTTTAAAAATTTACATTTTGCTCATTATTATAAATAACTCTAAAACACATGAGCAATATTAAAAGATTATATACTATTTAACTACAGACAAACAATATTTATGTGTCATGGCAACCAATGTGTATTATGTATCATGTCAAGTTTTAACTCTTCCATTAAATATTGTAATAATGCCATTGAAAACATTTGAGTAAAGCAACGGAGCTTGGACCACGGAATGCACCATTGGTGCGTAGGCCTTGTTTATCGGAGTTGACGGGTTGGATCGCCGCCAGTAACAATAGTGAGAGACAGTCAGCTCAGCAGGATCTCCGCCTGTTCAGCGAAAGGCTTCCCACAGTGGCTCTGACAAGAGCCGGTCCACTTATCCAGTGAACTGAGTCATCAGATAAGATCTTGCTTCAAAACAGGTAGGGAGTAATGTCGACGCGCAGGGAGCACAGTCGACGTTCGCAGGAACGAACGCCCGAGAGCTGTTCCGCAAATGAAGGAAATAAGGGGGAAAAGATACGTCACTTCCTTTACTGAGCGTTATTTCCGTCAGAAAAAAAAAATTCTGAGTTACTCCCTAGTTGCGCCTAAAGAAGTTTTACTTCAAAAAAAAAAAAAAAAAAAAAAAAATATCAGCATATTATCTTCGGAAAAATAATTGAGGAGGTCGCAAGCAAAAGATGATTTTTTATCTTTGGCAACTTTCCAGAAACCATGAAAAACTTTTTTTCTGGAGCCGTTAGCGGGAAAAGAGAATAGTTTTTAAACACAGTTTTAAAAGAGTGGCAGGTCCTTTTAGGCAACGGACTCTTACCATCAAAGACCTCTAAACAATACAAATCAAATAATTATATGAAATGCAAAACAAAAACCCACTTCCGAAATAGAAACCTTTTTTGCTTACCAGCTAATCAATGATACTATTATTTATTTATTTCAATCATAGAAACAAAGTAAGACCTTTTTAGTCTTCTGTAATGCACTATAGGCAAAACTGTGTCATCCGTTTTATAAATAGTAAATCCCGTTTAATGTCCTTTAAATTCACTAACTCCGTTTGCAATGGCTTAACTATCTTAAAACTCCAGAGATTTAAATGGAACGTTATTTAACGTTTTAATTTATTCTACGATCTTTAACATAACTTGAAAAATCACAGTACGGTTTTAGTCTCGAATAGTTAACAGCGATCTTTATAACAAGTCTAATGTTATTGCATCAAAATTAATTCGCAATCTATTAAAATAAAGCTCACCTACAATTATTTTCAAAAACTTGTCTAGTGTTTGCATAATGCTTATGTAATCCCAATTGCGTTAAAAATAATAGACACTGTAAAAAAAAAGAAGCTTTCATCCTTTATATTCGATCATAACTAGATTAGAATTATTATCTTTGCACGCAGGTTTAAGATTTTTTTAAAAATAAAGTGACGTTATTAGACGCATTCTATTTACGTCATTAAGAATTATATAATGCAGCTAAGATAATACATTAAGCTTTTATAATGCAGATAGTTTTAAAACATCGCGAATGTTTAGAAAAAATAAAGTGTTGAACATTTGTTTTTGAAATACCAACATGATTTGTAGGGAGAAGTAATTTTGAATTATATTTCTTTTATTTTAAAAAGTAAACTAAAGAAACTGATAGGCACATAATTTGTGTTTTACTGTGCAGGGGAAAAAAAAAAGTTGATTTTTCCGGTAATGATATTGACAGTTAAATTTTCCTTTAAAAAAAAACGGTTGCATATTTTCATAAATATGCGATGTGGATAATGTCCGTGTTATTGGTTCGGCATGCTGTGAGTATATTTGGTATCTTCAAGGTTTAAAAAGAAATCTGTAAACATGATTTAATACAAAGGTTCACAAAACTGGCGAGGGTCGATTTTTTTTTTTTTTTTTTTTTTAGGGCCTAGTTAAGAAAATAAAAAATAAATAATGCTACAGGGTAACAGTTTATTGAAGACTTCTTTTTACTTAGGTCAAATAAGCTTTTTCTTCTTCCTCTTTTCAGCACTAGAGTGCTATTTCGTCCACTCCGGCTTTTTCTGTCGATATATTTCCGTGGACACTATTTTGTGGACAGATTTTTCTGGGCATGATTTGGGTAAAAATGTTTTCGGTCATTTTTCAATGGTAGCAGGGGGAAGGGAGAATAAAATGTTGAAAGTCGCCAAAGTTTGCAATTTTTTATGATTTATCGCCGTTTGCCGCCGAAAAATGAGTCCCCCAAAAGTAAAACTTCCTTGGCGAAATCTTTCATATTTGGTGAGAAATCGGCAAACAATACAGTTTATTGCAAAGGAGAAGTATAGTTAGAATATGCTTAATGAAGATTGTAAAACAGTTTTAGTAAGAGATTTAAATATAGAATTCAATTCCAAAGAAGTGTTTTATTGAACAATTAAGAAAAATACGGAACACTCATAAATAAGGTTGCACTTTCCAACTAAATGGAATAAGGAAGAAAAATAGGGACGGCGCATGGATTATGATGCGATTTTAAAAATATAGCATTTTAGGGCATATTTATAAAATAGAAAAGTGTTTCACATTATTTTTATTATTTTTTTAATTAGTCCATGGCCGAAGCACTACCTTACTCATCACTATTGCACACCTTTGTCAAGTCATTTTTATTTTTTCCAGATATACATCAACTGTAAAAATAATTTTTTAATGCAAACTTCAGATAATTTTCTACGTAATACGGATTTTCCTAGTTTACAGCCAAAATTTGCAAATTTCCTTTTTTTTTTTTTTGTTACAGTAAAACTTCTTTAATATTCCTGGTTTTTCAATTTTGTGGTTTTTCCTTGACCAACAGCTGCCAAAAATGCCAATTGTATGCGCCAAAAAACCTCCAGTATTCCGATGTAATAGTATGATCAATATACTCATCCGCATTTCCACGAAAACATACATTATGTTTTTAGGTGCACAATTTAACTCTCAGCAGTATTAGCACCCTATTAAAAGTCGACTTTTTTTTAGTAGTTACTGTATATTTTATAAAGTCTTCCTATTTTAACATCTTTTTATTTAACTCACAGTGTGCATGTGTGTGTAACATTTTGTGAACAATTTATTAATCATTTCCCACTGTTCAGTTGAGCTGAAATTTTGCATCCTAATTGTCTTAGCTAATCATTCATGCATCTGTTTTTAAAAGTTTCAATTCAGCAGAGCATTATAGATTTATTTGAGCCCCTGTCAAAAGATAATACTGTAAAGATTACAGATTCCAAATATAATTAAGGAGAGTACATTGTTTAGATATGTTTTTAAGCTGAGCTTTCCAAATCTTATATTGCCTCAAACTGTTGGAATTAAAATTATCTTTTTCAATTTTCTAATGCTAAGCTATTGTGCACTCCTCAGTCATTGTCCCATCTTGATTTTTTGGAAGGTTCTTCTGTTATCCCGCATTTAAAGCGTCTTGTGATCAATAGTTCTTCTATTCCTTTTATTATTCTGCTTAGAAGCAGTGGTTGTAAGGTTCTTCATTCATTCTCAGAATTCCCCCCCCCTCCCCTTTTTATCTTCCCTTTATTATTTTTACGCCTGTCCTTCCTGGTTTCTTGCTTTTTTCAGTTTAGCCGTACCGCACAGCCAGCTATCGGCGAAAAAAGGCGTCTCTAGATCTGTGGCACGCGATGAACGTTTCGATCGTCCGCCAAAGTGCTGGTAGTGAAGTCGAGCGATGGCAACGGCTGCCATTTTTTCAGCATTGGGAAAAGGTTGGGCCTCAAAGGGTTAACTTCGACTGATGTTCATGCCCCTCAGTTAGTTCGGTGATGGATTCAACAGATGTAATCGTTGTATCTTCATTCTTTACGTCCAATGTCAACTGGTAGAAGTGTAGCATGGGTAGGTGTGCTCGCGGGAGCGGTGTCGTATACTAATCCTATTGTAGCAGAGTCAACAGATGTGTGGGCCATATCTTCACTCATTATGCCCATTGGTACAGGTACAGCAGCGGTAGAAGTGCTAGCCGGATCGGCGGAAAAGGTAGATGTGCTCGCCGCGTCGATGTTGTTTACTGAGCGTGACTTGGCAGCTTCAGACGCTCCCGAAACCGCCTCGCTCGCTCGGCGCCGGACATTGAGGTACCTGTGCTTGGCCCATAACCACTTCTTCCCAACAACAACCGTGATTTATTTTTCCAGTCGGCTCTAGCACGGTCCGAAATATTGAATTTTTATAATTTTTCATAAACTTCCTGGTTATTTTTACTTATAAATATTGTCCAAATTATACTTATTTTTACTTGAATTTATGGGTCAACACACGAAAGAACTACCTCGCTATCATGTCGAAGTCTTTACAGAGAATAGAAAAGAGCGAGAGCACAAGTTTCGGTCATGCTGCGCAGTGCCACCCCGCTAGGCCAAGAAAGACGCAGACTGAAAGTTATAACAGCGAGCTGACTACAAAAGTTAAATAATGACACTGGATTTATATTTCCAAGACTAATAGTTTTTTAATTATGAAAGTAAGACGACACAGACCCTTTCGTTACTGCCTTTCGTTTTCGTGACCCTTTCGTTTTCTGGCCTGGTAACCGTGCGCAGGGGTAAGAGGCTGCCGCCCCCCCGAAATGGGACCTTATACATAGCTTACAGTTTGATATTTAGCTTAGAATCGTACCTTTAGCTTACAATTTGATACTTAGCCCCTAGTGGTCAGCGAAGTTGGGCCGTGTGATCCTGTCCCTTCCCGAAATTTAGATTTCAGTTATCTAGATGTCAGTAATCAAGATTTTTTTTGTAATAAATTCTCGCTTTTTCACGTTTTAAGCGATCCCCGAATTACTTCTGTCTGTGAGGCATGTTTAATTTATTAAAAGGTAACTATATTAAACATTCCTCGCAGCAAAAGGATATACTACTAAATACTAAATGTTGCTATATTTCGTTACATTAAAATAATTAAGTTCAACAAAAATTCAGTAAAACTTAATCGCCTCAAAACTTCTGCCTTGAATTTTTTAAATTCACGCTTTGTATTTTTTTAACTTAACAATTTTCACACACATTATTAATTGCTCACAGCGTAGGTGATTAAAGTTACAAATTACTGATTTACATGATTAAGAAATTTTGTTTACAAAAAAACGTTAGTAAACATATCATATCAAAACTTTTGCGAGCTACTGCAAATATATGTGTGTTTGTTTGAATGCATACATATTTTCTATTGGAAAACTTATTCAAATGTAAACATATTTTTTCCTGGCGAGTCAATGAAATACACTACTTCTTCGTCCGTAAAATCTTTTCCGTTTCAAGACAAAATTCTAGAGTCTATATTTTACCAGCATATTTATATTGAAATTTTTATTATATAAACCTCAAGAGAGTTCACTGAACTCTGAGCATATCTATGTTGTTAAAAACGAGAAACTGCACTTTATGCAAAGTTATAATTTGTTTTGTTGCGCACTGTAACGGCAGAACCGGGAAAATTAGACGAAAAAAAAAAATCATCCCAGAGCATCAAAAACAGTTGCGTAATTTTAAAGCATAACATTACATTTTTCTCATTAAAGCTTTCATTATGAAGTCAGTATGGATATTAAGGGACTGGTGTTTCTAAGCGATATTATGCATTACGCATTCATTAAACTCTAAAAACTCTGATACTGCCAACTGCTGTAAGCAAGAAACTTAAGATGCTAGTGACAGATTTAATTATTATTAAAAATGAAGTACACACAGCCTTATGACCATATCATTTAAAACAGATTTACAGCCCTTTGTTGTTCTCGTATATGGCACGAAAGTTTATGAGTGAATTACCAAAATGATTGGAAGTTGTGTTATGATTCGGAAAATTAATTAATGATATAAACAAAGAGTTCAACGGCCTTTTGCTGAAAGGAAAGTTTCAGAACTTTTGTTTCCCAGATGGCTGTGTTGTTGACCTCCTAATATTGCTTTTCTGTTAAATGAATTTTAAGAGTTCTTACTTCCATTTTGCATCCTTTTTTTTACTTTATAAAGAATAAAACGTAATTTTGTTTTAAAGTAAATTATCTGCGTAAAGCAGATGCTTAATCTAGTAATGCACTCTCCTTTGTTTTAACATTTTGCAGTATTAGAACAGTTAGAGATTATTATTAAATTAAATAAGAACTACTTGGAAGTTTAATACTGTGCTTTTCCCAGACTCTGCATAAACAACTGAGAACACTACCTATACTTTTGTACAGGATGTATCTCCTAACTTGTGTGCATAAATAGAAACCAGCTCTCCTCAAAAATTAAATAATTAATTTTTTTATTACAAATTTAATCTCTATTATCAAAAGGCAAAATTATTTAACTCAAACGGAAATTATTTATTCAAGTCTATAAAAAGGTTAAACTACAAGTAATAGGTAAATATTGGAAATGAAAGAGGAAAAACTGTTGGTCTTGGCTGTGTTGTATGAAATTCCGCATCGTTCGCCCGATCAAAATTTTACACAAATGCGTAAGAAAGTGCAGAAAAATAAAATTGCGCTAGTTTTAAAAATGGGAGGATCTGATAATTCCAAAATTTTCGCTCACACTTTGCGATTTTTAATGTTGAAGACTTACTCTGATAAAGTAAAAAATAAATAAATAAATAAGAATGTGAGATTGATTTGCAGTGGCCTAGTAGCTAAGCTTGGTTCTCCTTAAACACCAAGCGCAGACCTTGATCAGCTCTTGGGAGTGTGGCAACCTCTTTCGCTTAAATTGCTGTGGGACCGTGTATGCTAATCGGAGCTAGTGCACGTAAAATCTGTTCATCACACCAATGTCCTCTATGCTCATACGATACCTCTGGGGGGTGCCGATCTAGATGCTAAGTCTCTCATCTGGAATGGGTTAGTAAAAATTAAGAGGAGTCCACCCCTCGAGTTAAGAAGGTCTTGCTCCCACTTGGGCTCAGTTGAATAGAAGCTGTACAATTTCGCCCATCGCCTTCCTATTTGGAGGATCTGGCGCCGTTGTCCGTTTAGCCATAGGGCATTAGAAGCAACAGCTGCAATGTGAGTTTTTTTTTTTCGACGTCAGTAGTTTGACATAACACGAGTTGAAATTGCGAAATTTCTAGCGAACGAATCTTATTCACAAAAACATCGAAAATGTGACGATATCTATTTGCTCGTCTAGTTAATCAGTTTACATATTTATTTATTTCTGCTTTAGAGAAACAGAATAAATACTTCTAAGTTTTTTCTTTAATGTAACATGGCTATGATATTAAAATTAATCGTTTCAGGCATTATTCTCAGCAACGGGGTTTTCAAATCACAAGTGAAATCACCGTCATTCTGAAGCCACGAGTTTAAAAATGTATTTAAAAACTCACTAAGACTAAAAATTCGGTAGCAGTGTCCACTAACGCTCGAATCTCAATTTGTTCAGAATATCTCTCATTATGTCTAGTATCCAGCCCATTTTTTAATTGGGATGCGAAATTGATTGCGCATTATTGTTGATAAACTGGCTTGATATTTCCCAAAAATATTCAGGAGTATACGGGTAAAAATGTGTTATTTTTAATAATTTTCCGGGGAATAGCAACTTTTCAAAGATATTTTTATTTTCAAATTGTATAATTATTATTATTTACATTTTTATTATGGGTGATTAAGCTCTCTTCTTTAAGATACAAAAAAAAAAAAATCACTGTTAGGTTTAAAGAATATTTTACATTATAAGCGCACGAAAAAAATGTTTAATTTTTTTATTTTAAATTGGTGCTATTTTAACAGAATAATTTTGTTGTATTATTATCGAAGTTCTTCTGGAACGAACAAAATGTTTTATTGAATTAATGAAAATTTTGCTTGAATATTTTTCATTATTGAATAATATTCAAGCAAATTCAATGAATAAAATTATCGGTTGAAACAGTCTCATATTTTTTCTTTAAATCAACGAAACATTTCTTTCTTTCTTTCTTTCTTTTTTTTTTTTGGACATTGCTCATAAACACCAAGAAGAGTTTAAAAGCAGCATTACTTGTAAAATTAATTTATGGAAAATTAATTTGTTACCGAATTAAATCCAAAATTAATTATTTATAAAAAATACTAGAATGCAGTTTATTAATTCCACTTGACTGGGTTATATTTTCAACATACATGGGAGATATTTTCAAATTTAGGGGACCGAATGGAACCAAAATTTATTATTCGGGGCTTTTAAATTTACTTATCCCAACAAAAAGAGAATTTGTATTACATTTTTTACAGCCTTAAAAATTATAAATAATATGGAAATCTTTTCTTATATGTTACCCTATCTCTTTTGGGTTTTTTAAACTACTAGGGGCCAAGGCCCCCAGACTCGCTACGCTCGCTTTTCGTATGAGGGATTCGGCCCCTAATCAGGCTTATTCGTAAAAAAGACATAATTTCAACAGACAAAATCCGAAGATTGGTTCAGATAGAATGTTACTGAGCTAAGCTACACATTGCTTGGTTCTTTCATCTTCATTGGTACATAAAAATTTAAACTTCACGCTACAGTAGACCCCCTACCCCTCATAACACGGAAGATATTTTGTTATGGGAATCCGTGTTGTGCGGGTCCTGAGCTATACTCTACCTGGAGTGCGGACTCCGCTTATAATCGCAGGAAAAATTATTTGCACTCCTCAGAAACACAATGATATTTAATGTTGCCATTCAAAAGTTATATTAATTAGGAGCTAAAGCGTAATAAAATCACAACATATGTTTCAGCTGTATTTTTAATAATGTAAAACCTATTGGACACCTTGCGAATTTGCCACCCATGGCGATTTTTCATTATTTGGCGACATGCGTACATGTAAGGTTAATAAAAGCTACGGAACAGATAGAATAGCCTGCCACCCATGGCGACTTTTCATTATTTGGCGATTTACACATTCTCACATCCTATATTTGCTGTTCATTTAAGGTTACCGGAAAACCGTTATCCATATTTTCATTTACATAATCGTTTGCAGATTGGCGTACTTAACACCATGAATTATACCATCTCGTCGCGCTAGCAAATATCCAAAGTGTACTATAACTGCTATAATGGCATAGTTAACGCCACCAAATATTTCTACTGGTAGCAAATAATCCAGCTGGACGAGAACCGGCTTTAAAATAATCTGCATTTTAATTATTTTTCATTTTCAAGATATTAGTTATTCTGTTTTGGAAAAACGAATAATCGCTCATTCTAAACTCCTGTTGTCTAAGCGAACTTACTATTTGAAAATTGTCAACTTTGTGTAACACATTTTGAGTTACTTATTTTAGATAGTTTTTAGTTTGGCGTAAAGTGGGCATAATTCTAACTCATATTTATAAATTCTAGATACTTGGAATCGCTTTGTTTGAAAGGAATGAATGATTTTATGCCAAATCTGGCCACCATTCTGTTTAATTTTTCAGTTTTTTATTAATATCTTCTAAAATAATTCGATTTTTGAAATTTAAGTCAGCTTAGCAGGTTCCTCGGAATTTTTCGAATCTGTGGGCACCTTAGTCGAAACTCAAATCCCCACGGTTTAGGAGGAGATAGGAAAACAAGCTTTGACAGCACCAGCGACAGCGGCCTTTACTTTTTTTTAGAATAGAGAGATACAAAATTTTATAAGCAAAATGTTTTATCTTTACATACTTACGTGTTATCTTCAATTTTTCAAAAATCACAGCGTCATTTAAATGTAACTGAGATCAATTTGAAAAAAATAATTATAATAATATTCTCGAAGAAAATTTTTACTTTTCTTCATAAAAGTGCATTATAAATTCTGGAGTTTCCCAAAAGAACTTCACAGCTATAAATAAAAGAAAATAAATTAAACTGGAACTCCGAGACTAAAAGATATTTTTCTCTCTATCCAAATAAAACTTGAGAAATTTTTCGGTTTATTCTACGAGGAAATGTTTGCTTTCGTTTTGCATATTTTATAGCTGCCTAGTTAAAAGATACTATTTTTAAACAAGTTTTCCATCTAATGATGTCACATGCACGCTTAATATAAGTCGAATAATCGCATTTTTGTGGGCATAAGATTTTATTGAATGAGTTACGTATGAAGCGCCTGCATTTACAGAACATAAAGGCATTTTATAGAATGACTGGAGTTTACAGACAAGATATGAAATATAAGAATTATTACACGCAAGTATTGTATATAAATTATCAGGCATTCAATAGAATGACAAGTGGTCTCTAGGCACAGTATAACGAATATATTCTATTTGTAGTAGTCATGAAAAGTCCTCTCTTTCATCGCTAATGTTACTTTTCTAAATACCGGACAATGATGCAATTTTTTACATGCGGTTTATAATGAGTTCGCGAGTATTTTAAAACAAACGGAATGATTCTATCTGCTTTCAGTCCCGAAAAAAAAAGTGGAAAAAAAAAAGAAAAGATTTTTTTTTTCAAATGACATTCCTTAAAATTGACTTGCAGGCATTGGCCACCTCTAAGGCCGGAGTTGTTGGTCACTCTATTATGGGGGCACCTAGTAGGTGGAGGTGGACCAACGTTGCCCCCTGTGAAGGGATGGACACAATGACATCCACGTCCCGTCGGGGATCGAACCTCGACCGCCGGGAGTTGAACCCGAAACCGTAGTACGGTGCTTTATCCACCGTACAAGCTGGTCGACCGAAAATAGAATATCAAACGTATATTATAACCTGAATGTGCCAGGGAGAAATGAAACTAAATAACTCATATTCAAAAACAGTAATGCATGCTCCCGTAATTTCAATACAATTTTGCACTTTGAAAGAAACAACGAAATTATTCATTGGTGAACTTTATTATGTTTACCCAGGTATACCTTAACGTGCATTTACACGTTCGTCCTACATTTCTCAATAATGCTCCGAACACAGCCTCGTTGAAAAGAACCTGGAAGCGACAAAAATGTTATTCTCTCATTATTCGCAGATATTTTTTTTTTGTCTTGCTTCATAAAAATGCATTACAAACCAGGAGTGTTGCGCAACTAAACTCCAAGAAATAAATATAAGTAAAATATTAAATAGCTATGCTCAGACCAAAAACGATTTTTTTTTCCCTCCTGTCTCCAATGTTCAAATAAAACTGGATAAAAGTTTATGTTTATTCTACGGGGAGATGTTTGCTTTCATTTTGCATATTTTATAGCTGCCTTGTTGGAGGATGCTATTTTTAAAACACTTTTTGGTGCTATGGTGTCATGTGTATGCATAGTACGTAAAAGGGGAGCCTGACATTTTCGCAGGAATAAAGGTATGGTGATTATTTAGGTAGTGATTGCCAACGTTCAGAGAGAACTGGTTTAGATTTATCCTATTTTACGAGAATATTTTATTAACATTTTTAATTAAAGTTCCAAAGTGTATATAATTTCGGTTCGTCTCTCTGTCCGTGTTCTGACTGTTCTCAATAGGTATCGATTGCTAAAAAATCCTACAATACTGGTTTCGCTGATACCTGACTCACTGTTTCACTGACTCAGTGAGTCTGTCACAATCTAGGCTCAACTACTCCAAAACAAAACTTTTATGCCATCATTAATCCAAACAGATAAAAAGTTATTATGTAAAACATAATAAAATTCACACCCTTGATGCGATCCGTTTGAAAATTTCCATAATCATGTAAAAAGATGCAGAAAAAAATCTGTGCTATTTTAAAAATCTGAACATTCACATGTTCCAAAATTTTAAGTGATTTTTCGCTATTTTCAGCTCTGTTTTTTTTCCGAGAGTAAAAATAGCTTATCATTTGCGTGACAAAATATAGTATCGATAGTGATATTGACGTCATATTGAAGTCACGGTAGTCAGGCTTTGAAGAGAAACTTATGATTCCAATTCGCTTAAAGTAGTTTTTCTAGATTACCCAGTTTAACTTCTTTTCATATATAAAATGATTTTCTTTGCAGAATGCATTGATATAGTAGAGGATGTTCCCATTAAAAGAAATCTTTCGAATGTGGAAAGTTTCCGCAGAGTATTCATTTCCGATTTCGATATATAGCAAACATTGACTATGAAGTTATTTAATTTAAATAGTCAAAGATTAAATATGTCGAGTGTAGACATATTTTTTTCAAATGTTTTTCTAGCGTCCTGTTGTAGTTGCCTCTACAACAGGCTTCATCCCAGGGGTGAAAGTAATCCGAAATTTACGATAATTCCATATAATGTGTTCCGAAAATTTTGGGAAATTTGTGCCGAAAATTTGACGCAATTTCATCCGAAAATTTGGTGCAGTTTAATCTAAAGCTGTGTTCTATGCCATTTCGGGGGGGTGGGGGAGATGTAATAAAAATCTGCAACAAGTTATTTTAAAGCTTACAATAACGAAAGAAATTTGCTCTATAGCATATCTTGTCTCTGTACATAGCAATACCGCAAGAGATCTTTCCCGAGAGTTCTGCTACAAAGCAATACTGGGCTCTTTGAGATTCTTTACATCTTAAGGACGGTGTTTTATATCGGAGTTTATATCGAGTTTTATATCGTTTTTATAATGTGAGAGTGATGACGGAAGAGCAAGCGGATGGCAATTAGGGCAGATCAGCTAGCGAAGCAAGCAGCTACGTTAACAGAGGGTCCCTATACTCTAGAAGCACCCTTCTCCTACGTAAATCAGATCCTTCACAAGGCAAAGCTGGAGGATTGCAGAAGCATATGGGAAACAACGGACAAGGGACGTCACACGTTCAGACTTCTCCCTAAACCTGGCTCCTATGGCTTTAAGCTGGAATCGTCAGCAACAGCTTTCCTCACTGGCCATGGTCCATTTCCGTCGTACCTACACAAGTTCCACCGACACCCAACGGGCAACTGTCCCTGTGGTGTAACAGGCATCAGCGAACATTACCTGTCCTCCTGCGAACTAACAAAAGAACATCACTTCACTCAACCAGCGGAAGAGTGTATGGCGGAATGGACTAAAAACGTGCTGAGAAGCAGATCTGCAAGAAGAAAGCTCTGGGCAATTTTCAGCCTACTAATGCACATATCCAATCTGACTTAATCTCCCACGCAACCATGAACTCTACCCTCTGTGTGAGCCATGGCCTACGTGCTCACGCCACGAACTATTCTGTATTTCTGTTTTTTTGTATTTCTGTTTTTTTTTTCTCCCAGCGAACCTCCACGCTTTCTGGAGTGTGCCCCGTAAAGGCTACCTGTAGCTTTAAAGCTGCTCAGTAGCTAAGCTGTCCTCACACGGTTATAAATAAATAAATTCTCCCAGGTAGCAGAATTCCAGAAGTTCTGCGGGAGATTCACGATAGCGCAAGTGGAGGGCATTTTGGAGTGATGAAAACGCTAAATAAAACCAGAGGGCGGTTTTATTAGGATCGACTTCGTGCCGATGTTGAAAAATGGTGCAGAGACTGCCACGCTTGCGGTGCCCGGAAAGGACCTACAATATAAACTAAGGGTCGTTTACAGAGCTATAACGTTGGTGCGCCTTTCAAAAGAGGGGCTCTAGATATCTTAGGATCTTCACCTATAACATCGAAAGGCAATCTCTGCGTCTTAGTCCTGATGGATTACTTTACCAAATGAACAGAAGCAATTGCTATCCCAGATCAGGAAGCTTCAACTGTAGCTGAAGAACTCGTTCAAAACTGGATATCTTTTTACGGAGTGCCTATGATATTACATTCGTATCGAGGTACAAATTTTAATTCAGCACTATTTTCGGAGCTTTTCGAATACTTGGGAATCACGAAGACTCGAACAACAGCGTTACATCCCGAGTTCGATGGCATGGTCGAGAGGTTCAATCGAACAATTTTGAATCATCTTTCATCATTTGTTTCGAAGAATCAAACCGACTGGGATACATATTTGCCACTGTTCCTCCTGGCTTACAGAAGTGCGGTTCATGAAGCGACCAGATATTTTCCATCAGAGATGTTGTCTCTTCGATTACCCAACGATATTGTTTTTGGACGACCATATGATACGCCCTCCTCATGGAATGACTACATGAATAATTTAGAGGCACGGTTAGAGAAAGTTCATTCGTTTGCCAGAGAGCGAATTAATTTGGCCAGTGACCAAATGAAGATTTGTTACGACTGTAAAGCAACGAATCACCAATTTAAGGAAGGTGATCAAGTTTGGCAGTTTAACCCGAAACTAAGGAGAGGTCTGAGCCCTAAGCTGCAACAGAACTGGGAAGGCCCTTACACTGTTGTCAAGAAGTTGAACGATGTTATCTACAGAGTGCAGAAGTCGCCCAATTCCAAACCGAAAGTCATCCACATTAATCGTTTAATTCCATATTGGGCTACTGATCATAATGGTGTGTGATTAGACTGCCGGGTCGTCAGTTTTTAAAGAGGGAAGCAGTGTTACGAAATAATAACTTAATTTGCTCTTGTATTGCATGCTTCGCCGTGAAACTAGTTTTACAGGCATAATAACGACATCCTAAGATAATGGTAAACCTGTGAAAGTAACCCCGTAGTCTTGGCGACGAACTTGGCGAGAAATGGTGGCTTCTAGAAAATTCATGTCTCGATACCATATGTTAATTAGGGAAGATTTTTTTAGAATATTCTGATGACGTCATTACCTCTATAAAAGCACTCGTTTCTCTCCACGGGGAGAGTTCAGTGATAGACCTGGAAGCAGCGCGGTTGACTCTGTGATATGAACAGCGTTACTGTTATGCTTATTTATGATTTTGGCACATGTTACTGATTCTTGTATTATTTTGAGTGATTGGGTTGTGAGCCGTAGAATAATGTATTATGTTTGTTTATTGTGCTCATTTGGATGCTTTAGAATACACCGACGTGGCAAATTTCGTAACAATATATACGAAATCTCACAAAATTCGACACAAAAACTGTTGTAAACTGTTATACAGTGTGCGATGTAATTGGCATGACTTACGCTTTTTTTGTTTTATTATTGTTATGAGTAATGATAATGAGAATTGAAGCAGTGCAGACAAACCGAAATCATAAATATTTTTGTTGGAAAGTATTAAAAGCTGAATAAAAACTTATAAGAACTTTCTCTATAACGTAGGTTCTTAAATTGTGGTTTGCGGACCCCTGGGGGGGGGTCTCGTAGACATTACCAGCGGTCCGCGAAATATGAAATGATTTGCTAAGAGTTCAAGACGATGTAAAGCCTAGAAACGCTGAACATTGGAAAAATATTTTAAAAGCAATAAATAAAACATGGAGCTATTATCATGCTCTAGTATTCTTATATAATTTCCATGATTTTTATAAGGTCCTTTTAATATCAAATTGAATAAAATTTAATATTTAAATTGTTGTTTACTTATTTTATTTTCTTTTACTTGATTCTATTTATTTATTTGCGTGTGTGTGTGTGGGGGGGGGTCTAATTTCTAATGACTAAGTGGCGACTCTGTGCATTTAGCACTATTACATTGTTGTTGGAATTTATTGCGCCAAAAATTAAGTCTCAATAACAACATAAAACACTAGGATTGAGATCAAGTCCTTAAAAAAAAAAAAAAAAATTGCTCAAGAGGGCGTCCCCGGTCTACATGAGAATTCCTGCTCTGTAAAATAATCAAGTTTAATCAAAAAAGAAATTGGAGGCTTCTTCCAAATGAAAACCCAGCGAGTTAATTTTTCCCCTGAGCCATAAATTCTCCTCAACAAATTACTCGAGGAGAGTTTTTTTCTACGGGAAAAGTTTGATGTTCCTGTCGGTTTTCTGCCTCTCCTTTATCCCTCTCCGCCTGTAGATGATTACGATTCCGCCACACTAATCGAACAGACTCGATAAATCTTTCGATACTACTACGAAAGGTAAACTTCGCTTTTCTTGCCGATCCATAACTGCGCATTTCAGGTGAAAACAGTGTGGGGTCTACGCACCCTCGCCGCTGTTGCCAGGTTCTAAGGAATGCCTCAAACGATTGCTTCCCGTGCGGTTTATGCATTAGGGGATGCGAGCGCCCCTTGGGGAAGGCTGAGATAAAGGCAATGAAACAGTAGTCTGATGTTCCCAGACAGTGCTGTTTTTTTTTTTTTTGTTTTTTACCTCCAGGAATTATTGTTATTTTGTAGATACGAATTATAGAAGGTTTCTCATAGTTAAGGAAAAGCAGTGTGCAGGTTACTTACTAAAAACGTGTTTGCTACCAATAATAACAGTTAAAAATAGATATTTTTTTTTACTTCGTTGTACGAAATAAAACAAGTATTGTGATTGCTAAAAAAATTAGGTATACAGATTTGTACGGAAAAATCGATTTTGACTACATCTAAATTCAATTTGACAACGTAGAATATTGAAAGTTTATATCTTGTTTTTATGTAATATCTAGTTGTGTGGCTCCTTTATTGACTGCAATCGGTAAAGTATACCTTATTTACAGGGTTACCGAGAATAATTTCAGTACATTAAAGTCCATGGCCCTCTTCAATTTATTAAGTCTTATGAACCGCCATTTTATGGGCCATGCCCCAAATCTTGCTAATTATCACCGGGCTTGATGAGCTTTGGCTAAATATTGTCAAATGTGAAGTCAAAACAAGATTTCAAAACTGAATCCATCTTGGAGACATCTCTTATATTTGTCGAAAATATTACTTTAATATTGCTGTAGAATCATATTTAAATTTCCAGTGGAATACGTATAAACTAGGTGATTCAAAATTATGTATAGTGGACAGACAACAAGGAAGCCTACATCACATAATTTCACTTTAAAAACTACTATAAAATATGGTTGCACAAGCAAAAATATAATTTTTGATTTCAACTTGGATCCAGTGGTAAAAGTTTCCAGCCTTTTAAAAATTAGTATATTAAAAATTAGTAATATTTTAATATGTATGTATTACTGCAACTAAGTCTTTCTCCACATTTATGCATTCTTAAAAAATTCTGAAGCACATCTTTATCGTGTTCCAGCGGCAAAGATGAATTTTTTAAGAGTAAACTTTTACATCACTATGTGGAAAAACAATTTTTATCAGGACTTAAGAATTTTTAGACATTGCTCAATATAAATTAAATGATTTTGTATACATTATCAATCAAGTTATAAAACGTAGATTTTATGCGAGTACAAACTTAATAATGCAATTACATATCTTCTAGTAAGAGAAAAAAAAAACAATTAGTTTATATGTCCGACGCTATGAGATAAATAATTTTATAAGGCAGATAAATTTATTCATATATTTTTTTAACAATTTCCACCAAAGTTTAATATTAAAAAAAAGAAAACTAAGAAAATCAGAAACACTTTCAGATTTTAAATGCGCACTAAAATGCTATATATTAAAAGCGTATCATAATCCATGCGTCTTCTTTATTTTCTTTCCTTATCCCATATTAAGTTGGAAAGTGTATCATTATTCATGAGTGTGCCGTATTTTTCTCCCTTGTACCATAAAATACATCTTTGGAATCAAAATCTACCTTAAAATCGCATGCTAAAACTGTTTTACAATTTCCGCCAAGCATATTCCAACTGTACTTCACCGTCTTAAATACTACTTGGAATCTGAACCATAATCCATGAGTGTGCCGTCTTTGACTTTCTCAGGTTGTTTTCTACTTTAACGCACCGACTCCAACCAAGGTGGCGATAATTAAACATATGCAGTTACCAGGACGATTTTTTTTTGTTGTATTTATGTGGCAATTTTAATTTAAAATTAAAATGGCGATTTGGAACAACATGTAAGTACAGCATAATTAAGCGTCTTCAAATTCCTTAGCAGATGCGTTTATCGCTAGTTTGTTCACTTTAGTTTCCATCTAATTCTTTTAGGAGCGATAAAACTCGTGCATAACTCCTAGAGACCCATGAAGCTTGCCAAAGTGCGGCGATTTTTGAGGTTGGGGAGAGTGGTAGCGTTAAAATAGGAATCAACTCTTTTTTGTTCCATAAAACTCATGTTTGGAATCGAAACCTATCTTAAAATCGCCTACTGAAGCTGTTTTACAACCTTCGCCAAGCATATTCCAACTATCCTCTACCATTTTAAATACTGTTTGGAATGGGCATCACAATCCATCAATGCGCCGTGTTTGTCTTTCTTGTTCCATAAAACACATATTTGGAATTGAAATCCATATTAAAATCGCTTACTATTCTACAGTCTTCGCCAGGCATATTTTAACTATACTTTCCTAGTTTCTAGCCAAATTCAGACGATATCGCCAAGCCTTATTCGATTTTGAAGTTACTTTTTGGCAGCAAACTTGGCGATTCATTATCAAAAATTGCAAACCTTGTGCGACTTTCAAGATTTTAACAGCCCCCCCCCCATCACCTCTGCATTATCTGACAAACACATTTAGGGAGAGATTCAAGTGAAACGCGTGCGATCGAGTTCGAATCGAACGTTTTTCAGTCCCCAGAATGCTTCCAATGAACAAACCTGGGGCTGTGGTAGCCCAGTGGTTAAGGCGTTGGACTCGTAACCGGAAGGTTGTGGGTTCGATACCGGTGTACCACTAAAGATCACCGTGTACATGCGGTGTACGTGCACGTTAAATCCGTGGTTCCGAGCAGTTTCCGAGGGGTGCCAATATTCAGAAGTCCCCCATCTTCTGATGAGGTTCCAAATTGTGGCGGGAAATTTCGGGAAGGACGTTTATGTAGATCTAAGCGACACATTCAGTGACGCGAGCTGTCCTCTCTTGGCAAATAAATGAACAAAACCTATCGCGCTGTGACGTGATCAAAACACGATTGTTTTGTTTCAGCTGAATAAGAAACATTGATATATTTCGAAGTTTCCCTGTTCGACGCGGAAAACGTTCGAATTGTGTTTCACTTGAATCTCGCCCTTAACAAGATCTTCACCGTGACAGTTCAACTTGTACAAAACTTGTCTACAAATCATGTCTACAGAACATTTCGACAAAATATGTCGACATAAACCTGAGACTGGATGAAATAGCACAGTAGTGCTAAAAATTCAACAGAAAACTGTTGTTTGATGATATAATTGACCTTACAGTGCATACTGTAGCCAATTGACTGCCCTCTAATTTTTTTGTGTGGTGTAGTAAAAAGAATCATTGTTGAAGAATAAAAACTGAATGTGAGGGAGGGGGGGGTCACCACCATAAGTTAGCTTTTGTAGTGGGTGAGCGACATTAAAAGGTTGGGACCAGCTGATTTATAGGATGGAAATAGCAGCTAAAGTTCTTTTAATGAGTCTCGAAAAATTAAATTAATAGTGATGTGTATCTTTTATGAAATTTGTCTACTATTCTCGGGAAATGTGTCACGTAGATTCAACCCTGTGACTTCTTCGCAAAAATATTTCATGTCACGTTAGATATTGCAATTGAGATAGGGCGCAATTTTTTATTACGACGTAATTGTTTTTTTTTAAAGAAATTCAATCATTTGTCAGGTCATAGCGAAAAATATTAAGTCATACTTCGAATAATTCAGTATTTTGTGAACGGTTTGTTCGCAAATTGCTTTATGGATGCGATTTCAATGTTACGAACTACAGAAAACTCAGTGAATATTTCTTTTCTCTTTTTGTGCACAATGTGAAAAAGAAATAGTTGTTAATGTAGTGACGAATATTTCGTTTTGAAATTGGATAAAAGGGTTTTTTCTTTCCTTTTTTTTTTTTTAAAGTTCTTTGTAACAATGAACTCATTTAATTTACTACTTTGCCTTTTTGCTTTTCTATATTTTATGCATTTTCCCGAATATTGCGTTTCTGTACTTTATACTGATTTTGTGCTGTTTATGGAATGAGTCTAGAAGTGTTAAGCATTTGGATTAATTTATAATTCAAAATATACATGCCGACGAATTTCTCTTTTTCTTTTCGATTTCAAGTGTTTTTCTTTCTTAATTGCATTTGCCATCCCTTTTATGCTTTCGCTCATTTTTTTATTAATTTTGCTCTTTCTTATTTTTAGTTTAATTCGAACGCTTTCTTTTTCTGCAATAGAAGAATTAAAACTTTTTTGTACTCTTTATGTCTGCAAAAAAATAGTATTTACAGACTGTTTCTGAAGCATTGCCAGCGTACTACAGACTACATTTTGTTTATTTAGGCACCTATTTCTTTCGAAGTCCTGTAGCTTCATCGTTCTTAAAAATAATTACTTTCAAAAGAATTTACTGCGTGCAACATATTTTACAGTATCCTTTTTTCCTTCATTTTATTCTAAAGAATTAACATCAAACTGCATTCTTAAATATGTTGCTAAAGGCGAAAATGTTTTATGTTAGTAAGAACATACGTATATGCGGTAAGAAAATAAGCCAACGTGTGCATTAGTAATGCGATGCGCATTAGTTTAAGTTGTTGGAGATGGTGTTTGTTAATTTGGAATGAATTGTATTCTTAATTTGCAAGAAATTATTTATCTTGCAAATTAAGAATAGCAATTGAAGTGTGTATATACTTTTAATTAATTAACTAGTTAACACTTTCGTAACTAATATAGACAGAATAATAATTATAAACTACATATTTAATCTTCATTTAAAATGCTGGAAGACGCAATTTAGAGACAATTTTTTCTAATATAGTGCTTGACGTAAAGCTTAACTTAATACACAAGTATTTGTTGAAGATAGTAAAAAAGCCATAAATACTGCAAAACAGCATTTCAGTTTCAAAATATGTATTATTCCTCTTTAAACAAACGAATTTCTTTTCCAAAATATACATTAATATTGCCAAAGTATTTGTCTCAAACACTCCTTTTAAATAACTGTATTTTTCCTCTAATAACGTTAACAGGATTTTAATTTCAAAAACAACTAATTCGAAAGATCTCAGTAGAAATTCTGAATTAATACCTGAAAAACAATAGTTTCATACTTCTATAACTAATGTTAAATGATTATTGAAAGTCAAAAGAATAGTTACAATAATATCACCGGCACACACACAAAAATGTTGTTTGTACATCGGGCGCCACCTATCTACGGGCATTTATTTCGACCCGCTGAATCCGAATTTCAAGTCAGTTTAAGCCGTGCACCCTCGAGTATCGAGTAAATTGAAAAAATAGCGTAAATTGGATAAATGGTAATTTAAAAAATTTATGAATCTAAACTAAGTATAATTCTTATGTATTTTAATCCGCTGAATACAAATTTAAAGTGTATTTACATTATAAACCGTTCTAAGTCTCAAAAAATTGAAAAAAAAAAAACCTTGAAAAATGTTAAAAATAGCAAACAATCGTCATTGTATTAATGAAAAAATTTTGCTGACCCGAATCAAAGAGGATTTTTATGTAATTTCATTTCCTTAAACCGAATCTAAATGTAGTTGGCTTAGAATCCCTCAAACTCTCAAAAAATCGCAAAAAAAACAGATAAAATAGCAAAACTTACAGTTAAAAAAAATTGACAAAATCTATAAAACATGATTAAATACGTTTCTTGTATTTTTTATGCGTAAAATATAAGTACGAAATCTGAAAATGCAAAAAATTGTAATATCTCTAAAAAAATGATGTATAAACAAACTACAGTTTAAAATCTGAGATAATCGCTCTTCTTATTCTGTACTAAATACACTTTAAATTTGTATTCGGCGGATCGAAATACATAAGAAATATGCTTGGTTTGGATTCATAATTTTTTTTAATTAACATTTATCCAACTTACGCTATTTTTTCCAATTTACTTGATACTCGAGGGTGCACGGCTTAAACTGACTTGAAATTCGAATTCAGCGGGTCGAAATACATGCTGGTAGATAGGTGGCGTCCGATGTACAAACAACTCTTTTTGTGTGTGCCAGTGTATTTTTCATTATAACGCCCATCAACATTGATATATCCTACTAATATTTTAAATGCAAGAATTAGTCATTTCTATGTTTGTTACTCTTTCACGCTCTAAGGGCTGGACGAATTTAGATGAAATTTTAAGCTCTTATACTATCTGATACCTTGAATTAGCACATGCACTACCTTTTATCCCACTTCAAAACCAAAGCACTGTTTCCCTGATTCGATCAAGTGTCGATAGATGGTGCTGATTTACCAACGGAAGCGATAGCAGCACAGTAATAATGTAAAAAAATATATATATATACATAATTTTGAATATGAATTTTATTTCTTGGTAATAATTTTATTTAAAATGTCACATTTTTCATCTGTATAACTAATATAATTATTATTTCTTAAATGACATTTTTAAGAGTTAATTTAAAATAATTAGTAAACATAACCTTAAATATTAAAATTATATTCGGCTAGAAATGGGTAAAACGCATACATATTAAAAATACGCGAATTTATGACAAATTAAACAGATCAGTCTACCAGTGATTGGTATCGGCTGGCTATTAAAGTATGCCCTATCGCCTAATGCACAAGGGCAGCGCTGGGCTACGCAGCTAAATTCATAATTCATCCAACCCTTTGATGCGCAAGCATTTTCACGTCAATATGCATAGAAAACCAACTAGATAGACGGCACAACGCCGAAAAACTACAGATGTTGCCATCGATCCACTTATGTACCAACAACATGGAGATAAATCGAATAGCCCATCCGACGCCACAGAGCTGTAGAAATTTTCTGGCGTCCGTGATCCACCGCTATATTGTTGGTAGTTAAATGGGTCGATGGCAACGGCTGCACTTTTCCATCATTGGGACTATTTAATAAACTTTTTTGCAACTGCACCGTTAACCCTTTAACGTGCCCCCTTTACTACAGATGTTGCCATCGATCCACTTAACTACCAGCAACTAACGTTAACCCTTTAACGCGCAGTGTTCCCGCTCTGGGAACACCAAACTCTGACGTTTTAACTGTTACCAGTCACGAAGAATAGATTTGATTTCTATAAAAATAGTTGCGGGTGAAATAGCTCCACGAGAATCCTTCACTTTTTAGCACGTCATTTCCCGTCAAAAAATGGTCACGATTATTTTTAAACAGCACTGACATCTGCTGAAAAATGGAAGAACGCGAGAACAGCTGGATAGATTGCCCAATGCTGGAAAAAGGGCAGCCTTTGCCATCGCTCGACTTAACTACCAGCAAGAGGACGGACGATCGAAACGTTCATCGCGTGCCACAGATCGAGAGACCCTTTTTTGACGGCATGCCGTCAAAAAAGGGTCTCTCCAACTGTGGCACGTTTCGATCGTCCGCCCTCTTGCTGGTAGTTAAGTCGAACGATGGCAACGGCTGCCCTTTTTCCATCATTGGGAAAGGGTTGCGCGTCAAAGGGTTAACAGAAGAGGTCAACGTTTCACCATACAGTGAAGCTAATTTAGCTGCATCCTTTCTATAGAGAAACGTTCCACCATGATTTAATTCCATTAATGAGTTTAAACACCAAATCGTGGTTCAACGTTTCTCCACAGCAAGGTTGCCCCTAATTCAGCGCCATTTTATGGTGAAATGTGACCTACTCTTATTAACAGTGCAGCAGTGAAAGCGCAGAAATAAGGTGGTTTCACGACTCAACCACAAAGGTTTCAACTTCGGCAAATCTGGCATTCTCTGATGTCTTCAATTCGATTTATTTTACCGAAAGCTTCATTCTTTACTTCCTCCTTTAAGATTCCTCATCGTGGAGAGTTCCTAAATCTCTTATGAAAGCGAAAAAAAATATGTTTCGTCTGTGGACACTAACTTAAGGGATTTTCGCCGAAGGGAGAATAAAGCCACGTGGAGAAAAAAAGATCCATTTCAAGGGATTACGGCAGTAAAAGGGTTTATTTTTTATATTTCTTCAGGAGAATTCAATGTTTCTTCAGTCATCTGATAGTAAGAAAATGTTTTATGCTATTACTCTACTTTTCAACCATGTCATTGCAATTGAAATGGGCAAAACATGTTATTAACGGATTGAATCAATCTAAAAAATTAAACAAAAAATTACTTGGCAAACTTTTAAAGTATTTATATTCTCAAATAACCAAATTTAGTAATAGAAGATAATATTTAATTTTTGGATTTTTAATATAATGGACAAATTTCATTTTTAAATTTGAATTTCTCATACAACTGTATGGTCATGCAATAATGTTCACTGATTATGTTGTTCATAATTTTTCATTCAGGCGCGTTGATATAAAATGTATTAAGAATATAAAAATACTTGACAAATCTAGTTTATTAAAATACGGATTACCACTCCTCCTAATTTATTAGAAAATATTTCTTTTCTCGTTATAACTGCATAACTCTAGTTATATTATGAAAGGAACATAAAATTTTACTTATCTAAATTAGATACAAAAACAAAATAAATCAATAAATAATATAAAAATAATATACTCGCCTGTTCGAGCCTCGTCAGTAGGAGACCCCTGAACCCCTTAATTTTTTAGTTTCATTATTGCCATATTAAAACGATATTAATTGACTATGCCATTTTATCTCTCACCCCTTTTTCTTTGTCTTTTATTCTTCCTTTACATTTATTTCATCGACTGGAAGCAGGAGGGTTTCCTGATCTTTCCTTGCAATTGCAAACGTGGGTCGATGATAACTGAAGTAACTTATATATAATTTTTAGTATCTATCTTAACACACAAAAAATTTTGCTTTTCGTTATTTGATATTGTTGAGAGAGCTTTAGGCGAGTAGGGTTGCTGTTTTTCGCCTGGTAACCCTATTGGCCAGTCATCCAGAGTGGATAAAAATCCCAGGCTGTTATTTTTATGTTTAAAGTTATTCTTTTTTCCACTTTCACATTCGCTCTCCCAGTGCCCGATGCGTTTATACCTTTTGCAAGTCATTTTTCATGCATCCTTAATTTTATGAGTCCATGTTTTATGTTTCGCAATTATCTTTATTCAGCGTTTTAATTCGCCAAGTTCCAGTCGCCATTTTGAGGATGAATGATACAGCCTTGAAACGAACGTTAAAAATCAGCAAATAAATAAATTAATCCATCTGCTGTCCATAACCTTTTCGAAATGTTAGCAGAGTTATGGCACAAACATAGTAAGCGTGGGATTTTAACATAACATTTACTTTATTAAATTAGAACGGAAGAAACAGGCACATCACATAACAAGGTAACATCAAGAAGGAAAAAAGTATAGAAGAAGTAAAAAGAATGCGTGCGCGAGCACAGTTAGAGTTAAGTATAGATAAATGTTTATTGAGAGATACAGAATTCAGGAGGATAAGACATTGCACAGTAAAAAAAATAAAGAATTAAATACTGAACAATTTATTCTTACTTTTCTGTCACATGTATGTAGATAAATGTTTATCGAGGGATACAGAATTCAGGAGGATAAGATCTCGCACAATAAAAAAATAAATAATACTCAACAATTGATTCTTACTTTTATGTCGAAGTCCATAAATGTTTGTTGAGGGATACAGAATTGAGGAGGATAAGACATTGCACAGTAAAAAAATAAGCAATTCAATACTCAACAATTTATTCTTACTTTCATGCCGCATTTTCGGGATCCAGTTTTGGGATAATTTTCAATAAAGGGGTGAGAGATAAAATGACATAGTCATTAACTGTTTAAGAAAGAAAAAAAGCTATCCGATGGAGATGATTTATTCAGAGAACCCCAGTGCCAAAACTGGTTTGCAAAGTTTTGATCCAAGACGCACCACGTTCTGGAAAGGAAATTGAAGACATCTGACGAAGACGCGATAAAAACATTTATTGATGAAAACTGGAGTATAACAACTCGTGCAGTTGCAGAAAGTACAAATTGATCGAATTCGACCATTCGTGATCATTTGAAATGCCTCAAAGCTCGACATATGGGTTCCTCAAGTTCTTAAAAAAACAAAATGACTTTCAGAACAACCCTATAAAATAAATTTCAAAGTTGCGGAAATAAAGAGAAATAGAGAAATTTATGATATCGATTGAAATTTTCAAAATATTAAACCTAAAGAAAAACAAAATTCAATTTTTTATCCGGCTTAAGTAGGAAGAAATTACCAGTTAGTAAAATGTGCTCCATGCATTAGTTAGGTCATGAAAAAAATTTCAGCCTTCCATCATACAAGGTCCTGAAATATGAGAAAAAGAATATAGCTGACTCACTTTTCAAAGGCTTTTATTGGAGAGTTTGGAGACAAAGGCCAAATATTGGAGATATCGACAAGCTGAGCTCAATTTGAAAGATTTGCTTTTGGCATTTAATTGGACAATGTTTCGCCAAAAGCCGATAATCTTGAGATAGTTAGCGAGATTTTGGACAACAGTCGAAATAGTGATTCATCAGAGACTTTTAATGAATTGAAGGTATGCACAGACAGTATTCTATTTAAAGTCTTATGGGTGAATACTTAAATAAATTACTCAGTCGACTACAATGAAAAATGAGATGCACAGTTAAATGTTGCAATAGTTCTAAATATAAAATTTCAACATTCTGCTGTTAAAATTTCGCCAAAACTCGCCAAGTTCTATCTCAAATGCAAGATTTTGGGAATGGACAAAAAAAAAATGACTGACTAAAGACGTAATATATTGAAGATGCCCGTAGACATAAATGTATTGAAATTCTTTTGGGTGGTCCTGTAAATAAACTCTCCAGTAGATTGGAACCAAAAAATCGAGATGCACAACTAGATGTTACAACAATCTTATATCTATGAAATTCCAACATTCTACGACTAAAAGTTTGTGATATATGAGAGTCAAATACATACACACGTACACCAAAAGTAGCCAAGCTTGTCGGCTTTTGGCGTAATTCTTGAGGAAGACACGTGACCGTGGTCGGACCATTACCTAACTATAGGGTAGGACGGTATTGTGCTTGAAATGGATGAATGTCCCTAAAATTGCCATTGATCGTAATGTGTTGGAAATCTTTTGAGTGTTCTGGAGAATATCATTGTGCAACCCTTAACAGCGTATATCACTTCTGAGTCGTTCGAAATAGCCTAATGCCTCTAAAATACGCTTTAATGAATTTCGGCCCATAGAGCGTAATATATTTAAAATCTTTTGGTCATGTAGATAAACTATCCAGTCGAAAGGGGAGATACACAACTAGATGTTACAGCAATCCTAAATATAAAGTTTCAAATTTCTACGTCTAATAGTTTTTGAGATATGCGAATTTAATGACTTTCTGCCGATAGAGCATAATGTATTTAGAATCTTTCGGGAGGCCCTATAGATAAACAAGCCAGTCGAATGGAACCGAAAGAGGAGGTACACAACTAGATGTTACAACAATCCTAAATATAAAGTTTCACAATTCTACGACCAATAGTTTTTGAGATATGCGAGTTACATACATACCAACGTACGTACAGACGGCATGGAAAGGCATGGAAAAGCTGGTCAAAATAGATTCTCCGTCAGTCAAAATGAGTTGCAGACGCATTTATATGAACGTAGCAGCGTACGATGAGATGCATCGAAAAAATTCTTAAAAATAAATTTAGAGGTAGTCAAAATCGGTTCCTTGTACTCCGTGCAAGGAAGTAAAAGGAATTGGATAATTATTAAGTATGATAACCGCGTGTTTGTCTTGTAAGAGCGATTTTATTGTATTAACTGTGTAGCCCGACCTTTAATATAACTTTAATTATGTAAATTTTATGTTTGTTGATTAATTTAGAATACCAAATTGGTTCCTTACTTCTTTAATTTTTGATTTAACGCAGATGTAAATTATCTTTCGCAGTACTATCAAATCTCGTCGGGGCTATTTGTTAACTTCGTGAAGAAAACGCTCCCCCATACTATGCAAGATTTGATGTAAAACAATATTTCATATACTTTAATAAATCTCTAAAATATATTGAATACTGTTATACAAATAGACAATGATCTAAGCGTCCATTATGAAATACGGTATTAGTATAAGTAAATTATATGCTGTTTGGGCATTATTCCGAGGCTTTGAGTCGGGCTGTATAATACATATAATCTAAATACAACTGTTTGTCACGCAGATGCTTTTTCCCTACTAGTTGCTAGGCCCATCAAAATACTCTGTCTATATCATCCTCAGAAACGCAAACAGACGATATGGTCTACGCAAGGAAAATATCGATATGTCGGAATCATATATTTATTTCCGAAGCGATCAATCAGCAGTTAACAGATGCTGGAAATCCCACGAAATGATAATGCTACCCGGAAACGAAATTGGAAAACTGTAAACGCATATATATGTAGGTTCTTCCAATCAGTATCTCTCTATTCTAAAAAAAAGTAAAGGCCGTTCTCAGAACTTGTTTGTCTATCTTCTACTAAACCGTGGGAATTTGAATTTCGAGAAACATGTCCACGGATTTGGAAAATTCCGAGGAGCCCGATAAGTTGACTTAAATTTCGACAATCCAATTATTTTAGAAGATATTAATAAAAAACTGTAAAAATAAAACATAATGGTTGCAAGATATGGCATAAAATCATCCATTCCTTTGCAACAAAGCAATTACAAGTTTGTAGAATCCCGTGAAATTGACAAACATGAAGTAGAATGACACCCATTTTACGCCAAATTAAAAAGTACATGAAATAAATAACTCAAAGTGCGTTACACAAAGTTGGCAATTTTCAAATAATAAGTTCGCTTAGACAACAGGAGTTTAGAATTAGCGACTATTAATTTTTCCAAAACAGAATAACTAATTGTAACTGATTTTAAAAGCGCCATCTTGGCATTAGGAATGATCCGTCAAAATCGTATCTTTCGAAGCAGGGTGAATCTTAACTTCGAATTCCAGAATGTTAGAATCCAGTATCTTGAAAATGAAAAATAATTAAAATGCGGATTATATTTTAAAGCCGGTTCGGTCCAGCTGGAGACATATTTGGTGGCATCAACTATGCCATTATAGCAGTTATAGTACACTTTGGATATTTGCCAGCGCAGCGAGATGATTCGTGGTGCTAAATACGCCAATCTGAAAAGGATTATGTATATGACTAGGGGCCAAGGCCCCCAGACTCGCTACGCTCGCTTTTCAAATGAGGCATTCGGCCCCTAATCGGGCTTATTCGTAAAAAAGACAGAGAAAACCCGAAGATTGGATCAGATAGAATGTTACTGAGCTAAGCTACACATTGCTTAGATCTTGCATCTTCTTTGGTACATAAAAATTTAAACTTCACACTACAGTAGACCCCCTACCCCTCATAACACGGAAGATATTTTGTTATGGGAATCCGTGTTGTACGGGTCCTGAGCTATACTCCACCTGGAGTGCGGACTCCGCTTATAATCGCTGGAAAAATTATTTGTACTCCTCAGAAACACAATGATATTTAATGTTGCCATTCAAAGGCTATACTAATTAGGAGCTAAAGCGTAATAAAATCAGAACATATGTTTCAGCTGTATTTTTAATAATGTAAAACCTATTGGACACCTTGCGAATTTGCCACCCATGGCAATTTTTCATTATTTGGCGATTGGCACATACTCACAACCTATATTTACTGTTCATTTAAGGTTACCGGAAAACCGTTATCCATACTTTCATTTACATAATCGTTTGAAGATTGGCGTACTTAACACCACGAATTATACCATCTCGACGCGCTAGCAAATATCCAAAGTGTACTATATCTGCTATAATGGCATAGTTAACGCCAAATATTTCTACTGGTAGCAAATAATCCAGCTGGACGAGAACCGGCTTTAAAATAATCTGCATTTTAATTATTTTTCATTTTCAAGATATTAGTCATTCTGTTTTGGAAAAACGAATAATTGCTAATTATAAACTCCTGTTGTCTAAGCGAACTTACTATTCAAAAATTGTCAAATTTGTGTAACACATTTTGAGTTACTTATTTCATATAGTTTTTATTTTGGCGTAAAATGGGCGTAATTCTAACTCATGTTTGTAAATTTCACGCGATTCTAGATACTTGGAAACGCTTTGTTGCAAAGGAATGAATGATTTTATGCCAAATCTGGCAACCATTCTGTTTATTTTTTCAGTTTTTTATTAATATCTTCTAAAATAATTCGATTTTCGAAATTTAAATCAGCTCATCAGGTTCCTCGGAATTTTTCGAATCTGTGGGCACCTTAGTTGAAACTTAAATCCCCACGGTTTAGGAGGAAATAGGCCAACAAGCTTTGACAGCGCCAGCGGCGACAGCGGCCTTTACTTTTTTTTAGAATAGAGAGATACCCAAATTAAATTTCATGCTGTTCTGGAAACTCGCGGAATCTTTTCGCAATCGAAAGATTTCGTTTTGTGTACACAGCTATTCTCATGTACATGCAAACGATTTATTTGTGAAAAAAATAAAAACTGATAATAAACTGTGTAATCTGGAAAATCTCTTTTAAACGAATTTGAATCCCAATTGTATGATGTCATATTCACTTGAAAAGGGTAATTTTTTCACGCAAATGAAAGATGGACAACAGTTTTGCGGGAACCTTACATGAGCAGTAATCATAAGTTGTGAGCATGTGTAAATCGCCAAATAATGAAAAGACGCCATGGGTAATAAACTATCCTAGCTGTTCCGTAGTTTTTATCAAAGAAAACAAATGAAGAACTGTTTTCTTAGAGCTAATTATTAACTATACATATACGCAAGTCGCCAAATAATGAAAAATCGCCATGGGTGGCAAATTCGCAAGGTGTGCAATTGGTTTTTACATAATTAAAAATACAGCTGAAGCAGATGTTCTGATTTTATTACGCTTTAGCACCTAATTAATATAACTTCTGAATGGCAACATTACTTATCATTGTGTTTCGGAGCAGTGCAAATACGTTTTCCAGCAATTATACGCGGAGTCCGCACTCCAGTTGGAGTATAGCTCAGGACCCGTACAACACGAATTCCTATAACAAAATATCTACCGTGATATGGGGGAGTGGTCTACTGTACAGCGAAGCTTACATTTTTATGTACCAATGACCATGCAAGAACCAAGCAATGTGTAGCTCTGTAACATTCTATCTGATCCAATCTTCGGGTTTTGTCTGTTGAAATTATGTCTTTGTTACGAATAAGCCTTATTAGGTGCCGAATGCCTCACACGAAAAGCGAGCGTAGCGAGTCTGGGGGCCTTTGCCCCTAGTGTTGTAAAGATTTCTTTATTTCTGAATCTTCTTGTTGTTTTTTTTTTTAAATACCGGATGTCAGAAATTAGAATACCCATTTTAAAGTTGTTTACAGACGAAACTATTTTTGAGAAAGCTATAAAATTTTGTGTAGGACATAATGAAGGTATGGGAATTTGTTTGAGAGAATAAAAAAAAATTAAATCGAATATTCGACATTAGGAGGCGCCTTTTTAATGAATTGCACATTTAGCATACATTTATGATAGTTCACTAATATCATTACAACAAAACATGTTCAACTTGACGGCCATCATTGTTAGCTACCATCTGGAATTGCAAGAGAGCATGTCCCACAAGCTGACCGCAGTGTGTTCGGGGGAAATGCTGTGAAAATGTCGTGAAACGCTGTCTTCAAGATCAGGCAAAGTTGTTGGATTATCCCGACTTATTAAATGTTTCAAACTCCCACAAAGCCAAAAGTCGGATGGATTGAGGTCTGGAGACCAGAGAGGCAATGGATCATGAAAACGGCTACGAGGTAGCAGATATTTGAACGATTTTTTTTTTTTATTTGCACAAACTAATCACCCGTGACTTCATTATATCCTACATGACATTCCTTAACTTTCTCAACAATAATTGAGATTAACAACAGTAGTTAGAGTTAAAGCCTCAGTAGTTCGAAACATTCGAACTTGATCGAAACGTTCATTTGCGTGCCACAGATCTAGAGACCCTTTTTTAATACACGATGAACGTTTCGATCGTCCGCCATCTTGCTGGTAGTTAAGTCAAGCGATGGCGACGACTTCCCTTTTTTCAGCATTGGGCAATCTATCCAGCTGTTCTCGCATTCTTCCATTTTTCAGCAGATGTCAGTTGCTAAAAAATGTTAAAAATAATCTGTTAAAAAATAATCGTGACCATTTTGTTACGGGAAATGGCGTGCTAAAAAGTAAAGGATTCTCGTTAAGCTATTTCACCCGCAACTATTTTTATAGAAATCAAATTTATTCTTCGTGACTGGCAACAGTCAAAACGTCAGAGTTTGGTGTTCCCAGAGCGGGAACACTGCGCGTTAAAAATTAAATCTAACAGATAGAGCTAGATGCTTGTGAGTTCGGCTACACTAGGTGTTGAAGATAATTACTGCAGGCGTTGTCTAGGAATGTGTTCCGTTCACGCCCTAACTATCCTGCGAGCACTTGGGCTTGGTGTGGGCCAGGGGCCCATGCCCTGGGTATTACATGTAGACAAAGAATTTTTTTAGACTAAATGTTCAGGCGCATAAAATTAAACGGGCTGTAAATAGGGGTACAAAACTTGTACCGTGTACCAGATGACCTAGCAATTCATGATCGAACTTAAATCTAACAGATGGCGCTAGCTGCTTGTAAGTTCTACCGCACTAGGGTGTTGATGATAATTACAACAGGAGTTGTCTAGGAATGTGTTCAGTTCACGCCCTAACTATCCTGCGGGCACTTGGGCTTGGTTTGGGCCAGGGGCCCATGCCCTGGGTATTGCATGTAGACCAACAATTTTTGAGAGTAAATGTCCAGGGGCACAAAATTAAACGGGCTATAAATAGGGGCACAAAACTTGAAAAGAGCCTTGGGCACAAAAATGTTATAGCCAGGCCCTTGTTCCGTTAGCTAGTGGTGATTTTAGCAAGTGTGTTGCTCATAGTTATTTTAAAATTCCAGTCTGTTTTGAACATTCCCAACTGAATATAAATGGTCCAACATGTATATAAATGTATGTTCGTTTATCTGATTTTGGGACAGCTCAAAATGAGGCTTTGATAAAAATAGTCATTTAGACTGTCTCTCTAGTTCTTTTTTTTTATTTCATGGTACACCTAATTCTCTTAATGCTTTTATTTCTCGAGCAGAAGTAAGTATCGTCGAAACGAATGAAGTGAAAATAAAATTGAGATTAAAAAAGCGAAAGAAAATCTTAAGCCTTTTATCGATAGGAATGCGATGTGAATGGTTAGAGCTAAGTAAGCAAGACGGAAATCAAGAAATCTATTATCTGATTGTGGAGGTCTGCCTAATATGACATAAGTCTAGTATGGTTTTCCAACTTTAAAATCTAAAACTAGAATTAAGGACAGGCAATCTCTTAGTTATATAGCACGTGTTTTTATCCATATTAATTTTACTACGTTAAATGGGACTGAAATCCACAGCATGGGCAGAATGTTTTAGAGCTATCGGATTATTACTTTTATTTACCCATTTTTTTTGCATAAACCTTCATTTAACCTGTTCGCTTCCATTAATGCTAAAGCATATGGTTGTAGTCTCTTATGTGTGCAATACTGCTCTTTTGCAAGACTACGGTCAAGGCATATAATATGGCCCTTCTTCTTCTTTCTTTTTTTTCCCTTTTGTTTGGAATTTTTGAATGATTGTATAAGTGAAGTTCTGAATGCATTTCATAACACTTTTTAGAGCTTAGGTGCTGTTAGTTTCACGAAAAGTCTTGTGAGTAAAAACACTTTTTCAATTCAACAGAATGAAAGATACGGCAGATGCGTAGATTATGATAAACTTTGAAATGTAATGAGTCGAGAAAGACAAATATGGCTAACGCATTGTTAAAGCACTTTCCAACATAACGAATCAAGAAAATCAAATTCTTCCCTCATGTATTTGGATGTATTTTCTAACGTAATCATACACAGATGCGGTCAGATTTTGATACATTTTTCAACACAAGGAAAGAAGAAAGACAAATTAGACATGATGCATGAACGATGATGCATTTCCGTTTATTATGAAGCCAGAAAGAGAGCGGCCTCAGTTTTGATTATGATGCACTTAATGAATAAATAAATAAATGGAGAACACACAAACCTCCGTTTAATCTGAACAAACTTCAGGTTTCATTTTAATTTATTGATCAGACTCTGAAATGATGAACGTTAATTAATTTTCGTTTCATTGTTTTAATAAATAAACTGAATGTGTTTAAGAAAGAGAAAATTCTTAAACACATTCATCACTACATGAAAATAACATTTACTTTCATCATGCATTTTATTCTGTTATTGATGTATCTAATCTTGTCAATTTTGCAAAAGGTCATTTACCTAAAATTGTTTAGCTGAGTTGAAATAGTTAAACTGAAGTACATTTAAAATTCCACAATCAATCTTCGTTAAATTGAGCGGAGATTGCAGCTTGCTGTCAGTGATAAAGTTAATCTAATTTATCAATGTTAAAACTGTTTAGTAAAAGTGTGATGAACCTCCGTTTCAATTCTAACTGCAGTTTCGAAACAGAAGTCCTTTGTTCTGGAAATTTTCAGATCTGACAAACTGAACTATTTTCGGCAGAAGAACAGATGCAAACGTGGCAGCATTTTCTGAATACTTACATGTTCATTACCGTGCCGTTATGCAAGTGGATTGGAATAATTGCTTATCACCATAGCATCTGTTGAAAAACATGTAAATATGCATTCTTAAAATAAGCAATAACCATAAACGGAGTCGAACGTATCTAAAATAAAACACTTTCCGAGATGATCTCATATGAGCTTACACTAAGTTTCATGTACACGCATTACTTCGGATGTTTATTGTGAAATATTCATCCAAAGTGATAAGTTTAGATTGCTTTTCGTTACAATGGAACATTTTGACTCTAGACCAACTTTTGATGAAAAATATAAACAGACGATCTGTTCATTTCTCCACCCAACTCAACATTCAATTGGGAGATTTGCGATTTAGAGTGTGTACACACTCGCAACAGTGACACTGCACCTGAGATAAAACCACCGAACTGGATAAAAATATCCAAACAAGCAAGACCACTCTGGATGAATTCATTCTCAGTGATTCATTTTGGATGTACAGCTGCGGAAAAAAAAAAGTCCCACTTGCTCTTTATTTCGCCGTCATTCGTCCTACAGTAAAGTTATATATACCATTCGTTTGCAAATAACGCGTACTTTAATTTACTATTAATTTAATTTGCATCAGGGGCCGTCTTCATATTTAAGTCTGCATCAACTTCGCTTTTCTCAAAGGCAACCCCATATTTTGACTTTATTAAACGAAAGAAAACCTTCAAATTACCCTAGATATAAATTTTCACCAATTTTCTACGATAATTTCCGGAGATATTGCGATTTAATTTTTGCGCGTTTTTAATTGACTTTCTGCAAATTGAAAAACGCTATTTGTAGGTTCCGAACTTTTCGCCTTTCATTCATTTCGCTCACGAGAGTTAAAAGAAATTAGTATTATTTTCAAGGAAAATATTGTTTCCATCTCTCTTAAAGTTTTTTGTAGTGAGAGTATGAAGGGTAGAATAGAATATTTAGTCTGTGGTCCAAATGACCCGTGAGTTCATAAATTCCTTGGTTCGTACACATGATTTAAGGGGGAAAATGCAAAATGACTGCTCACGATTTTGAAAATCTTTGTAATTTTGAAATTGTTATTGAGTATTTCCGTTGATAGTTCTCTTAGACAGCTGAAATGTTGGCAGGAGTTAGAGGCTGCTCTCTGCTCTTCTGATTACAAGCTTGAATATTACTCAGCTATGGTCGAACTTGAAGAATGATTTCCTGATAGAAAATTTATTTGTTTGAATTTCATGTAAAAAAACGCAATTACTTTTTTGCCGACCCAATATTATCACCGTGTTTGTTATTTCACTTTCTTCATTTAATACTATCGTCTACAATGTGCAATATTCTTAAGACTTTTGGCGGTATTTTAATTTTTAGTTAGATGAAAATTTAGACAGAAAAACGTGATTTTGAATGTTTGATAAAGTATGGGGAAGTCCAAAGACCTAATGTTTCCGATATTAAAAAAGGTCACATTCACGTCTGGAAAGTTGAGGATGTTAGTTTTTCATAAATAGGACGTTGTATTAGAAGACATACATCTACTGCATCTAATTCTATAGCTGGAAAATATTTTATTTGGGGGAATATGGTAGCGGACGCAACAATACACGCTTTATAGAATCCCTATCAAACTGTAAAAACCTCTAATTTATTTGCTTCAAAATTTGATATTTTTAATACTGGTATCTTTTACTGTGTTTTTGCACAAAATAAATCTAATTTACGTTTATTTTATGCAATTTTCAAAAAATTTTCACTTAGTAAATTTATATATGGTCCCTTAACTCATGAAAATAACACATTTTATTTAATATAAATTAAACTACTGAACGTAAAAATTTGAAATTTTGCACAGCCATGTAATATTAATTTCTGCATCTATTTCCATCGAAATTTGGCTAGGTCGCTATTCATGATTTTTTTGAATATTAATTTAATAATTCATAATTCATATTCATAATTTTTAAAAAATCACAATAACATTAAATTATGTTTGGGTCGTTTAGTTCTAATAGTACGAATAAAAATCAGCTTCTTACTACCAATATTATATGAGATATGAATTGAAGTATGAAAAAATATTTTAACATAGGGGGAGGGGGATTTTGGGTGCTCATAACTCACTCATTTTCTGTCCAAATTTATTGAAAATTGGTGTCCGGGGTTAAAATGAGCTAAATTTTTGAAATATGAAATGAAATCTAGGGGTTGCTATTGATAAAAAAAAAGTTGGTGCGAATTTTAATATGTAGATGGCCCCTTATGCAATTTTTATGCATAGCAAATTAAAGTGTACGTCAATCGTAAACGATTGGTATCTGTAACTTTGCTGTACGACGAACGACGTCCGAAAAAAAGTACAAGTGGGACTTTTTTTTTCCGCAGCTGTACATCAAAAATGATACAATGTATAAATCTCGCTTTAACCAACTGTTAATCTATTCATTTTCGCTTTCATCAAAAAGTGACAGCAACGAGTCTCTTTCTGTACTCAACGCCGCTCCCCACATGCTAAGCCATGCACTATTTTAACAGTTTACTCCTCATTTAAGCGATAGAAATAACATTTTAAGTACTTTTAGAGTATCTCACAAAACTCTCTTTATAGGATTCAGGATTTTTTTTAAAGTTATTCCCAAAGTCTTAAAAAGTCTGATGATGATACATAGTGAAATTTCGAGTCAAAATAGGCAGCTGCGTTGGAAAGTGTTTTAAAATCAATGCGTTTTCGCTTATTTTTCTTGTTTTTTCAATCACACATTTATCTAAAATTTATCAATAATGCGTTTGCCTTTTCTTTTCAGAAAATACTTTTCATATTTATTAGGTTATTTAGATCAAAATCAATAATCCCTGCAGAGAAATAATGCAATTGCTTATTAGATTTTTACTGTTGCCATTTAAACAGAACATTGCATACAGCTAAACAAAAATTTTCTGTTATTTCTTTTAAAACTCCGCATCATTTTTATCACATTTCGTTTAACTTACATCAACTGTAATTCCTACTGCATCAGCCCGCAGGGAATCGAACAAAATTTTAGAGGTAACTATGTAATTTCCAAGCAGAAAGGTTAAACCATGCAGTAAAATATGTGCCACTCGGGTGAAACATAAAGAAAAATAAACATCAAAGGTGAAAGTTGCAGTTCTTGGGCCTGAAGCCAAAGCGTAAAATCCTCAAGAAAGTGTGAGACGATTTTTCCATCGAAAGTTACATCGTAACGTAATAACGTTGGAATATTTATCCTTGAATCGAAATGCCGCGAAAGTTTTGACATAGTTATTGAAATTTTAAGGAATTTCTGAAAGTAATTTTCTGTTTTAAAATGTTATTCTATTTTATTTTATTTGCAATACATTTTGCAATTTTTCAACCCTTTTTCTGCTGTATGCCTCTAAATTGTAATCTTTTCATGGTGAAAGAACACAAAACTATAAGGACTTCCAAATATACTGAGTATTCGAGAAATTCCACGATGCTCTTTTAAAAAACTGTCACCTATATGGAGACAACTATGGTTTCTCATAGGAATGCAGAGACGTAAACGATGCTTTTATGCATTTGCTGATAATCAACTTTTTTTTAAAAGGCTTTATTATTTTTTTTTAAGTTTTCGACTTAAAAAAAGATAACAAGTCTTTTATTATGTCTTTAAAATTTCATCTTAAAATTTTGGAATCATTGATTAAACTTTTGAGATAAATAATCAAATCAAACTGTTGTTTTACAAACCCTACTTCATTATGAATGCGATAATATTTGGACAAGGATTATTGAAAATAATAAAAGAAAAATTATATTTTAAATATGTTCATTATGAGAAAAAAAGTCTTAACCTCTGGGATGTATCGAGCTTTAATTGTCCCTTAAATCAGCTGTTTGGAACTATTTTTATGATAAAAATTCAGCGGATTTCAAATAAAGCAAGATCAATATAGAGCTCCTCTTCTTCCTAGAAAACTAAATACGGCAATGCGCATAGGTATAGAGTACAACGTACGATCCTTAAGGTCGACTTTTGATTGCATTACCTGATATTTTCAAACTATTTGTCCAAATAGAACCAAAGTTTATATTCGAGAGTTAGTTTTGACGCTTACTGATTCAAATGATGCTCAAAGAAAACTTTACAATTATTTATTTAATTTGTGAAGTTATTAGTATAAAATTCTCCTTTAAGGTTTTGTTAGTATAAAATTATCCTTTTAGCATATATATTTAATGATTCCCTGCTTACTGTAAAACATACATTCAGGTCACAATAGCCCTGAATGTTGTCTTTTCCGCAGGCTGCCTCCACGGGCCAGCAATACTCTCCAATCCCCATACACGTGGAAGTGTGACACCTAGTGACATCACGTTCATTGCGCCCTCTATTGAAAGAACCTGGATTATTTCTCTGGGATAAAAAATAGTGTAGGTTGTTTAAGTTGGATATCATTTTATACAGTACCCGCCGCTTAATAAAATCATTTTCGTTTCGAGCTCATCTGATTTTAATAAGAGACTGATTTTAATAAGAGACTGATTTTTATTTGCGGAGAACACTGTTGGAACCTAAAGAGGGTGTGCCACCTTTTGTCACCTTTGAAACTCGGATAGAAATTATAAAATGAAACAGTGAATAGAACCTGTTATGCAAGTGTGAATGTTTGTTTATTTGTTTGTTTACCCGGGAACTCCTTCCACACAGTTCGACCGATCATCTTGAAATTTTACACATATGTGAAAAATGTCATAGAATGGACCGTAGTCAACTTTAAAATCCTGAAAACTCAATCTTTCCAAGAGTGTTTTTCGATTTTTTGATAATTTTCGCCTTTAGAAAGCTTTTTCAGTTTCCGATCGCCTAAAATAGTGATAATGTGCAGGCGCGTAGCCAAGAAATTTTTTCGGGAGGGGGGGATATGAACTTAAATGTGTATAAATAGACGGAATTTCATCACTAATTCAAGAATTTGGGGTGAGGTGGATGTGTCCCGATATCCCCCCCCCTGGCTACGCCCCTGATAATGTGATATGCCATCTATATGCTGGCGCTAAACACAGCTGTAAACAAAGTGGTATATCATAAATAAAATGACGTCATTTTGGTGTCACGAGTTCAAAAATGCATTAGAAGTTTTAATAATGAGTAAAATAGTCAAACCTTTTTGTCATTCACACAAACGTCACAAACTTCTTTCGTCACAAACGTAAGATTTTTTTTTTCTTCTTCTTTCACTAATTCATGCTAGATATCGCAACTGAGAATGACGCCATTTTGACGTCATGATTTTAAAAATGCGTCAGAAATCTAATTACGTTAAAAGACTTTGACGTAAAAATTTACTATTATAAAAATTCAAAGTATTTTGTTTAATGTGCGAGCTACCCTTAACGACTTTTGAGCACTATGATTTCTCAGCAACCATAATAACGAAAGGAAACTTGCATTTCTTAAAATCGTACGAAAATCAAAAGTCGCCACAAGGTGTAAAATACTAATTAACATAATACATAGAATTCTCAAAAGGTTTTATGACGGTCGTCTTATGTATTCCCAAAAATCGCGCAAAATATTCCCAAGTTTTGACGACTTTTGGCGTTATATATGTATAGGTAGGTATATAATTCTAGCGACTTAACAAGCTCTTGTACAACAGTAACGTCATTAGTCAAATAGCTCCGAAAAATGTTTGAAATAGAGATTAGCTAGGAATAACCCCAACATCTCAAATTAACTTTGATAAGTTCCGATGCAAGTGAGAGTAAAATGAGCAAACTAATTTTAAATATGTGCTCTTCTAATTAGCTTGATTACACAGTTTTTCCACTTTTATTAAAACAAAATTTGGTAGGTTACCAGTACAAATCGCGAAATCAACGTTATAGTTAAAGGAATGAGCTGGAAATCTTAAACATTGATCAATAATATATCATCAGAGAATTTAGGATATGCATTGTGTACGAAAATGATATTGCTATTACAATGTGAAATAATTTACTCTTTCCATGGCGCTTTCTGAATCTTACCAAATAATGGACTCAGGTGTACTTAGAACACTCCCCTAGACATGACGAATGCTAAAGTTCTATTTATTTTATCACATAACATAAGATTTTGTTTAAATATTGAAAATGACACTATGGCAACTGTGATGGAGATCACATATTTAATTTTAATAATAATTTAATTTGGCTTTCTTTAATGTAATCTATCCAAAATCATGTATTCTAAATCACTTCTGTTTTCATTTTTCTGCCATTTCGGCTTTTAAATCTGTATATTCGCTTTTCCCCGTATGCACTATTCTTAATTGTTTATTTCGTCTCTTCCGACCAATGGAACCGCTGTGCTAAAAACAGATTATATTGCGTCCGTTTGCAAAAACAACGTACTTTTTGGTTTCCCCTCTTGGCATTCTGCTGGCGTAAGTTATTATTTGTTGCCCTGCGTCATCTTTAAAATTATTTGCTCGCGATTACGTCATTTTAATTTTATTGGATTAACTTTTAGGGTTGCTCTGGAATTGGCGTTGTTTATCTCAGCCAAGTTATTGTTCTCGCCAATGTGTAACTCTCTGCTGGCGTAAAAGCGAATATACAGATTTAAAAGCCGAAATAGCAGAAAAATGAAAACAGAAGTGCTTTAGAATACATGATTTTTGTATAGATTACATTAAAGAAAGCCAAATTAAATTATTATTAAAATTAGATCAAAATTAGCTGTATCAAAATTAGAATATGAAATTGGTCTTTTATTTTAAACGCAAATCGCAAGTGAGATCGGCGTAAGTTTTATTTAATGAGTGTAATACTGCATTAGAAGTTCAGTACAGGTCATTTCAGTAACAGATCTTTCGCAAAAGTTACGTCACGATATGTTTACATGTATAAAAATGCCACGATCGTCAAGGAAGCATTGTGGCATCAAAGCAAACATTGTGCATCAATTTTTTGTAGATTTTTTATATTTATGAAATCAACAATATTTTAAGACTTTTTTGTTAGATAAAATATCAGTAAGGTCTTTTGATTCGTGGCTGTGCTAATGCATTGTTTACGCTTTAGGAACTACATGATAAAAAAAAAATAATAATTCCTCACATCGTGTAATGTTATTTTTGAGGTATATAATTAAAGCTGTGAATTAAACCGAATAAGCAGTGTTATATGATGTGGGAGTAAGGCCTTTTGAAAGTGAAGAGTTTTGGTTTGCATAGCGTTAAGTTCTTCCTTTTTTATCGCAAGTGACACTGACATAAGATTTTGTGTCATCATGCTGCAATTATCCCGGATTTGTACATAAGACGTAATTTTTTCGTCCCAACTCAAATAATATTTCACTTTTTGAGATTCCGTATCACTGGACTTAATTCGAATTATATGTGGGGAAAAAAACCCGTTTCCTGCCGTGCGGAGAACGGGCACGCAGCTAGTTGATAGATAAAATTAATTTATTTCTCACTTATTATTAGTTAATTATTCATTCAAAATGTTTTAATTTAAACTTAATACACACTACATGTAAAATGAGTATACTTACACGTTACTTAAAATCTTTCCGAAAACTTATCAATAATGAATTTAATCAGTCAATTCAATCAATATCAATTTTCATTCTTTTGGAGTACTGTCGGTAAAGTTTCGTTTTAGAGAGGTAAAACACGAAATTGTTGCACCTAGGTTTTTCTTTATAACCCAGACAGCACAGCAAACTGGCATCTAACTTGCAATAAGCTTATTTTATCAAGTCAATAAACTTGAATTAAGCTTGAAAATTTCAATCGTGTAAGCTTAATGCAAGCTTGAATCAAGTGTTCTAGTTTACACTTGCCCAGCTTTCATTAAGCTTGACATAGCAAAGCTTAATTTCAAGCTTAAAAAATTTTCCTAAAAGAAAATTTCCTAAATACACGGGGCGCCCGTCGGCGAACTCACCCCACATATTTTAATCTTCCACGCATTTTCCCCTCTACGCTGAAATTTCAAGTTATTTTAAACTGTTACCATCAAGCGTCTGCGATCGAACTCAGTATATAAGTGTTGGGAAGCCAGCGTCCTAACCACTCGGCGAACCTGAGTTGCGCTGATATGACTAAAGTTTGAAGTGACTGTTATGGTTATCACACCGTTTTCCGGCGAGATCGATCAGTGGCCGATGTGTTTTATTTTTCCATGGGATGAATCAAAATTAAAATAATGTTATGTGTGATTTAGAGACTTTACTAATAGGGAAATAAGCATAATATAAACTTAAAAGCAGCACATGTTTTAAAACTTTCAATATCGCGACACTCATGTTGGGCAATACTGGCCAAAATAGAGACAAATGACTGATTTCGAAATCAATTTCGTAGTATAATTGTATTTTATTTTGAAGAATTTCAATATTTGGAAATATAGAAGCTTTTTTTTTAATTCTATGGTCAAGTACATTTATGACTGATGATAAATTATTTGTTATGTGGATGTAGCTTTCCAATTCAAGCAGTAATCAAGTTGTTTTCAAGCTTGACACTTCAAATGACTTCTCCAAGCTTGCTGCAAGCTTAAAATGAATTGAACTGCCAAGCTTGTATTAATACGTCAAATTCAAAGAAATGTCAAGCTTGATTTAAGCTTATGTGCTGTCTGGGAAAGTAATGCTATAAGTAATGAACTTTCACTAATCTTTTGTTCTTGATTTTGTATACATGTAACTAGTGCATGTAAAAAATCTGTGTCTTTTCCAACTTCTTACTCAGTCATCACTTCCAAGAAGTATTTCATGAGGAATTATTTGCTGTGTATTTTGAAGAAAACGTGAAACATACGAATGCGATTATTTGTTGCTTCTTATTACCTAAACATGCGTTCTTTTGAGGCGTCAAAACAATCAGACTTTACTAAAGAATGAAATTTATTCTATTAAACATAACTTCCATTTGCTTAATAGAATAAATCATTTTGTGATTATAGAATTTTTGGTAAATTCTTTTAAATATAGTACATGGAAAGCATGGGAGCAATTTAAATTTTTATTCGCTTCCGGTAAAAGTTCAGTGAAATGTTCATGCTTCATTCGCTTTTAATTAAGAGGAAAATCTACGACTTTAAATTCAAAGACTTTGCGTTTCTTAATTATGTCTAACAATAACCATATTTTGGAAAGATTCTATTCAAGCAATATACCGGTAAGCTATTTAATTATTTTCTCCTGCGTGTAATTAAAATACGCTCTACGAGATTTGTAAATTTTAAGGATGACTACAAACATTTTTAATTTCTTAATTATTTTACGTAAAATAAAGTTATTTTACGTTATTATCGCTCAAAGTTATTTAAGTTACAGTCGTTTTGAGATTTTTTTATTCTTATCATAATATTTTCAAGAATAATAATTTCTACAAGAGACTGAACATTGAAAAGTATTCAAAAGGTACATGTCAAACGAGGAAAGGATTATTCATGTTCAAACTATGCATTTGTGAAAAACTTTAAAAAGTACTGTTTACAAATTAAGTATTGCTGACCTTAAAATATATTCTTACTGCACATATTCTTTTCCTGAAAGTCCTTCATTTAATATAGATTTTGTGCATAAAGTTTGAGCAGAAAAGGAGATAAGTAGATAAAGATAATTTACTTTATTTAATGATAAGTAAAAAATCTGAACCATTTTACGTATATTAAATCATAAAAACTGTGGTGGAGGGGAAAGAAAATAACTTGTTACTTTCCGAACATGTACCATGTAAGGAAAGTATTGTAATCATGAAAAAATTCGAATTCGAGATTTGGGTGTATTGACACGTTTTGAATTCTTCTGAATTCATTCATGCTGTTTTTACAAGATGTATGTATGTGTGTGTGTGTGTGTGTTTGTGTGTATGTGAGTGAACACGATAGCTCCTGAACGGGGCATACGATTGAGCTCAAATTGGGTCTATATGTTATAAACCACCGTCGAAAGACTTATAGTTTTTCTACAGGGCTACGACAAAGATTTCTTTTACATTATGCCTATGGGAGGAAATTCTTGAAAGTGCGCTAGCGTTTAAACGATACATTCGATTGAGCTCAAATTGGGTATACATGTTATAAACCACCGTCGCAAGACCGGTATTGATTTTGGTGTGTATAGGAGTTATAGTTTTTCTACAGGTCTACGACAAAGATTTCTTCTACATTATCGCCTATGGGAGGAAATTCTTGAAAGTGCGCTAGCATTTAAACGATACATTCGATTGAGCTCAAATTGGGTATACATGTTATAAACCACCATTATAAGACCGGTATTGATTTTGATTTGCATAGGACTTATAGTTTTTCTACAGGGCTACGACAAAGATTTTTTTTTTACATTAGCGTGTAAACGGCGCATTCGATTGAGTTTCAATTTGGTATATATGTTTGAATTATTCATCGATTAAAATTTATTTAAATGCTTGGTAATGATCTTAATCGTAAGTGTTCGGATAGTCGAGTAGAGTCACTCCAGATTTTTTTTTTAATGGAGAGTTTTCTTGAGGTTTCTGACTGCAATCTCGAAGCTGGTCTTATACCCCTGAATATCCGTTTAACATTTATTTAATTCCAAATAACATTTATAAACAAATCCAGAAGAACATAACAGAAATATAAACACAAAAGAAGGAGGGGGGGAGTGACTACCATGGATTAACGGGATTCGAACCCGAGACATCGCCGCTCGCAGGCAGAGATGGTTTCGCAAACCCGCACGGCCATTATTCCCCAAGAAAATAACTTCTAACTGCTCTATGTTTTAATTTGTTCTGTTTAAAATTCAACTCTCATATTCTAACCTTTTTAATTAATTTTGTTTTATTTACTTACTTGGTAATTTGTACTATTAGTTTAACCATTTAACGCGCAGTGTTACCACTCTGGGAACACTGCCAGTCACGAAGAATAGATCTGATTTCTATAGAAATAGTTGCGGGTGACATAGCTCCACGAGAGTCCTTTGCTTTTTAGCACGTCATTTCCTGTCAAAAAATGGTCACGATTATTTTTAAACAGCACTGACATCTGCTGAAAAATGAAAGAATGCGAGAACAGCTGGATAGATTGCCCAATGCCGAAAAAGGGCGTCCGTTGCCATCGCTCGACTTAACTACCAGCAAGATGGCGGACGATCGAAACGTTCATCGCGCGCTACAGATCTAGAGACCCTTTTTTGACGCAGCTGGCTGTGCGCGCACAGCCAGCTGTCGTCAAAAAAGGTCTCTAAATCTGTGGCACGCGATGAACGTTTCGATCGTCCGCCATCTTGCTGGTAGTTAAGTCGAGCGATGGCAACGGATGCCCTTTTTTCAGCATTGGGAAAGGGTTGCGCCTCAAGGGTTTAACTAAAGAAAAATCAATATTTTAAAGTTTTATTTACAGATTCTCAAAACATTTAGCGGTAACGTACCAAATTGAGAAAAATACTGGCTCTTAAATGCGCGTTTGTAAGGTTTCCCTAAAGCTTATCTCAAACTATTAAAGACATTTACATTTATGCATATATAAATTGAGATGGTTTTCTAATTTTATTCCAGTCAGTGTGAAAATATAAAAAAAGTTCAAGTCCTGTTTCGTTGTGAAATAGTTCTAGCAACCCATTTTAATGTAGATTTCAATTCCGAAGAAGTGTTTTGTGGAGCATTGAAACAAAACTCGCCTCATTCAGGAATTATAATGTCCATTCCAAACAGTATTTAAAATTGTGAAGTTGGAATATGCTTGGCGAACATTGTGAAACAGTTTAAGAAGATGATTTTAAGATAGATTTCGATTCCAAAGATGTGTTTTATCAAGGACAAACACGGCACAGTCATGGATAATGATGAATATTCCAAATAGTATTTAAAACGGTGAAGTATAGTTGAAATGTACTTGGCGAAGTTTGTAAAACAGTTTTATTAGGCGATTTTAAGATAGATTTTGATTCCAAAGACGGGTTTTATGGAACATGCAATTAAAATATCGCACATTCATGAATAATGATGCAATTTCCAACTTAGTGGAATAAGGAAGAAAAATAGGGACAATGCATGGATTATGATATGCTTTTAATATATAGCACTTAAGTGTGCATTGGAAATATGAAAGGGTTTCGGATTTTATTTTTTTTTTACTATTAATTTATATGAAGAATGGTAAGATATAGTTAGGGGACAGTTTAAAACGGATAGGGGGGTGTTTATAAGTGTCTAAAATATTGGTCTAAGTGTTTCAATAAGTCCTATTCTCGAAATGTTGACTTGTTCAAGAATTATTGGAATGCATTCCTCGCGTGAGTCAAGAATCCATATTCCTCAATACTTTGCAGTTCCTCAATACTTTGCAGTTACATTGATTTCCGATTTGTGGGTGATTTCTTCTTCGTAGTCTGTTCCCAGTACTCACTAAAAATCCCTCTGGAAACAGACGAATTTAAAACTTTTTTCACACAAGAAAACTCACGTAAGCACAATAACAATCTTGCAATATCCGTACACATAAGGACTTAGCCAGTTCGCTCCTCAATCCTCAAATCTGAAGAGTAGAGAGGGAGGGGAAGGGTTATTACACGCCATCGTCGAATATATCGAATGCTATTATACCTCCACAACATCGTCACGAGGTCGTTTATCGATAAATAAATCAAAGCGTACCTATTTTTATGGCCCTACTGGGAGAAAATTGCAGTGAGGAAAAAAAAAAATGCAGTTTTCATTTATGTTTTATACATCGATACAATGATAATGTGGTGTAATAAAACGCATGCATCTTTAATGCACTGAAGTATCTACAAAATTTGTCTTTCACTGTTAATTGCATTCATCTAGCTTGGCGGTAAAATTATTGAGAGGTATTGATTGATTCATTTAGTTATTTATAAAAACAGTTTTTATATTACTGTTTTTGTGCCGCGAGAAAATTCTTATTTATGTACTTTTAAGAAACTTTAACTAACAAATAAAATATTTCCATGAATTATATGAAACATAAAATAAACACTTAAAAAAACTTTTGGTAAAAGATTAAAACTAAAAAAGAAATTTATAAGAATAACATATAATTTATAGAACTTACTGTTTCGGGTGGGACAAATATAGAGCCTGATGTTAATTACTTATTTAAGTATCATTAAAGAATTATGGCTATTCAAAAAAATTACATTTAAAAAAGCTAATAATGTTAGATATAAAATTTAAAGTAGTTTATATAAAAGCATTTGTGCGTATCTGACTGAGCACTTTTTATAAGACTGGGGATTAAATCTGAGCTTAAAATCGTAATAAAAAATGACTTTAAATATGATTAAAATTATCCAAATATCCAGCAAAGTTTCTGCAGCTTTGAAAAATACCAGATTTTCTCTTCTGAAACGTTATCAAAAGCATTAAGGAACTTTTTTTTTTTTAATGACGGTTTGATGAGGTTCATTTAAGATCAGAAACTTGAAAAGAAAAATCCGTTACGAATAGTTTTTCGCTGTACGGTTTCGAGCATAAATTGACATATTATTCAATTTCATTCTCAAAAGAAAATATTCACTAGAAAAAGGTCGTTTTTCACGTAACTACATAAAATACACGTTTGTGTATTTTATAAATAGTATGAGTTTATTATATTCTTATTTTATAAATATTATATTCTTATTATATTCTTTATTATATTCTTATTATATTCTTATATATTCTTATTTATTATATTCTTATTTTATAAATAGTATGAGTTTATTATATTCTTATTTTTGTTATTCAATGGCCACTGATGCTGTTTATAAAGGAACGAGATTAACTGCTATGTGTCTTTCTTTTTCTTACAATGCCTTTCTAAATTACAATATTTTGAAACTCATTTACTTCGACTCATTCGCAAACATGTTTTTTAAGTTTACAACTGGAATTTTTCAATTCTATGAAAGTGGATGAGTTTGCTATTTGATTATCCCTATAACGCGCAGTGTTCCCGCTCCTGGAACACCAAACTCTGACGTTTTGACTGTTGCCGGTTACGAAGAATACATTGGATTCCTATAAAAATAGTTGCGGGTGACAGAGCTCCACGAGAATCCTTTACTTTTTAGCACGTCATTTCCCGTAAAAATTCCACGATTACTTTTAGCAGCACTGACATCTGCTGAAAAATGGAAGAATGCGAGAATGGCTGGATAGATTGCCCAAAGCTGAAAAAAGGGCAGCCGTTGCCATCGCTCGACTTAACGACCAGCAAGATGGCGGACGATCGAAAAGTTCATCGCGTGCCACAGATCTAGAGACTCCTTTTGGACGCAGCTGGCTGTGCCCGGCACAGCCAGCTGCACAGAAAGCGGTGCAAAAAGTGCATAAAGTGACACAAAGGGGTGCAAAAGTGCGCTGCAAAAGGGACACTAAGGTTTTGCTTAGCGTATTTATATATACATACATAGATTACACCTACTACATGTATCTCATTGTTTCCCTCTGAAAATAAATAATAAATAAATAATTTCATAGTAATTTTTTTAACATTGCAGTTAACGTAGGAACAGAATCTATTGTTATCACTTAAGTTATTAAATTATTCATATCAATAAAAACTATGAAAGTCATTTCTAACTTTCATAAATTCAAAGGATAAAAATACATAAATATGAAACAAAAAGTAGATTGAATTACTGCCTTTTTAAAAATATTCGAACTTTTAAAACGATTTCAACATTTTGGCATTTTATCGTCTTCGAATCACTTCGAGCTCACTAGAAGCGTCAGTAACATCTATTTTCGAACTGTTTTGAGAACATTAGGCCAGTAGATGATAACTATCTTCAAATGATACCTAGATATCATTACATGATACCTATTTTTAAATATTAATACACGGCTTTACGCTAACGGATAAAACCGTTTTCTTTTAGACGCCAGATTCCAGAAAAAAAAATGCGTCTAGGAAAACTGAAAAAAAATGTGATATTGTCATCGTTTAATTCTCTGCAGACCATATTTTGAAATGTGGTAAAGAAGATTTTTCAAGCTGAAAAAAAAAACACTAAAATTTTTATATAACTTATTTTTTCCCCCTCTGTTTATTTTATATCTGAACAAAATTTCAAATCGATCAGTGAGTTATTTATTAATGTTTAATATGCTTACGTATATTCGTTACGCTTCCCGCGGGCGTTATAGTAATTATACGCACACACACACACACACACATGCTAATTATGTGAATACAGAGTGATCCTCTTAAGTATGTACAAACGACTGAGATGGGTAAGCCTTACTGGAAGTTTGTACTAACTTAAAAAAATGCTGTATTTCACAAATTTTCCTTCTAATTAGTTTCCCTAATTTAATGCAACACTTCTACATGATTCTATCATGATAATCCTATACCAAGAAGTTGTACTTCACTTAACTGTTAAAATATCGAAAAAGACGCAATAAGTGTATTGTCATAATGGATATATTAAGCGCAATTTGAGATAACTCGGCATAATAAGTTTTACTGCAAAGCAGAAATGTGAACTAACCAAAATAATATTCAACAAAAATGGTAAAATGTGTTTTAAGAGGCGTTACAGGGGCAAATCGGGCAGGGCGTTCCCATCACCATCTCAGAATTTCATGATTTTATTTTATTGTGTTGCCTTACCCAAGGAAAGAACAAATCTGAAATATTTTTATTTACCTCTTTTAGTTTTGGAGTTATGGGGGGTCAAAGTACCCCAGAGGAGTAACGTCGAATTAATTTAGGGTCATTTTTGCCACTTTATTGTCTCGACTGTGACTGGCTCAGAGGTGCTTCAGAGAATTTTTTTATTTTATCCTATAGTATACCTTGTATATTAACATCTCAAATTGAAAATTCATTCGAAAATTGTCAGAGCCCCATATTAGGGCCCCCCAAAATACCCCCAATTTCATAAAAAATACAGTTTTAAGAATACTTTAAATCTTGGCTCTGACGCGACACAGAAAACATTTTTGCACAGTGCAGTTATATATCTTCATATAAAGTGAATCCAATGTTAAAAATTTTTGAAGGCCCCCAGGACCCCCCGGTACGGGACCCCAAACAGGGTCCTTAGCGCTAATTTACGCAATTTCGAAGCATTGGTACAGCTGAAGCCGACTTCCCACAAGAGAACTATTGACATGGAGATGTAGTATCAACATAGTACTTTGATATTATGAAAAAACATTTCTTGAAGGTACAACTGTTTCCAAGAAAAATTCCCCAAAGTACCTCCCTATTTGGGACATTCCACTGGCACGCATGGGAGGATTTCGGCGTTACTTTTAGAAGTTTAATCGGCAGTGGCAATATTGAAAATTAACGTATTCTTCATATATCTCAAATATATCCTCGATATATCACAAATAGTTATTTTACAGGGGCACTCATAAGAATAACATTACGCTGTATGGGGATCTCTGTAACTACTGAACCGATCCGAAATTTTTTTTCACTGATGGAAAGCTGCACTATTCCTGAGTAATATAGGCTATACCTTTCAGCATGCAGCATAACTAGTTCTTTTACAGGGACACTCAAAAATTCTAGCACGTGACGCTATATGGACACCTCTGTAACTATTGAATCGATTCTAAAGATCTTTTCACTGAAAGCTACACTATTCCAGAGTAACATAGGCTAAAATTCATGCATGCAGCATAATTTACAGGAACACTCAAAATAATTCGTAAACATTGTAGTAACTGTCTTCATTCGCCACACAAATTTATTCAAATTTTATTCAGATTTTATTAAACGCCATTCAAATTTTTGAAAGTGTAATTATATATCTTCATATAAAGTGAATCCAATGTTAAAAATTTTTGAAGGGCCCTAGGGCCCCCCCCCGGTATATTTTTTGAAAGCATACCCATTTTCAAGAAAAATTTAACACAGTAATAAAAAAATATATCTTTTGATAATATGGAACTACTATGTTGAAACTACAACTCCATGCCAATAGTTCTTATGTGCGAAGTCAGAGCCAGCTGTACCTGTGCTTCGAAATTGCATAAATTAGCGCTAAGGACCACGTTTGGGGCCCCATATCAAGGGGCCCGGGAATTTTTTTTTTTTCCGTATCACGCCAGATCCAAGATTTAAAGCATTCTTTAAAACTGTATTTTTTATGGAATTGGGGATTTGGGGGGGGGCTTATTTGTGGGCTCTGCCTATTGGCAAAAATGACCCTAAATTCGTCACTCCTCTGGGGTACTTTGACACCCTATAACTCCAAAACTAAAAGAGCTAAATCAAAAATATTTCAAATGTGTTATTTCCTTAGGTAAGGCAACACAAGAAAAAAAAATTCATGAGATTCTGAGATGGGAATTGAAAGTTTCTTCCTGTTTTTTTACCTGATTTGCTCTTGCGATGCCTCTTAAAATTACTGGTAGGTAGAGGCCGCAAAGCTGTGAGCTTTCAAAAATATATTTAACATTGGATTCACTTTATATGAAGATGTATAATTGCACTGTTCAAAAATTTGAATAAATTTTATTGGCGAATGGAGACAGTTACTGCAATGTTTACGAATTATTTTGAGTGTTCCTGTAAATTATGCTACATGAATGAATTTTAGCCTATGTTACTCAGGAATAGTGGAGCTTTCAGGGAAAAGATCTTTAGAATAACTGTTCAAAAATTTGAATGGAGTTGAATAAAATTTGAATAAATTTGAGTGGCAAAAGGAGATAGTTAGGGCAATGTTTACGAATTATTTTGAGTGTTCCTGTAAATTATGCTGCATGCATGAATTTTAGCCTATGTTATTCAGGAATAGTTTAGCTTTCAGTGAAAAGATCTTTAGAATCGATTCAGTAGTTACAGAGATGTCCATATAGCGTCATGTGCTAGAATTTTTGAGTGTCCCTGTAAAAGAACTAGTTATGCTGCATTCTGAAAGGTAGCCTATATTACTCAGGAATAGTGTAGCTTTCCATCAGTGAAAAAAAATTTCGGATCGGTTCAGTAGTTACAGAGATCCCCATACAGCGTAATGTAATTCTTATGAGTGCCCCTGTAAAATAACTATTTGTGATATATGGAGGATATATTTGAGATATATGGAGAATAAGTTAATTTTGAATATTGCCACTGTCGATTAAACTTCTAAAAGTAACGCCGAAATGCCCTCATGCCTGCCAGTGGAATGTCCCAAATAGGGAGGTACTTTTTGGGATTTTTCTTGGAAACAGTTGTACCTTCAAGAAATGGTTTTTCACAATATCAAACTGCTATGTCGATACTACATCTCCATGTAAATAGTTCTCCTGTGGGAAGTCGACTTCAGCTGTACCAATGCTTCGAAATTGCGTAAATTAGCGCTAAGGACCCTGTTTGGGGTCCCGTACCGGGGGGTCCTGGGGGCCTTCAAAAATTTTTAACATTGGATTCACTTTATATGAAGATATATAACTGCACTGTGCAAAAAATTTTTCTGTATCGCGTCAGAGCCAAGATTTAAAGCATTCTTAAAACTGTATTGTTTATGAAATTGGGGGTATTTTGGGGGGCCCTAATTTGGGGATCTGACAATTTTCGAATGAATTTTCAATTTGAGATGTTAATATACAAGGTATATTATAGGATAAAATTAAAAAGTTCTCTGAAGCACCTCTGAACCAGTCACAGTCGAGACAATAATGTGGCAAAAATGGCCCTAAATTAATTCGACGTTGCTCCTCTGGTACTTAGACCTCCCATAACTCCAAAACTAAAAGAGGTAAATCAAAAATATTTCAGATTTGTTCTTTCCTTGGGTAAGGCAACGCAATAAAATAAAATCATGGCATTCTGAGATGGTGATGGGAACATTTTTTCATTGACCTGCCCGATTTGCTTTTGCAACGGCTCTTAAACGTAGTATTTGCGTTTTATATTGTTGTTTTAATGCTTTTGATTACTATGAATGCTGATTCTTTAAAGAGTTTATACATGAATAAATCATGTTAGAAAAAAAGAAATATCCAACATTTGTGGTGTGAATTTTTTTTTACTTATACTAATAAAAATCAATTGCTAATAACAAGTATTAAAATCTGGTTCAGATATAAAATAAAGTACTTTTATCTTATATCTTTGCTATCCTTTTGTGCAAAATATGCACTATTTTGCATAGCAGTTTTGAATAGTATTATCTCTCTATTCTAAAAAAAAGTAAAGGCCGCTGGCGCTGTCAAAGCTTCTGGACCTATCTCCTCCTAAACCGTAGGGATTTGAGTTTCGACTAAGGTACCCAGAGATTCGAAAAATTCCGAGGAATCTGCTAAGCTGATTTAAATTTCGAAAATCGAATTATTTTAGAAGATATTAATAAAAAACTGAAAAAATGAACCGAATGGTTGCCAGATTTGGCATAAAATCATTCATTCCTTTGCAACAAAGCGTTTCCAAGTATCTAGAATCGCGTGAAATTTACAAAGTTAACACAAAAAGCCTAATAACTTCTTCACCGTTTGCACGATCCGCTTGAAAATTTTCATGATCATGTATAAATATATCGAAAACAATCTGCGCTTCTTTAAAAATCTGAAAATCTACCCGTTCCCTCCTTTTTAAGCGATTTTTCGCTATTTTCAGCACCATTTTATTTCCGAGAGTCAAAAAAGTAAATCATTTGCGTGACAAAATTACCCTTTTCAAGTGAATATGACGTCATACAATTGGGATTCGAATTCGTTTAAAAGAGATTTTCCAGATTACACAGTTTATTATCATTTTTTTTTTTTTTTTCACAAATAAATCGTTTGCATGTACATGAGAATAGCTGTGTACACAAAAAGAAATCTTTCGATTGCGAAAAGATTCCGCGAGTTTCGAGAACAGCGTGAAATTTAATTTGGGTATCTCTCTATTCTAAAAAAAAGTAAAGTCGCAGCTGGCGCTGTCAAAGCTTGTTGGCCTATTTCCTCCTAAACCGTGGGGATTTAAGTTTCAACTAAGGTGCCCACAGATTCGAAAAATTCCGAGGAACCTGATGAGCTAAGTTAAATTTCGAAAATCGAATTATTTTAGAAGATATTAATAAAAAACTGAAAAAATAAACAGAATGGTTGCCAGATTTGGCATAAAATCATTCATTCCTTCGCAACAAATCGTTTCCAAGTATCTAGATTCGCGTGAAATTTACAAACATGAATTAGAATTACGCCCATTTTACGCCAAAATAAAAACTATATGAAATAAGTAACTCAAAATGAGTTACACAAAGTTGACAATTTTCAAATAGTAAGTTCGCTTAGACAACAGGAGTTTAGAATGAGCGATTATTCGTTTTACAAAACAGAATAACTAATATCTTGAAAGTGAAAAATAATTAAAATGCAGATTATTTTAAAGCCGGTTCTCGTCCAGCTGGATTATTTGCTACCAGTAGAAATATTTGGCGTTAACTATGCCATTATAGCAGTTATAGTACACTTTGGATATTTGCTAGCGCGACGAGATGGTATAATTCGTGGTGTTAAGTACGCCAATCTGCAAACGATTATGTAAATGAAAGTATGGATAACGGTTTTCGGGTAACCTTAAATGAATAGTAAATATAGGTTGTGAGTATGTGTAAATCGCCAAATAATGAAAAGTCACCATTGGTGGCAGGCTATTCTATCTGTTCCGTATAGCTTTTATTAACTTTACATGTACGCAAGTCGCCAAATAATGAAAAATCGCCATGGGTGGCAAATTCGCAAGGTGTCCAATAGGTTTTACATTATTAAAAATACAGCTGAAACATATGTTCTTATTTTATTACGCTTTAGCTCCTAATTAGTATAACCTTTGAATGGCAACATTAAATATCATTGTGTTTCTGAGGAGTACAAATAATTTTTCCAGCGATTATAAGCGGAGTCCGCACTCCAGGTGGAGTATAGCTCAGGACCCGTACAACATGGATTCCCATAACAAAATATCTTCCGTGTTATGAGGGGTAGGGGGTCTACTGTAGTGTGAAGTTTAAATTTTTATGTACCAATGAAGATGCAAGAACTAAGCAATGTGTAGCTTAGCTCAGTAACATTCTATCTGATCCAATCTTCGGGTTTTCTCTGTTGAAATTATGTCTTTTTTACGAATAAGCCCGATTAGGGGCCGAATGCCTCATATGTAAAGCGAGCGTAGCGAGTCTGGGGGCCTTGGCTCCTAGTTTTGTATAAAGAATTTATATTAGCGAATTTATATGCGTGATTTCACTTATAAAAGAATATTATGACAGTCCAGATACTTAGTGAGTTTATAATCTCATGGTAATAAGTGTTAAGTAAATTCTCATAATAATGTCAAAATTAGAGATAAAATAATTATGAGCAAAAAAAAAATTAAATAATGAGAAATCCTATAGAACACTCTGTCGTAATTATAATTCTCTATTGCAAATACTTGAATCTGATAAGATAACGTGATAATTCTATAGTGACTCATACACCCGTTCTGTTTCATTACTGTAAATTTTTGCATATAGCTGAAAAAAGTATTGAATATTAAGTGTCTGATCTGTATTAATCTCAGTGGATTTTGTAAAAGTAGATGTCATTTTACACTTCATGGCATGCTAAGTGTACGGGCAGATGTTCCTGTAGTGATGGCCGCCCATTGTATGCCATTTCACAAATGTACAGGTTGCACAAAGTTAAACGACCTTATTTTAAAGTTGTCTATGTATGAAACTATTGTTGAGAAAGTTATGAAACTTTGTGTAGGACATAATGAAGGTTTATAGGCTGATCGCTTTTAAGGTGCATTATACAACTTCTAAAGAAGTCTGGTTTCTTCCTTGCACGGAGTATAAGGAAATCATGTGATCGCGAAAAAATGCGGGAGACGGATTTAGACGTAAAAGCCGACAATGACTACCTCTAAATAAAATTTACTTTTACGAATTTTTGCGATGCATCTCATTAAAAGCATGTATGCACATTCATATAAATGTTCATTCATAAAAATATCGACCGACCGCGAGTCTATTTTGATCCGTTTTTCCATGACGTCTGTACGAAAGTATGTATGTAACTCGCATATCTCAGAAATTATTCGCCGCAGAATGTTGTAACTTATTATTTAGGATTGTTGTAACATCTAGTTGTGTACTGCCCCCTTAGGTCCCAATCGATTTGATAGTTTATCTACAGGACCTCCCAAAAGATTTGAAACACATTACGCTCTTTGGGTTGGAATTCATTAAACTCACATATCTCAAAAACTAATGTACGTAGAATGTTGAAACTTTATATTCAGGAATATTGTAACATCTACTTGTGCACCTCCCCTTTTGGTCTAAATCGACTCGATAGTTTATCCTCAGGGAGCCCAAAAGCTTTTAAATACATCACTCTCTATGGACAGAAATTAAAGTGTATTTTAGAGGTTTTAGGCTATTTCAAACGACTTAGATATGATATATGTTGTTGAGGGTTACAAAATGAATCTCTCTCGAAAATAGTATCTGTGCCATTAATGGCAGTCTTTGGGACATACATCCATTTCAAACACAATACCGTCCTACCCTAGTTAAGTAATTCTCCGACCACGGCCACGTGCCTCCCTCAAAAATGTCGCCAAGCTTGGCGACTGCTGGTGTACGTGTGCATGTATGACATGGTGTACGTGTGCATGTATGAAACTCTCATATCTCAAAAACTATTAGTGGTAGAATGTTGAAATTTCATTTATAAGATTTTTGTAATATCTAGTTGTGCATCTCGATTTTTGGTTCCAATTTACTGGAGAGTTTATTTACAGAACCACCCAAAAGAATTTCAATACATTAATGTCTATGGACATCTTCTGTAAATTACGTCTGTAGTTAGTCATTGTTTTGTGGATGGCGAAAATCTCGTCATTTGTCATCGACCTTACCGAGTTTTGCCGAAATATCTCCAAATGTGGCGTCTAAAATAATTTCGTACTTCGCAAAACTCTAAAACTTTTAACCGTAGAATGTTGAAATTTTGTATTTATAACTATTGTAACATCTCTCTGTACATATATTTTTTTATTGCAATCGATTGGGTAATTTATTTACAGGGTCAGAAAACTGACCCTCTAAATACTTGCACCCTGTAAATGACTTTAAATGCATTAAGGTGCATGGATACATTCAATTCATAGAAAGTCTGTGGTTAATTACTACTTTGGCTATCTCCAAAGTATTCCAAACTATCTGAAACTTGTCTGCTTTTGGCGAAATATGGCCAAATTAAGTGTCAAAAAGAAATCTTCAAATTGAATCTAGCTTGGCGATATTAGAAATATTTGGCTAGAAATCGCTAAAACTTAGTATTTCTGTAGTTTTTTATATGGTTAAATAAGTTTAGATGAAATGCGCCAAAAATATTTTTGATTTAATAGTCTTGTAAGGAAGTCATGTGTTGTTCATCTCAGATTTTTTTTTTACTTCCTTGTACGAAGTATAAGAAAGTAGTGTGATCATGAAAAATGTCGGTATCCAGATTTTAACGAAAAAATCGATTTTGACTACTTCTAAATTTACATATAAGATTTTTCTCTTATGTTCATATAATTATGTTCTTGCTATAGTGCCTGTGTTCATATAAATCCTTGTGCAATGCATTTTGGCCCGACCGCAAGTCCATTTTGACCTGTTTTTCCCTGACGTCTGTGCGTACGTACATATTTACGTTAGAGACGTGCACGGGCTGTCCCTGCCCGCGGCCCGCTACGGGTACGGGATTAATAAATCTGTTGTCAACGTGCCGGGCCGGACTCGCGTCTAGCTTCATTTTTTATTTATATTTTTTTTTCGCCTTCCTGCAATCCGCAAAAAGTTTATAGAAATAATTTTGCTTAATATAAAATGCCTCAAAAACATTTATTTATCAATCCACTTGGTCGTCTTTATATTTTTTAATTTCTGGAATGCTCGAATTTTTACTCCTCAAATATGGGCCCGTACTGCCCGGGCCGGGCCTAAAAATACAAGAATCCTCGGGCTCGTTCCGGGCCAGGACTCAATTTTCAGGCCCTTGCAGGTCTATAATGTACGTACATATGCATATCTCAAAAACTATTAGACGTAGAATGTTGAAATTTTTAGGATTGTTTAACTTCTAGTTGTGCACCTCCCTTTAGATCAAGTGCATCGAAAATATTTATGATTTAACAGACGTACAAGTCATGTGGTGTCCACAACCGATGTTTTTTGTTTTTGTTTTTTTAAATTTCTCACCTGGATTTTATTATGACTTTTAAAATTTCCTGAATTTGTATTTTTTTTTTTTAAATAATAACCTCAAATGAACGGGAATACCTTCTGTGCTCCTGCAAAATAACTAAATGCTTAGCGCACCTGACTGTGTTCCTTAAGTTGCTCTAATCTGATAACCTGGATTTTAAAAAATGTCTTTCATTCTTCATTGGAATATTTATTTATGTTATACGCTTGCTAGTACTTTCCGCCTCAAAGGATTGTTTAAAAAAAAATTGCAGAGCATTTTACACAACTTCTAATTATTTTGTGAAGAACTTAAAAGGGAAAATTTCGGTGTAGAAATATTTTATTTTCATGAAATATCTCAGTAAGCATATTTCTGTAAATCAAAGTTCCCTAAATAAAGACGTAGATGGTGAACAGCGAACTCAGTCGTTATTGACCTGAAAATAAATTTCTTTAATTTTACCTATCTTTTCCCAAAGAAACTGCTTTACAATAATAGAGAATAAAATCATTTTGTATAGTTTTAAGCTTTTAAAGCATTTCAAAACTATTTTAAATGCTTTATGTTTATATAGGAAATTGAAAAGGTAAAACCTATCTTCTCAAATATTCATTTCCTTAAACTTTCATTTATAAAAATATCCCTTCATGCGTATTTATTTTATACTTCTTTATTTAAAATTATCTGTATCCAGTAAAAAAGACCTATAGAATAAATATTTACAAGAGATTTTTAATCGCTTTGCATCTGAGCGAAAATTGCTGTAAATAAAGAAAATTATAGGAATATTGATATTTTAAAATTTATTAAAAAAAAACTCTTGTTTATATTCTTAAAAGCATACAGAAAATTGTTAATTTTTTTTTTTCAAAAAATTATAGAAATAAAAAGCGTGACACATTTTTAATTAAAATTTTAATTGGAAAAATTCCTGTAGATTGTTTTAATTTGTAAATTAACTTTTTAAACAAAAATGGAATAAGCCTATTAAATTTCATCTGTAAAGAAAAAATATAGTAGAAATGTCGGCTTTTTAAAGTGCAGTTCACTATTAGAAAGAATTTTCAACAACAAATAAAACATGTCCTTCATAAAACGAGCTTGCATTTTCCGTATAAACGCATGTACTATATAAAATACTCGATCAATAATTTATAAAATAGGGGTTACGTAAGGGAATGAATTAGAGCTTCAGTATTTAGATGAAGTCTGGAAGTTTTCTCATTATGCGTTGCTCAACGCAAATCCCAACGTTGAAATAATATTATTTTTAGCAGACTTATTTTATAAATAGGAATTTTGAAGTGGATGTGGAAATTTCATCCTTATCTCATATTCATAAAATGTCCTTAAAATACCCTCTTGAGTATAATCTATTTCCCTAGTATTGTTGAGAATGTTAATTACCTAATTTGTAACTTACCTAATTATCTATGAAGGCATGCCTCTGTATACCTGCATATTTAAGACTGAAATAAATTATACAAATAAATAAATTTAGGCTAAAAATACTTCGTTTAGTAGTAATTGTGATGGAAAAAAATATATGTGTGGTATGAATATATTAAATTCAAAAGTAATTTTAAGGTAGTACTATAAAATAACCTCAGATTAGACTTCTTATTAAGCACCGATTTAACGTTAAGTTAATCAGTTTGGGCAGCTCAGGAGAGCTTTCTAATGAGACAAAATTTAAACTGTAGGCAATTCAAGCGATGCACTTAGCATATGTAAAATAAAACGTTTAGTACGTAGATTCACCTATAGATGGCGTGATAAGACGTTATATGCATTATTTGCATAAATTCACGAATCGAGCAACATTTTCTTACAGTACCAGTACATCTCCATCTGCAGTATTTATTGGATAAGTAGCAGGCAGATTGTGCACGTACATAGGTTTATTTCTTCATTTACTTCTCTTCTTTTAATCGATCGTGTTTGAAAACTCTGTAGTACAACACTTTAACTTTTATTCTTATTAAAAATAACTTTTTTCTAATTGTTTTAAAATAGAATTCTTTGGCAGGGGGGAGCTAAACACTCTCATTTTAAAAAAGTATTACTTATTCGTTTTTGAATATTTTTATTGGTAAAATATGCTTTTCAATTGACTTTTAACATTCCCTCACTTATTAACCCTGTCGTCACTACTGCCGCAAATTGGCGGCGGCTAAGAAACTTTCTCTGGGAACTACCGCAGCCCAATGGCGGCATGCTCGAGGCGTACTCTGAGTACTACCACCGCTTTACTAAAATCTGCATTCGCGCATTATGTGGTATGATTATCATGGCTGCAAACAATTTCAGAATATAATTAACCACTTTTTGTAAACAGTAATTTTTGTGTTCGAATATAATTTTTGATTTTTCGATGGATGATGCAAAACTCGTTTTCGCGGCTTACGCTTCAGTGCACTTCAACCACTTTTGGGGAAAACTGCCCTGTTCCACGAATATATAACAGTGGCCAGCTCCACCGTAGCGAAAGGTTTATTCAAGTATCTCACTGTCAAAACCATTAGTAACTCAAGCATGCCATGAAAACTGATGTATGCATTAAGATTACTAAGTCTGTATTATAGATCGATCGACTGACCGCATAAAAAAACCTTCTTCGATATATGAATCCCTAGCGGCCAGTCAGAAATAATTTAATACATTAAAACAATTTAACTAGCATAAATATTTTTATTTTACTTGTACTTACGGAGTTATTGTATTAAAGAAAAATTTAAATATTCAGATTTTGGCCCCGATTTGACCATCCTTAAATTAACGTTGACATGTTTTTGCGTGAAATCTTAACGGACGTTAGTAAGCGTGATCCATTAAGAACAACCGTGAGTTCATTTTGACTACTTTTGTTATGACATCTACCCATACTTATGCACACATGTATCTCAGTGTTGTAGTCCTAAGAAAAAA